>CM052798.1:103156614-103321086 GCA_028533885.1 Nasua narica | reverse complement strand
CCTGAAATCAGATTCTTTCCCTTCACTGCATCCTTCTTTCCATTCCCTCTCCTGTCTCCTCCAACCCTGCACCAGATTCTCCTGGGAGCTTTTCAAAAACCACTTACATAGAGATCTTTTCTCATACGCAGATGATCCCCCAAGATCCTTTTAACTGTCTCTTACTGTGTAGCAGTTAATGGTGGGAAGAGAGCCATAATTCCACTCCTCCCACCACAATGAGTGGCTCATGAGAAAGCTAGCCAAAGCAGATCAGTGAGCAGCATTACAATGCATGATCCAGACCTGGAATTAGCTTTATAGTGGACATAGGGTCCAATCAGACCTAACACACTTGAGGAAATCTTTATTGTATAAATAAACACACATGAAAATCAGAACCAAAGGCATTGTTGGGAAATAAGCATCCCTCTGCCTCCAAATGTCATCCTTAAGGCACTTAGAGTACTCGATGAGTTGAGACTGCATTTCCAGTGACATGGTTCTTGAGAGGCACTTGTTTGAGAGTGTGAGAATAAATAACAATGTGAATCAGATCACTTTTTTAGGAAGAAATGAGGTCAAGATGGTTCTAGTATGTTGGAGAATGACATATTTTCATTTGAAAGAAACCTAAATAAGCAGTTGGATAGTCACAGAAGTAGAGATATCTATTGTTGCAAGGTTACAAGGTTCTTCTCTCACGGAGTCCAAGAATGAATCTCACGGACAAAATAATGAAGTGAAATGAAAGTTTATTAAATGAAGGTAGGAACAGAAAGAAAGGAGCTCTCTAGAGTGAGAGAGGTCATGAATGGGTTGCCACTGAAAGCTTTTTGGTCAGTCTTTTACAGAAAACTGACCAAGGAACTTGGTAAATACCTTGTCTAGAACACTTCAGACAAATAAGATGGATTTGTAAATATTATGAAAATATTTCATCTATATTTAGAACACACGGTGGATCTGTTATGTTCCCTTCACTCTGGTTAATATCTTGTCTATAACATTTCACCACATCTGGGATTTCTGTGAGCCTGGTTAGTAGTCCCCTGCCTGTCTCTCCCTACCGAGCTTCATCCTCCCTTACTCACTATTTCCCCATACTTTATGGTAGCCTGGTATCAGCTTTGCAGAAATATTCCTAAGGCTTCTGCACCAGAGGTCCTGAAAGTGTGATACCTAAACCAGCAACAGCAGCATCACCCAGGAGATTTTATTAAAAGTACAAATTCTTGAGTTCCAACAACAACAACAACAACAACAACAACAACAACAACAACTTCTGAAGTAAAACCTTACTAGGAGTGGGACCCAGCAATCCATGTTTTAATAAGCATTTATTAGTTCTGCTGCATGCCAATGTTTGAGAAACTCTGTTCTACCTGAGTGTTAACACTTTACCTCATATCCCTCCTGTTATTCCATGCTCACCCTTGTCTCTCTACCTGTACTTTCTTAAATAAAACATGCTCTGTCATCTGACCATTGCTCTGATTCCAAATACTGTAATTTATGGAAAAAATCAATTCAATTCCATATGTTTTATACATTTTTACCTCAGAAATCACATACTTCTTGCTGCCACAGTGGCAAATAATGTCTTAGCTAGAGTTTTCTTGATATCTCACAAGTCTGCATTTGTGTTCCATGTGCTACTTTTTTAAAAAAGATTTTATTTATTTTTTCAGAAAAAGAGAATGAGAGAGCAAGAGAGCAAGAGAGAGAGCATGAGGCAGAGAGGGTAAGACGGAGAAGCAGACTCCCCGCTGAGCAGGGGAAACCTAAAATGGGACTCGATTCCAGGACTCAGGAATCATGACCTGAACCCAAGGAGGTTGCTTGACCAACTGAGCCACCCAGGCACCCAGCCTGCTAACTTTTTCTTACTAAGTACTACATTTCACTTTATAAAAATAACTTCTGTGTTTTTTTTTCATACCTAGTTAGCTAAAAATAATTCTACAATCTAGTCTAATTATTGGAAGTTTTCAAATTGCTTTAAACTTCTCACCCATCCCCGGTAATATTTAATAATGCTTTGGGAAAGTTCATCTGGTTCGGCTTTTATGTTTTGCAAAAGGGTTTTATTTTGCTTTGCTACACTTTTAAAAGATAATTCTCTCTAGATAATCAAGTTAAGTAGATGAATTTCGGTATAAAATATGACCAGAATTCTTAAATAGTTTAAGAATTAAAAAAAAATTAACAATTCTTAAATTCTTTTTTTTAAAAAGATTTTTATTTATTTATTAGAGAGCGAGAGACTGAAAATGAGAGAAAAGAAAGTCAGAGGGAGAAGCAGACTTCCCGCAGAGCCGGGAGTCCGACATGGGACTCGATTCCGGGACTCCAGGATCATGACCTGAGCCAAAGGCAGTGGCTCAACCAACTGAGCCACCCAGGCGCCCAACAATTCTTAAATTCTTAAATAAACTGGACAAGTATAATAAATAATTTTTTACGAAGCTATACAACTAATGAAATGTTTATAAAAATGTGAGTCTAGAAAACACTGGAGGCAGATAATTTTAAGGTTAACATTTCCTATTACTGTAACTATTCATTCTTAAATGATGATTCCTGATAAATGTAACACTGCTCTTTAAAGTCTTTCTTCTAAGCTGGAAGATCTTCTTCTACCCAGATCTTTGCTTTTCAATCAGAGGAAAGAAGAGTTGGAGAGAAGGGGAGGGAAGACAGGTGGCTAGGCAGCCCCAGAGAAGGTATGGTGTGCCCTACCTCAGCAGGGTTGAAGAGAAAGAGGAAGTTTTTTTTGTTTGCTCCTCAGAGGAAGATATACACAAATATATGTTTATAAAAGGAAACATGACTCTGTTGTGGAGGAAATTGGGAAATTTACATGACCTGGATTCTGAACTAACTAACTAACTAAATAAATAAATAAATAAGAATAAAAATCTCAGGGCTTTAGGAAGATTTTTCTTTTGGTAAACTAGGGGTTGGAGAACTATCTGTCTGGACGACTCCAAAGAGCTTATCTATATGTGAGACACCTGTAAAGAGAGTCTAAGATGAGAAGGAATGTGTTATAAATGAGAATTTTTTTAAAATATTTTGTTTATTTATTTGAGAGACAGAGAAAGTGAGAGAGAGCATGAGAAGAGAGAAGGTTAGAGGAAGAAGCAGACTCCCCGTGGAGCTGGGAGCCCGATGTGGGACTCGATCCCGGAACTCAAGGATCATGACCTGAGCCGAAGGCAGTTGCTCAACCAACTGAGCTACCCAGGCATCCATGAGAATCTTTTTAAACCTGAGTATTTTTAACCTGTAAAATGGGGTAACAAAATCTTCTCACCTGTTTTCCTAGAAGATACAAATAAATGAAATTTGTAAAGAATCCTTGCTTCCCAGAGTTCCATTGATGCTCCTTCCCTCTGTCTATTCCATATCCATGCACTCTTGAACACCACTTTGAGAGTCAAAGAGCTCTTACAATTTGGGGCAGCATATTAGATCACCACATGTAATGAAAGACTTCACCTTTGTGAAACAGGGGTGTGTGTTATATATGGCCGAATACCCAGGTATATCATCATGGAGTTAATGAATTGGAAGGCAACTACTGAGATTTTGCATTGGGCTAACACCAATTCAGTACACTAGAGCTAACAGCTGCCAGAGGAACTGCTCTTTGAATGTTTAATGATAATGAAACTTTATTTGCAAGATAAATGAATATTTATCTCCCCTTACTCCCCACTTCCCCTGCCAAATTCTCTGTTTTCATAGGCCCCTGAGTATTGAGGCCTTGGGCCTGCTCTCCACTAATGTTTCCTGCCTGTGGACACTTCCTCTGCTAATATGTGTTATAATTATTCGCTGATCACTGGAGACAATTTCTCAAAGCTCCTGCTTTACTGAGATGTGGGCTTCTATATATTCTGGGAACAGGGATTCTTCCAGAAAAGTTCATTTAAAAAATATTAGACAGAGAACAGCTCTGGCTTGAAAGTAGACTTTAGACTTGAAATGTATTCTATAAAGGCACACAGAGGCAATTCAGAAGGAGGCAATCTAGAAGAAGCCACTGGAAGAATTCGTTAAAATACCTCGACATTACTTTAAATCACTGAATTTGTGAATATTTCCTACTGCAGAATTTTAAAACTCTACCTACATTTTACTCTGTCAGTATGAAATCAGTATTTCAAATCCATCATAATCAAACCAAGAAAAAGACAAAATAGGTATGAGGTAGGTCAGTTTCTCTTCCTTGCGGTCAGAGTGCATTGTGGTATTTATATTTTCTGTTGAACAGAATTCCAAATAGCCTTTCTTAAATGAAAACTCAATGTGAAGGCTCCTGTTTTATATTAAAAGTTCATGTGAAAAAAGAAAATTAGACACTAATTTGTGTTAGAAAATTTCTTTCCTTAAAAATAAAGCAATTAGAATCTTTCTCTTCCTTTCACCCATTTCTCAAATACACTAAATCTATACATGGACTCTCAGCTTGTGCTAGCCACTGTGGACAGAGACTCTGGTCCCCTTCCTAAATATTATATTGTAATGCTGTCTTCTCAAAATTCATTCTGGAAACCAGAAGCCAGAGCAATCTTTTAAAAAATAATTCTGAATTAGATAAATTCACTTACATGCTTAAATTACTTCCAAGGCCACCAACCTCAGTAGGAATAATATCCAAACCTTTGTCCTGACTCATGATGCCCACCATGATCTGCCTCTTGGCCTCTACTTAACCTACCACTCTTCCTACCTTATCTTGAACTTACCTACTTTGCTATCTGCCTACAGCGGTGTTAGCTGTTCTGTCTGCCTAGAACATTCTTTCCCCTTATCTTTAGTTGTCTGTCTCCTCATGGTTCAGATCTTACCTTAACATCTTCTTTAAAGAAAACTTCCCTGATCTGTCTAAAAGAGACACCTTGTTTATGTTTATCATATTGTCCCATTTTAATTCTCGGCATAGTGTATAGACATTTTCTTGTTTGTCTATTTATTGTCTGCCTCTCCCTCACTTCATCGGGAATGTTGTTTGGCTAATTCAAGCTATATCACCAGTATTGAGAACAGAGCACAGCCATCACACATGTTCAGTAAATCTCTGTCAAATAAATGACTGAATGAAAGTCTCACCATAACGATCTAAATATTGAAATTCCTGTAGATTGATTATTACTTTCTTTCAAAATGTAGTTGCTCAAAAATAAAGTCTGTTTTGATAAATAGTGTAGAATTATAATGTTATCAGGAATGCATTTTAACTATATAAATGGAAATATTTTTTCTCATTTTTTTCTTGTATCTATTCATGAACGTTACTTATTACTGATGCCAACTGAGAATTCCACATCAAGTCTATTTTCATTTTCTTGTTTTTGGATCTATAAGTGCCAAGTAAACTTGGTAAATCAGTAAGTAAAAGATTAAAAGATCACAAAAGTTGTTTTAATAGTAGTTTCACAATCTTTGATTATATGCCCCAAATTTCTGTGTTTTACCATTAAATACATTTTTTTTGCTGATTGATCATCTAGAACTACAAAGTCTCTTAGTTCATTGAAAGGAGAGATTTCAAGGCCACCAGACTGTCAACAGGGTCATTTACTTTCTCAGCCCAGACTCTACCATGAGGACCTGCCACCATAGGGTGTGATCCAAGGGTAGGCTCTTTGTGCAAATCACAGGGACAGGTGAAAGGTAGGCCTCTTATCTATAAGGTTGGTGAGAGGGGGTTGTGAAGAAGAGAATCACAAAATGGAGCTGATATGGCCTCAGGAATGTTCTTCAGAGGAGCAGAGTGTATCTGGGAAGAGTGGCAGAGCAGATAGAGGTGGACCTATGATGCCCGTGCAGTCTGGGACCAGCACACCCAATTAGAAGCTCACGGGCTTATGGCATGGGGAGCTGAGATCCAGAAAGGCAGGTGCCAGGATGCAGGCAATAAAGAAGGAGGTAGGAGGATGCTGCAGGCAGGGTTTGCTATTCCTGGTTTGTGCATGTTATTAGTCCTGCCTGCCTTCACAGGCACAAACCTCCCTTCTTTAGCTTTCTGTTGGCACTTCTTTCCCATTTGCCGTATTCCCTCCCTACGACTCCAGATTTCCTTCCCACAGTAGCATTTTTAGTATGCTGTATTTCAAAAACACTATGGGATAATTAATTGTAGGGATCGGTCAGGGAGCCATCACTGTTTTTCTCTCAGAAACAACAACAACAAAAAAAGAATTTAACTTCCAAAACATGTTTGAAGGAACGATTCTTTTTCCCCTACAATTTTTTTTTTTTGAGACTTGTAAGAGAAAAGAAGATCGTTTGGGCAAAGAAATGAGATAGCTCTTCTCTGACAGTCCTGGAATAAATTGGTAGCTTCCTTCGTAACCTTTGAAAATAATTCACAAATTCCACAGCTGCTCAGAGTTCCCAGGACAGACTGTGTAATAACTGGGGGCCCCACTGTGGTCTGCAGTGGGCCAATGTCAGCTCAGGTGCTCTGTCAAAGCATAGTTCACCACCTTCTGTCCACTGGCAGGTGATCCCCAACAGATAACCGCAGTGAATACTTCCCCATGTCACCATGAGCAACCTCCATTGTCTCAGAGATAAATCACAGAAGAAAAGCAGGCTGAAAAGCAATGTCAGCCAGCCTAAAGAAAAGCATCATTAAGGGTTTTTCCCTGGCCATTTGGGTGCTGACAAGTATTTTTCTGGGATCGAACACGAAAACATGTTCATTATGAGAAAGTACCAGCATCTTTATAAGGATCTAATAGCTTCATGGAGTAGTATGGTTATATGTTGCATGTTTTGAAAAATGTCTCTTTTTCTTCCTGGAAATCATTTGAATTAGATTTCCGTGTTAATAATGATAATTATGTGTCCTGAGGTGTCAAACTCTGTGTTGCTTAAGAAGATCTGAGTGAGGTGTTCCTTAGGCTTCTTCCCCCTGACCTAGCTGCTGACCTCTGTTCCCTCTGGTACCCTGTTTCCCCCCTGAGTCCGGAGCATAACAGTATAACTTCCTGCAAGTAGGCACCCCTCTGCGCTCTGCAAAGACTCTGACTTCGCTGCAGACTCTTCCTTCAGTGATTTCTGGTTTTGTTTGCTTTTTTTTAGTGTTTCCTTACTGAGTTTGAACACCCTCCAGATTGTCTTGCCTGAGAGGGAAAAACAACACCTGCTGTATTGAATTATACTCTCCACCGGCAGCCGGCTTCATTTCTCCCCTTTCCTCCAAGCATGTTGCCTTCAGCCCCTGTCCTCTTTAATTCAAATTGACTTTCCTGGTCTGGGCCCCCAGCACACCCAGGGCAGACAGAAATCAGTACTCCCATGAGTTTGCATTCCCCTGGCTATTCTGGGGTCCTGGGGACCACTGCTGGATGGCACCTGAGCCTACCTGCCATCCTCTGCATTTTTGTTTTCATGGAAATTGCCTATTCTGTGCCTGCAGAACTCTTGCAGAAGCAGTGGAGCTGAGGTCCAAGACAGACCCATTAAGCATGAGGATCCCCTCCCTGTGAAACTTGAAGGATCTTTCACAAAAGGGATTGGATAAAAAAAATAAAAATAAATAAAACAAAAGGGATTGGAGACCTGGGGTGCCTGGGTGGCTCAGTTGGTTAAGTGTCTGCTGTCAGCTCGAGTCATGACCCCAGGGTCCTGGGATCCAGTCCTAAGTGGGGCTCGCTGCTCTGCAGGGAACCTGCTTCTCCCTCTCCCTCTGCACCTCCTCTGCCCCTCTTCCTCATTTTCCTGCTCATGCTCTTTCTCTTTCAAATAAATAAATAAAATCTTAAAAAAAAAAAAAAGATGGGAGGTATTGGAGACCTGAGGTCCTGGGAATGGCCCTGAGAGTGGCCCAGGGAAACGGGGAGAGATCTCAGAATCTCCCTAAGGAGTCTGCAGCCCTCAAATGTGGGGGTCTGTTAGTATCACTTTTGCTTCACTTGGAAACCAGCTTAACTGCGCTAGCTGCATTTTTATTAGGAAAAAAAAAAGAATTAGAACTCAGTAGCTCATGGCTAAAAATACAACAATTTGGTTTTACATATGTGAATATAAGTATAAATGTAAACAATTTCTTCATTTACCACTCTACTCCCAATTTTTTGAAATCTCCACACTTTAACTAAGTATTTGTTGTAGGTGTGTATCCTTCCTAGGTTTCTACAGATATTCTATAGAATGAGAATGAGAGATGACTTTAAAAATAGAATTATGCCTCACATACTGCTTTCCAACTTGCTTTTTTTCATGATTATTGTGGATATTGCATCATGTAAATATACTGAATATACATACATAAAATATTGTGTGTGTGTGTATATATATATATACATATATATAAAATTTATTTTTTAAGTAGCTATATAGAATTCCAGTGCAAGTGATATTTCCATGCCCAAATTTCATTCTCTCTATTGAGGAAAGAGTAATCACATAAACCATTTGCTTTCAGATTAAATTGCTGCTCATTTCAAACAATTCCTGTGTCTAATCTCTTTTCCCATTTGTTGAATGGATGATTGAATTATCCAGATGGTATCAGAAATCAGTTTAACTTAAATGTGAGGTGGTTTCAACATTTGGAATTCATTTTTTTTATTTTAATTTTCATTTTCTTTATGTTGAGAGAAAGAGCATGCACATGTGCACAAGCAATGGGGGAGGGTCAGAGGGAAAGAATCTTAAGTAGATTCCACACCCAGAGTAGAACCTATTGTGGGAATTGATCTCACAACCCTGAGACCATGATCTGAGCCAAAATCAAGAGTGGGACACTTAACAGATTCAGCCACCTAGGCACGACTGGAGCTCATTTTTAAATAAGGAAACCAACATTCTCCTAGCACTGTACAATCTAAGGGTTGGACTTTACTTGAAGGTTCACCTGGAGAGCTGCTTATTCACGTGAAAATCTTCCCTACATCACTCCACCAAGGGGCCATTAAGGCTCAGTTTGCATGTGGTCAATGACAGGGAAATCATTACTCCCAGAAGCAATGTGACATAATGGAAGAACGTATGAGTTTGGTGGTCACCACACCTGGGATGAACTCCCTTCTTTTTTAGACATGAAACAAGTTACCAAAATGTCCCTATACCAGCTTCACTGTGGCTTATGTTAAAACTAAATGCTCAGACTTAAAGCACCACTCTTGATTTCCCTGTCTACAGAGCCCTGATTTCAATTCTCTTGCCTCTCTGTAGACCAGAAAAAGTCTAATAATCAACTGAGAACCAAATAAGGGCACTCTGTTCTAGGTTGTGTTGTCCCTCTCCTGAAGAAATGAATGAATTTTATTTAATGAGAAGGGAATCTTCAGGCAACATAATTTGCAGGGACTAAAAATACTTTGGAAAATATTACCCTCATCCTCTGTGTTTGGGCGAGCTGGGCTACCAATGCTCTTCAAGGGGGACCTCTGTATCGAGGGGCCCCAGACCTCTGTTTCTAGACCACATCTCTTTTTGAGGCGCAATCCCATAATGTAAGCTGTTAACTAATTATCTTTATTGAGATTCATCAATTCTACACATTTTCTGATTACCTCTTCTATGCTGGACTGATGCTAGAAATGAAAAGATGGATAAGATATTGTCCTTTGCTGAAAAATAAACTGAAGCATATTTGTATTACAAGTTGTAAGAATTTATTTGATAAAAAAACAATTCAATTCAGGCAGTAACAATCCAGAAGTGGTTGGGGGCTCTCCACCTACAGGAGACGGAGAGAGACTTTTATATAGCAAAGCCAGGAAGAAACATAGGGAAGTTTTTGATTAGCCACAGCCTAAACCTTGCTTCCCTGCTTACGATTAATTGTCTTTACATTTTGAAATTGTAACCTTGAGGCATTTACAGGCTTAGATTTGGGTTTGCTTACCTAGGCTGCCTGGGCATTAGAGCGATGTCAGTATTATGGCCTCCTTTTTCAATTAATTTAACACCTTGTTCTCAAGGCCTTCTATAAGAGACCGACAAGTGGACAGAGAATGACAGGATCACATGCCAAAAGGCCAGGGATGCTGGAGCAGACGAAGCTTACTTGAACCAAGCCTTAATGGAGTTAGCAGTCAGGCCTTGGTGAGTGGGCAGGGTAAGAAGTGAGGATTAGTGGCTGTGTCTTGGAAAGAAGAGAAGTTAAAGAAAGAACATTCCAGGCATAGTGATCCAACCCAAGACACTTGAGAGAACATCTGTTTCTAAGGATCACAGGCAGGGCAATATGGATGGTGTGCAGAGCATAAGCAGGCAGTGATGAGAGATGAAGGCAGAGTAGTTTTTTATTGCTGCCATAACAAATTATCTCAAACAGCATTTTCCAACAAGGCCAATTTCCTATCTCCCAGCTGTCAGTCAGGTCAGTGTGCCTCAGCTGTGTGCGCTACTTAAGAGTCTCACAGGGCTGATATTAAAAATTGGCTAGGCCGAGTTCCTTTCTGGGGGCTCTGGGGAGGAAGACACTTCCAAGCTTAGTCAGGTTGTTGGCAGAATCCTGCTTCTTCTGTGTAAGACCGAGGGCCCCATTTCCTTGCTGGCTGTCAGCCAGGGGTCACCTCTAGCTCCTAAAAATCTCTCTCTAGTTCTTCTGCATGATTCCCTACATCTTGGAGCCAGCAGTGGAGCATCAAATCTTTCCCATGCTTGGAGTCTTTCAGACTTCCCCTCTTGCCTTCCTCTTTTTCCTCCAGGCTGAGACAGCTTTCTACTTCAAGTGCTCTTGTGGTCAAATTGCCACCTCCTACCCCCACGTAATCCATAATAGTCTCCCATCCTCAACTGAACCTTAACTGAGTCCTTAACGGAATCACATCTGCAAAGTCCCTTTTGTTTTGGGGATAAGAATGTTGGGCATCATTGGAGGACGTTATTCTGCCTACCAGAATGTGGCCAGCACCAAGAGATAATCTCAAGGTTTGTGTGTGTGTGTGCACATGTGTCTGTGTGCACACACACAGGAACTCTCTACCCAAGTCAGGATTACACAAGTCAAGGTTCCCAAAGTAGAGAAGCACCAAATGAAATGTTCCTTTCTTAGAGATTTGAGAACATATTTTTATGTTAAGGACTGTGCCAAGGAAATCTGTAACTTTTTCCTAGTGTTCCCCAAATTTGTTTTACTTTAAAATTTATTTTTCTCCTTGAAGATTCCTTATTAACTCCCTAGGAACTGGTATCATACAGACAAGGCTTTGGGAAACTGATTTAGAGAGGTAAATCAAGATGCTCCTCAGCACACTTAAATGTTTGTATATTGTCTTAAAGGCTGAAAGTCAGTGTAGGACTTTTTGCAGGGAAATACATCATCAAGTAGATTTTAATAAGAATCCTCTGGATACAGAGGAGAATGAATGTTAGGGAAAGAAGAGGTGCAGCAGGAGGGAAAGAGAGTGGAAGGCAGGAGTAGGATTCTACGTAAGAAACTGGCATTAGCCAGAATTCAAATGGATGAGTAAGATGGGAAGAAGTAGGCTTTGGAGGGTAGGTTTGGTTTTTGCAAACACTTCATTTTGAAACCAGCACTGGCCTTCACTCTCTCCCCATGTACCTTAATTATACTCCAGAGACTGTTTAAATTCCCTACCAGGCCAAACCTTGCCATGTCTGATCTTTGCCCATGTTACTGCCTCTGCTCACAGCTCCCTCTTCTCTCCTTTGCTTCATATTGGCCTGTCAGCTGATGTTTCATTTGTGCTTTTTGGACAAGACATTTCTACTCCTAGGAAGACTTCCCACCAGCTACATTCCTTGCCTCCATCTATCAGACTAACATTTGACTCCATCACACTGTTCTATGATCAATGTTCTTATTTGTTCTCCCCTAGAGGTAAGTTCTGTAAGTAAGGAGCCATGAGTTAATTGTTCATTTTCATTTGTAGCACATTTCCTGGCACAATACATGGCCTCAATAAATATTTACTTAATGAATAAGCAAAAGAATAAATGAAATATACCAACTAGGTAAGAGAAGTTAGAGTAGAGAAATAAGATGTGGCCATAAACTTTTCCAATTCTTTTCTAACATGAGAATCAGTTACTAGTCTAAGATCATTCTTTTTTTTTTAAAAAAAGATTTTATTTATTTATTTGAGAGAGAAAAAGCACAAGCAGGGGGAGTGGCAGAGGGAGAGGGAGAAGCAGGCTCCCTGCTGGGCAGAGAGCCTGGACTAAATCCTAGGACTTCAGGATCATGACGTGAGCTCAAGGCAGATACTTAACTGATTAAGCCACTGAGGTGCCTCGGGCTGAGATCATTCTTGAGTGAGTTTTTGTTATGCTTCAAAATGGGACATAGTTGATATAAGAAAATGGAGAAAGCCTCCTTTATGCCTTGTTAGCCATACAAAGCTTAAAGAGTTTTTAATTATTCCCCATTTTCTGGTTGTGACCTAGTAAATGAGACTCTTCATCTAGTGTTATGGAGGGCAGCATTTGGAATAAGTGGAATGATGGCAGCTACTTTGAAAGGGATGAAATTCATTTGTGGCTTTAAGGTGTGCTTTGTTAGAGTTTCAAAGTCAGTTTTTAAATTTATAATCATCTTTCACATGAGGCCAATAGGACATTTCACTGAATATTTTCTGGGAAGTTTGAACATGAGCAAACCTAAAGCAGGGATTTGATATGTGGTCAAATGGGATATGGTCTGAGGAGATCATTTGAAATATATCTGTTTCTGAAACCGTACTGTCCAATTCAATCAAGTACCACACTCCCAGTTTTTTCTGACTGAACCATGGCATGAGGTAGACCTAATAAGTAATCAGTTCATACCTGATGGGCACACAGTTGTTGCTCCTGCTGACATGCTGAGATCAGGCTGCTTCAGTGACAGTGTGATGAGCTCTGTTCAAGGATTGATAGGTTGGCCGACATGGGACCCTCCCCTGCCAGGCCCTGCCTACAACCTCCCTGATATGGTGTCACACTTTGTCTGAGGATGCCAAACTTGGCTCTCAGTGATCCATGAAGCTGGAAGAGGGCCATGAGCAGGAGTTAGATCTTTATTTTAATGAAGGATAGAGATTTCTGGAATTCTTTATAAAAATGATGCCAGGACAAACACAGTAGCCCTCTTCACTGACTTGCTTCAACTTTTAGCTATTTCTATGAACCTCTCTACTCATTCTCTTTTGTCTTTTTATACCTCTTATCCATTGGTTTGGGATGGCATAAATTCCAATTTTCCACACCATAGAAGTAGAAAGCCACCAAAACTCCACATTAAAGCCATATTTTAGATTTTAAAATGACTGGATAGCCATCTTTTGGTAGCAGTGAGGTAAAGCTTAAGAGAGAAGGACAACCTTGAAAATGTCAAGGTTTTAAACCAGCAGCAGATTAGAGGGCGATCTTATTTCATAAATAGGGAGATGGAGGCTGCTGGTCTTGTGTGTTACTCTGCTGCTGAGAATGACATAGTCACAAAGAGCAACCTGTACCAGGGAGTTTTCCAATATGAAGACAGTAACGAACTATATAACATGGACACTTTGCCTCTTCTGGCTTCAGAATAATCCTGAATGTCCTCAATTTATCCTCTTCCCATATTTCATATTCGCACTTTAAGGGATGTTAAAATCATGGCCACAAAGTAAAAGTGACCTCTACTGCTGAGTCTTCTCCAAAGACTTTCAGGCCTTTTTTCTTTTACACAGAACCTGGAGTTGAAAGAAAGTCTGAAGATCATCAGTTTCAAGCTTTCGATGATAAGACAATGATCTTGGAATATCCCTGAGCCATCAGTACAGTTTCCAGGGCATTTCTGACATTATTACATCCCTTCTTCAATCAAAGAGGCTTTCAAAGAGCACTTCAATTTCTAATCTAATCAGGCTTCCAGTGAATTTGGGAGTAGAATATCCATGTAGGTTTCCAGGTGGCAAGGGCCAGTTTGACATGGCTTGACTCACTGCCCCTCACGTGGAAGGGTTACAAGTCCTTGTCTCCCTGATATTAGGCTTGATCGGATGACTCACGGTACCCCTTTTTGTGGAAAGACTATACAGGTCTAAATCTTGAATTGATGTTTGGTCACATGACTTGTTTTGGCTGATGAATGGGTATAAAAGTGATGAATGTCCCTTCTAGGCCTAAGCTCTAAAAGATATTTGGTGACTCTGTCATCTCCCTTTGCTGTAGAACTGATATTAACATATCTCAGTCAGATATGCTGCTTCTGGAGTAAAACTGTATCTGATGAGCAGCCATTCACGTGAATAAAAAATAAACTTATCCTTCTTTTCCTAAACACTGAGATATTGGGGTCAGTTGTTACCACAGCATAACTTAGCCTAAACTGACTGGTACAATCACTTAACACTGGTTGGCACCCTCTAGCAGGAACTGAAAAATAAAAATTAAGCCAAATGTTGGGTTGGTGAAAGAAGGGGGTGGGGATGAGGAAAGCTGCAAGAATATTGGCCCAGGAAGAAAAACCTTTTTATCAAAATTTGGTACCTGAAGACATGAGCTACATGGGTAAGAAGGGGAATATGTTAAGTCAAGGAACCAAGGCAGAAATCCATTTATTCATGCATTCATTCCTCATTCAACAAGTGTTTAGTTAGCAGTTAGTATTTTCTAGGCTGTAGTCTAGTGTCAGGAAGAAAGTACTGAACAATAGAATGTGTTCATTTTGTCCACCATACACTCAAATGCCAAGAATAACCCTGAGACCATTTTAGGAACTTAAATATTCAACAAATAGCTTCTTATTGAATGATAGTACACCTGATAGGACTGAGATCTCATGGCAAATGCCAGACCCTGGTATCCCAACAAAGACTTAAAGTATAATATGGTTTGATGGCAATATGACATCATTGATCTAGATGAGCTCCCTAGATTTCCCAGCTGGAGTCCCAGCCCCAGTTACGATCTTATACTAGAGCTACTGGGGCCATGAGGTCAGGAGAAGCTGGGTCCTAAGTGCTGTGCCTCTGGATGCTCCTGAGAGAACCTAGAATATATCATATGGAGACATTCACAGAGGAATTGTGTATTTAAACTGATTCAGCAATCATTGAGTGGTTCTATCACAGGAGCAGAAGGGCTAGAGTATTGTTGATAGGACTGGATGCAGCTGTGTGCATTCATTAGTTATATGGCAATGGGTAAGAGTAAGTGTTTACTTTCCCTGAGTTTCTTTTTTTTTTTAGATGACCTTAATGGTATTTATGGCATAAAGTTGTTGTGAGGATCAAATTAGATAATACATGTAATTCAGTATATTATGTAGCAAGTAGTGGCCACTTCCTGATGGATAATAGTTGACGATATCCAGAGTCATTGTGAGTGTCACAATTATCATTATTACCATCTGAGTGCCCTGGTCCCCCCAGAAACTTGACCAGGTGGCTTGGCATTATGGAATTTTGTTTGCTGTACTTGGCTATAGTAATCTAACTATAACATAAGTATGAATATGAATGTGAATATAAATATAATTCAACTCTGTTTTTTGTCTATCATATAACTGAAACCTTATTTTCTCAATAAATTTAAACTGGTGACAGTGGCAGGGGAAAGGATTAAAGGTGACCATTTGTTATACAAACCAGAGAATCAGCTTTGGGTTTAGTCCTTTCCCACTTTGACAACAATAAGCACTGTGCCAGGGGCTTTGGAAATATAAGAATGAAGCAGATAGGCATTGACCTCCAAAAATATCCATTTCAATAAAATAAATGAGACATAGACATTAAATAAAGTAGAAATGATAAATATTATTAAAAGGGGTAGTAATGCAATCTGTAGTTCAGAGGAAGGTAGATTACATCCAAGTGGGAGGGCCTCATGAAAGGAGTGGCAGGTGAGGTGGGACTTGATGTAGGAAATGTTGGGGTTCAGAGCCAACACCCAAGAAAGAATTCTTGAGATTTCTTCAGTGCAAAAAGGTGGTTTTTTGAAAGCATGGGGACAGGACCCATGGGCAGAAAGAGCTGCACTGGGGTCATGAGGAGTGGCCCACTATACACTTTCAAGTTGGGGGAGTTAGGGATATCGAAGATCTTTAAGGAATTTTGGAAGCAAGGTTTCCAGGACCTTGAAGGGGCTAGCTATGGTTGGGAAAAGGTCATTTATTACTCTCTAATAAAACCTTAGTCATGAGACCTTTCAGATGTATACCCGTGGGCCATATGCTTGGAGGATGATTGCTAACATGAATCTTGGGGGTAGAGATAAAGGAAATTTCAAACGAATTTTTTATAGGTTAAAGAAGCCTTACAGGATCCTGGGGGTAGGGATAATGTCAAGCTAAGATCACCTTTTGCCCTTACCAAAATATTCACATTGAGGTGCTGAGCTCCCGGAAGAAGGTCACTCTGCCTATTTCCAGGTCTTCTCAATAGGCTTCAGGCAGTCAGGAAATTTAATTTTTTTTTTCTTTTCCCTTTGTTTCCCACATCAGGACTCATTTTCAGTAAGTGAAGATGGACCTGCAGTTAGGAAAGAAAGAACAACTTTGGTCAATTTATGGAGAGACTTTGTGACAAGCAGGGTACCTCTGGAAATAGACCCTGAGATGGGGATGCATACTATATTTTACATTCACCGGGGGGCGCTTACAGGGACAATATCTCTAAGGAAGGTGGGAGTGAGAAAAGCAAAACTCGCAGAAGAAGTAGTCTAATTGGGAGTAATGTAGTACAACAGAGGCCACCTTGACGTTGAAGGGACAAACAAGGCAAGGTAAAAAGGAAGTACAAGAAGGGACAGGGAAGGGCAAGAGAAGCAGAACGAGAGAACATCCTTTAAGCCAGAGGAGAGTACTTACAGAGGCACACATGGCTGCTCCACAGATACTTGTTAAATAAATGGACCAGGAAAAAAATGACCAAATAAACAAAGAGAATACTTTCAGTCACAAGACTTTTCTTCTCTCTTTTTTTAAATATTTTTTTTATTTGACAGAGTGATCACAAGAAGGCAGAAAGGCAGACAGAGAGAGAGGGGGAAGCAGGCTCCCCACCGAGCAGGGAGTATGATGTGGGGCTCTATCCCAGGACCCTGAGATCAAGACCTGAGCTGAAGGCAGAGGCTTAACCCACTGAGCCACCCAGGTGCCCCAAGACTTTTGTTTTCTGAAGGCCAACAGATCTGAGCTTATTTCCCCCACAAGTTAGTTCACTGACAACAAAGAAGTAGAGTCTTCCTAGGTGCCCAACTCTGAAGAATGATATTCTCTAGCCATCTGTCCTCAGGTAAATGCTAAAATGGGAACACTTTCTAGCACTCTGTCAGAATTCCCCAAATATCAGGGAGCCTACTGAAGCTACAATGGTCTGGTTCTATCTTCTCAGTGTATCTCCTAGCTTCTGGGAGAAGGTGGTTCCATCGAAGGGAGGCTGGCCTCATTGATGGTTGGGATGTTTGCTGAAGAGTGGGTGTGTAAGGTTCCCTGTGTTACTTTCTAAGATGCTGCCATACTATGGATTTTCTGAGGGTAGGAACCACACTTCATCTCAAGCTTGAGGACCCAGAGCTGTGCAGGCATGTAATACAAAATGAATCTCTGTCCGCATGAGCTGGGCCATGTGTGGTATATGAAATGCTCTGTATCAGTTGTACAAGCTGCTTCAAGGCACCAGCCATACCCACTAGTCCCAAAAGTTGTATAGCACATTTCAGTCTAGACCTGGAACTTCAGTGAAAGTATGGAATTTTATCAGATAACTAATAACTCAGCGATTTTAAATAATTGTATGAAGGAAGTTCTTTAAGACTAAGATGGCCCACTTAATAGACTAGATAAAACAGATAGGTGGGCTTTTTACTCTGCTAGAATCTCTGAGTTGTTCTTCTCATAGATTTGGAGTTCTCGTAAATATAGCAATTATGACTCCAACCATACTTATTGAACTAGAGAATTAACATAGGTCCTGGCAATTGAGCTGAGGAGGCTACAATTTAACTTCAATAAATCAATATGCCCTACACGGCCCCTATAAACACATTTGAAAGTCATCCCAATGGTGTAGGTACAATTTGTTCACACTCTCAATTTGATCCTGGTTGAGGCCTGAGAAGGAACTCACTGGGAAGCAATTATAAAGGTCGGATCTCCACTTGACTGATTTTAGATGAAGTTGTAAGTATCTTAGACAATCTTCCTGAAGGTTGTGTGAAGTAAGGTTCAAAAGAGAATAATGACTTTAAATGATATTAATAGCATCTCTTTTCTTTGTAATTTGTATAGAAAGGTCTAACTAAATTGATCAATTCTCTCATTGTAAGGTAGATATTGGTATAGAGGTAGGTATTTCTTTATATCTTTTTACATATCGAACCTGCCGTTCCTATGGTCAAAGGAGCTAGAAGTCCTTACAGAGGAATGGCTTTCTATATGGCCTGAGTGATTCAGTAGCCTTTAGTATAAAAAGTAGGAGAATCCACATAAAAATCTCATTCTTAGTTTCTCTTAAAAGATGAGTTCTAAAAACTAGGCTGAATTCTTTAGCGGTCATATCTGGCAGAGATGAGTATATGGCTTCTCCTTTAGCTGGTTTGTTACAGTCCTCATAGCTGATATTTCTCTCATTCCAAGTTCTCAAGCATGTGTGGAAATAAATACAGTGTTCTCTCTGCTTGTTTCCGTTCTTGTTTTTTGGTTTTGGTTTTGTTTTGTTTTTTTCTCCAAAGAAGAAGAGTAAAGGGGAGAGTGGATCCCACAAGGTATCTAACTCCCTGTCACATCTCCTCCATTTATTTTATATTGATATTAATATATTTAAATTAGTAATTGTTTACATTAATATTGAAATGTATTGATTTTTACATAATTGGGTCATCTGATGCATCTCGTTTGATTTTAATGTTATCATATAAAAAAATCTATGACTGAATACTTTCCTATAGTATTCAGGTACCATTACTCAGGTAACCATCTGCATCTTCTGTTTGTTATCTGTTTGCCCTTCCGGGGCTAGTAGCTACAGATTATCTCTGGGCATCTCCTAGGGAGTTCCAGTAGAGTAAACTCACCTCTCTATCCTCCAGCCCAAAGTTCAGAGCTGTGAAGGATTGAATCCTGGCCAATCGGTGCCTTGGTTTCCCCCACCGGCCTCAGTGTGGGCTGGAGAACAGGTATGTCCCCATCAAAGTCAGTGAATGATGAGGGGATATTTGCTGAGGCTTCTGGAACTGAAAGGAGTAAATCCTTTTCCTTTGCAGTGTCCCTGGGCACATGTCACTGAAACTCACATCTCCAACTGGCCAGTGTATGAAGTACAGGACAAGGAGACCCACCCCCCTGCACAGAGGGCACAGGGATGAACAAAGAAGAAACCAGACTCTAGCAATTTTGTGCAAGTCCTGCTCAAGTCTTTTGTGAGATCAGTTCCACCTTGGGACTTTGCAGGTATAAGGGATAGTTAATTTCATTTTGGTTAAGCCAGTTTGGTTCAGGCATTCTGTCACTTAGACACTTAATTGGAAGGGATCGATTCAAAGTGATGAGAAATAGATGGTGAGAAATTACTAATA
Organism: Nasua narica; assembly: GCA_028533885.1. NCBI lineage: Eukaryota > Metazoa > Chordata > Mammalia > Carnivora > Procyonidae > Nasua > Nasua narica. Next base: position 103,301,628 of record CM052798.1, on the reverse strand, counting down.
ATATCTTCCCTTGAGTTTCTGAGTTTCTAAGAGAATGGTATCTCTTTTCTTGCAAAATCTTCTTTCTTGCATTTCCACGAACATGTGGTCTGAGATGGAAAAGCAGACTTTCTGCCCAGGTGAAATAATCAGGAATTCTTTAAATAATAAGAAAAGGAGTAATTGTATTGGCAAGGTCTGCATGGCTGGAATGACTCCATGTCACACCCCTCCTGTTTTTGCAATCCAAAGGGTATGGCAAAGGTCAGCTACAAAAGGACGACATAATCAGAAATTTAAAATGACCTTTTGCCTTTTAAGAACCAGAAAGTGGTTTTCCTACTTCACCCTCTGCTTCTCCCTCCCCTGACAAAAAGCCTTGTTCTCATTACGCACAGAGTCCAGGGCTTGGCTTTCGTCACATACTGACAGGTTTCTGTTTATCTTAAGTGAGAAATGGACAAAAGGAAACACGAAACAGATGAATGGGCAAAAGTATGAATAAACAACTCGGGCAGCTGAGTAGCAGATGGCCACAGGGCCCCCATGACTAAACAAATCACAAGATTTCTGGAAGGAGATGCTTGTTAATGTTTTTCTCAAGCAAAAGTTCGAGTGATAGAATAAAGATGACCTCATCGCTGACTGTAACCTTCTGTAAAAAAGCAAAGAAAAGGTTTGAAAGAGGCAAATAAAGGCATTGTTGTTTAAGTCACCCTTTGTGCTCTTATTTATATTACAATATCTCTAACAAACCTCTGCCGGTGCTCTCTTGCAAATTGTGGGGTATCGGGGATGCCAAGAGCAAAATGACTCCCCTGCCACCCTTCCCAGAGAAAAAGTTCTCGGAGGAACTGAGGAGAATGGCTTGCAAGTACATAAGTGGTAATGTACGGTGTAAGAATGCCATGGTGACAGTATGGAACGATTGTGTGCATTGGGAGAATGGCCAATGCCACAGGCTTTAAGAGCAGACAGACTCGAGTTTGAATCCCAAGTGATTCCGCTCTGCCTTACTTAGCTTCTTGGAGCTGCCATTTTTTCTTGTAAACTTAAAATAATAATACTGCTACCTCTACTTACTCAGCCAACATTTATCAAAAGCAGTCTCTGGCCCTCAGTGGAAGGAAACGAGAAGGCAAAGGAAGAAGCACATTCTTTCTCAGAGGCTTTGGTGAGAGTTCCTACAGAGTTTATTGCAAAGGGCAGCGGTGGTTGGGGCTTATACACCTGGAGCCAGATTCCTGTAGGAAAATCATAGCTCTGAGCTTACTGGGCAAGTTATTTAACTTCTTTGGGCCTCAGGTTCCTCCTTTGAAAGATGGACCTAGTAAACAGTGGATTATTATGAGAATTAAATGAGGTAATAATACATCCCTGCATCTATTAAACCCTAAAGAACGGTGTTATGAAAATAAAATAACAAAGCACAGAGTGGGGCTCCCTATTCATTAAAAAAAAAAAAAAGCATCTTGTATTTGCTTCTGGTGGAAGATTTAAGCCCTGCACATGTTAAATGTCAAAACAGCTTAGAATTGAGGTTTTTGAGTGGAGAAGAAGCCAAATATCATAAGTCAAAAACAGTAAGATGTCTCACCTTGAATTTGATCATTTTAACTTTGAATGCAATAATTGGACTAGAAAATCTAACAGGCTTTCAATTTAGCTTCCATTTAATTAATTATGTGATCACATAAATTAATTCATTATTAATTTCCTTAGTGGACCAAGCTTACGTCAATGTAGCCTCTGCCTGGATTTTGCAAGAGGACAACCCAAGTCCCTGGGCTGCAGATTTAGGAAAATAGCTAACTCGGGTTGAAGATGGTGGAGGGTGTGGGGGGCTGTATGCCACAATTCACTGAACACAAAGTCAACCAACACTCAATACTTCTAGGGAATTCTGGGCAATGGCTTTTGAGATCCTGGATAGAGGTGCATGCTGTCTTTAGGACACTCCTTTTGCCAGAACCACTGCGAGTCAGAAGCCCTAGGTGCTGTCTTTTTCTCATATTGGCACTGGTACAGATTTTTCAAAAGATCCTTGTCACTCAGGTAGAGGTAGTGTTCACACAGCTGCTGCGCTGTGATCAGCAATGTTAGGAGACAGATCCACCCCCAGATTTAAGGGCATCCCCAACCACTTGCACGGTACTACGGAAAAGAGGCTTCTCAAGGCACTGCTGGTATAGTTAGTTTATGCTGCACCTGCCTGCACGCTCAAGGTGAGCACTGCACACCACACTCCACCAGCGCAGCGTGGCTGAGATACACATGCCTAGCCTCCGCAGCCCCTAAGTGCTCAGTTTCTGCCTGGTAGTCTCTGCTTTGGCTCTTACAGCACTGGAAAGGTCGTGCACCAGGAGTAATTTGGACTCATGCCTGGTGGTTAGAACTCCTTTTTTTTTTTTTTGAAATTGCCATTCTTTTTATAGATCTTTTAAGGGAGAAAGCACCAAGGTCGCCTCCTGTCTCTGCCCCTTTTGCCAAGGGCTCAGCATCACGGCACTGAGTTAGAGATAGGCCGGCCTTATATGTGCTACTCAGTGCAATGAAGTAGCACCTTCGTGAGTGGCCCTTGACCCCAGGCAGGATGCAGTTGGGAAACATGAGTCTCTTTGCTAGGAGCAAAGAGCCGGAACATGGAGGCCCGAATGCCCTCCGACCTGGCACAGGGCTCAGGAAGGGCATCCTCTCAGCCCCTTTCCTCTCAGAGAGGAAATGACATCCGACTGCCTGGGTTCCCATTGCACTGAGTGCATGCAATGTGTGACAGGTATTCCCAGCCAAGCTTTATCTTATGTCCTCTTCCCAACAAAACCCTAAAATCTTGTTTATTGTCCCCAATTTTTTAAGATATGGAAAATAAGAGGACAAACTCTGGTCCAAAGCCTCGTGGTGAAGGGTAAAGTTGATATTCTGACCCCAGTCCGATGAACTTGGACACATGCATGCTTATTACTGTCTGTCACCCTGAATTTTCTTCCAGTGACACAGGCCAGGTGAGGAACATAAAAAAGTATTTTAAGGTATATAATTTATTCCAAAGCCAATTTCATAATTTAACTTATTATTTTTATTATTCTATTACTACTATTCACTGTTGTTGTTTAATAACTGGCTTACCAAAAGATCACAGGAAAGAGCCCATTAAAATCCCCACAATGAGAAGCAGTCCTTGATAGTGGCTTCCAAACGATGCCCTGCTCACTTAAGTCCTGACAGCGGTTGTCAGGGGAGCCAGGGTCCCCACTGCACCCCTACTGCCCTGTGCTCGCCGCCAGAGCCATGACCCTACTTCCTTTGGGGGCACAAGAAAGAGCCTACAGGAAAGGACTTGAGAGAGCATGCAGTTCTTCGCTCAGAGAAGTCACAGACATGACTGACGACGGACATAGATTCGGTGCCTAACATGCGGAAGCTTCTGGTCTCACGTGTGTTTTAAGATAGGATGAATACAAGCAGCCCCGGTGAGTGACCCACGATGGCTGGTGAAGAAAAGCCACATTGATTTGCCTATGAAGGACCTCCTCACGAAGACAGATCTGCCTAGTTGTGAGGGACAGTTAGTGAGGGAGACACTGATTTTGGAAAACGAAAGTAAAAAATGATTTCATGTTTTATTATCAAGAACTTCTTTACCTATGGACACAGAATAGGATGGGAAGACTGCCCCTTGTGTTTTCACATTTGTTTTTGCATTTAGAGATACCAGGTAGAAAAGTCCATTTGGTTCTCTGGTAGTGTTTTCCTTTCAATCATTTATACCCATGTAATGAGGAACTACCATGTGCCAGGCTCTGTGCAACCTGCTCAGGATGTTAGAATGGAGTGGGTTTTTCCCACCTGAGTCAGGCAAGTGAATTAATCCAGTTGATAAGAAATTTTGCTAAAATGGATGGTATTCTCTGGGACAGACCAACCGATGTTAATAATCCACCTCAGTATTTTGGTGACTTAGCATGTCACTGTCCCTTCAGGGGAAAGAGCCCTGTTCATCATTTATCATCATTAGGAAACCCAAGCTCTTTCTGCCCCAAAGAGGAGGGCTTCACCTTCCTCTATGTTCCCAGAATCCTCTTCCTTCTGTTAGTGGATTGAAAGAGAGAGGGAGATTTGCCTTTAGAGGGTCTTTATGGGGCTTCCCCAGAAATGGCACAGATTATATCAGAATATAAACTAGAATGGCACAGAATATATCAGAATATAAACTAGATGTATATGGAGCAAGAAAAGGAGAACCTGAATGTTGGTGTAATCTAGAAACTCTGACATGGAGTTATGTTCAAAGACCAACGTCCTAACATTTTCTCTGTTTTAAAAGGGTGAAAGTTGGGATGCCTGGGTGGCTCAGTGGGTTAGGCCTCTGCCTTCGGCTCAGGTCGAGATCTCAGGGTCTTGAGATCGAGCCCCGCATCGGGATTTCTGCTCAGCGGGGAGCCTGCTTCCCCCCCCTCCTCTCTCTCTCTGCCTGCCTCTCTGCCTACCTGTGATCACTCTCTCTCTCTCTGTTAAATAAATAAATAAAATCTTAAAAAAATAAAAAAAAATAAAAGGGTGAAAGTTGACATTGGCTGAGGTGTTCTCAGTTAGTCATGGACCAAATCATCTCTCTTATTCTCTGTTAACAGAGCCCCATTTTGTTTGTTGGGCCCTACCCCAGGTGTTAAGCTCTTAGTGTTCCAAGCTTATCATGACAGACGCTATTCGGCTGACACAGATTCTCACCTTTTCTTGCAGCTAATGGTGGCAATGAGATGTTGGTAGATATCTAATGAGGGCTTCTGAGAAAACAGTTTCTTTTTGATGAAGGGGCAGTCCTGGAAAGTAAGCTTGCTCTCATGTTCTCTTCACCTTGCTTCTTGCCCTTGAATGTGGTGATAGGAATAATGTTTGGAACTGTGACAGCCATTTTGAGACAATGAGGCAACAGCATGAGAGAAAAAAAAAATCATGTATGTGTATTTGTTTGCTTGAGACAGTCCCAGGTGAATCCTGCTGGCCCAGTATAATTATTGATAATGCCCTTTTCATACTCAAAGGGTTCTTAATTGGACAACAAATTCATGGTCAGTCCCAGAAAAATCTTCAGCTGCTGAAGCTGATAGGAAACACTGATTAACTTCAATGTTGTGGAGTGGCTGGCCCAGCTCTGGAAGATTTACCACCTGATTTTGATTTTAAGTAAATAGCAGATGTCTCCTGTGTAAGCCTGTGTTAATCCAGTTTGCTGTTACTTTCAACTAAAAGCTTTCTTTCCTGCTAGACTTATCTTCAAATCAGGGATTTTGGAGCGTTGTTAGAGCTTGACCACTAATTTCAAACTACAGCCTTTTAAAGTTCTGAAGTTTGGGGGTAAGTTACTCTTTCTGTAATTCCTGAATTGGCACGAGAATTACTGAAATGCTACACAGAAGGCTTATTTTGTGGTATTTCCAGTAGGAACCAGAAGTGGAAGTGTCAAAACTCTCACCAGGAAGCTGGTTACAAGATGTTCTCCCCATGCTGGCAACCTCAGGTAGTTTGGAAAGTACAAATGAGAGGTATAAAAAACTCTCCTCAATGCATCTGATTTTCCATTTCTCTGGGTTTCAACTTCTCCAAGCAGACAGTATGCTTCTCACAAATCCTGAAAGGTTTAAATTAGAACCATGTCCTTTATTTTATCTTAAATACAGCACAAATTGTCAAGGAAATGAGGACTAGAATCCTGGGGGAAATGTGACACTTCGCTGTCTAGTGAATTTGAAAAGACTTACTGGTCAGATCTTACTGATGAGAAAGAAGTGCCAAGTGTCTGGGAGAAATTAAATTGCAAGAGAGGTAAAAACAAGTCACCCAAAGCATTTAATAGTTAAACGACAAATTTGTAGAATTAATTCCACTGCACAATTTATCTATGCCGTGTGGTGTAGTGTCAAATTACAGAACAATCCTCCATCCTCCACTCGCCAGACAACGAGACCACAGGATGAACCACTGATGCCCTTAGTTCACTAGCACCAATTGCTGACTTAGAGATAATTTGCATATGTTTGCAATAACCAGGTGCATTTTGAGATAAATTTCTAATATGGTCAATAGGTACTTTAAAAAAAAAAGATTTGTTTTAGAGAGAGAAAAAGAGCATGTGCCTCACGGGAGGCAGTGGGAGAGGAAGAATAGTCAGCAAACTCCAGGCTGAATATGGAGCCAGACACAGGACTTGATCTCATGACCCTGAGATCACAACCTAAGCTGAAACCAAGAGTCAGTTACTTAACCGACTGTGCCACCTAGGCATCCATGGGCAATAGGTACTTTTTAAAAAATATTTTTCTCATAGGTTTCGTTTTCCAAATAGCCATCCTCCCCACTTCATCACAGATGCTGCTTCTTTCAATCATCAGCATCACTTAGATCTGAACACATCTGAAACTTTTGGGTCTCTTGCTTCATTGTTTTTCTTTGGAGTTAATTTAACATGAGGTTGTTAGTCTGTTATGCTAATTATTGGATGAGCTTTTACTTTTACCCAGTTAGGTCACTAATAAGACATCCCGCCTGAACTTCCTCTAATTGATTTTCCACACAACTGCCAGAATGATTTTTCTCAAATGCCAATGCAATGCCAACCAACCTCTGGTTGAAACCCTGTAGTGGGTATGCATTCTTAGAAGGGCGGGGCCTCACCCCACTTCCCACCTAGCAAGGTCAACACATCTCTTCCTGATCTGGTCCTCTCTTGCTTTTCTGTACTCACAGGGCCAGGCCCCTGCCCCATTCTGAGTCCTTGCCCCAGCCATAAGGAATTTCATTTAATCTCCAACTTGGTGGAGGCTCCATCTTCCCTCTCTGCCTTCTGTGGCTCTGTGCTTGGTATTCCTTCTCTGTGGAATATTATTTCTACCCCTGGAACCACAACATCCATTTATTATGCCTACTTCTCTCCCAATCTCAGCTTCAGTATCAGTTTCTCTGAAAAGTCTTCTCCAACCTGGAAATCCCTGCTGGGTGACTCTCCTAGGCATTCCCAGACTTTCCCCAGCAGCACTAAGTCCACTGTATGATTGCCCACTTACTGGTTTAGCTTCTCTGCTAACCTGAATGGCCTATTCCACTGGTGGGCAATATAATAACCTCCATGGATATCCACATCCTAACTATGAAAACCATGAGTGTGTGATTACTCATGGGGTTGCAGATAGAATTAAGACTGATCATCAGTTAATTTGAAGGTAAAGAGATGACTCTTGATTATACAGGTAAGCCCAGTGCGATCACAAGAGGCCTCAGAAGTAGAAGGGGAGTCAGAAGACAGAGAGAGCCGTGACTATGGAATGGTGACCAGAGACGTGCACCATTGCTGTCTTTGAAGATCCAGCAAGGGAGCCATGAGCCAAGGAGTGTGGGCAGCCTCTAGAAGCTGGAGAGACAAGGAAATGGATTCCCCTGAAGCCACAAAAAAAGAATGTGCCCTTGTACACACCTTGATTTCAGTCCAGTGAGGCCCATTTTGAGCCTCTAACCAACAGAACTGGAAGATAATAAATGTGTGCTGTTTCAAGTCACTAAGTATATAGGGATTTGTTATAGCATAAATAGAAACAATAACACAGGAAAGAAATGCTCTCTCTCTTGCTCATAGTTTCAGCCCAAGATGTGTAATAGTCCTTGAAATGTGGTCAATGCCTCAACAGCTACTCATTGGATGGGAGAATAGAATGGCAGGCCCAGGAAGGACTCTCAGGGGACACTCTGTAAGAATCAGTGTGAATCGGTGTGATGCTCACAGCCTTCCTTCAGCCATCCTGCCCATGAAGATTATTCTCCATTGGGTACTTATTTCCACATTCGATTTTTTGCTAGAGAGGAAGAATGTTCTTCTCTTTGGAAGAGGTTAAGATGATCCATACACTAACAGTAGTGAGAGGGAAGAAAGGAGAGAAGCTGGGTCAGGGGAGAAGCTGGATCAGGGTAGGAGGGGAGAAACTGGGTCAGGAAAGAAGAAAGGGGAGAAGCTGGGTCAACGGAGAAACTGGGTCAGGAAGAAAGAGGAGAAGCTGGGTCAGAAAAGAAGCTCTTACGAATTTAAGGCAATTGAGAGGCCTGAGTATTGAGCATGAGGGCTTTTGATAGGTATTTTTGACGATTATGAACTAGAGCTGCTTTAGTGCCTTTGTGAGACAAAAGTTTAAAATGGGATTATTTTAAAGTCATCTATGACTATTAAATTGTATTCCTTTAAAAATCTTTCTGCAAAGACGGGGTCATTTGGGCATTCTACAGTTATTAGGGTTACACTTCTTTTGACACAACGGCACAATGACATAAACATACTGTTGAGTCCATTTTGGGTATATGAAATTGAAGTATATTCAGTATGTATCTCTGTTGATGAAACAATGTATATCTTTTTCCTCAACCTATTGAGCTACTGGAAATGAACACATGAGTTCTTCATTGATCACATTCATCATAAGGTAGAGCAACATGCTGGGATTTATCTGGGCCTCCTTGATAAGCAGGAGCCACAGGGATAACAAAAAAAGCGCCTAAAAGAATTTGGCTCAATTACTATTATACTCACAATTATCTTACACTTTTGTTAGTTCCTTTTCTCCTATTGTAAAGTTTAAGTGAGAAGAAGCTTTGCTTACTTAACATAACTTTTAATAAGAAAACATTATGTGCATTGTCCATAAGCAATTTTCTTTAAAATCCAGCTACCAAGAAGCTAAAAATGAAAGGAAACCTTAAGAAAACAAAATTTACCAAGATTTTGGAACTGAAGAAGAGTGAGGAAAATAAACTGTCATGGGTGCTAAAGAAGAAACAGTTTTTTTCCCACAAATTCCTAGGTTTTAGGACAAAAATACCAACTTTGAACTGCAAGCTTGGAGAAAATCAGTCACATCTATTTTCTGTACATTTGCTAAATAGGACGAAAATGTTGCAAGAATACAGATGTCAAAGGTTGATTTTTTTAAAGACAAAATTGACTGGCATCATTGTAGGAGTACTGACAGAACAATTCTGTTTCACATGGTAAAGCCAAAAGGCACCAGATCAACTATATTCTGTCTACGGTGTTTCTCAACAGTGACACGCACTGATACAGATATTTATATGCATTCTTGAAGTTTCTCTTCCAGCAAATAAACATCGTGCTGGGTTCATCCATTGACGCCTGAAACACAGGAATTATAATACAATTTTAGAGTTCACAGACCTCCTCTTAGTAGCTAAATCCACTTTTTTCTCTTTCCAGGAGCTTAAACTGATTGCACTAAGGAGTAGGTCAGGAGCAACTTAGGTTTGTGTTACTCGACTTGCAGATGCTGACTTTCAAAACCACATATCTAGGGCACCTGGGTTGCTCAGATGGTTAAGCATCTGCCTTTCGCTCAAGTCATGATCTCTGGGTCCTGGGATCCAGCCCCTCATAGGACTCCCAGCTCAGCAGGGAGTCTGCTTCTCCCTCTGAGACTACCCCTGCTTGTGCTCTCTCTATCTCTCTCTCTCTCTCTCTCTCTCAAACAAATAAATAAATAAATGATCTTTTTTTAAAAAAACTGCATTTCCTTTAAAGATAAAGTACTCGCACATTAAAAATGAATTAAAATAGAAAAGACAGAAGGCATTCTTAGAATTACAATGATAGTTTTTGTTAGCAATTTGCTAATGTCTGACACTGTCACTAGAATATTCTACCCAAGAGGGAATGGACATTGTATTCAATCAGCAATTGTGACAACAATTTCCTTAGTGTCCAATGTAGAGCTTGGCCTTTGACAGGCTATCAGTAAATAATTCCTGGTTGCAACGTTAAAGGAAACCAAAGCAGTCTGATGTAAGCTTGAGTCTACAAAAGCAACATAAAGGGTATGGTGGGTCTAAGAAAATGAAATGAGTTGTATTAGAAAATTTATGAGAATCCAGAATGAACACCAGGCTATGTGACTCCTGGTTTAGAGGTCTTATTTTCCCTGTCAATTTAATCCGAAATTCTTTTCCTAATAATCCCCGAAGAAAGATTCTCCCATGGGAACCAGATTAAAGAGCTCTACAGACCTTTTCCTCTCTCCCACTCCAAATTAAATGCATCCCAGCTATCTAGGACCTGCCCAACATTTTCAGGTATAGCAAGTAAAGGATTAAGGATAGCTTTGCCATTAGAAGATGAGGGACAGTTACTATATGTGACCTAGGTATCTCAAACAAACAAACAAACAAATAAACAAACAAAGGTGAAACGATGTAGGCAAGAACATCACTGATCTCCTTAGTTACTTCCCTACCCTCATAAAAGAGTGAATGCGAAGAGGAGAGAACAAACAAAATTACTGAATCTTAAAATTTCACATGCCATCCATGCTTATCCAATGTTGCGGAAGCTTAGGCCACTTCTTATGAAATTCTGGAACTTAGGGAATAAAGGACTTCACAAAGCACTCTAAATTGGAGGTTTTATTACATACAATATCCATAGGTACCTCCAAGTATTAAATTTCCAGAGAGAAATTCAAGCCCAAGAAATGAAATAAATTCTCTCTGATTAAATGAAGGGAAACTAAAGTCCAGAATTCCTGTACTCTTTTCCATCTCCTCTACCATGTCCTGATCAGGGGGATGTCACAAAGATGCTCCATGTGAGTTGGACATCTTCCTGCAGCAACCACATCCTCCTGCAGCAACCACATCCTCAGCCTTCCTCCCAGGAAGTGGAGTGTGGGAAGCTCCATTAGCATCTACAGAGTTGAATGAGTGCTAACATGAGCCCTTCATGGACCTCAGTTGCCAATGAATCCACATGTCAATAAGTTGAATACCTTGGCTTTAACCCCAGATCCACAAAATATAGACACCAACATGCCATTATCAACAAGTATACCTCGACAGGCACATCAAATATAGGTATGTTTTTGGGAGTAAATAAACATTTCAATGCAGATCCAATGCTGTGGATGTAATTAGCCAAGAGCCATAGCAGTGAAAGCTTAGTGAAAGCTTAGAGAAAGGAGCAAAGAGGCAATCTCCCTGATTTTAGATTTACAGGATACCAGCTAACTTCTGAACTTGAACTATATTGCTGTGAGAAATTTTCTTTCATGCCCTATGCATCCTAAATTCCCAAGAAAACATTCATCTTACAAATTGACTCTGTTTTCAAGTAGGGGTATTTTCAACACTCTCATTTTGCAAAATTTAGGACTTTGTTGTGGTGGGATCCCAGGGGATCTCCAGTCCATCAGCAGTGTTGCTTTATCTTGGCACCCTGAAGGGGGATGAACCAGGGGCTCTATCTTGACCTACAGATTTTATTCCTCTTTTGAGCGTTCATAACAGAATTTTCCAAGAAAACTTATTACCCTCATTCTCCATAGACCCAGTGTATTGTGATCTTTTCTCCTTCACCTCCAGAAAGATCATAAGACATTATGAACTATTAGACACTCTTTCTGTCTTGAAATTCCAGAGACCTGTCTTGAAGGCAGTTTCCCCCAGTTTCTGAAGAATTATGCACAGCAGTTTCCTGAACCAAACCTTATTTTGCTGTTTCCAGAACCTGTGCTGCCAGAGGGTCCAGAAAAATGCAATCTGTTCTCTCCAAGATGCTTTTCAAAACATTGCCTTACTCTGCTTTTTTATTGCTTTTTTATAACTTACGTTATAAAACGGTAGCGAGATCATTCCTTTTTGTCACTATTTTTTTCTTGCGACAGAGTACATGACTCTGATTGTTCTCCAACTTCTTTCAGGTAAACTCAGCTGCATTTGTAAAAATTTACCTACTTTCAAGTTCATTCTAAACTTGGTCTTCCATGTGTAAGACCAGAACCAACCAACCAATTTTCGTTCCTTTCTTTCCTACCTGCCTTCTTGCCTTCTGGCTTTCCCACCTTCTCTCCATTTCCCTTTCCTTTGGGGTCAGTAATTAGTATTCCTAACATATCTGCAAGAGCAGATTCTACCTTGTGTGAAGCCACATGATAAGATTTATGACATAGATGAGTTTGGGTCAAGAGTAACTCTGTGAAACAAAACCTGGGCACCTTGCAATGGTTAAGAGCGGTAATTCTCCCACGTGTTATTCCATTTTCAGTCTAACAATTCATCCAGGACCATACTTTTATCTGCTCTTCTTTTCAAGGCTCCTTCTTCTGGCATGCACCATTTGTCCTGAGTCTTCCCTAAAAGCCCTAATTCCATTCACTGAAGAGTAAACTTTGCTTAGACTCAAAGAACAGAGAACACATCTGCCTCATTCACTGCTTTATAACCTGTGCCTATGACATGTCCATAGTAAGTACTCAGTAAATATTTTCTGAAAAAGTAAGTGAAAAATAATGAATAAAGTGAAATTCACCTCAGAGCGGCTAAAATATTCTATGCTTGTCTTTACAGCCAATCTTCTAAATTCTGTCCAGATCCTGTACAACCTTGAAGTATAACTGTCTTTATTTTTAAGGTTCCCCCCCCAGTATTGACTACTTATAGCTGGTTTTAAAAAATTATCTCATGGTGATTTAGCCCAGGGTCAGGCTCAGCAGGGAGTCTGTTCCTCTCCTTCTCACTCTCCTGCTCATGCTCTTTTTCTAAAATAAATAAAATAAAAAATCTTATAAAAAAGGAAATGATCTCATAGTGATTTCTGTCTGTAGGTTCCCACTTGTGAAGTTATTCTAATCTTGTCTGAGACTCTCCCTTCATTGACAATTCAACAACTCTGCACTACAATCATCTTCCCTGATCTACTAACAACAGACAAGGACAAGGAACCTAGGCAGAAGAGTAAAGCAAACAGAAACGAAGGACAAGATGGTGTGTATTTAGGGGGATTCATATAAGGTGGTCATTAATATAAATGGTTTCAGGGAGGTCGGTGAAGATGAAGGCCTAGAAATCTGATTCTAGATAGAAGCCACAAGAGGGAGGTTTCAGATCTGCAATGGTTGGCAGAAACCAGTTGTCAGGCATTCAGGGACTGACTACGTGTGAATAGTGAATGCAGCTCTTCTTTCAGCAGCCATTATGGGGAAAGGAGGAGTTGGTGAGAGAGAGGAGTAGAAAACAGTAGGTATTGACAGAGGATTTTGAGTATGCTTTAGAAAGAAACAGAATCTGAAGAAAAGAAGGGTAGTTTTTCTCTTCTCAATAGCTTCCATTTGTGCTACTCTTACCACTCTTTAATTTAGTTTCACAATTGAGTTTCTTTCCTCAACTAAGCAGTTGGGCCTGGGAACAAAATGACAGCTCTCACACTGACCCTTCCCTGGAGATGTTCTTCATATGATCAGCATGACCCATTGAAGACAACCAACTGGAGTCTGATGAGGAACGGCTGCCTGGTGTTGGAAACACAGAATAAATTAATTGCTTCTTTGCTTCAGGGAGAAAGGAGTTAGGAATTTTATATTGACTTATGAGTTATTAGTTTTTGTATTAGAGCTTTTATGCTAAAAAACACTTAATCTCTTGTATTACATTATACAAATCATTGTTAATTATTTATTTGTACACAACTTTGCATTTTCTTTTGTTTTTAAAGAGATTTCATTTATTTATTTATTTATTTATTTATTTATTTATTTATTTATTTATGAGAGAGACAGACAGACAGAGAGCATGAGAGAGAGTAAGCACGAGCATGGGGGAAGGGCAGAGGGAGAGGGAGAAACAAATTCCCCAATGATCAGGGAACTGAACACGAGTCTTGATCCCAGGAATCCAGGATCATGACTTGAGCCACCCAGGCACCACCAAGGTTTTCTTCCTTATAATCTTGCCAGCATGGCTCCAAACCTTTACTTGTAGTTAATTCCAAGCTGAAATGTGCCTGTATATGCTTTCCACAGCCTTTTCTTGGGCCAGCAGATTTTGTGTTAGATTTCTTATAACATATTTATTAAGCCCTGCCTTCTTATACTTATGTCCCTTAAATTATTTAATATTATCTTATGTAGAAGGTTTTTTCATTAGTCAATTCCTTCCCTGAATTTTCTTTTGTCCAGAATTCTACTTGTCCCAGTTTAATTTTTATGTTTTACCCTATTTTCTTTTTTTTATTTTTAAGTATCTTATTCTCTTTGGCTTTTTAAAAGCACTGTCATGTAATTAAGCAAATATTAAGATGGAATTTGAAAGGTTTCTTTTTTTAATAACAAAAAAATTTTTTATTAACATATAATGTATTATTTTCCCCAGGTTACATGTCTGCGGATCATTAGGTTTACACATTTCACAGCATTTACCATAGCACATACCCTCCCCAATGTCCATAACCCAGCCACCCTATCCCTACCCCCCCACCTCCTAACCACCCTCAGATTCTTTCATGAGTTTAGGAGTCTCTTATGGTTTGTCTCCTTCCCCATCCCATCTTGTTTCATTTCCATCCCCCCCAACCCCATGAACCCCTGCCCTGCCTCTCAAATTCTTCATATCAGAGCAATCATGTGATAATTGTCTTTCTCTGACTGACTTATTTCATTTAGCATAATACCCTCTAGTTCCATCCATGTCATTGCAAATGGCAAGATTTCATTTCTTTTGATGGCTGCATAGTATTCCATTGTATATATATACCACTTCTCCTTATCCATTCATCTATTGATGGACCTCTAGGTTCCTTCCATAGTTTGGCTATTGCAGACATTGCTGCTATAAACATTTGAGTGCATGTGCCATTTCAGATCACTACATTTGTTTCTTTAGGGTAAATACCCTGTAGTACAATTACTGGGTTATAGGGTAGCTCTATTTTCAACTTTTTGAGGAACCTCCATACTGTTTTCCAGAGTAGCTGTACCAGGTTGCATTGCCACCAACAGTGTAGGAGGGTTCCCCTTTCTCCGCATCCTCACCAACATCTGTCGTTTCCTGACTTGCTAATTTAGGCATTCTGACTGGTGTGAGGTGGTATCTCACTGTGGTTTTGATTTGTATTTCTCTGATGCCGAGTGATGTTGAGCACTTTTTCATGTGTCTGTTGGCCATTTGGACATCCTCTTTGCAGAAATGTCTGTTCATATCTTCTGCCTATTTTTTGATTGGATTATTTGTTCTTTGTGAGTTGAGTTTGAGAAGTTCTTTATAGATTTTGGATACTAGCCCTTTATGTGATATGTCATTTATGAATATCTTCTCCCTCTGTCAGTTGTCTTTTGGTTTTCTTGACTATTTCCTTTGCTGTGCAAAAGCTTTTGATCTTGATGAAGTCCCAGTGGTTCATTTTTGCCCTTGCTTCCCTTGCCTTTGGAGCTATTTCTAGGAAGAAGTTGCTGCAGCTGAGGTTGAAGAGGTTGCTGCCTGTGTTCTCCTTCAGGATTTTGATGGAGTTCTGTCTCACATTGAGGTCTTTGATCCATTTTGAGTGTATTTTTGTGTGTGGTGTAAGGAAATGGTCCAGTTTCATTCTGTGTGTGGCTGTCCAGTTTTCCCAACACCATTTGTTGAAGAGACTCTTCTTTTACATTGAATATTCTTTCCTGCCTTGTCAAAGATTAGTTGACCATAGAGTTCAGCATCCATTTTTTGGATCTTTATTCTGTTCCATTGATCTGTGTGTATGTTTTTGTGCCAGTGCCACACTGTCTTGATGATTATCACTTTGTAATAGAACTTGAAGTCTGGAATTGTGTTGTTGCCAACTTTGGTTTTCTTTTTCAACTTTACTCTGGCTATTTGTGGTCTTTTCTGGTTCCATAGAAATTTTAGGATTATTTGTTCCATTTCTTCAAAACAAATTGATGGTATTTTGATAGGGATTGCATTAAATGTGTAGATTGCTTTAGGTAGCATAGACATTTTCACAATATTTGTTCTACTGATCCATGAGCATGGAACATTTTTCCATTTCTATGTGTCTTCCTCCATTTCTTTCATGAGCACTTTGCAGTTTTCTGAGTACAGATTCTTTGCCTCTTTGGTTAGGTTTATTCCTAGGCATCTTATGGTTTTGGGTGCAATCGACTCCTTAATTTCTCTTTCTTCTGTCTTGCTGTTGGTGTATAGAAATGCAACTGATTTCTGTCCATTTCTGTCCATTAATTTTATATCCTGACACTTTACTGAATTCCTAGATGAGTTCTAGCAGTCTTGGAGTTGAATCTTTTGGGTTTTCCACATAAAGTATCATATCTTCTGCAAAGAGTGAGAGTTTGACTTCTTCTTTGCCAATTTGGATGCTTTTTATTTCTTTTTGTTGTCTGATTGCTGAGGCTAGGACTTCTTGTACTATGTTGAATAGCAGTGGAGATAGGTGGAATTCCTGCCATGTTCCTGATGTCAGGGGAAGCTGAGAGCTTTTCCCCATTGAGAATGATATTTGCTGTGGGTTTTTCATAGATGGCTTTGATGATGTTGAGGAATGTACTCTCTATGCCTACAGTGTGAAGAGTTTTGATCAAGAAAAGATGTTGTACTTTGTCAAATGCTTTTTCAGAATCAATTGAGAGTATCATATGGTTCTTGTTCTTTCTTTTATTAATGTATTGTATCACATTGATTGATTTGCGAATGTTGAACCAACCTTGTAGCCCAGGAATAAATCCCACTTGGTCATGGTGAATAATCCTTTAAATGTACTTTTGGATCCTATTGGCTAGTACTTTGGTGAGAATTTTTACATCCGTGTTCATCAAGGATCTTGGTCTGTAATTCTCCTTTTTGATGGGGTCTTTGTCTGATTTTGGGATCAAGGTAATGATGGCCTCATAAAATGAGTTTGGAAGTTTCCCTTCCATTTCTATTTTTTGGAAAAATTTCAGGAGTATACATATTAATTCTTCTTTAAATGTTTGGTGGAATTCCCCTGGGAAGCCATCTGGCCCTGGGCTCTTGTTTATTGAGAGATTTTTGATGACTATTTCAATCTCCTTACTGGTTATGGGTCTGTTCAGGTTTTCTATTTCTTCCTGGTTCAGTTTTGGTAGTTTGTGTGTCTCTAGGAATGCATCCATTTCCTCCAGATTGTCTAATTTGCTGGCGTATAGTTGCTCGTAATATGTTCTTATAATTGTTTGCATTTCTTTGGTGTTGGTTGTGATTTCTCCTCTTTCATTCATGATTTTATTAATTTGGGTCCTTTCTCTTTTCTTTTTGGTAAGTCTGGCCAGGGGTTTACCAATTTTATTAATTCCTTCAACAAACCAGCTCCTAGTTTCATTGATTTGTTCTACTGTTCTTTTGGTTTCTATTTCATTGATTTCTGCTCTGATCTTAATTATTTCTCTTCTGCTGGGTTTAGGCTTTCTTTGCTGTTCTTTCTGCAACTCCTTTAGGTGTAGGGTTATGTATTTGAGATCTTTCTTGTTTCTTGAGAAAAGCTTGTATTGCTATATACTTTCCTCTCAGGACCACCTTTGCTGTGTCCCAAAGATTTTGAACGGTTATGTTTTCATTTGTTTCCATGAATTTTTTAATTTCTTCTTTAATTTTCTGGTTAACCCATTCATTCTTTAGTAGGATGCGTTTTAGCTTCCATGTATTTGAGTTCTTTCCAACTTTCCTCTTGTGATTGAGTTCTACTTTCATGGCATTGTGGTCTGAAAATATGGAAGGAATGATCTCTATCTTTAGTACCAATTGAGACCTGATTTGTGTCCCAGGATGTGATCTATTCTGGAGAATGTTCCATGTGCACTAGAGAAGAAAGTGTATTCTGTTGCTTTGGGATGGAATGTTCTGAATATATCTGTCCATCTGGTCCCGTGTTTCATTTAGAACCTTTATTTCCTTGTTGATCTTTTGCTTAGATGATCTGTCCATTTCGGTGAGAAGGGTATTAAAGTCTCCTACTATTATTGTATTATTGTTGATGTGTTTCTTTGACTTTGTCATTAATTGATTTATACAATTGGCTGCTTCCATGTTAGGGGCATAGATATTTACAATTGGTAGATCTTCTTGTTGGACAGTCCCTTTAAGTATGATATAGTGTCCTTCCTCATCTCTTATTGTAGTCTTTGGCTTAAAATCTAATTTATGTGATATAAGGATTGCCACCCCAGCTTTCTTTTGATTTCCATAGCATGGTAAATTGTTTTCCACTACCCCTCACTTTAAAGCTGGAGGTGTCTTTGGGTCTAAGATGAGTTTCTTGTAGACAGCATATCGGTGGGTCTTGTTTTTTTATCCATTCTGATATTCTGTGTCTTTTGCTTGGGGCATTTAGCCCAATTACATTCAGGGTAACTACTGACAGATATGAATTTAGTGCCATTGTATTGCCTGTATGGTCACTGTTAGCTGTATATTATCTCTGTTACTTTCTGGTCTATGTTCCATTAAGGCTCTCGCTTTGCTTAGAGGATGCCTTTCAATATTTCCTGTAGGGCTGGTTTGGTGTTTGCAAATTCTTTTAGCTTTTGTTTGTCCTGGAAGCTTTTTATCTCTCCTACTATTTTCAGTGACAGCATAGCTGGATATTGTATTCTTGGCTGCATATTTTTCTCATTTAGTCCTCTGAATATATCATGCCAGTCCTTTCTGGCCTGCCAGGTCTCCGTGGATAGGTCCGCTGCCAATCTAATTTTTCTGCCTTTGTATGTTACAGACTTCTTTTCCTGAGCTGCTTTCAGGATTTTCTCCTTGTCACTAAGACTTGTAAGTTTTATTATTAGATGATGGGTGTAGACCTATTTTTATTGATTTTGAGGGGGGTTCTCTGTGCCTCCTGGATTTCGATGCTTGTTCCCTTTGCCAGATTAGGGAAATTCTCTACAATAATTTGCTCCAAAATACCTCCCGCCTCTCTCCCTTTCTTCTTCTGGGATCCCAATTATTCTAATATATTTGCACCTTATGGTATCACTTATCTCTCGAATTCTTCCCTAATGGTCCAGTAGTTTTTTGTCTCTTACTCAGCTTCTTTATTCTCTATCATTTGGTCTTCAATATCACTAATTCTCTCTTCTGCCTCATTTATCCTAACAGTAAGAACCTCCATTTTTTATTTAACCTCATTAATAGGTTTTTTGATTTCAACTTGGATAGATTTTAGTTCTTTTATTTCTCCAGAAAGGGATTTTATTTCTCCAGAAAGGGATTCTCTAATATCTTCCATGCTTTTTTCGAGCCCAGCTAGCACCTTGATAACTGTCATTTTGAACTCTATTTCTGACATATTACTAATGTCCGTGTTGACTAGATCTCTAGCTGTGGGTACTGCCTCTTGTTATTTATTTATTTATTTATTTATTTATTTATTTATTTATTTTTTGTGGTGAGTTTTTCCGCCTTGTCATTTTATTGAGATAAGAATAGATGCGGGACGTCTGAGTGGCTCAGTTGGTTGAGCAGCTGCCTTTGGCTTGGGTCATGATCCCAGCATCTTGGGATCGAGTCCCGCATCGGGCTCCTTGCTCTGTGGGGAGCCTGCTCCTCTCTCTGCCTCTGCCTGCCTCTCTGCCTGCTTATTTTCTCTCGCTGTTAAATGAATAAATAAAATCTTAAAAAAAAAAAAAAGAATAAATGAGTGAGGAGCGCCTGGGTGGCTCAGTGGGTTAAGGCCTCTGCTTTTGGCTCAGGTCATGATCTCAGGGTCCTGTGATCAGGCCCTGTATTGGGCTCTCTGCTCAGTAGGGAGCCTGCTTCCTCCTCTCTCTCTCTCTGCCTGCCTCTCTGCCTACTTGTGATCTCTCTGTCAAATAAATAATAAATAAAATCTTTAAAAAAAATGAATAGATGAGTGAGAGAGAAAAATACTCTGGAGTGCCGCAGTTTTCACAGATTGATGAACTTGGTCTTGGCTGGATATTCTCGCTGATCTTCTGAGGGAGGGGCCCATTGCTGTGATTCTCAAATGTCTTTGTCACAAGCAGAATTACCCCACCCTTGCCAGGGGACAGACCAAGGAATTGGTCACATTCGCTCTTGGGATTCTTTGTTCCCTGAGCACTTTCTCTACCGCCCTGGTGGCTGGGAATGAAAATGGCAGCCTCCCAGTCTCCTGTCCAGAGGAGCCAATCACTCAGAGCCCCACTCCTCAGTGCACCCTCAGAGGAAAGCAATCACTTCCATCTCCCTTGTTCCAGCCTGCACTCCGAGCTCAGCCAGCCTGTGACTGAGCATTTCTATCTCTGGTACATGGCCCTGTTTGGAGTCTCCAAACCCAGTAGATTCCTGCTGTGTGCTCCTGTGCCACTCTTTCCGGAGGAAGAAGGAGGGGGTCTTTCCGGAGCTGCCTCTTGTGGGGTCCCTGCTCAAAGGGCAGTGGCCCAACTATGCCTCAGATCATCGTGTAAGGTAAGCTCAAGCTGAGAGCCCACTGCATGGCTCCTTCTCTGCCAATGGCTTCTCCACCCCAATACCTGGGAGCTCTGCCACACTGAGACACCCCTGATCTCTCTGTGACCCCATGGGTCCTGAAACCACACTGTTCCCACGAGGGCTAAAGTCCCCGTTTAGCCTCTGGAACAATGTCCCTCAGCAGAGCAGACTCTAAAAGTTCTGATTTTGTTCTCTGCTCCTCTGCAGCTGCTGGGAGCTGGCCCCTCCCCTATGGTCTATCTTCCCGTCGCTTTGGATTCACTTTTTCCACACATCTTACCTTTTGAAAAGTGGCCAATTTTCTGCTCCTAGAATTGCTGTTCTTCCTCTCTTCT
Organism: Nasua narica; assembly: GCA_028533885.1. Classification (NCBI taxonomy): domain Eukaryota; kingdom Metazoa; phylum Chordata; class Mammalia; order Carnivora; family Procyonidae; genus Nasua; species Nasua narica. The sequence goes on along the minus strand of CM052798.1, from coordinate 103,281,061 downwards.
CTATCCTATTGATTTTTCAGGCTTTTAGAAGGGTTTGATAACTATCAGGCTGAAGTTCTGGGATCCGACGCTATCTCAGCCTCCTATTCCTCTGCCATCTTGCTCCTTCCTGAAAGGTTTCTTCTTCCACAAAAATATTTTCCAAATGTTTTCCTGTCATTGATGATTAACCTTTGTCAAGGGGAAGAATAAAATGAATCATTTCTGGTTATTAGAAACAGCTCCATACAAAATTATAAATCATTGAGATTTTATTTATATATTGTCTTCATTCATTAAACAAATGTTATTGAGAGCATCCTATGTTCAAGAATGAGGTATATTCAGCCCCAGTTCTTAGAGTTATCATAACCTTCCATGGCTGCATAATCTCCCTTCTTCAAACAATTCTTATCTTCATACTTTGACCCCTTCTTCCTATTAAAAGCTGCTGAGAGAACAGAATCTAAAACTTACTCATATTAAGACATGAATGATAACAACTTGAATTTATAATTCATCTCACTTTTAATTGTAAAGTGAATAAATTAAAACAAACAAAAAACCAAAACAAAGCAAAGCCAAGACAGTATTATCTTCAGATAGTAGCAGAAGTCTTTCTGTGAAAGAGAACCAGTCATCTTAACACAAGGAAATGACGCCACGCAGGTAGCATCAGTTGTTTCCAGTTGTTTTGATTTCTCAGTAGATAACTTCCAATATGCCTAAATGATGGAAGAAATTTGACTTACCTTATGTGTACAAATTGTTCATATGGTTCAAACATCATTAGGGGACCTCTACTGCACCCTTCTTACAAGGTATGTGAATCATAGCCACATGAGAACTTGTGAAGAGATAAATAAAAAGATCAAGATGACACACCAGGGTGTAATGAGAGAAGGCAGGTTATGTTGGGTGTACCAACTTTGCTTATATATTTAACTTCTCTCATCTCTTCCTAGAATGTCATCACTTGTTTCATTTCTTGTCTATCTCCTTCATCTTTGCTTAGGTATTATTAACCTTGTGTGGAAATCTTGGCTTTCTGTCTCCAACAAGCTATTAAGTGATTATCCTCTCTGTTCTTACTTTGGTCTCTCAAAGCACAGGTCTTTCTGTGCATATATTTTAATATTGATCATTCTACTATTAACAATTTCCTTTTTTACCTTTGCCAATTCATTCTTTGAGGGTAAACACTTCCCATTCTTTTCTGAACACTTCAGACCTTAAAAAAAAAAAAAAAAGTTCCTTGAAGTCTAGTGGCTGAAAAAAGTCTTTATTAAATAAATACTAGGATTAAATTAGGGGACACTTCAAGAATTGCCATTAAAGTGCCTTCTATATCAAATTGGTTTAATCAACTATTGTGATAACACCTACTTTCCAAAGTTTATGATTAATTCTACAAATGGCAGCAAATTTTCAAAAGATGGAGGAATTCCTCAAAAACCATTTTCTTATGAGTGTTTTTAAAAGGGGAAGAAACTCAGAGTAAAAGAAAGCTTCTTGCAAAACTTTTGGATGATCTAGAAACTCTACATCAAGTTGCCTCTTAGCACACAATTAACTTGGTAGTATATTATTAAGTGCCAAGGGAGCAATGCCTAAACAAATTATTTTGTCACTGGGAAAGTTCCTGAAAATTCCAGCAAGAGATAAAATACTGTGGATTTTTAGTTGTGTTGACCAGGCAAATGGCTATGCAAACTTGGAAGGAAGGTACACCTAATGCATCTCCTTGAATTCTTTGATATAGAAGATAAAATTTTTTGACAGTTTAAAAAGAGCATGCCTTCTGTGACCATCAAATGTGTTATAAGTGGGTCAACAATCACCTTATTTTCTAGGGTAAAATTAAACTATCTTGCCTTTCAATTTATAACACACAATTTTAGAAACCATAAACTTGTGAAGACTTCAATATACGTTTTATAGTCTCATCTTAAAAGAGCTACAGTCTCTAAGAAATCTATCATATCTTACGTACACTCTCCAGATATGCTCATACTTCTTCAATCAGCCCATGAGGTCCACTCAGTATTTTTTCCTTATATCAATTTGCAAACAATGTCCACCCTATTAAACTTTTCTAATTCTTCATATGTAATCACTTGCTTCTTTTTCTTCATTCATTTTGAATTCAGCTGCTACTTATTTTATATATTTTTTTATATAATGTGTTATTTGCTTTTTTTGAGGGCATTACCTTAGGCAAAGATTCTTACATATAAAGATGTTGCATAAGTATGTTTTACAGAGTAGATTAGTAACAAGTATAGTTGAATGAGTGAAAGTTAAAAAACTCAAAGTAATCATCTTAATTTCTTTTTTCTCAGGAGGCATAAGATTCAGAAGTTAAGATTTTTGGATAAAAATATTTCCTCCTCCTCCTCCTCCTCCTCCACCTCCTCCTCCTCCTCCTTCTCCTTCTTCATCATCATTCTTGTCGTAATCAGAAAAACAAAACAAGCAAGATCCTGCCTTTGGACTCAGACTGAAACACTGGCTTTTCCTGGGTCTCAGTTCTTCCTGTCCTCAGGCCTTTAGACTCAGACTAGAATTATACCCTCAAAGTTCCTGGGCCTCCTGCTTGCTGACTCACCCTGCAGATATTCAAACTTGTCAACCTCCATAATCACAAAAGCCAATTCCTTGTATTCAACACTTATATAGGATGGTATAGTTCCAGTCTGAGTCCAAAAGCCTGAGAACCAGGGGAACTAATGACAGAGTCCCCATATGAAAGCCTACAGGTCTGAAACCCAGGAAGAGCCCATGTTTCAGATTAAGTTCAAAGGCATAAAAACACCAATGTCCTAGTTTGAAGGCAGACAGGAGGAATTGTATTTTACTTGGAGAATGATCAAACTTTTTGTTCTATGCTGGCCTTCAACTGATTGGATGAGGCCCACCCACACCAGGAAGAGCAATCTGCTTTACTCAGTCTACTAATTTAAATGCTATCTCATCCAAAAACACACTCAGAAACAATCAGGAAAATATTTGCCTAATATCTGAGCACCCCATGTCCTAATAAAGTTGGCATGAAATCAACCATTACAATCCTCATCATTACTTAATCATCAGTAGAAGGTATCATTTATTAAATTTCTGTAGAATACATCATTGGACTTATTACCAGGGAAATCATGGATTCTCCAGTCAATCATAACCTAAAATGGCATCAGCAAAAAAATAATTTTATCATTTGGGGAAAAACCATTTTGAAGAAAAAATATATATATTTGTGTGACAGGGTGAGAAAATACTTTCAGAAACTAAATAAAAAAGTTGGCTAAATATTGAAGAAAAAACTTTGAAAGAAAAAAATTAAAAATTAAATCTGAAGTCTGTTGAATATCAATTGCTTACCCAAATCTTTATGTCAGAAAATTCTTCCTCTATATTAGTTATGGTTATTTCTTTGTCTAGAGGTATGTGATATCAAATTTCATGAAATTCCAATGCCAGAAATACAACACTATAAAAAATAATAGTGTTTTAGTTAGAGTTGTATCTTGAGACCACATTTTCAGTTAGTACAAAGAAAAGATGTAAACCCAGGAAATAGTTTCTACTAATGGCCATGTGTGTTTTCCCTCCTTTTGATTATATCCTATAGCAGAGGAGAAACAATAATTTAAGGAAAAATTTTCATAAATGAAAGCTTACTTGATAAAAGTACGGTGACTTTTACTATAGAAAGTAGAAGACAGACATAGAATTCCTTAGATGTAAATGACCTACTTAAATCTAGGGTTTGTGAGCAGCTAATATATAGTTATTATGTCGTTTTATCTGATTCAAAATATTGAAGAGCAACTATTGAGACAGAAGAGGATTCAAAGGCAAACTTTGATATCTAATAGTTGTGAAATCTTGAGAGGCCATTTTAAGCTTAGAGCTTTCGTTTTTCCAACTGTAAAATGGGGATGATGACACATAGCTTTCATAAGTGTTGGAAAGCCAAACACTTCGCCTTTCCCAGTGTGTACCTAACAAGGGTTCAGTCATCAACAGTTGTTGCTCTGTGAGACTCTATGCTGACTGAGTGCAGAGGTCGTTTCAATATTATTTATGATTTGTCCCAGAGTCCAGCATACTGTATGCATATGATAAACATTTCTTATTTAAATTAATGAGTAATGTTCCAGACTTGTACAAGATAGAGCTAGGGAGGGAAGAAAAACTCTTCATGAGTAACTTGTAAAATAATGACCTTTTAATACAGTAGTCTTTTTTTTTTTCTGAGAGACAGAGAGAGAGAGAGAGAGAGGGAGAGAAAGGGAACACAAGCCAGGGGGACAGGCATAGGGAAAGGGAGAAGCAGACTCCCCACTGAGCAGGGAACACCAGGTTCAATCTAAGGACCCTGAGATCATGACCTGAGCCAAATGCAGATGCTTAACTGAATGAGGCAACTTGTTGTCCCAATACAGTAGTCTCATACAAGATCATGTAAAGAATGGTTAGGTCAGGGGTGCCTGGGTAGCTCAGTGGGTTAAAGCCTCTGCCTTAAGCTCAGGTCATGATCTCAGGGTCTTGGGATTGAGCCCCACATTGGGCTCTCTGCTCAATAGGGAACCTGCTTCCCCTTTCTCTCTTTGCCTGCCTCTCTGACTCTCTGCCAACTTGTGATCTCTCTCCTCTCTGTCAAATAAATAAATAAATAAATAAATAAATAAATAAATAAATAAATCTTTTAAAAAAAAGAATGGTTAGGTCAGGGAAATATGAATGAAATTGGCTGGGTTGTATTTATCTCTGAGCGTAGACCAATTCTGTACAATAGTAATGCATTTCACATTTTATTTATTTTGTGAACATTTATTGAACACCTGCAATGTGGTGGTAAAATATACTTTGGTGGACATATTTTAACCTCACAAATGTGTCACTACTTGGTTTGTGTTGCTGGAAATTTAATGAACGGACAAAGTCAGGTTGACTACTTATATAGGGCAGTGCCAACTGATCAGGAGAAAAATGGATGATTTTTCCTGCCCTGGAAATCTCTTCAAAACAAGATGCTGATTTTTTTTCCTGGGATAATTTCATTCCATGTACTCAGTCTTAACTAGGTAAGTCTGATCTCCTATTGCTTCACTTACCTGGCAAATTGAAATTAAAGCTCAATTTTATAACCTACCCTTTCCACAAAGACTGCCACTATCATGCGATTACATTTTCACAATGAAAGCACAAAAGCTATGTATAATTCTACCAAGAAACAGAGAGTCACATTCACACATGGCTAACCACACTCTTCTCTGGGGAGTCTGGTACACTTCTGGTAAATGCTGTTCCACTACCACTCTGGTGCAGCTGAGGGCCACCCTTTAACACTGCTCACTGTAATTGGGCACACACTGAAATCCTGCAGTAATTAGATCAAGGAAACTCCAGACTAGACTTGCCTTGGGCTCCATAAGTCAATGGGAAAGCTGCCAAAACTTCTGGCTGGCACAGTGTAAAATAGGGTCATAAAGCTTCCCAGACCAATGTCTTTCAAAGTAAGCAATTTTTTTCTTTACAGTTTTATAGGCCTCTTGGGTGTCTTGGTAGGGCATAATTCTCTGACTACTTATAATGGAAATATTTCATGCTGGATGAAGAGAGTGAATTTAATTGGGGAGAAAACATTACACAGGTGGCTTCCCTGCATACGTCCCAGGAGATGGTAACAAGTGAATTTAATACTCACTACCTCACTGGTACTTTAACAATGCAATAAAGTAAAAATGATTCAGATTCTGAAATAGGCCACAAGTTAAGCTTTTTCCATATGATCTAGGAGTAAGGCAAATATGTTTGTCTAAAAGGGGTGACATGTGTTTTGGAAACAGCCTGTTAGAGAAGGAGAAACAGTCTCCTCCTATCTTTCTTTCCAAGAAAGTTTGTAAGAGAATTTTTTGTGGGGACAGACTTTAGAAGCCAGCTGAGGGTTAGGAATACAAGGGAGAAAAAGAGGAACAGGACCAAGATGGCAACAGAGGAGACTCCTGAATTTCTCACATGGATGCACCAAATGTGTTGCTACAGGCCGAAAAAATTCCCTTTGAGAGAAATCCAGACTAGCTGAGTGACTTCTATACACCAGGTAAATGAGAAACATCCACATTGAAATGGGTGGGAAGGGCTGAGACACACTTATATCATAAACCCCACTCCGGCACACTGACCTACAGTTGTGAAAGAAACTCTAGCCCCCAGCATCCCCCTAAGGAGTTTTATTCCTGCACATCCAGTGTTCCAACTTTTAAGGCTTCCACCCAGTGGGCGGGCTTCCAGAACACCTAGCTCAAACAGTAAACAGAGGTTGTGCCCAGGAGGACACTGGACTCTCACAAAGAAGCTGTTCTTAATGGGCACGTGTTTGAGCATTCACTGTGGCATCTTCCCAGGGCTCAGCACAGAGGAAGAAAGCAAAAATGTGAAAATGCCTGTCTCCCAGTCTTTCTCTGGAAGGAGTTTGACTACATACTTTACATACTACTGCCTGAGGGTTCAGCTTCTAATGAGCATGTATCTAGGGGCTGGCTGTGATCTTCCTCAGAGCCTGGGAGAGCTGATGGGCATTTCACCTTCTCCTGTCATCTCACTCGAATGATGAAAACAAGTTGCCAGCACCTCTTCAGAGGAAAATGTACATGCATCTGGTATCTCAGCTTTTATGGTCCCACCTGAAGGACAGGTATCAAATTGCCTGACTCTGATAGCCAATGGGTCTTGCACACAGAACTGTAGCAAACAAACAAACAAAAAAAACAGTTTTAAATGGACAAACATAGGCATGTATTTGTCATGGCTACCCTCCCGGCCCCTCCACCCCCGGCTCAGTGTTGAGGCAAAAAATATCCACCACCCAGTCTTCATGGGAAGGGGTTTGACTGCATACTTTATGAGTCCCTGCCTGAGGGTCCAGCTTGTAATTAGCACACATAAATAGTGACTGTGACCTTCCCCAGACCCAAAAGATCCAGTAAGCACTCCACCACCTTCTCCTTCTGGCTTGTTCCAACAATAAAAACAAGTTGCCACATCTCCTTGGAAGGAGTTTATGGACACATTTAGTACCCCAACTTTTACAGCTGCCACCCAGGGGACCACCCTTCCCCCTAAATCACCTAGGTCTGATAGCCAATGAGGTTTGCATTCATTCATGGGAAAATAGCAACAAAGAAGCAGTTTTTAAATGGGTATAGGAGAGCTTCCCCATGGCTATCTTCCTGGACTCAGTGCAGAGGAAATAGGTAAAAACACACATCTTCTAGTTTCTCCCTGGAAATAACTTAACTACATACTTACCCAGCAGCTACCTAAATATCTGGTTTCTAATCAGTCTGGACCTAAGTGCTGACTACAATCTTCCCTTTGGGACATAGATCAATCTGGGACTGGTCTCAATTACTAGGAGCCACTAAGAATAAATATGGTGGTATAGACAATTACAAATGTTTGAGAGACAATCAATTGCTTGGGACATGCTGATTGATGTTCATTTTACATACAGGACCAGTATGTAAACATGGGGAGCAGTTGTTGTTTTACCTAATGTGCAGAAATCAATACAGAGAGTCAAGAAAAATGAAGAAACAGGAATATGTTCCAATCAAAAGACCGAGATAAATCTCTAGAAACTGATCTTAATGAAATGGAGATAAGTGATTTAGCAAAAAAGAGAGTTCAAAATAATAGTCATAGAAATGCTTACCAAGGTCAGAAAAACACTATAATAAAATGAAAATTTCACCAAAGATAAAATATCAAAAATACTAAAGAAATCATAGAGCTAAAGAATACAATAATGGAACTGAAAAATTCAATTGAGGGGGTCAAAAGCAGACTGGATCAAGTGAACAGAGCCTCAGCAAACTCAAAAGGAGCAGTGGAATTCATCCAATTAGAGGAGCAAAAAGAAAAATAGAATAAAAAACAGTAAAGATAGCTTAGCAGATTTAGGAACATCATTAAATAGATCCATATGTGTATTGAAGGGGTCTCCAAAAGGAGATAGAGAAAGAGGGGAAAAAAGCTCACTCAAAAAAATAATGACTGAAAGCTTTCCTAACCTGAGGAAAGAAACAGACATCTAGAACTAAAAAGCACAGAAAGTACAAAATAAAATGACTCTAAGGAAATCTACATAGAGATTTATTAAAATTAATTGTCAAAAGAGAAAATCTTGAAAGCAGTAAGACAAAAGCTACTTGTTATGTACAAGGAAATTTCCATAAGATTATAAGCAAAATTTTCAGCAAACATTTTGCAAGCTAGAAGGGACTAGCATGATATATTCAAAGTGTTGGGGGAAAAGACTACTGATCAAGAATATTTTACCCAGCAAAGTTGTGATTCAGAATTTAAGGAGAGATCAAGAGTTTCCTAGATAAACAAAAACCAAAGGAGTTCACCACTAGACAGGCCTTAGAAATTTTAAAGAGAATTCTTTAAGCCTAAACAAAAAGGTGCTAATAGTAACATACGAAAGTATAAAACTCTCTGTTAAAGGTAAATATATAGTTAATTTCAGAATATTCTGATATTGTAAGATGATAGGTAAATCACTTAAAATTCTAATATAAAGGTTAAAAAACAAATTGTTTAAAATTTTAGTATAACTAAAATAATTTGTTAAAAGCATACACAGTCTAAAAAGCCATTATTTTTAAATTGGGTGGTATAGTAATGTAGAACTTTTGTATTTATTTAAAGTTAAGTTGTTAACAGGTTAAAATAGACTGTGGTAACTATAAGATGCTTGTGTAAGTTTCACGGTAACTAGAAAGCATAAACTTACTGTTTTTATAGTAGAGACACAATAGATAAAAAGAAAGCATACTGCTAAAGAAAATCATCAAATTACCAAAGAGAGCAAAAGGGGAATAAAGGAAAAGGAGACACTACAAGAACATCAATAAATAATTAACAAAATGGCAATAATAAGTCCATTCCTGTCAATAAGTATTTGAAATGAAAAGACTGAATTCTTTAATCAAAAGACATACAGTGGTTAAAAAAAAGATGTACAGTGGTTGAATGAATGAAAAAAAATAGGACACAAATATATTTACCTATAAGAATCTCATTTCAGCTTTAAGGACACACATAGAAAGTGAAATGATAGAAAAAAGTATCCCATGCAAATGGAAACCAACAGAAAATATGAGTAGCCATGCTTATATCAGACAAAGTAGGATTGAAGCCAAAAACTGTAACAAAGACAAAGAAGGGCAGTATGTAATCATAAAGGGGTCAATGCATAAGGAAAATATAACTATTATAAATATTTAGGTGTTCAGCATTAAAACACTAAATACATAACACAAATATTATAGTCCTGAAGGGATAAATAGATAATAATGTAATAATAGTAGGGGTTTTGATATCCCACTTTCAAAAATGAATAGATCATCCAGATAGAAACTCAAAAAGAAAACAATAGACTTAAGCTACACATTAAGTGAGCTAAACTTCAGGGAGATATACAGAACATTTCATCCAACAGTGGCAGAATACATGCTTTTTTTTCGCACACATGGTACATTCTCCAGGAGAGGTTATATGTGAGGCCACAATAAAAACTTAACAAATTTAAGAAGACTAAAATTATATTAAGCATCTTTTCTGACCACAGTGGTATCAAACTAGAAATCAATTATGAGAAGAAAACTAGAAACATCACAAGTATATGGAGATTAAACAACATGCTCCCAAACAATGAATGGGTTAAAGAAGAGATCAAAAGGGGAGGGGAGAAAAATTATGAGACAAATGAAAATGGAAACACAATAACCCAAAACTTATGGGATATGACAAAGGCAGTTCTAAGAGGGAATTTCATAACCATAAATGTCTACATTAAGAAAAATGAAAGCTCTCATACAACCAAACTTAATATCTAAAGGAACTAGAAAAAAGCAGAGCAAATGAAGTCCAAAGTTAGTAGAAGGAAGGCAATAAATCAGAGTGGAAATAATAATATAGAAATTAAAAAGACAATAGAAAAGATAAATAAAACTAAGAGCTGTTTTTTTGGAGATACAAACAAAATTGACAAATCTTTAGCTAGACTGAGAAAAAAGGAGACACAGATAAATAAAAGTAAAAATGAAAGAAGAAACATGGTAATTGATGCCACAAAAATACTAAGAATCATAAGAAACTAATATTAACAATTATATACCAACGAATTAGATAACCTATAAAAAATGGGTGAGTTTCTAGACCCATACAACCTGCCAAGACTTAATCACGAAGAAAGAGAAAACCTGAGTAGGTCAATTACTTATAGAGATGAATTAGTAATCAAAACCTCCCAACAAACAGAAGTCTAGGACCAGACGGCTTTGTTAGTGGATTTTACCAAACATTTAAAGGAGAATTAATACCAATTCTTTTCCAGCTCTTCAAAAAAAAAAATTGAAGGAGAGGCACTTCCAAGCCTATTTCACAATGCCATCATTACCCTAATATCAAAGCCAGGTAAGGACACTACAAATCAGAAAATTACAGGCCAATACCCTTGATGAAAATATATACCAAAACCCTCAATAAATATTGGCTAACCAATTTCAAAAGTATGTAAAAAGAATCAAATATAATACTCAAGTGGGATTTATCCCAGGGATGCAAGGATAGCTGAACATCTGCAAATCAATCAGTGGGATACAGCACACTGACAAAATGAAGGATAGAAATCACATCACTATTGCAATAGATGCAGAAGAAGCATTTGACAATATTCAACATCTTTTCATGATAAAAACTCTCAAAAACCTGAGCATATTAGAAATGCTTCATGATCACAGTGGAATCAAATTAGAAGCCAATTATAAGAAGGAAACTGGAAAAATAACAAATATGTGGAGAATAAACAGCGTGCTCCCAAACAACAAATGGGTCAAAGAAACATAAAAAGGCCATATATAACAAATCTATTGCAAATGTCATACTCCATGATAAAATACTGAAAGCATTTCTCTAAGATCAGAAACAAGACAAAGATGTCCACTCTCACCACTTTTACTCAACATAGTACTGGAAGTTCTAACCAGAGCAATTGAGGTGGGAGGGGAAGAAATAAAAAACATCCAAATTCAAAAAGAGAAAGAAAACTTGCCTCTAAAGACTCCATCCCAGGGGCACCTGGGTGGCTCAGTCATTGAGGCGTTTACCTTTGGCTCAGGTCATGATCCCAGGGACCTGGGATTGAGCCGTGTATTGGGTTCCCTGCTTGGTGGGAAGCCTGCTTCTTTTTCCCTCACTACCCCCTCCCTCTCTTGCTGTGTCTCTCTCTGTCAAATAAATAAATAAAATTTAAAAAAAGATTCCACCCCAAAACTGTTAAAACTAATAAAATTCAGTAAAGATGTGGGACACAAAATCAGTAGGCAAAAAACAGTTCCATTTTATACACTAACAATAAACTGTCCCAAATAGATATTAAGAAAAAAATCTCATTTTCAATAGCATAAAGAATAATAAAATACTTAGGAATAAATTTCATCAAGGTGGTGAAAGATCTGTACTCTGAAAATTACAGAACATAAATGAAAGAAACTGAAGAAGATATGAATAAATGGAAAGATATTCCATTTTTCATGGATTAGAAGAATTAATATTGTTGACATGTTCATACTATCCAAAGTGATCTAAAGATTCAATGTAATTTAGCAAAATTCCAATGATATTTTTCACAGAAAAAAAATCCTAAAATTCATACGTAATCAAAAAAGACTCCAAATAGCTAAAGCAATCTTGCGAAAGAAGAACAAAGGCATCATACTTCCTGATTTCAAACTATATTACAAAGTATGATAATTAACACAATATGGTATTAGCATAAAAAGAGACACATAGATCAATGGAACAGAATAGAGACCCCAGAAATAAATCCTTGCACATCTGGTCAATTAATTTTCAGCAACAGTGCCAACAATGCACTGTAAAGAAAAAGTAGTCTCTTCAGTAAATGTTGTTCAGAAAACTGGGTATTTATATGCAAAAGAGTGAAATTGAACTCCTATTTTATAGTACTTACAAAAATTAACTGAATTAAAGACTTAAGCATAAAACCTGATATCATGTAACTCCAGAAGAAAAAGAGGGAAGAAGTTCCTTGACTTTGGTTGTGACAGTGGTTTTTTAGATCTGACACCAAAATCAAAGGCAAAAAAGAAACAAACAAGAAAACAAGGAGGACTACATCAAACTAAAAAGCTTCTGTACCAAAAAAAAAAAAAAAGAAAAGAAAACCTTAAAAAAATAAAAAAGACAACCTATAGGATAGGAGAAAATATTTGCAAGCCACATACCCAACAGAGAGTTAGTATCCAAAGTGTACAAGGACTTCATATAGTTCTGCAGTAAAGTAACCAAATAACCCAATTTTTTAAACGGGCAAAATAACTGAATAGACATTTTTTCCAAAGAAGACCACAAGTGGCTCATGGGCACATGAAAAGTGCTCAGTATCATGAATCTTCAAAGAAATGCAAATCAAAACTTCAATGAGATACATCTTCACACCTGCCAGGATATCTATTATCTAAAAGACAGGAGATAACAACTGCTGGCAAGGATGTAGAGAAAAGGGTATCTTTCTACATGGTTGGTAGGAATGTAAATTGGTTAGCCGCTAAAAAAAACAGTAGGGAAGTTTTTCAAGAAATTAAAAATAGAGCTATTATATGATATGACAATCTCATTTGGGTATACATCCAAAGGAAATGAGATCATTCCTCAAAGAGAAATTTATACTCCCATGTTCATTACAACATTATTAACAATAACCATTATGTGGAAATACTTAAGTATCTATGAACAGATGAATGGATAAAAATAATAGTTATCTATCTATCTATCCATCCATCTAATGGGATATTATTCAGCCTTATAAATGAAGGAAATACTAAATGTGAGACCCAAAACCATAAAAATCCTTGAAAAGAACATAGGTAGTAATGTCTCTGACATTGATAATAGCAACATTTTTCTAGATCTGTCTCCTGAGGCAAAGGAAATAAAAGTAAAAATAAACTATTAGGACTACACCAAAATAAAAAGCTTCTGCACAACAAAGGAAACAATCAACAAAACTAAACAACAATCTAATGAATAAGAGAAGATATTTACAAATGACATATCCAATAAAAGGTTAGTATCCAAAATACATAAAAATATATAAAAAACAAAATATATAAAAATTCAACACATACACACAAAAACAAATAATCCAATTTAAAAATGGGAAGAAGAAATTAGCAGATATTTCTCTAAAGAAGACATCCAGATGGCTAACGGACACATGACAAGATACCCTGATGATTCAGGGAAATGCAAATCAAAACTCCAATGAGATATCACCGCACACACGTCAGAATGGTCAAAATCAAAACCACAAGAAACAAGCGTTGGTGAGGATGTGGAGAAAAAGGAATTCATGCACTGTTGGTGGGAATGCAAACTGGGGCAGCCATTGGGAAATACAGTATGGAAATTCCTCAAAAAGTTAAAAATAGAACTACCCTAAAATCCAATAATTGCACTACCGGATATTTACCCTCAATATTCAAAAATACAGGGGCGCCTGGGTGGCTCAATGGGTTAAAGCCTCTGCCTTCGGCTCACGTCATGATCTCAGAGTCCTGGAATCGAGCCCCGCATAGGGCTCTCTGCTCAGCAGGGAGCCTGTTTCCCCCTCTCTCTCTGCCTGCCTCTCTGTCTCCTTGTGATCTCTCTCTCTCTCTGTCAAATAAATAAATAAATAAAATCTTAAAAAAATATATTCAAAAACACAAATTCAAAGAGGTACATGCACCCCTATATAGCAGCATTATTTAGCCAAACTATGGAAGCAGCCCCAGTGTCCACTGATGAATTGGATAAAGAAAAAATATATATTTATATATCTTGATGGTGGAATATTACTCACCTATAAGAAAGAATGAAATCCCCGGGTGCCTGGGTGGTTCAGTCAGTTGAGCTACAGACTTGATTTGGTTCAAGTCATGATCTCAGGGTCTAGACATTGAGCTCCACCTCAGGCTCCCAGAGTCTGTTTGTTCCACTCCCTCCCCTCTTGCTCCTCCCCCAGCTCTCTCACACACACTCTCTCTCTAAAATAAATACATATATAAAATATTTTTGAAAAGAATGAAATCTTGCCATTTTCAATGACATGCATGGAGCTACAGACTATAATGCTAAGGAAATAAGTCAGTCAGAGAAAGACAAATACCATACTGATTTCAGTCATATAAGAAATTTAAGAAACAAAACAAATGAGCAAAGGAAAAAAAAAGAGAGAGATAAACCAGTGACCAGACTTTTAATTATAGAGAACAAACTGATGGTTACCAGATGGGAAATGAGTGGTGGATGGGTGAAATAGATGATGGGGATTAGGGAGTGTACTTGTGATGAGTACTGAATGATGCATCAAATTGTTGAATCACTATATTATACACCTGAAACTAATATACCACTGTATGTTAATTGTACCAGAATTAAAATAAAATAGTAGCATGAAATGAAAATAAATGAAGTTAATATTGCCATTTCTGACAACATGGATGAAGCTAGAAGTCACTAGACTAGGTAAAATAAGCCAGAAAGAGGAAAACAAATACTGCATCCTATCACTTATATATATGTGGGATCTAAAAAAAAAAGTTGAACTCATAGAAACAAAGAGTAAAATATTAGTTTCCCTGTACTGGATGGGAAAAATGGACAGAGTCTGGTAAAAGGGTACAAGCTAGCTGTTGCAAGTATAAGATAAATAAGATCTGAGGATCTAATGGTGACTAGAGTTGATAACACTATAATGTGTAATTAGAATTTACTAAGAGTGTAGAACTTAAGTGTTCTCATCAAAAAAATATAAAAGATAAATACGTGAGGTGATGGGAGTGTTAACTAACTCGAGTGGAAATTCTTTCACATTGCATGTGTATATCATATCATATCATCCCACTGTACACTTTAAATATTTTAAGATTTGTCAATTATATCACAGTAAAGCTAATAGAATAGCAAACGTACTAGTTAAAGAGGTAGAAGAGGGAGAGAAGAGGTAAAAATAAAACAAAGGTCATATTCTCATTTATGTGGCATGCTCTTTAAAGATGTCTCTATCATCGTTGAGACATCAACAAAGGTATAAGTATATTATTTGAAGCTAAAAAGGTCATCTTCACGATACGAAAGTAGTGAACAAAAATATATATTGGCAAGAGCAGCAATAGCATTAAGCAAGCTAACTCTAGTGTGATTTTTAAATCATAGGTATGTATTCTATTATAAAAGTATTTAAATACCCTTTTGACAATAAATTTCAATAAATGTGGTGTGTGCGGGGGGGAAGGGAATAGAAGGGAGAGCCTAAAAGCTGAGGAAAAAGGTAAGAGAACAAATTTCCGTCTTGGGAGAGCCCAGAGATAATTCTTCAGGTGGGAAGCCAGGCTCAGCTTACCTTTTAAAATCTTTGTCTTTTAGTCATTCAATTATATACATTATCTACTTAAAAGTTCTGTGAAAATGGGTGCTGAGTGCTAATATGTATCATTGCCTCATTTTAGAAAGATTTTCTCCCGCAGATGAGTCTGGTCAGGTGGAATCATACTTACACTCCTGCTCTTGGCTAAAAGAGAGAGCCTCCCTGCATATGACAGAGGAAGGAAACGGAGCACCAGGAAGCCAGTGGGCACTGCTGGCTGCCCACTGCCGCCTCCACAGTGTGTGACAGTGCTGACACAAAATGGGAACAACAGACTAATTGGCATCATGAAGAGACTGGGAATATTTATTCTAAGTGTTGCTTCTTTGTTGTTTTCCCCCCAAATAGTTCTATTTTATTTTTTCAGTGTTACAAGATTCATTGTTCATGTACCACACTTAGTGCTCCATGCAATATGTGCCCTCCTCAACACCCACCACAAGTGTTGCTTCTCTGTCCAGACATTTTCCATCTTCACTTATCCAATGACTCTTTGACACTTTAATTCACGTACTGACAGGGTTTAACAACCAGTCATGTTCAGATAGATAGAATTTGACACCACCAATAAAAATCCAAAGCACATCAAATAGCAATTTAATCAATATATGGAAGTAAGTTTTACTGTGCAAAAGCAGCTGTGTAAGGTTCTTCGGGACGTTCCTCAGGAGTGAGTCTCACATCCTGTACTTCTCTAGAAGGACATCCAGGCAGGGGAAGCCTCAGACACCTCTACTCCGTCCCCTCTAACCCCACTGCACATCAGGAAGTTGACTTAGTGGCCAGAACTCTCATGGAGAGTAAGAGAAGCAGCCCTAAAATTTTCATCTTTGTCTTACTAGCCAGGATGAGAAGTTTTTCTAAAGCTTGGCTCCAAGAGGCATCTGTCACCTCCCTATATCCTTAAAAGACCTAAATTATTCTCCTGGCTTAAAGTGTATATGTTTCTGGTGACTTTTCCAGAATCTATTTACCTTAAACAATTCTAATTTGAGTCAAGCTTCTAGTTTGGAAAACAAAATGTCATTCATACTTTTCTTTTCTTTTCTTTTCTTTTTTTTTGGTTTTATTTACTTGAGAGAGAGAGTACACACAGGGGATTGCGGGGGGTAAGGGTAGAGGGAGAAACAGAGGAAGATTATCCCAGGACCCTGAGATCATGACCTAAGTCGAAGGCAGACTTTTAAGACTGAGCCACCCAGCCTTCCCTTATTTACATTTTTCTTGAGGAATACTAATGTAATACGATTATCTTTCCAGAAAAGAAGTAAGTAAGAATCAAAGTCTGTACCTTCTTGGCATCTATTAAAGGTAATTTGAGGGCCTGACTTCTCAGTAAACCAATCATCAAGTCTTCGTTTTTGTTGTTGTTGTTTAAATGTATCTGCAAAAGATCCAACATTCTACATAGGTGTTAATTAATTCTTCTGTTCTTCCCTGAACTACTGGCACCAAGAGATACTGGTCAATAGTCCCTTTTCTTCAAAGTTCTTTTGGTTAATGAAACGTCATTTTGAATCAAAGTCAATCTGAGACTTACAAGAAGTAAGTATGGGTAAAGAAAATTCTAAGCTAAGGATGTACATAGAGGAAAGAGTGTTACCATATATGTATCTGCTTTGACCTGTAATTCATTGTGTTTATTTTTAATCCAGTGCAAAAACAGTGATTCATATAGTTACTATCTGACTTGTAAATTTCTAGAAAGGATGGAAGTCACAATCTCAGCTCAATTTTATTTTTCTACCATATTCCCTCTTAAGGAAGAAAAAGTCCTATTTAGAAGAAATTATCGCAGGATAAAGTTAACCAAAACCTTGGAGTTGCAAAACAAAGCATTCCACATTTTTCACCAGAAAATAATACTGAACTCTTTTGAAAATCAATTGCTTTGGGGCGCCTGGGTGGCTCAGTGGGTTAAGGCCTCTGCCTTCAGCTCAGGTCATGATCTCAGGGTCCTGGAATAGAGCCCCACATCGGGCTCTCTGCTCAGCAGGGAGCCTGCTTCCCCCTCTCTCTGCTTGCCTTTCTGCCTACTTGTGATCTCACTCTCTCTCTCTGTCAAATAAATAAATGAAGTCTTAAAAATTTAAAAAAAAAAAGAAAGTCAATTGCTTTGACTAAGTGTGTTTATTTAAGTTATTACAAAGACAGCATATGCTTAGAGTTGAATTTAAACGTCAGTGTTACATTTTATGGTAATTGTGGAAAAACGTGAAAAAACTATGTTGAAGGATAGTCATTGCAGCACTGTTTATAATAACAAGAGTAGAACCATCCTCAACTTTCAACAAGGGACTGATTAGATTTAAATACATTTCTATAAGAGAATGCCATATAGTGGTAAAGAGGGCTGTGGTTGAACCAATATTTATTGACAAGATGGCTGGACATGTTGTTGACTAGATACATCTGGATGTGTCAAACACATAAAATATAGAGCATGGTACAGAGCAGTTGAACTTATGGTAGCATGTATATGTGGGTGTCGGT
This sequence comes from Nasua narica, assembly GCA_028533885.1. Taxonomy (NCBI): domain Eukaryota; kingdom Metazoa; phylum Chordata; class Mammalia; order Carnivora; family Procyonidae; genus Nasua; species Nasua narica. The sequence goes on along the minus strand of CM052798.1, from coordinate 103,263,081 downwards.
TTTGGTAAAGAAGACAGGGCCTGGGAGTACAAATTGGAGACATGTCAGCGGGGAAGGAGAGAGGCAAAATGTTCCATTCCGGAAACAATTCCATCTCCCAGGGCAGCAGTACTCTGAGCTGTAAAATAGAAAGGCTTGTTCCAATTCATTTTGTCTCTTTGGCTCTGGAATTGAGGGTTGTGAGTGATCTTCTTTTGAGATGTGTCATGCTGCAGGCCGCATTGGGTTTTTCCCTTCATCAGTTCAAGGATCAAAGTGGTAAGTCTGTCTTTATAAAAAATCCTCTCAACAAAAGCACAATTTTCCTTTCACTGGAGTACTTACCTGCACCACACAATCATCTCCGTTAACTCATGATTCTAATTAAGGAAATTACTTTCAAATTTTAAATATCTTTATATGTACCTGTTGGGAGATCATTCTCCATGGGTCTTTTGAGGTTCTGTGTGTCTTGCAAGAAGAGATACTGACTGTATTTGCTGCAGACTTTTTCAAACTGTACAGTGAACAGTTTCAGAACATAGAGAGTATGTCTCCCCCAGGCAAAGGGCAGGTTTCTTTACTCTCCACTCTAAGATATTGTGACCCTCTAGGGCAAAGTACAAACAGGCTTATTTCCCATTATGTATCCCCGTGCATGTGCAGGATGAAGACATGAAGCCTTTTTTATAGCAGGGGAACTGGTGAATATACCGATACTTGGTCTACACTATTACTGTAACTGTTTTTGTCTCTGATGCACAGGTCTCATGCCATCTGTCAGTATCCATGAACCTGGAAGACTAACTTGTTAGCTGGAAATTAGGGTAAAATTTCAGACCGTTCGCAGTTATTGACCAAGTTATTGAAGTTACGAGTGTCTCCATTAGGACAATTAATCACATATTTTGAAGTAAGATTTATTGAATGTCAAACACTAACCTTGGATGTATTTATTTCTGACATTTCTTCTTGAAGTAAGTAATTTTGATTGACTTGATCACAAACTGGCTTAAGGTACTTATCATAGTATCAACTAACCTTAAAAATACATTAAGAAATAATTGTGTTTTCAAAGTTCTTTCAATTATAATGACTGATAATCTACCATTTGTCAGAATGATTTTCTGACAAATCAATAGAAACAGAGACTCTCTATTGATTGATTTACCAAAGGTTCATATTGTCAGTAAATCCAAAGCAATTTAAATAGAAAGAGAGAAGAACTAGGTCAATATGAGTGCTCAAATTAGATTGCATTCTATAAGCAATGAAATTTCTTTAGTTTATTTTCCAGGAAATAATCAATGGTCACTAACAGTATTTCTCAAGGACTATCTCAGGCATGAATGGAATTTTGGTTAATAGTCTCATTTTCTTCCTTATGAGCTTGTATACAACTTGGAGAAATCATTCTTTCTCTAATTCCATATAATCCATATTAAGTACCTCATCAACCAGTTACTTATGTTGGTGCAGAGGTGTGATGCACCTCCATTCCAGCGCCTTGCATCACAGATTTCACATAGAAGGACCTGTTATAATCATAGTACAGAGTACTCAGGTCTGGGGGCTGAGGAGGTGGGAGCAGGGATGTCTGAGAAGCCTTTCAGGTAAAACTCAACATAGACAGGTGTCTGTGTATGACTTCAGTGAAAGAGAAGTGGATCAAATCTTGTCAAAACAGAGTGAGGGCACAGCATCGTGGAGTCTGGAACTGACCAAGGGTTGTCAAGGACACAGTGAGGAGCATGCGTTAGCTGGAATGTGTAGGGCTTCAGGGGTACATCCAGCTTGAAAGAGGATGATTAGTCAAGTTCAGTCTAGAAATGAGTTGTTGGGGGGAATGTTTTCATTGTGAAGATGTTTGAAGCTAGGGAGTGGAGGAAATCAGCAAGGGAGAGTGTGTAGAGTATTAAATGAGTTCACCTCTTCACTCTGAGGAGGGCCCCTGAAGGAAGAAGAACCCACCCAGGAGACCTGAAGACCCAACTACAGAAGCAGGTGACTCACTGGTATACACACAGTAGTTGTAGGAGTGCCGGAGTTGTGGTTCAACCTGTCTTGAAAACACCGTGTAATCTCAGCCAAAAGTTTTACTCAACCTCAGCTTTCTTTGCTGTCCACTGAAGAATGAATCTCTGGGACCCACTAAGCTTCCTACCATCTCTGAATCCCTAATTTTATTTTCCATTAACAGTGAATGGAGAATCTGAGGCAAGACCTGGCAATCTACTAAAGAATTGCTGGAGTGAAGACAGGAGGCATTACAAACCCTATGCCCTCATGCACTTCTTTTTGTCTCTGGGTTTCTTCCAATGATGTCAAGTTGACGCAGAGACACTGCTGAAATTAAATGTTGGCACTGTTAAAAAGCAATAGCTACTCTGACACAGTAGAAATAGCAAGGCACAATCTATAGCCATAGACTTTGCATTTTAGGAGACATGTGAAGTTCATTTACATTGTTCTGTGTCAGATCCTCTCTGAGAATGCATATTAAAAGCCAGAGTAGTCTTGGTACCAGTGGCATTCCCACTAATAAAGTCAACAGGAGAGATGACAGTTGGATACATGTAACATGGTATGAGAAATCCAATTTGCATCCTCAAATCCATTATTCGTGTGTTCTAGACTTTAGATAATAATAGGCTGGAGAATTTCAAGTTTGCTTTGATAGATGAAGCATTTGCTGGAATGGTTTTAAAAAATTTGGAGTCTGTGTCTGTGTGCCAGGCAGGATCTCTCACATTATAAAAACAAAGCTTTTGCCAAACTGTCTTATTCCTGGAAGTAAAGCAAACTAAAAATCCAACAATGGCGATATCTTAATTAAGGAGGAAGTATAGCACAGTTCAGGCTATTTTCCAAGATGATCTAATATTTTTATCCTAACAATTTTTTTAAATAACCCACCCTCATGGTTTAAGGTCTAGGTTTATATATTTATCAAGAGTTTATAATTTGGGATATTTTATGTCTTTAAAAAAATACTGCTATAGCCGTTTGGCCATATTTTTCCCTTAAGCCAATTAATTTGGGGAGGAAACACAAGCAAAGAGGGCTGGCTATGAGCCAAGCACTATGGTAGATGCTTTTGTGAAGCATAGCTGATTCTGTCTTCATAGCAGCCCTGTGAGGAATGCATGAGGAAATTAAGGATCAAAACTGTAAGTATAGGGGTGCCTGGGTGGCTCAGTGGGTTAATCCTCTGCCTTTGGCTCAGGTCATGATCTCAGGGTCCTGGGATCGAGCCCCACATTGGGCTCTCTGCTCAGCAGGGACCCTGCTTTACCCCTCTCTCTCTGCCTGTCTCTCTGCCTACTTGTAATCTCTCTCTCTCTCTCTCTCTGTCAAATAAATAAATAAAATCTTTAAGAAAAAAACAAAAAACTGTAAGTATATCACCAAGTTGCTTAGCAGTAAAATTTGAGTATCTTTCTCTTTGACACAAAGGAAATCATTCTTTTTTTACAGGATAACATTTGAACATGACATTAAATAAACTTCAAGTGATTCTTCCCTTTCTGATGGCATGTTAACAAGAAGATCATCCTTTTTGCGATAGTCAAGAAGATGATAGATGGAGCATGGGACACGGGGTGTGGGGGACTTGCCACCTCTGTCAGTTCAGCCTCCCACCCCATCTGGGCACCTGTATACACCTCCCCAGTGAGGGGCCACAGTCCTTCAACTGACTGCCTTCTATAATTCTCATTTTTTTCATTGGTGTCTAAATTACTTGTCAATTTCAAATGCTAACACACTTTTCCCCCAATGATGATAATGGTTAGAAGACCAAGAGATTTTTTTCTTTCTTTCCTTTTCCTTTTTTTGGCTTTTGGTTTTTGTGTTGTTGTTGTTGTTGTTGTTGTTGTTAATTAAGGAGTTTAAGCTTGAACTAGTGAGCTAGATGAATAGATAATAAGTTCAGGATTCTGACTCAGTTTTAGGTTATCACCCTGATGACTTCAAAGTTGTCAGATTTTACAACTTCAGTTCTTATGTTAGACATACAGAAGAGTCAAATGCAGCTTCCTCTGTATATTCCCTGCTGGTTACTGGCTTCTGTGACCTAAGTATGCATCTCATTACTTGCGTGGGCAAGTCTCCACCACTTGTTGTTTTTTTTTTCCCTTTTTTAATCCATAATAACTCCTGAATTTGCATGCATTCACATTTCTTGGATGTCACAGCTGATTTTCTTTCCAATTTTGGTGGAGATTAGTGGAATAAGAATTGCAAATGTGTGAAGTCCTACCAGTTAAAATTATCCATAATGAAGTCGGCCTTCTCCAAGGTAAAATTATGAGATTTTGGTAACCAATCTTACAGGTTTTTAGAGGCGATCCCAGATGGGATATAATTAACTGAAGGCAGGAATTATTATTTTTCTATATTTAATCAAAGTCACACCACAATTGATGGTCCAAATAGTCCAATCATTAGAATGTGAAGCGATTGAGTTCTGAAAAGAATAGCTGTGTAATGAACCAGAAGCTGGGCCACCAGAGATAGGCCTCTAACTGAGATGCCAACATCAGCCATGCCAATGGTGGGGATGAGGGGTGTTCTTGCCTGATGTATCATGGCAAGGACTTCTATATATCTCCTTATAGATTTATGTTACTTCACCCAGTATCTCAGAGAAATCTGCCTTCCAGTTCTTTGCAGGAGCTACTGATCTATTCATGCATTCTGTCTTCTCAAAAATCCCTGTCTACTCCCCACCTCTCTAGCAACTGACTTCCTTTTCGATCTCACTTTTGCTTGAATTCATCTTAGCCTCCTGTTTGTCTGAAATGGAAACTCCTGACTGTAGAACATGCAATTTTGTTCGCTTAATGTGTAGTGCTCTTTATTGATTTGACCCTGTCCCCTCTCTGGTCCGGGTTGTCACCAGACTGAGGAGTCGGAGGATGTTTAAAGTGTTCTTCCAAAGATGGCCTCCACCACTGCATAGGATCTTTGGTTCCAACAATATATGGTCAGTTGCCACACTTACAAGAGAACTTCTGTGCTTGAAGAATGCATCTTATGGTTTTTGGTGACAAGCGTGCACTGCTGTCAATTAATCAAGTAATTAAAAAACAAAAACAGCAGCAACAATTCCTTTCAATTTATAGATTAGATCATTTAGCACAGCAGGTGTTTTCTTTGTTTCTTGATTTGTATTAATTCACACAAATGAGTCACCCAGTTACCACTTTAACCATTTCAGTCTGAGAAGTGCTTTGTTTAGCATTGTTTGAATTCTGCACAGCCAAATTAGTGAAAAATAAGGCTTATTTCTAAGTTTCTGAAGATTCTGTCATTCAGTGACTTTAGTTTGGACATAGTTTAGATGAACTTTTATCATTTAAAAGTTCATTATTTAAAATGATAGCATTTAAGTTTATCAGTTAAAATTATAGCATTTTCATCACTATAATCATATTGTTGATGGAACTGAGATCTCCAGGAGAGATCCATCCATCCTAAAGACAAGGTCATGATCATAAAGCTTTTGTTAACTCCAAGCCATCCCCATCTTCTTGGAGATGTTTTTAAGGCAGGTATAGATCCACAAAACTGAATTTGACAGGCTCAGTGTCTGCAACGCACATTTATTTTCCAGGTGGTGCATGATAGTCAAAATGACTCTGATGAACTACCTTCCATAAGCTAAATTAGTCAGGGAAGGAGTCAGAAAAGAGGTTCCAGGCAAATGGGGCAAAAGTGTGGAGGTGAACAGCATGGGCTCAAACAGGGCAGGAGGTTTGGTGTGGAGGGCGACTGACATGGATCCAGCTGGAGGTGGACAAAGCAGACAAGAAGTTGCTCTAGAAATATCCCAACAAGCAGACATAGGTGTCAATAGATTATATGGATTATATCATAGTATTTTGGTGAGTACTTTTTGAGTGGAGAAGTCATAGCAATTTCAATGTAATGATGATTTCCAGAAAAGAACAGGCAGAATGCTTTATTTCAGATACTCACACACGGAAAACTGCATGAATTATAAGGTGTGTAGGAGGCTCATAGGCATATGTATTGCTAAGGCAAGTGCTTCATCTCAAGATATCTATTTAAGCTCATTAAAAAAGGAATCAGCAATATTGTCAGAGCACATAAAAATAAGACTCGTAATGAGGAGGCTGGATGGAATCATTCCTGTGAGAGTGGGAAGTACTTACAATTTGAGCAGTGAATCAGCTTTACAGAACCCAGTATTTGCTCATCATCAGAGTATCAAGAAATCTGCATGGTAGGAGGGCTATACCACTGTGCAAGTGCCTGAAAGTAAAACAGAAGACCTTGTTCTCCCTTCTCTGGGGTGCTCCAGCCCAAGCAGGACTCAGGGCCTGAGCCTTTGGGCTTGCTCAGCTCATAATGTGGACTCTTTCCAAGTCTTCGAGAGGCAAAGGATAGCCAAAGGCTCGTACATTTCTAGGTAACAGATTGGTTATTAAGTAGAACAGAGTCAAGTATCTGCCCCATGTCTTGGATACTAGATGGCTCTTAGAGAGATTCATTAATTAGGAAACTGTCTTCTGGCTTGTGAGTGATGGCCAGCTTCTAGGAGCAGTACTACATCACTACTGATGGAGGGGTGGGGGATGTAAGGAGTAGCGCCAACTGTAGATTGGCCTGCCACCAAAATGTTAGGGCCAGCACCACTTTGAAGAAAACTTCTAAGGTTATTACACTTGCTGAATATTCTCTGCATAAACTCGCATGGAGATTGCAAGCACAAGACACTAATCTACTTCCCAAATGGTACTTTCTGGAACCTGTAAATCACTACTAAAATAAAAGTTTTATGGATTAAATAAATTTAGGAAGAAGGGCATATTAACATCCCTTCTTGGCCATTCACTGACTTTCACTTAAACATAATTTTGTTCAAAGCTCAGAAAGGCGATGTAGCAAAGAAACCAGGAATTCCTTATTTTTATCTGAGAAGCATTTTTAACAGCATCTGCAATTGATTCTTCTTGGCTTACCTACGAGCCAACTTCTCTCTGTATCACCACCCACTTCATGCAAACATGCCCTTAAGCCCAAGAATGAACTTCCAACAGTCATATTTATACAGTGGAGCTAAGGAATTTGTTGAGATTGGCAAGACAGGCAAGAGGGTAATGCTTAAGTTCAGAAGTATGTGCTTAAAGCCCAAACTTACAAGCTACCTCTCCATCCTCTCTTCCCCGTGCCCTTCCAGCATCCCCTACCAATCAGCTAATTAGGGAGAAAAGCAGTCAAAACTAATTTCTTGAGAGCTGTTTGTCAACTATGGAAAGATGAGCTATGACCACTCTTTGTTCTCAAGACCTCTCTGTCCGCTGGATGGAATTGGACACACGCAAGCCTCTGGGCTCTCCTAGACCTTAGATTCTTGGTTTTCCCTGTTATCTCCTGCCTCCAGGTGCTGCTGTTGTACAGGAATAAGGTGAGCATGGGCTTTCCCAAAATGCAGAGCTTCCTCCTTGACCCAGCTCTGCTGGTATTGAGGTTCTTTCAATGCCTATCAGTAGTCAATGGGATTTTGACAAAAACTGTGGGCATAGCTACCATTGTAGAAATGAACCAAACTCATGCAGCCTCAACAGATACTCCTAATAAGATATCAAAGAGACTCCAGAGCTGGGGGTTGTCAAGTTTTTTTATGACATGTTTAGGGAAAGAAAAAAGCTGGTCCCCAGACTGAGGAAGGAAAGAATGTGTTCAGGGAACAGATGGAGGATCCCAGAGCCCTGTGACAGACCCTTTCTGAAATCACTCTCAGATGGGTGGGCTCCTGGGAGCCCCAGTATCTTTTTTTTGTGAGTTCAGACAAACTCAAGCTGGTTTTGGTTTCTTGGGCAATGGTCTTAACCAGTATGACACCAGTTGATATCATAGGGATCCAGGGCTCAACTGGAGCCTAGATGTAGACCAGATGCTCTGGAAACTTCCCAGGAATATAAGGGACAAGTACAAAGATGGTATAATCTATCCTTTGTCTGTTTCACTGCACACTTAACTCCTACCATTGTTCAAAATCCAGCTTCAAACTATTCCATTACCTCCATAGTGACGTATGAAGACCATAAAAAGGTGATTCGGTATGAGGATATGAAGAAAGTAAGACATGATTTTTAAAAGTAAAAGCCTCACAGCCTTGGGGTGAAGAAGGACTAGATAATCAAAGAGTGAAATCATCAGGGAGCGCATCCGAGAAAGACAAAAGTCCAAGAGATGAGAGTCAGAATTCAGCGCCTAACTTTCAAAATATTTTGGCACATTGTTTTTCCTAGATCTGGGTTGCACAAATTATTAAAAATTAAAACAACAACAACAAAAACAAAACAAAAAAACCAGAACAGGAAAATATAAAGAATACTAAGTATATGAAAATAGACTGTGCTTTCCACAGTGGTACCCGCGATTCTATGCAGTCATGGACCTTCACTGATTGAAGATCTTGTACAAGAAAATAAATGGCCATTGATGCCAGTGATCTTCCTGGGCTGTGCTAGTCTCAGCCTCTGGCGACCATCGTAGGAGAGCATAACAACCAAGCAATTCAAACTGAGAAGCCAAGGAACAAAATCAATCATTGCTGAAGGGATTAACTTCAAACATAACCTTGTAGAACAGAGAGTTAGAGAGCAAAAGTTTTCTGTACCAGATAACAGAAATCTGAACAGACACATTTAAAAAAAATCATACTCAAATATTGTTATTGTGTCTCCAGCAAGGACGTCTGTGGAGGAAACAAAATGTAAGGTGGAGAAGTACCATTTGAGTGCCATTTGACTCAAGATTTTATTGTATAACCATATTTTAAACTTGCTATAGTTGTTCACTGTTCCAGTTACGTGCTGTTGGAAAACAAAACACCCTCAAACAGTGGAGTAAGCAAAAACAGTTATTATTGTTATTATTATTATTATTATTAATCTTCAAGGTCTCTCACCCAGTTGTAGTTAGATGGTGGTTGGGCAGTGGTCAAGCTAAAAGCTTCCTTGCTCACATGACTGGTACCATGACTGAAAGACAGGGGTGGCTGGGGTTCTTCTAAGAGAAATTGCCACAAGCTGCACGGCCTTTTCTAGTCCAGGCTTGAAAGTCATGCAGTGTTGGGTCACCTTGGGGGCTCAGGTGGTTAAGCATCTGCCTTTGACTTGGGTCATGATCCTGGGGTCCTGGGACAGAGCCCCAGATCCAGTCTGGCTCCCTGCTCAGTGGGGAGTCTGTTTCTCCCTCTGCCCCTCCCATCCCCGCTCATGAGCATGCTGTCTTGCAAATTAATAAATAAAATCTTCAAAAAAAAAAAAGAAAAGAAAGTAATGCAGTGTCACTTGCCCCAAATTATATTTATAGAGTCATAATGGCCCATTCAGGTTCAAGGGGAGGGCATAGACACTACAACCCTTAATGGGAAGGAATACGCTTAAACTTGCAGATATGTTTTAAAGTAATCACATTCCTGTTGTCTGAAAAATACTTAGCCTATAAAAAGACCCCCCCACTTTTTTAAGAAATATTTTGTAACCATGAAGTGCTTTGGAGTAATTCTAATTTTGCCTAAAGCTCTTCTTTCACATATATCTAGCTGCGTGAACAAGAGCAATTTATATAACTTTTCTGAGACTCTGTTTTTTTGGCACCAAAATAAGGATAATTTTTAAGAATGGTAGGATAATTAAACAAATAATGCAAATTAAGTTCTTAGCATTGTACATTTCTTTTTTTTAAAAAAAGATTTTATTTATTTATTTGAGAGACAGAGAAAGTGAGAGAGAGCATGAGAGGAGAGAAAGTTAGACGTAGAAGCAGATTCCCCGTGGAGCTGGGAGCCCGATGTGGGACTCGATCCCGGAACTCAAGGATCATGACCTGAGCCGAAGGCAGTTGCTCAACCAACTGAGCCACCCAGGCTCTCGCATTGTACATTTCTTATAGTGGGTGTTTAATCATGTAATAACAAATCTCAATTTCAAGCATTCCAAGTCATCACCTCTTGCTTTCTTGCTTTCTCTAAGCTCCTTTGATTCCAACAGTTGACATATGATTCATGATTCTATCACTTTTTTATCAAGGTATTTATAAATGCATAAAATAGTACAGTATTGATAACTGAGTCCCCTACTGGAGGAGGAAGGATGAGGGAAAAGGAACACTCACTTGTCACTCTGTATCTTCATGGACACTTGGAATTTTTAACCTAGTAAGTCAATTTTTAACCTACTTTATTACCTATTCTTGAAAGAAATGATATATCTATAAAATTTTAAATTGCAAAGAAAACATTAACCTAATTAATAAGATCTTTTTATGTGATCATAATATCTTTAATTTCAGCAAAAATAATTGGTAACATACTGATTATTGCTTATACTGGGGGCTATTCAAACTATACTTTTATAGAGTTTGCTTTCCTTTTTATAATTGACTCATATTTTAATCAACAGTTATTTCTTTATAATTATTTGCATTTAGCCTTAATGGCCCCAGCCAGCTCCTTCTACTCTTTCCAAGTAAATGCAATTGCAGAAAATAAGGCTTCTTAGAATTCTTAAACTTCCCTAAATAGGGCATCAATCCCTTGTTGATCTCCATAGGTAAGCTGTATGGATTGCCTATTAGGAGACTTTTTTATTACAATGAAGAAAATGGAGGCTATCCCTAAAATGATTTAAACTATCTGTGTCTTTCTTCTTTGAATTTCGATAAACCCTTTGGTGGAGACTCAAATAACTCACATATTAGATGATTTCACATGGTAGGAGTAGCTTTAGAATGTGTCAAGAACCTTTTATAGCAGTCTTACTTAGTCCTGCTAAGGGAGAATTCTCTTTTGCTCAGGCTGACTGTGAGCTGGGACATTGATCCCCTACCCTCAGCCTGAGACTTACATCATCAGTTCTTCTGGTTTGTAGGCCTTTGCAGTCTGACCACAACTACACCATTGGTTGATCTCCATCCTGCTGATGGCAGATTGTGGGACTTCTTAGCCTCCATAATCACATGAGCCAACTCCTCATAATAAAACTCCCCCCTCTGTTGGGTTCTGTTTCTCCAGAGAACCCTGACTAACACACCTCCTTTACACCTCTTGATTTGTTAGTTACTCCCTATTCCCCCTCCAAGTATGCATGTCTAGCCTTGGGTCTGTCTACAAAGATCTGTTACCTTCATATTCTGCATTTAGTTACCATTTTGTAGTTATCCCTTTTTCTCTTCCAGGGAAAACTCTGAGACTGTCAAGTTTCTATAAATGAGAGACTTCTTTCCACACTATGGCAGCATAACTTGTCTTTGTATAAAAATTTGCATTTCCCTTCCCCAAAGATAATGTTTTAAAGGATGTTCAAAATCTATTTCTTTGAAAAAAAATTTTCTATTTCCCACTGCAAGGAACACTTTAATATTCCTAGTCCTGTGAAATGTCTTCTACAGATTTACTTCAGGGTAAAAGTTTTGGCATGAGCTTCAATCTTTGATAGAGTGTGTTTAGAAGATGAATCTTCCAAAGTAATTTAATCCCAAAGGATTTTTCAATCACAAATGTTTTAGCCATTGTGTCTAGATTAATCCAAACAACACTCAAAATGTAAACATATCTCCTTCTTCCTGTACTTCCACATTGACTTTAACATAATTAAACTTATTGTGCTTTACAGTTACAACTGATATGATTACCAAGTACCTCAAAATATACTCATTTCCAGGGTACTGTAAAATTAAATATTGGACACTAAGAAGTCTTTGGTTATCTTTTGCTGATCCAATCTTGGAAACATAAATAAAATTCAAATATCAACTGATCTCATTAATCAGTAGTTCTTATGAATAAAGGCACACACTGTGTCACATTTGAGTCAGCTTTAGCTCATTTGAAAATTAATTGCACAAGGTCAAAGTCAACAAGAACCACCAACAATAGCAGGAGTTCCTATGAGATGTGTAATAAAGGAAGAAAATGATTATAATCCATTTGCCAACTGCTTTAGTAAATGCAACTCTGACACTGGAGAAATATTCTCTGCTCTGTCCATCTATTACTCAAATTGAAATAAAGTAGTTTAAGGACGAGGCTTTTGTGTTGTTCACATTTCCAGAGATATTTTTTTTTTCAATTTACACCAGCAACTGAATGATTGAAAAGAATGTTGATAAAGTTGAATATAAAAAGAAGTAATTTAATAGATGACTGACTAGTGGGAGTGTTTTATAGGCAATATCAACTCAACTATGTCCCTTAGGTAGAAGCAGCTAGTTCTGGGCAAATATCAACTATCAAATAGCACCCCTGCAGGAAGGCCCCCCCCATGTCTTTTCCAGTTCCTCCTTCTCTCTCAATGCCATGGGGACAATAGTCTGCTTATTTACTACTGGAGAATTCCACTTCTCCTCATATTCCTCCACATCTAGTCTGCAAAGTCAAGGACCCCAACAACTTGAGGAAACATTAGCTTCACTTTTCTGTTTAAGTACCTAATCTCTAGGGGTATAGCCTAAGATTCAAAATTCTTCCACTACCCCTCTTTCCTTCTTTCTGCCCCTCTCAAAGGAAGAGCCACTTTTGTGGTTTTTAAGCGTGGGTTAGTTGTGTATATAAGACCATCTCCTCAGCAGAGCAGCACTTGGCTACTTTCCTTGGATAGCAGGGACTCTTGGCCTCAAGGCCTCTCATTAAAACTTGTTTGGGAAAAATCAAGCAATGGATATGGCCCAAGGTGAGCACCAAGTCATACTGCAGAAGTTTCGGTTGTAGGCCTAGCTAGTTACACAGATAACTGTGTATTAAAAGATGAATGGAGTGTAAGAAAAGAAGAAAAAAAGGGGATGGAATAGAAGCACTTCCAAAATGGTGGAGTAAAGGTCTTTGAAAGTATGCTCCTTCATAAAAACAATTACACTGACAAAAATGAACAAATCAACAAATCAGTAACAACAACAATAACAACAACAATGAACACTCAAAACTCTGGAAATTGATGAAATGCTTGTAAAAAATCCAAGGAGCATTTATTAATGAAAAATGATTGAACCATGGTTAGAACAAGAAGTTTGTGGTATCTTAACTTGCCATATCCCCATCTTCTTCTCCCAGCTCGGGAGTGGTCTTGAAGTCAAAGGCCTTATAAGCATGGTGGCCATGAAAATCAGTAGCCTAGCAACCCCTGGAAAGGGTGAGGATAGGTCAGGCCTTCTTAAAAGCTCTACCTTCAAATAATTTTCAGCTGTTTTTTCCTACAAGGTAACAGTAATCAAAACACTGTGGTACTGGCATAAGGATAGACATTCAGATCAATAGGGTAGATTGGAGAGTCCAGAAGTAAACCTGTACATCTATGGACAGTTGATTTCCAGCAGGAAGGCTAAAGACCACTCAATAGTGAAAGAATAGTCTCTTTAACAAATACATGACAACTGCAAATTCACATGGAAAAAAATGAATGTGGATCTCTACCTCACAACATATACAAAATGTATCTTTATAAATAAAAATTATCTCAAAATGGATCTGTAACTTAAATATAAATGCTAGAACTATAAAACTTTTAGAAAAATAATATAGAAGTAAATATTTGTGGTCTTGGACTGGCAATGGTTTATTAGATAATGACCTCAAATACACAAGTGACAAAATTAAAAACAGATACTTTTTTTAAAGATTTAATTATTTATTTGACAGAGAGAGAGAGAAATCACAAGTAGGCAGAGAGGCAGGCAGAGAGAGAGGAGGAAGCAGGTTCCCTGCTGAGCAGAGAGCCTGATGTGGGGCTTGATCCCAGGACACTGAGATCATGACCTGAGCAGAAAAGCAGAGGTCTTAACCCACTGAGCCACTCAGGTGCCCACTGAGCCACTCAGGCGCCCCTAAAAACAGATACATTAAACTTCACCAAATGTCATACTTTTGTGCTTTGAAGGGTACCACTAAGAATGAAAAGACAACCTGCAGAATGTATGGAAATATTTGCAAATCATCTATTTTATAAGGGACTTGTATTCAGAATATATAAAGAATACTTTCAAATCAATAATAAAAAGACAAATAATCCAAATGGAAAATGGAAAAAAATATCTGAATAAACAACAAATTCCATGTATTGAATATATTCTCTAAAGAATATAAACAAATGACCTCCACGTGCATGAAAAGATGGTCAACATCATTAACCATTAGAAAATGAAAATTATAACAAGATACTACTTCATACCTACTAGAAGGATTAGAATCCAAAAATCAGAAAAAAAGAGGTGTTCACAAAAATGTGAAGAGATTGGAAGCCTCATATATTGCTGTAGGAATGTAATATGGTGCAGCTGTTGTGGAAAACAGTCCAGCAGTTTCTTAAAATGTTAAATATAGTTACCCACATGACTCAAATTTCACTTCCAGGCATGTACCCAAGAGAATGGAAAACATATGTCCAGGTAAAAATGTATATATCAGTGTTCATAGCAGCATTATTCATAATAGCCAAAAGGTGGAATCAACCCCAGTGTCCATCAACTGATCAATGGATAGTGGTATTGTTGTGGAAAACTGAAGCGACCGAGGAAACTCAAATGGCACATGGAGCACAGGGGAAGATAGCTTTTTTTATGCCAGGTGGGCTCAGTGGGATCACTCCCCAAGACTGAGCAACCTGCAGGGTTTGGGGTAAATTTTTATGGCTATGGGTGATGGGGGAGGGAAATGGGACATTGTTGCAGTCTCTCATGGCTGATTGCCACCCCCTCCCTTTGTGAAGGGCAGCAAACAAGGAGGGGTGGGATCCAAGGTCTCCATTCTGCCTCCATGCAGCTGGGGCCTGTGGGATGCAGAGAGCAGGAGACAGGGAAGGGCTGGGGTCCAAGGCCTCTATTCTGCCTCATGTCCCCCTTCTTAATGATCAGCAGGGGTACCCTAGAGACCATCATTATCTAGATTTAAGGGACTATATCCACAAAGGGCAAGGACACAGGCAGTCGTGTGTTGAGAGACAGTATCTCTAATGAATTGGATGAGGTTATTGAGGAGACAAGGACCGAGGGTGACTAGGAGGAGTAGGGACAATAAAGGGCCTGCCAGGGGTAATAGCCGAGATGTCCATGACTGTGGGTTAAAACCCCAAGATGTGAGTTCTTCTCGACGATGTTGGATGCGTTCCCAGAGTTTGCGGACCTTGGAAGTGATGATCCCAGACTGGTTGATATAGTAGCAGCATTCTTCCTGTAGGAAGAGACGGGTTCCTCCCTTTTCAGCAGTAAGGCGATCCAGGGCTCAGCAATTCTGGAGGGCTACTGCCGCCAGACTGGAGAGTTGTGTCTGGAGGGATGTTAATGAATCTGTGATGATTTTTCCTAGGAATAACAGTTGATCCTGGTGGTGTGTGTCTCCTAAGATGCTAAGGTTTCCCAGAAAAGAAGACAACAGTGGGGGTGGTCTGCCATAAAGTATTTTAAATGGGGAGACTCCATTATCTCCATAAGTCCATAGTTAACCCAGTGGAATGAGGTATGTTCTGGCTTTTAGGGAATGATTTCACTATCCCAGCCACATAGAACTAACTGGCCAAGGTGATAAGTCACACAATTGTTGAGGAATTAATACCATTTTCCAGTTGTTTAAATAATTATGTGCCCATGGGGCTTAAATAATTATGTGCCCTGTTATTACTCTTACAGAATAACAAGCAAGAAGATTGTCTATATATGAGTTACTGTGGTAGTTCCTCTGAAGTTTCCCTCAATAGTCTAACTTGGGTAAACAACAAATATTTGAAGACAATCAGATCTAGAATTTAACATCCATGAAGGGATTGTTAAATTATTGAATTATTGAAATTCAATTATTGAAACATAATTTTTCTCTCTACAATAACCTGCATTTCCAGAGATAGGCAAATTAGGACTAATTTATTTGAGAAACAAGTCCAGTTTTAACAAACTTGGCCTAATTATCTACATAAGCTCAGCAAGAACAGTGAGTGATCATACAGATCTTTAAGAATCTGCTTTGCTGGAACTTTATAAGGAATCTCTAGGTTGAACTTTTAGTAGCCTCTCCAGGTCAGAAGCCAAGCCAAGTACTTGCCATCAGACATGCCTGCAATACCTGTAGATTTGGACGAATTCCTCTTCCTGAGGTCCCCAAAGTATCCTGAGGTTCTTGCACCTGCCAGAGAGTGACATTCTTTACTCACCTGATGAGGCTGCCAGAACTCTGTAAGCAAGGTATCAGGCCAACAGTTCCAAGGGGCTTTATGGCTCAAGGTTTCATAAAGTCAACCTTAGCTCCTTAAAGCTGTCTAGTCATATCTGAGTCCATGTATGTCTTTCTCAAATATGACATTCCAGTCAAAGCTTTGGTAAGATAACCAGTGTTTCCAATGGTGCCCTGTTACAAGGAGAACAGATTTTTCATTGAACTTATGGAAATGACTAGGATTGCCATGGAAGGAAGAATATTTACTGAGACCTTTTGAATTTGAGGGTTCAGGTAGAGAGAAAAGTTGAATGTTTTGATTTGCTCACAACTGATTATTTTATCATGTTTCTGTAAGTCATAGAAATCATAAGTTTTCTTAATCAGGAAGAGTGAACATTAAGGAACCAACAATATTTTTCAAATAAGGATCACAAAATTATAATCATCCTTTTAGTTCACTTAGTCCCACGTTACTGATTTCTTTTTTAATTTGAATGCAGTTTTACTTAGTTTTGGAAGTTCTTACTCATTTCAGTTCTGATCTTAAAGATGTTGAATACCTGTATTGTCCTAATAGTCATTTATGTGACCCTCCTTGAAGATGAAACTCATTTTACAAGAGAATTAGAACAATTATAAATGACAAAAACTCAGAATAGACATAGTTAAAGAGTTGCTGAGATGAGAGTTTACAATATAGCTGGCAAGGAAATCAGGTTATTTATGTGACATAAAACACTTCAATAATTAAAATATCAAGTGATGACCTTATCAAAATATTAAAACTTTAGGAAATGCATAAACCTCTAGAATAGTTATAGTATTTACCCAAATGTAACCCAAGGTTTATTGTTTGTTTAGCAGTACTTCCTGAGTAACTTAGCATGACCAAGGAAAAGGCCTAATGAGTTAAAGAGACTTCATTTTCAATTTAAATCTTGTGAAAACTTGTTAAAACCTTAGAAAGTTTTAAATCACACACCTAAATAGGATCAGGGATATTAAAGATCCAATAAAGGCAAGACTTAGAAACTGGTTTTTTTAGGCAGGTGGAGAGAAAACAACTATTTGCATTTTCTTCTCAAGAGCAGACCAACAATTGGAGAATACTTTGTCTTTTTTTAACAGAGAGAAAGCTGACTTTTAATCTTATGCCAGTGTCTTTAAAATTCATTTATTTTAACTTTAGTCCATTTTGATCATGCCTAAAATTCCATTCCCAGAGATTTCTCTTTACAAACCTTCTACAACTTTTCTTTGCATTTAGATTTTGTCCCAAGCTATTTTTTTAAACAACCATCTCATTTAGAACAAAATTACCTTCTTTTATCTTTAACAAAATGCATTCCCATTCCTTATCTTTTTTACATATCTCCTACTTTTTCACATACAGAGTTATTGCCCTTATTTCCAGTCTTAGCAGAATTTTTCATTCTTTAAGAAACCTTAATCTCCAGTGAAGACCAAGGAGTAACCAATTGTGAACTCTTACAGAATTCTTTAGATAGCAAATCTGTGAATCAGTTAAGCACAAAACATGTTTACCAACAGATTTAAATATCCTTAATTTTTTGCATTAAGAGATCAAAAGCACAAACCTATGTTTAGTCATTAATGACTTTGCACTCTATCCTATTTGGAAAAGACCCAGATATCCAATGACTGTAGTTCCAATTATTATTCAAGCAAAACTTGAAGTTTTTGGTTTGCCAAAGACCTTGAAAGCTATCTTAATTACTCAAGAAAACTTCAAGACAATTAACCATCTTTTTGCTAACAACTTGCAACGGAGATGACACGACCTTATCTGACCTTCAGTAAACCTTGATAGAATAAAAGTGTCATGTTTACTGACTGCTGATAATTTGAAAGACATGTCTACCTTAATGAAACCAACAAACAGCCTTGTTTGGATCCTCCTGGATCCTCCCCATGGTCAATTTTCACCTGAGACAGTGGGGAAATCTGGAGTGGATGGTGTTAGGTCTAGAGGGTACTCTTCTTGCTCCTTGATAGCGAAGGGAGAAGCCATGGTGCCTGGGACACCAAGGACAGTCTAAAGGCTAGTAATGCAGGTCACACCCAGGGTAGTCCAGAAATAGGAGAAGGGGACAGGGAGGCAGAAGAGAGTAAGTGCTGCCAGAGGGCATAGAAGGGGTTCCAGGTTCAGGAGATCATCAGCTCCAGAGGAGCAGACACCATGTTTTCCCACCAACAAAGGGGGATAGGCAGGTCAAGTCAGGTCAAAGACAGGGAGTTTTCCCAAAGCAAAGAGTTTCGGCAGCTGCTTCAGAATATTCCTTAAAGTCCCCATCCTGAAGGACACCTGGGATCATGACTTGAGCAGAAGGCAGGTGCCTGACCCATCGAGCACCCCAGATGCATCTCCCCCTTAAACATAAGTATTAGAGCTCCTATTATTTTACATCCTGTTTCTGTCTGGATCAAGTTTTCTGTGGGCTGTCAGAGCTGCTAAATAAGATATCTCTTCACACGGTCCACTTAAAAGAAGCAGGAGCACTGTCTTCCTGCAGCTCAGCTTTAGGCCCCAGGTCAGAGGAGGACCGTGGTCCCCACATTTTCTGACAGGTTCATCCTTGTACAGAGCTCATCCCCATTGCTGTCCCTGATGCCTCCGAACAAGACCTCCATGATAGACTTCCCTTTATTATAGCCTTTGGGCTCTTTTAGCCTTGGGCTACAAATATCCTACTTTAGTCCTTCCTATTAGCATTGAATCGGATCCATGGGGGCAGTTTGGGCTACCCAAAGTCAGGAAACAATATATGGGAAGTTGCCAGGGTATCTGGGAGTCCTGACCATAACTTTGTAAATGACCTGGACAGTGGGTAGGTCTTAAGGCACCTTCGAAGGGCCAGTCAACCCCAAAGGTGGCCCATTCCTGTTGACATAATGTGCCTGATTTTCCAGGAGATGTCTTGGTCCCATAGTCTCCTGAGAATCCCTTCTTAAAATTTTGAGCATACAGTCTAAAACAGTGGGTTTGAAGAGCTTCAGCCCTTGATGAGCAGGGGCTCTCTTATCCACCTTGTGTGTTCCCTCCCTGTGTCGTTGGCGCAAAGACAAAGGGTGGGTGTCCCTCCAAAGGAGAGACCAGTCAGATGCCCGCCTGTCTGCCCTCCCGGAGGAGACTTGGGTGCCTCTTGGCCATACCGAGTCCATATAAACCCCGGACTGGTGCCCCGAAGGGGCTCGCCCTAGACCTTATGAGGTCACCACGGAAACAGGTTAGGGCCCACTCGGACTCCATAGGCTTCTGGGGACCCAAAGGGTACCCGCCCGTGGAGCCACAGAATCAGTTGGCCTCACAAGCCAGGTCAAACTGCACATTCATTCACACACTCACTCCAGAAGTTATTACAGTTCCTCCCCCCCTGTGAGGCCCTGACCTGTGGAATTCCTTTTGGAAATTCCTTCCTGTCCCCCCTCCGGGGGGTTCCTGACCTAAGGGACCTCCCTCCCCAGGAGTCCCTACCTGTGAGACCTCTAAGAGATCTATGGGAGGTGATCAGTCTCCCCTTCCACCCTGATGGGTGGGCCTGACTGGGTCTTGGGGCCCCAGGCCTTACCGGAATCCGACATCGGGACCAGGTCCTCACCTGCCAAGTCTCCTTTGAGTCTGGGTGGCAACAGCAGTGCAGGGCTGACCCAAGGCGACCGGTTGGGAGACTGCCAAAAATTAGGCAGGGCGCGCCTTCTTCCCTTACGATGCCTCGTTCCATCACCGCCCCATCGTTGCCCCAAACCAGTGACAACAATAGGCCAGCGCAGTTGGGTTTCCCGGTCAGGGAACCATATGTTGCAAAAACTGAAGTGACTGAGGAAACTCAAACAGCACACGGAGCACAGGGGAAGATAGCTTTATTTACGCCAGGTGGGCTCAGTGGGATCACTCCCCAGGACTGAGCAACCTGCAGGGTTTGGGGTAAATTTTTATGGCTATGGGTGATGGGGGAGGGTAATGGGACACTGTTGCAGTCTCTCATGGCTGATTGCCGCCCACTCCCTTTGCGGAGGGCAGCGAACAAGGAGGGGTGGGATCCAAGGTCTCCATTCTGCCTCCATGCAGGTGGGGCCTGTGGGATGTGGAGATCAGGAGACAGGGAGGGGCTGGGGTCCAAGGTCTCTATTCTGCCTCAGTAGATCCACACAATAGAATATTATTTATCAATGAAAAATAGATGAACCTGGAAAACTCTGTGCTTAGTGAAAGAAGCTGGTATTTATATACAATGTCTACAATAGGCAAATCCATACAAACAGAAAGAGGGTGAATGGTTGTCAGAGGGGAATGAGAAGTGGCTGCTAATGGGTATAGAGTTTCCTTTTAGGGTGAGGAAAATGTTCAGATTAGATCATTGTCATCAGTGTACAACTTTTATCATACTAAAGATGACTGAGTTTTACATTTTAAAAGGATAAATTTTATGATATGTGAATAATATCTCAATAAAGCCTTTTTTTAAAAAAAGAATATTTATGAATAAGGTTTAAAAAATGAAGATTGAGGGGCACCTGGGTGGCTCAGTCAGTTAAGCGTCCTGGGATCAAGTCTCCCATTAGGCTCCCTGCAGAGCAGGGAGCCTGCTTCTCCCTCTCCCTCTGCCCCTTCCCCTGCAATCTTCTCTCTCTCTGTTAAATAAATAAAATCTTAAAAAAAAATGAAATAAAAATAAAAAATGTGCATCAATAGATTTTCATGCATTTTATGTTATTCAGAAGAAAAGGTGAATCTGTTTGATGAGGGGTTTTCTTGTTACATTTTTGGACTTGCCAGTGTGTAAATTTCAGCTTTATTGTGTGGCAAACTGGCTCGCATGGGTAGATATACAAACGTACTGGCCATCCGGTGTGTACTGGAAGTCTACTCTGTTTTCAAAACTAAAGAGAGGCCATTTTTACTTTCTGAAAAGATCAAAGTGCTGGGGTAAATATAAATCCTCTTGAGAATAACACCTTCCTTGCAGAGCCTGGAAAACAAATTGATTTTAGAAAATGGAAGCTGAGAAAGACAATTGTCACATGATCTCTCTCATATGAAGAATTTGAGAGGCAGGGTGGGGGATCGAGGGGCGGTGGGGGAGAGAAGTGAAACAAGATGGGATGGGGAAGGAGACAAACCATAAGAGACTCCTAAACTCACAAAACAAACCAAGGGTGGCTGGGAGGTAGCAGGAATAGGGTTACAGACATTGGTGATGGTATGTGCCATGGTAAGTGCTGTGAAATGTGTAAGCCTGATGAATCACAGACGTGTACCCTGGGGAAAATAATACATTATATGTTAATAAAAAAATTTTAAAAAAGAAATAAAATGGAAACTGTACTGACAAATGGAGATTAGAGTCAGTCATTCTTTTAATTCACACATATTTAAGTGCCTACATGCACACATCAATTATTTTTTTTTATTGGAGCTAGGAATAAAAATACTTGATTCCTTAAGATGCTATCTACCCAAAGCTCTGAAAGACTTTAAAATAGACATTAATATACCACTGATTTTTTGCAGAGATATTACATTTGTAATCAAATTCACCTGTTTAAAAACAAAGTTCTTGCCCTTTAGTGGGGAAACAAGCAATAAACAAATAGTTACTTAATACTAGTTGAGGGAATGATCACTGTTACAAAGACAAAGCAAGGTAAGGGATTGAAGGTTCTGGAGGGGAAAGTCCTGATAAAATGGAAAGAAGTCCTTCCAATGAGTTACCATTTCAGGTAAGAACTAGTTGAAGTAAGGGAGATAGTTATCTGCAGAGAGAGTTATAACTCTCTAAAGGGAAGAACAAGTGCAAAGGCCCTGAGGCAGGAGTGTCTGTGGTTACATTAAGGACTATATTGTAGCTGAGGTCCTGAAATCAAAGTGGATCATGAACAGAGGTGAGGTCAGAGAGAAACCAGGAGCAGACCACGTAGGGTCCTGGTGAGAGCTTTGAATTTTATGCTAATGTCAGTGGAGAAGTTAAAAGCTAGATATTTTATTTTTCTACATCTCTGATGTTCATGAAAAGAATCAAAAGTTCAGTTTTAGAAGATGTGCTGTACTATATTTTCCAAATTTTGGATAAAATCTCATTTCCCATTTCTTTAACACTTGCATATACTCCAAAAAATGGATGAAAACTTGAAATACCAAATGTTTTCTTTCCAAATTACATCACTCCTTAAATCTCCTACTAGCAATCTTGCTAAAAAATCATGTAACATGTGAGAGTCCTTCCAGCAACAGAGCCTAATCAGGAGGGAATGCTGGCTTTGAAGAGGATTTGCAACAACTGTTGCTCCTTTACTCATTTGGGCACAGCAAAGGTACATGGAACAATTTGGTGGTATCTTCTTGACCTGCAAACAATTGTTTCATTAAGAAAATGAACAAAAGCAGCTGGAAAAACAACTAGTTGATTTATCAGTGCTTTTACTTTTTAGTTGATTGCTTTATTTTTTTGATACAAATTAGAATTTTGGAAATAAACAATTTAATTAGTAATTAGTTTCCCCATGGAATAAGAGAATTAAAGACAAGTTGGATAAATAGATGTTTCTTCCTTGACTTGGAAAACAAACAAACAAACAAACAAACAAACAAAAACAGTAGCCCATATTGCAGGGACTCCGAATGCATTCACTTTCACTCCCCCACATTGATGCAGGCAACATGTAGAAAGCCACAGACAGCTCCATTTTCTCAACCAACTATTGAGAAACGAACATTTTAAGAAAGATTTTGTGAGGCAATGGAAGAGGAAGTGAGGGAAAAGTGCTAATTTACATGTTAACATTTTATTCAAAAGACATTTGTTCTGGACCTTGTCTTTCCAAGCGCCTAAAATAGTTTCTCTACTCTTACAGATCAGCTTCCATGTTCCACTGCAGGGGAAGATGGGGGAGAGTGGAGAAAACCTATCAATTAGTGGACTAGAGCTTTTTCTTGTTCCTAAAGCATGCCCCATTGAGAGGAGGGGCAGGGTCTAAATTGCATTCCGCTAATAAAACAGTTAAGGAAAATGCCTTGAAGAAATGTAACTGGTAAGATAGTAAGAGGGTAAGCTCAGTTGGAATGGGCACCTATATTAAGATGGGCACTGGAGGCACTGAATGAAACCCGGCTAGCAGAACATGGTGTCCAGAGAGAGTTGCCAAGAGCCAGAGGTGGTGATCTTGGGCAAAGACTCAGTGTTGGGGAGTTTTCATCCAATTTCTGGAGGTAGATATGGGAATAAAGGAAAGGGTTCCCCAGTGGAAAATGGAGCACAGCCATTAACGGGGTGGCCTCACAGCAGACAGTAATTAGAGACCTACAGGGGCGCCTGGGTGGCTCAGTGGGTTAAGCCTCTGCCTTCAGCTCAGGTCATGATCTTAAGGTCCTGGGATCAAGCCCCGAATCGGACTCTCTGCTCAGTGGGGAGCCTGCTTCCCCTTCTCCCTCTGCCTGCCTCTCTGCCTACTTGTGATCTCTCTCTGTCAAATAAATAAATAAAATCTAAAAAAAAAAAAAAAAAATCAGAGACCTACACAGCCCGTTGGCAAAGAAAAACCCATGAGCAGATCTGGGACTTCAATCACCAGATCCCATTAGAGGGAAAGGGGGCTAGAAGGGACAGACATGATGGCAAGAATGAGGCAGACCTGGTCTAGTCTGAGAGTGTCTGAAGGACTTGATAGGTTATGAAGTGAGTGACTCAATGCAGGGGTCAAGGAGGGATTGACTTACTAAAAGTGGGGAACAGAATAGGGGCACGGGCTAAGGTTCAAGTCAGAAGGCCAGTTCCTTCTGTCGGGAATGTAACAGTGTGACCCTTGCCCTGGAAGTCCCATCAGATGAACATGAAAGGCAAATCCATCAGCGTGTTTCAGGACTCCAACAACCTACAAGGGAGACGTGATGCAGTGGCTGAGAAGGTGCAGGAATTGGGATTTCTTAGTGGCCATTATTGTAGCTTAAGCTTGGTCCTTGGAATGAGATAGAGTAGAAAATCCTGGTAGGAATGATGGCACCCCAGTTATGGGGAGAATGGGTGCTGGTCACAGGTTGGACAGGAAACAGATGGCACATTCAAGCTGGTAAAAGAGGAGAGTTTAATGAACACATAATTAATAAAGGTAAAGGGAGAGGTAAAGATAATCAGCTGGAGATGGTGATATACCCTAGTGCTAAAAAATAAGCAAAACACAGGGAGCTGTTACCACCATTAGGGCCTAAAAGAGCAAGAAGAGGAGACATCCTTATAAGAAGATGACTCAGTGTGACCTATGGCCTTTGGCCATGGAACAGAGCCAATGCTCATCTTGGTCTAGTAGGGAGGGAGCTACTTTAGGGAATACTCTGATTTTTTCTCTTCCCAGGCTGCAGTCTCCTGCTGGTGCTTCCCTGTGGCTAAATTTGAAGCCAGCAGGAAAGGAAGCCCAGCTGAAGCATTTCCTAGAGGATAGTTTCCAAGGACCCTGGGAAGGGGTAGTGGACAGATCTGGTTGAGGAGTCAACAAATCTCACAGCCAGCGCAGATCTTGGAAACCAGGGTGGGTTTGAGCTTCAAATGCATACATAAAGCATATATATATGTGTTGAATATGCTATATATATACATATGTATATATACATATGTATATATATGTTTGTGTGTGTACACACACACATATGTATTCTTTATATATGTATACACACATATATATATTCCTATTTTGAGATTGCTCTCATATGTATAACTTATTTTTATGTTTATTTTAAAATGCTTTATAATGTCTATTTTTATAACTATATTGAGAAAGAACACCTTTGTATTCAAAATGCTTTTTCCTATATTGCATAGAGAACAAAGTTCTAAGCCTTCTGTGGAATATAGATATATATTTTTTATAATAAATAGAAGTTTTATTCCAGAAAACCAATAATGATTTCGTTACTCAGAATTGCCAAAATTGGTCTTTATTACATTCTTTGAGTGTGTTGATTTTTTCCCTCTATTAACAAGTTAAAATCCAGTGGATAAAATATATTTTAAGTTTATGAAATTAGATGAAACTCACTTTCTCATACATCTGAAGACTTAAGCACTTGTTTTATTGACCTGAAAATTTCACCTTGAGACACGGTGACTTGCTGCCCATACTTTGTCTATCAGAAGGGCAATAAAGATCTGATATAAAGCAGAATGTGCAGGAATAGATAATGGCCTTCCTTTTCAAAAGAATCTCGCCTCAAGGGCAACAGATCATGAGAAGAAAATGAAATCTTTGGGTTAAATTATGGATTTGCAGTGAGGAAGTTTGACTATTCCATTTTTTTTTTCCATAAATGGGCTCAGGAATCCCATGTACCACCAAAGATAGGGACACACCAGTTAAATGGCTTAAATGACATGGTGGAAGCTGCCAGAAGAAGTAAATGTCATCATGGAAAACAATTTGAGAAAATTAGTACAGTGCTTTCAATGAAAACATTCTACATTTTTTTTCTTGCCCAACCCCAAATTAGAACAAGTATGACACCAAGCAGGGGGTGGAGGGTTGGAGCACAGGGTGGAGAATAGTAATTTCAGAATATGAGGCCTCATGGAAGTCAGAGACAGCTCAGTTTAGCAGGATAGAATAGGGACAGGCACATCCCATCTGTGTGGCATTGGGCAGGTTATGTTCTTCCTTGTTCTTATCTATAAAATAGGGATGGTGTGAATAAGATCGGCTTTGCTTACCTCGGTAAAAGAAGTATGAATATCTGAAGGTTTCATCTGCAAGACATCATAATGTAGTATGTGACTTGTTTATGTTTGTGTAGAAAGGAAATAAAGTGGCTTTTGGTGACTGTCCTAGATAAATTTCTAGGGTAGTATTAATAGGAATTGACTTGAGCCTAATTGAAGACTGGTTAGGTAAAATGATATTTATTATCACTAATGACCCCCCAGAAATGGCAACGAGTAAAGTAATAACTAATTTGAATAATTATTTTGGCAGATGATAAAACAGGGCAATGCTGTGTCATTGAGAGAGTTGTGTTCTCTGATATTTAGAGAGAAAATCAGAATAGAGTCCAATTAGATGATTGTGTGATGATATATTAACCCTTTAGGGTTAATAGAAAGTGTATAACTATTACAGATGCATCAACCAAACTGAAAGGCATGAAGAGAGGCAAAGAATGATTTAAATGCATTAACATCATTCTTAATGACCATTTTCTGATCCTATGCATGATCTTCTATCCTCTATTCTCATCTTACCCCCAAGTGTTGTTTAATACACATTCTGGCTGACCTTACCGGTCTAGTAATTTCGGATTTAGCTGAAGCAGAAACAAAGAGTAATTGCATTTATTAAGATTGATTTGATTTCTGTTTTCTTCTTTAATTCATATTTTGGGGCCCCCTTTTGGGTACCATGTGTTTTGCCAGACACTGGAAAGTCAGCATAAGCATCCCTGCCTTGGTCCTGACAGGATCATTTGGGCTGTCATATGTGGCTCCCACAACTACTCATGATTCAGGATCTACATCCAAGGTAGGTAGCCTGGCAGTGAGAGGCAGCTTATGAACTTCCATGTGCTATTTATATCCTAGAATTGGTAAATGTTGGTGCAGATTGGAGTGGGTTCTTCCATTCTTCAGATCTTTTTAGGTACAACGTAAAAATCTTTATTTGCCTTTTCAATTTACCTTTGAGCTTCCTAGGAGATAATCAGGCCATATTGGTTTAGTCATCCAATGTCTAGAACTCTGAAAAAATGCAAAGGTGTTAGAAGAAACCACAGATGGTTTTTGAAACAGTAGTTCCTGGGTCTCATAGGTCATAAGATCACGGAGCACATTCTCTAATTTTTCTTTCAAAATCCTACCATCCTTCAAGATCCATCCTTCAAAATCCCACCATCCTTCAAGTGTCTCTTCTCAATGAAATCCTTCTTTATCGCTCTAGACAAAAAGCATTTCTTTTTTTTCTTTTTTTTTCTAAATTACATAAGACTTCACCCCTTTACCCATTGCTGGATACTTAACCTAAATTTTTCTTCATCTATTTGATTACCCATATCCTCCCTTAAATGAGAAGCACCTAGAGGTAAGAGAATGTCATATGTTTTTGTATCCACCCGCTACTATGCATAGTAGGTTTTCAATAAATATATCTTGAAATAATTAATTCGTTAAAAGTACACATGTGATTTTTTATTTATTTGGTGGCAAAGGTTTTTTAGTGCCCTTGCCATTAAGAACACACTAAATGAAGAGACTAATAATGTCAAGGTGTATTAACCGATTATAATTCCGATTGTCCACCTTCAATCTTATACTAAGATTAAAAATGGTAGCTTAATTTTTAAATAACGAGTTAACTTTCCACTAAAGTGTAACCATTATGACTACACTCTGATCTGGTTAGTTTTCTCCCTGACTGACTTTGCTCCTACTCAGGCAGTGACCCTCAATACCAAAGCAATTTGTCACACAAGGGAGTTTTATTGCTTCTCAGCTGGGCATAGTCAAAATTCCTTGCCAAATGTCAAAGCTGTAAATACTAATAGATTGTGTAGATGTTCTTTTGGAATTTAAGATTGAACTGTGCCCTCTATTTGTGGGGGGGCATTCTGGGTCTCCTCTTTTTCCAACTATGAAGCTGACTGTTTCCTGCCAGGAGGCAATGATCCACTGGGACAGATTTGAGGGAATTTGAGTATCGTCCTTCAGGGTACCTTTGACAAACAAATGATCTTATAATCCCTCAAATTACCTCTTTCTCCCCTCTCTTGGGCTCACTGATTAGTGAAATTCTAACTAGCAGAATCATGCCATCCACTGAATTAAACTCTTGTTCCCAAGATACCTAGGTAAAAATACACATAACTTATGTGGAATAGGTAACAGATTGACAGAAATTAATTCCTCAGATTAAACTCTTGTTGAGGAAACATGCTTGGTCCTGAGGGAATGAGCTACAGTGTGAAAAATGTCTGGGGTCTGAGTAGCACCAGGCAGGGCAGACTTATGTATTTGGTCCAGGAAGTTGAGGATGGGCAGAGTGGCTGACTGGCTTTGCCCACTAGGGTGACCAGCCCAAATACAATTCTCAACTGGATGCTTTGAGGCCAATAGAAGATGCAAATATTATTAATGCTTCTTAGGTTTTGAAATTATTCTAAATCACTAATGGCATGATGTCAAAGTGACATGAACAAAGGATTTGAAAGGGAAAAATTTGCATTCCATCCCATGGCTCTTTCCTTAACTAGCTACTGATTACTTGAGGCCATTTCCTTATTGTACCAGGATGATAATTCACTCTTTATGCCTTTGGTTCCTCCTTCAGTGTTTCCTAATATCCCAGCCTTCTTCACAGTCAAGTAACAGTGAGTGTTTCTGTACTAATTTCCCTAAGCTGTTGACTTTCAAATTAGACTTTTGCAACCCACAAAGAGGAAAACAGTTTGAGAAAAGAAGCTTATGGACCTAAAAAACCTGTGTTTTGATCATCGAAATTCAGATCCATAATGGTACTGAGTATGTGTTTAAGCCACAGCACTAGCTATGTGGGTTTCTCAAAAGTCAGAATATCCTGTTCCCAAGAGGCAAACGAGAAATGAGGTGGAGTATTAGAATCTCAAGACAAATTTGGGCATTAGATAATAGATTTGTGTGCCCCACTCTCTTCTGGAGATGTGGAAAGTGAGCAGCTAAGATTTCCTTGCCTCTCCATAAAAAGCTGGGACTAGGGTGGATGGAACATTGTGTGTTTGTTTAGGCAGGAGACCTAAGACAGCATGGCCAAGTTTCACCA
Organism: Nasua narica; assembly: GCA_028533885.1. Lineage (NCBI taxonomy): Eukaryota > Metazoa > Chordata > Mammalia > Carnivora > Procyonidae > Nasua > Nasua narica. Next base: position 103,234,139 of record CM052798.1, on the reverse strand, counting down.
GAAGGGCATGAAAGATAGGATGATGATGTCAAATGCCCTTTGGAAGAGAGTGGATGCAGCTGATACATTCAGTAGACCTGAAAACATCTCACAGTTGGGAAGGAGTTCAATGGTAGATAATGGCATGAATAAACAAATGTTTCCGCATTTGCCAACATCAAAGGATAAGAATAAGCTAGAACTGATGACAGACATGTCAGTGAATACTGTTTGGTATGGACACATAATAACAGATAAACAAATCCTGCTTTCCACTCCTCCCACTTACTTTGCTGGTGCATACCCTTCTCATCTCTGCTCCCACAAAGCTGGAGGAGGGAGAAAAGGCAGATAAAACTGTAACTTAATTGAGTCTGATATGCATATACTACAACTAGCTTTTCTACCTCAGTTAAAATGGAGAGTTAGGGTAGAAATTCATTTATAAAACACATTTTACATACTTAAGGTCCTGGTTTATGAAATAAAGGTCAATTACATAATTAAATTTGGTAATATGTGTGATACAGCATTTTGAAAATTTAAGGCATGAGTTAAAGACTTAACAAATAGAAACCATAAATGTGTTGACCCTTCTAAATAACTGACGTTTTCTTTAAACTGTATAGGTGTGTTGGTATACCAGACAGGATTTATCATGTACATATCAAAGTTCCTTCCTCTTCTTCCCTCCTTCCTTCCTACCTAATAGGTCCCTGCATTTGTTCAGGTATCCATTCTATTCTTCTGGCTTCATCTATCCAAGGAGGAGGGCCTCAGATTTTGAATCATGATCATTGAAGCCAACCATGTTGGACGTTTGCCCTTGTGGTGATTGGTTTCTGTGTGTGCCAATTATGACCCCTAAGAAGTGAGCATAAATCTGCCAAGGGGGTTAAGAGGAAACGTTTCTGTTGTCAATGAAATTTTTTTTTTTTTGTCAATGAAATTTTTGAGAGAACATGTTCATGTTTTACCTCAGAATGTTGCCATGCACACGTACTATCTGTAAAATGATTTAACTTGATGACATCAGAATGGGAAGACTGAGATTGTTGATAGTCTATATAACCCAGCACTGGAGGTGAATGATCTCCAGAAGTTGTGTTGAACTATTCTATTTAAAAGCATGGTGAGCCAAAGTTTTCTGTTACCTGGAGCTGAACTCATACTAATTTTTCATTTTAATATCATTTTTAGGGTCCAGATAATGTCCCATGAGTGAATCTTCTCTGCTCTTAAAATTCACTTTTAGATAGCCGTCTCATGTTCTGGCCTGTGGTGTTGGCCTCAGTCAGTTGAAAGCAAAAAAAAAAAAATTCTATCACAAGGTGCCTGCGTGACTCAGTCATTAAGTGTCTGCCTTCGGCTCAAGTCATGATCTCAAGGTCCTAGGATTGAATGCCACATCGGGCTCCCTGCTTGGCGGGAAACCTGCTTCTCCCTCTCCCACTTCCCCTGCTTGTGTTCCCTCTCTCGCTGTGTCTCTCTCTGTCAAATAAATAAATAAAATCTTTAAAAAAATTCTATCACATATTTTGCTCTGCACATGACCAACTGCCTTCAAAGATATTAGATGAGGGACATTAAAAAATAAATCAAGACACAAAAGCTTGCTTAATTTTCTGGGGATTACACTCACTCAACCTTACCCTTAGAGGTCTGGAAACAATTTCCCAATGTGCTCAAAGAAAATAGTCTCAGCCTCAGACACAGAGAGGAAAATTAAAAGCTATTAAACTGAGCTGGTCTCTTTCTTTATTTCTGCCTGAGGGAAATTAGTCAATTGAGGGAAACATTTCAGAAAGTACACAGTTTTAAACCAAAATGTCATTGTTAATGATTTTCTATCATTGTTGTAACCTGTACTTTCACAGTAATTGCCATTCTCTGATCCACTGGTCAAATGATATCTTTCAGTTAGGGAAAATTATGTCTCTGTCAGGTATTAATAAAGCGTAGCACTGTATTCTTCAACTCACTATTAACAATTACAGATCTTTATCCAGAGATGAGCCCCAAGAACAAAGTGCTATCAAAATTTACTGTGCATATAAAGCCATATTCATATGCATTGCTCTCTTCTTGGTAATGTTACAGAAGAACACAGAGAAAGGAAATGACAATAGTGTCAAATGTATAACACAGTTGAACTGGTCTCTAACACCTGACCGAGTGGAAAAAAAATGAGATTTGACATTTCAGAGTTATCAGACAGGTGGAGGATCTATTGCTAATTCACACTCACTTGCTAAAAACCAAATGAAAATGGCACTGACTAGATGATAGACAATAAATGAAAAGAGCTCCCCAGCTATCAGACTGGAGGGGTTGGTTAACTCTTTTTGACAGTACCAGTGAAATTCCCTTGGCCACACGTGTTCATTTAAAAATTTTTCAATTCTTGTTCACTCAAGGGCGTTTCATAAGTTGGAGCTTTACCATCCAGAAAAAGCTACTGAGGCCAACTGTAGCTCAAACCTCTATGAGGAATAAACTCAGAATCTTTTCCAGCCATGTCTGCATTAGGAAAATTCTGTAAGTGTTCTGAAAACAGCAAGTCCTATGAAAGATAAGGAATTGAAAGGAATTACATCTGCATCAATAGCCACTAAAGATGATTCAATAAACTATGGTCTGTAAAAATGAAAAAGTGACTACAATAGGTTTTTTTTCTGAGTTATTGTTGATATGCAGTCCCTCTGCGGATTTTTTGTGCCTGCAGCTGATCTGTTTAGCCACAAAATATCATGTGTGATTCTGCAATTATGCCTAGAGAAACCAGTTAATTACTTGTCAGCAAAGGATTTCTAAACTTCACTATCTTGCTTTATTCCAGATTCTTGTTCCCGTCTTTGCTTCCATTTGCAGATGATTGAAGGAGACTTTCATACTATCAAATATGCCTCCTGAAGCCAAGAATGTATTTGGGTACACAAGTGAGTCAAACGGTTAAAGGATATTGATGAGCAACAAAGTCTTTGGAAGGAGCACAGGCCTCAGAAGTCCAGCGGGGCAGTCTCAGTCTATTACTTAAGGAGGTTGGCTAGGTCCTGGGGTATATTTGTTCACCTCTTTCTGGGCCTCAAAATTGTCATAGTTCTCAAGAACTATTTTGCATTCTTAATGATAATAAAACTTTACCAATTTATGAACATCCTTCCGTGACTCAACTGCCCTGACTTTATTCATGAAACTCTCAAAAGTGTACCTATTTTCCCTACTACCCTTTGTTGTTTCAAGGTTCGCCACACACACACACACACACACGCGCACACACACACACACACGCACACACACACACACGCACACACACACACACACACACACATTCACATGCACATGTTGGCATCCTGAAAATTTTTCCAGTATTGCCATTCTTAGGCAACAATGAGTTAAATAAGTCCTGCAACAATAATTGCCTCATTCCACTGAAACAAATATTAAAGGTAAGTCTTACACATATAAATGTAGAGAAATATATATATAGAGAGAGAGACAGAAATAACTTTATTGGATACTTAATAAATGTTGCATTTACTCAATGTGTCATGTAAATTGAAAAAAGCTTCCAGGTCCACATAAAGCTCTTTGAATGAATAAAAAGTTTCTAAGTATTAAGAGTGCCAACTTCTTACACTAGTATAAATTTAACAGATTAAAAACCAATAAGAAGAGCTCTATAAAATGCAAGATCCTTTAGGGAAGAAAATGTTCTTATTCATTGCTTTTTCTAGGAGAAACAAGATTACTTGTGTCTAAATTAAGTACAATTTCTATTTAATTTCTTACTTTGTATTGTACTCAGATATATGCTAAGCATGAAATCATCTTATAAATATAAATTTTCTTCTACTCTGATGCTACTGATGCGACAGAGTGGAATAATGTTGAGTATTTTTCCTGAAGAATTTAAAAGGTGGAAAATGGATTGAAAGTTGGCCATTTGTTTTACTCTCTAAATGGCAGGCTTGTCTATTTCCAGAGTTTTCAGGCATAAGAGGTAGTTAATTCTTATCCAAATTTAGAGTGAAGTACCTTCTTTCTACTTTTAGTGGCATGCTTCTTAAGTTTTAAGAAGTTCTCTAGATTTTCTTTCACATTTATAGCATTGGGTATTCTGCAGTCAATTCATACTGTTGTTAAGTTTTTTTTTTTTTTTACTATTCATACACAAATATTCACTAATCTTCCTTTAAAAGACACAAATGATCTCACTGTGAGGCATTGAGCATGAAATGCCAGGATAACTGAGCAAGATTCTTTTGATTAAACTACTCCAAAGTGATCTAAGGCTAGGTAAGTTATTTCTTCTTGGGTCCCAATATTCTTATCAATAGAAGTTAATATCTGCCCCCTGTCTGTTCCTCGGGAATGTTGGGCAGGAAATATAACAACTTTTGTTTTAAATGGCTTATCATCATTTAAAGGTACAGCTGTTGAGCCAGGCAACCATGAAAGAAGCACTTGAGGATGCACGAAATGACAATCAGGAGTTCTCAGAATTACAGGTAGAGAAAAATATGACAGGAATGCAGACTCATTCCATAAATCAGGCAGTAAATAGTTTTGCTGAACACATTTTCAGGGGTGAAAGAACTCATGTAGGGATTGTCAAAAATCTGTTGAAATAAAGCAGATAAAAGATGAGGATATAGGTAAAAGTATAGCTTGCACTAAGGGGAATGTGGGTGCCTGAGCCAATGCGTGTAAAGAGTGTGGGCCTTGGAGTAGCACACCCACATGCTGACCTGATAGAAACATACTGTAGGAATGTAGCTCATGGGTCTTCCAGCTGGTTTCGGGTCTTTGACTCATAGTAACCCATATCTCATGGCTCTAGATGCTACCTCAGCTCCCCTGAGAAGATAAAGTAGACTTCTTGGTCTCCAGTCCGGGACCATTAGGCAACTCTAGGTTATATGGAAGATTCAACTGAACTCTTACTAGAAATCTGATCCCCTTAATTGGGTCAACATTTCAAGTATGGAAAGACTTGAGTGAACATCGAAATGATGAAAGCAAGGATTATGCTGAGTCTGAATACTTTTGTATCGGGTTTAATACAATGAGTATGTTTGTAATTTTTCTCATAATTTAGGACTTTAGGGAATTTGATTCAATTTTGTTTTTTTTAAAGAAGATTTTATATATTTGAGAGCGAAAAATCAGATCAAAAGAAAGAGAGGTGAGATGAGCAGGGGTGGAGGCAGAGGGGGAAGGACAAGCAGATTCCCTACTTAGCAGGAAGCCCAGTGCAGGGCTCAATCCCAGGACCCTGAGATTGTGACCTGAGCCTAAGGCAGATGCTCAACCTACCGAGCCACCCAGGCACCCTGGGTATTTGATTTAATTTTAAATAGCAGTGGTTATAAGTTACATTACAAATTTGGCTACACTTATAAACATTTTGAAAAAGGTAGTTAATAGTCACTGTATGTATGTGATTGCTTCACTTGTTTACGAGAATAATTTAAGTACTTGCAAAGTTTTTTTTTTAATTTTATTTACTTATTCGAGAGAGAGAGAGAGAGCGCAGGAGCAGTGGGGAGCAGCAGAAGGAGAGGAAGAAGCATACTCTCCATTGATCAGGGAGCCTTATGCAGGTCTTGATCTTATGACCCCAGTATCATGACCTGAGCAGAAGGCAGACACTTATCCTACTGAGCCACCCAGGTGCCCCATTTTTTTTCTTTTATTTGTTAGGCCATAGGCTTGCATTGCCAATCACTGGAAATGCTTAAAAAGGAAAGTGAATCTATTAAATTAACATGTGAATTTAGGATATTTAATGAATCCTAGTTACATTAAGAGCGTTAAAGAAAATTTTTTGTACAATATGGATGAATCAAACAATCAAAGAAAGGGTAATTGTACTTATTTTACTAAGTTTATAAATAAATAATATTTGTATAATGAACTTAAAGAATTGAGGAAAATATGGAATTTAGAACTTTTTAATAAATGAAATAATAATTTAAAACATCGTAGCTGTAACTGTTCTGTGTCTTTCTACACTGAAAGGTAGACAAATCAAAAAACAGTCTCTTTAACTATGGAAAACAAACTGGTGCTTGCCAGAGTGAGGTGGGTGGGGGAATGGAAGAAATAAGTGAAGGGGATTAAGGGTACACTTATCAGAATGAACACTGAATAGTGTATAGAATTATTGAATCACTATACTGTATACCTGAAACTAATATAGTACTGCATGTTAACTATACTGGAACTAAAAGTAAACTTTTTAAATTAAAAAAAAATATATAGGGGCGCCTGGGTGGCTCAGTGGGTTAAAGCCTCTGCCTTCAGCTCAGGTTTTGATCTCAGGGTCCTGGGATCGAGCCCCGCATCGGGCTCTCTGCTCAGTGGGGACCCTGCTTCCCCCCTCTCTCTGTCTGCCTCTCTGCCTACTTGGGATCTCTCTCCTCTCTGTCAAATAAATGAATAAAATCTTTAAAAAATATATATATACAAATATATAAATATGACCTTGTGACTCCCTTATTTAAAAACTTCTAGTGGCTTCTACTCCCATTTCTCTCTCTCTCTTTTTAACATTTATTTATTTATTTATTTATTTATTTATTTATTTATTTATTTATTTCCTTGCTTACTTGAGAGAGAGAGAGAGAGAAAGAGCATGAGTGGAACGAGGGGCACAGGGAGAAAGAATCTCAAGCAGATTCCCCACTGAGCATGGAACTCAGTGCAGGGCTTGATCTCACGACCCTGAGATCATGACCTGAGTTGAATCAAGAGTCTGACACTTAGCCAGCTGTGCCATCGAGACACCCCTCTAGTCTATTTCAAAGCAGAGCTTTATAATGATCTTCAAGGCCCTGCATCATCTCATGTGCCTCATCTACTACTGATTTCTCCTACTACATTCCACCCTGGCCTACTGACTTGAGTGTGCTAGGCACTCTTCTGCTTCCTTATCTTTATACTGGTTCTTCTTTCTACCCAGATAGCTTTATTTTTTTTTTCTTTTTCCAGATAGCTGCTTCATTTCCTTCAGACATTTACTGAGTAGTCACCTTCTTGGGAGGCCTTCCATGTCCAGGGACAACCTAACATTTACACCTACATCCTCTTTGATACTTCATAACCTACTTCTCAGCTCCCCACTTTATTTTGTCCCCTGATGACTCCTTTATCTTTTTTATTTGTCTACTTCCCCTACTAAAATGTAAACTCCGTGACATTAGGGTTTATTGTGAGTGGGGTGGTTTAGCAAAATGCCAAGAATAGCTGCCTGGCACAGAGTAGGACTCAGTCAGTAACTTTCAAATTGATGAGGGCATGGATGTGCATAGATCAGCTTCACCCTTGAAAGATATAAAATTACGTAGATAGACCATGGAATCATTTTTCTTTCAATTATTCATTTTGCTTGCTCGTTTCTTAACTTCCTTCAGGTTTCATTTCAAATGTCACTGAGAAGTCTATCTCAACTTTGCCATCAAAAATAGTGCCTTTTAAAATGTTCTATTTCCTTCCCTGCTTTTAGTTTTTCTCTGTAGAATTTTCAGCACCTGACATGATATTGTGTATTTATTTATTTGTTTTCTGCCTCCTCTAAAATGTAGGGGTGATGCAGACAAAGGCTTTTCTGTTTTCCTGCTCATAAATTTCTACTCCACACCTGGAACAGAGCCTGACCCCCCAGTACATACCTGGTCAACATTTATTTATTTATTTATTTATTTATTTATTTATTTATTTAGGTCAACAGTTATTAAAGGAAGGAATGGATGGATGGATGGATGGATGGATGGATGGATGGATGGATGCAGCTATGACCTCTCTTTTGCATTTCAGACACACATGAGTCTGCTAGACAGCACTGAAGGAATGTTTTACCTCAAAGACAACAGGATTTCAACTGACCTTGTTGATTTCCTCCTTCTCTGTTCTTTAATTTGGTTGTAAGTATCCCTTAGACTAGAAATTGCACATCATCTTGGCTTCTCCTGCCCATCTACTTTTGAATCCATGGGTGCCCCAAATCTTGCTGGCACAACCTGTCTCAGCTCTGCTCCCTACCTACTAACATTGCCTGTTTGAAATGTCAGAGAAGGGTCTCCTCTTAAGTCTTCAGGCCCTTTGCAATTCATTATCTCCACTGTTCCCAATGTGAGATTCCTAAACTCTGATTCTCAGTTTTCCTTAAAATATTCCTTGGCTCTTAGCTGAATTTTCCTTTGTGAGACATGAACCTCTTCACAATCTATTCCCAGGCAAATTTCTGGTATGAACTTCATTATGTGTCCTCTATCATCTACCTTCAGACCAGGACTTTTCAGAGTTGCATCTGGGCCACCGACATCAGTCCTGATGATACTGATGTGTCACCTGAGACACCAGTCCTTGGATCCCAATCCAGACTATGGATCAGACTCTCCAGGCAGGCAGCCTTGGGAATCTACATTTTTAACAAGCTGTCTTGGCAATTTTCAGGCACACAAACATTATCACATTGCGTTATAAACTGCTCAAAAGAGCTCTCTGCTCTTGGCTCTCCCTGACCACACTTTCTTTTTGTCTAGAATGCTTTCCCACTCCACAGACCAAGATTATTATGTTTCTTCCCCCATTTCCCCTGTTTTCACTCACAGCACCCCCTTTGGGGTATTCGTTCTTTCTCTGTGCTCCTTCTGACTCATATCCTATTCATGTGCACAGCCTATCCCTAGCACATTATTTTTCACCTAACAGGTCCTCAATCAATGTTTGTGCAATTGAATTTTTTAAGTGCTTTAAGCTAGTTGAAAGCTAAGATACTGTTAAATCACAGGAGAACATGAGATTAATTCACACAGAGTGTGTCTGGCAAAGATTTCACTGGTTTGCTTTTATCATTTTTGTGTCGCTAGATAACAGAAGTCTCCAGCTGCAATTAGCAATCACCTTTTCCTTAGGTAACGAACATGGAGGTGGATAGCCTGCAGACTTCAGAAAATTGAAAGCCAACTTCGACATAATAGTCTCCATATTTTTTCTTTTTAAAATTTCATATCTCTATGTGCAATGCAAGCATTTTTTAAATCAAAACTATATGAACTTTTAGAAATTTGCTAAAGATTACTTTCCAGTAAATTTGCCCTGAGCTGGGCATTGAAGAATGAGAAGGATTTTAAAAGACAAAAACCATGATTATGCAGCCCAGACAGAGAAAAAAAAATCTTTGGGAAAACAATGAGTAGTTCTAATACCATACTTACAGAAATGATTTAGATAAGAGCTGTCTGATGAATAGCCATATTTATCCTTCCAAGGGACTGTCTGGCTTCTTTATGCTTTGCCAGTGAGGCAAAGCTATGTTACCTTCAAAGTGAATCATATCCCTCACCTGTTTGAAAACCAAAATGGAGGGATGCTTGGGTGGTTCAGTGGGTTAAGCATCTGCCTACGGCTCAGGTCATGATCCCAAGGTCCTGGGATCGAGTCCTGCATCCAGCTCCTTGCTTAATGGAGTGCCTGCTTCTCTCTCTGCCTCTGCCTGCTTGTTCTCTCTCTCTCTGACAAATAAATAAATAAAATCTTAAAAAAAAAGAAAATCAAAATGACCATCACTATGACCAAATAGAATTTGCTCCTGGATCAGGCTTAAGTTTTTGGGAATGCAGTTGGGATAGAATTGGAAGAAGTGAAGAACAACAAGAATGCTTCTTTTCTGCTGGCTCAGGGAAACTTAAACTGCCCCTCTGGTATTCAAAAGGAAAGCAAGTCTCATTTTCATGTTGATCACATCTGCAAAGGGAAGAGAGTTTTTCACATTCTTTTTGAAATAGACTCTAAATGTGTCATTTATAATCTATACACTTATTTTAAATTGTAGATTTGAAAGTTTTGTGTTAGAAAAATAAATTGTACACATAAAAATTAGATATATGAAAATAGTTATTCCTAAATATTTCACTTTATTTCTCGAACCAAATTAGTCTTGAAATTCAATCTACAGAAACTTTGGGGAGGGGAAGAATACACTTTTAATCCTCCTTTAAAAAAATGATTTATTAATTTATTTTAGAGAGAGAGAGCTCATGAGTGAGAGGGGCAGAAAGAAAGGGAAAGAGAATTATAAGAAGATTCCTTGCTGAGAGCCCAATGCTGGGGGGTGGGGTGGCTGGAGATCTCATGAACCTGAGATCATGATCTGAGCTGAAACCAAGAGTCAGATGCTTAACCGACTGTGCCACTGGGCATCCCTTAGTCCCCTTTCTTACAGTGGCTTCTGTGACTTCTGTGATATTACACATATATGACAAAGAGAATTTTAATTAACATGTATGATGTTTGTAATGTGGGAGGGAACAAAGATAATCTTTTTCCAACAAAAATATAAGCAATACAAAAAGGAGGATGATACTAATTAGTATTAGTATATTTGGAATCAGCATATGACATAGAAAATAGAAATACTTCCCTTGTTATACTAAGGAAAACATAATCATGACATTTGTTAAAGAATGGCAAGGCAGACTTTATTTAAGGAGTGCCACTGTGGGGGATCAACCACTGCAATGGGATCTTGTAGTGTGGGAGGAAGATTGGGTTCAACTCCAAAAACAACAAAGAAAAGTGGAAATTTAAAACCTAGGAGCAGTGCAGGGAGCCACTGGATGGAAAAATATAAATAGAACACATCAGAGATGAAGGGTGATTCTGGCTAAGCCACCCCAACAGGATTCTTGCTGAAGGCAGGCAGGTGGGGGTAAATGGGAATGAGGGAATGGGGGAGAATGGATGATGAAGAACCCAAATAGTTATCAAGAGTGATCAAGTAAGAAGAAAGGGAGATTCTAGGTAAACTGACTTCATGGGACTCTTGCTGAAAATGGACAATGCAGACATGAACATGGAAACTCAAAATTCAGGACCTGGTTGAACAGAAAGTTCATAGGAATCTGACCATAGTGGATCAAGGAGAAAAATTTTGTCAGTTAAGAAAAAAAATAAACAATTTTTGAAAATTTCTAAAGATTTAACCCTAGTTTTCCACATAAACTTTATTTTTTTTCTATCTCAAGCTTTGTAAACCTTTGTTTATGAAGAAAAAAATAGGATAAAATTGGCAATGATATAAAACAATCAAAGCAATTGCCTTTTGAAACTATATTTCCATCAGTGATCACCAACCAAAAAACTGATGGTTCATGCTCAAAAACTGCCAGGCATTTCTTATGAAGAGGACTTCAATTTCACAACTCGATTTTATTGTTCTTTCCTAAAGTATCCTTTGGAAACTATTTTATAGTTTATTGGCCATGTTCTTGTTTAAAAAAATTAGTCCATCACTTAATATAAGAATTAATATAGCAATGTCCAAAATTTTAGAAGAAACAAAACTCATCACATCCAACATATGAATTTGATCAGAATTAGTTAACAGATTTTGTTCTTTCATTATACATGTATGAAAATAGTTATTTCTATTTATTTCATTTATTTGAGAGAGAGAAAGAGAGCACACATGAGTGGGGGGAGGGGCAGAGGAAGGGGGAAGCAGATTTTATTTATTTATTTATTTATTTGAATAAGATAGAGAACGCATGAGTTGGGGGAATAAGGAGGAAGAGGGAGAGGGAGAAGCAGACTCCCCTGGGCAGGGAGTCCCATGCAGGGCTCAATCTCAGGACCCTGGGATCATGACCTGAGCCAAAGGCAGATGCTAACTGACTGATCCACCCAAGTGCCCCAACGAATATATTTTTAAGAACTTATTTTTGCATCAGGCACCATGTTAGGTCCTACAATCTCAAGACTAATGAGGTACAGGAGCTACTATTAGTATATTTATAGTCTACTAGGAGAAAGCGCATTTTAAGATCATGATAAACCATCATCTATGTAATAAAAGGAGCGTGCTCAGAGTAGGATGCCCCAGTGGTCATTCATAATTTCCTACTGGTCATGGGGGTTTGGGTATCATGACATTCTGTTTTTAAGGAAGCTATTAATACATAAATTAAATTTTTACCTTTAAGAAAGAATGCAGTTTGACAGTATCTAAGAGGATCTGGTAAGCTGATACAGGGGTTCATAGAAGGTACAAAATGTGCTCATTGGTCACTACGCTTCTTTTATTTCTTAGCTACTCAGATCAGGATAGGTGTTGACTATTTTATAATCTGGAGCTATTTTTATTCACTATTGGCTATAATTTTTAATAAATACTAAAGTGTAATTTATGTAATGTATCTGTTTTAAGTGGATAGTTCAGTAAATTTTGACAAATAGATATGACATGCTCACAATCAAGATAGAGAATACTTCTATCACCTCAATGAATTTTCTCATGACTGTTTGAGGCCCATTAGTCCCACCTCCTATTTTTGGTAATTGGTGATCTGGCTTCTATCACTATGGATTAGTACTATAACATTTCATGTAAAGGAATCATTCCATGTGTAATCTTTCATATCTGGCTTCTTTCATTCTACATAATGATTTTGAGATTCTCCATGTTGTATATATCTGTAATTGCTTTTCATTGCTATGTAGAATTTCATTGCATATATAGACAAACTTGTGAACATGGTGGTGAAATATTTCAGATTCTAGTTTCTGTAACTTTCTTCTGAAGAGAGTTAATGTTTGCTCTGATAGGCAATTCAATTACTGGCTGATTTACTCCAACTTCTGTAGGCTTAGCTTTATATATTGTGGGTTTGGTATTGTGGAAAGCCCTAAACCATTGTGTTTAGCAGAATCTGACTCCCTAACTGTATTCTGTGGATCCTATTTGTGTTTGGTTTCAAGGTTTTTAGAATAGTTCTAGAGTAGAATTTACTCTAAATAAGGTCTTGGTTTTTACTCCTGTAGTACCTTCTTCCTGGTGTCTCCACTGTGTTGAAAAATAACTAAAGGAAACAACTTAAATGATACAAAATAAATAAATAAATAAATAAATAAATGATACAAACAAACTTTATTTACTACCTCATTAAGTGAACAATCTCCTTTCTAAGAACTGCAAAATGGAGCTGAAGGTAAGAAGGTGGTACTGGATGAAGAATAAAAAATAAGGAAGAGACAAATAGCAAATATCTGATTGTCTGGGGCCACATAGTCTACTTTATTTTGAGTGAGAATACCCAGAGTTGGTTTGGCACTTGTGGATTGGGCAGTCTAGACATACTGTGTTTTTGGTTAAGTGGAGCATTTACAGGGACTTGTGGTCATCTAAATTTTGGTTTGCTGATGTTGCATTGCGAGCAGGAGTGGGTCCAGATATCTTGAGCCAAGAAATTTAGTTCAATGGATGGATGTCTTGTGTTAGTAAAGTCTTAACATGTCTCTCCAATCCAGAACTCCAATGACCCTCACACTGACTGATCAATTGGAGATGTGCGTGGCTCTCAAGTCTGGAGCTACTATTTTCTGGGAAACCTTAATGCATACATGTCAAGCACAGCCTTTGGACAAGGCCTCACGGGGATCCCCACTCGGATTTTGGGAACTCCCTCCAAGTAAATTATATCCCTATTCTTTGGTGCCTTCCTTTGCAGAATGAAGGACAATCAACTGTTGTAGACCCTGATTTCTGTATCCCCAAGCTCAATGGGACCATTGTACCCCATATGCTGTATTGAGGCCAGGAAATCACCTCATATATTTTGTATAATTTTATGGCTGCTTATAGTAGGTCTAGTCTAGTCTAAGTTACCTTATCATACATAATACATAATAGATAACTGGTTAAACAGAACAAATTATGTTGAGTTTGAATATCAACATCCTTAATAAAATTTTGGGTAGGCATTTATAACATGCAGTTTTGCTCCAGAACTACTTTTAAGTTAAGAACAAAGCACTAACAGGAATCTTTTTTTAGAGGATTTTTTTTTCCTGACTACCCACCTGACCCACCAGTACATAGTAAATACACCTCCATTTCGCCCAGAGAACAGTGAAACTGAGAGAAAGAGGGAGGAAAGAGAAAGAACCCATAAGCTTTTCTTTTAATTTATTTTAGGCAATAAAAATGGAGACTTCTCTGAGATGACATGGCATATGGGAGAACAAGAAGACTCAATGACACATTATCACAGATGGGAGGTGTCTCTCATGGAATTCCAAGACAGAAGCAGTCTGTAAAGAAATGATGGCATGTTGGATGTTTGTATCCTTTTAATTTTATATAGGCAACCAATCTGTCTAAGAGGAAGGGCTAGTCATTCGTCTGTAACTCTCTCCCATCATTTTTGTATGCTAACACTCACATTTTGAAAGATGTTCCACATTTTAGCTAAAATGTCTTTGTTATCTTCCTTGACAGTTTATAAAGCAAATGTATACTTTCCACATGTACCCATTTCCTATTGCTGCAGTAACAAATAATTACAAACTTAGGAGCTTAAAACACAAATATATTAACCTATAGTTCCAAAGGTCAGAAATGTTAGCAACAAAGTGCTGGAAGGGCTGCATTCCTTCTAGAGGCTTCAGGGCAGAATCTGTTTCCTTGTCTGTTTGAGCTTCTAGAGGTTACCCAGCAGCTCACAGACTTTTCCTCACACCACTCCAACCTCTCCTTACCACACTTCTTTTCTGACCTTGACCCCTTTTGTCTCTCTTATAAGGACTCTTGTGACTACATTAGGTTCAGCTAAATAATCCAAGATTGTCTTCCCACTCCAAGAGCTTTAACTTGGTCATATCTGCAAAGCCCCTTTGTGATACTATAGATTCCAGGGACAAGAGCATGGACACCCATTAGGAGCCATTATTCTGTCTAGAACAGTATAAATATGTGTTTGGGCTAATTACAAGCCAGTTTCTATAACTTTCATTTTCAATAGTCCACACGTATTAACAAAGGTTCCCATTATTTCTGATGTAGAATTGAAATAATTAGAAATTGTTGAATTTAAGAAAAAGAAACCTCCAGAAGTTTGAGGATTTTTCCTCCAAATATTCCCTTTATGTGTAACATGTTAGTAAGGGAAGGGACGATGGAAGGAGGTTTTACAAATCTAACTCAAGACTTTCTTTAACAGACTTTTAAGTCTTCATCTTCCCAAACTTTTTTTCTGTAGCAATCAAGATGTTTTAATAAATTTTTAGAAAGTTGAAAATGTAAAAAGATACAAAAAATATATTTCATCTATTTAGAAAAAGGATTATTCACACCTTCAGTGTCATTTTAGAAGAGAACTACTTGCAGAGTATCTTGTGAAAGCCTCTTCAGCTTTTCATTTGGTAACAAAATCACAAAGATTATTTTTAGAACAAAATAAAAATTTCCAAGCTTTAGGGTTTGCATGAATTTAAGACTCCACACTATAATATATATTTTATTTCTAAACCAATTGCAATATTATGTTTTTATTTTGGTTAACAATTAATCATGTCTTTTATTCATCAACTGGCAATAAATTTTAAAAACTGACAACTTATTAAAAGAGAAATGTCAACATTTGTCTTGATATAGCAGAAATATTAAAGATTTTATTAAGTGAACTTTATAATAAAATCTGTGATATCATACTGATCCAAACTAAAACCTTTTACCCTAAAACCTTTCTTTCTCACACTCCATAGATTATCTAAGAGGGGACATAAGATTATGTTAATATGAAATAGTTCATGAGTCAAGCAATATTGGAAATGCTAACATGTGAAATTATGGGAGCTCAGAAGTGGGTCTTGTCTTTAGCTAGGAAGAGTGGGGTTAAGGAAAGCTTCCTGGAGGAACTAAGCACTCAGCTAACTGTGAAAAGATAAACCAGGGGCACCTGGGTGGCTCAGTTGTTAAGCATCTGCCTGTGGCTCAGGTCATGATCCCAGAGTCCTGGGATCAAGCCCTGCATCAGGCTCCCTGCTCCGCGGGAGGCCTGCTTCTCCCTCTCTCCCTCCTCCTGCTTGTGCACCCTCTCTCACTGTGTCTCTCTCTGTTGAATAAATAAATAAAATCTTAAAAAAAAAGATAAACAAGATTTATCCAGCAAAGTGTAAGTAGAAAGGAAGAGAGGGGTATGTCATTTCAAGTGGAGAGGACAGCGAGCGAAATCGATAGTGAGGTGGTATTTCTAGACTGTAAACAAAATTGATGTAATGATTTTAAAAGACTGAGCTAGAGAAGTCTTCAGGGAAAGACACAGAGGACATTAACTGCTACATGAGGAATTTGACTTGATACCCTCATGATAGGAGGATGAAGAATCAGGAGGGGAATAAATGACTTCTGTGGTTCTGATGGATTTCTCTGGAATTTTGTGAAAGAGGGATCATAAAGAATGGATCCGAGGACATCATTCTTGGAGGTGGGAAGCTAATGAGATGGGAAATGCAGAGATAGAGCTCAGAAGACTCTAATAGATGATGTTGACAGAGGTTACTGATGAGTTAGAGGTGGAGTTCTAGTGAAGAAGAAGCAAGAGAAGGCTCTGAGTCTCTTCCATGGTTTCCGAGTAAGTGAGAAGCAAACTCATGATGAAGATAAATTAGATACTGTGGAATATCCAGATGCCAAGTAGTGGCCAAAAACCTAAGAATGGATGAAATTACCCAGACAGAAGACTGAGAAGAGAAGAGAGAACAACCACAATGGTGCTAACATATATGGCAAGCAGTTATGTGGCACATAATCTTGGAAGACCTCACACATATGAACTCTTTAATGTTCATAACATACCTAACCACACTTTACAGGTGACAAAACTGAGGAAAAGTGTCTAAGAAAGTTCCCCAATACCACACAGTGGCCAACAGGAGAGCTGGGATTCCAGCTGAGGCAGCCAGGCATTGCAGGATGTGCTCTCAGCAGGGAGTGGTCACCACTCAGAGGCAGCAGAGAGATCCAGAGAGACACCTGAAACAGAGCTACTGGATTTTACAAGTAGAAGGAAATCACCAGAGAGTAAATTTCAGTACCAGCAGAGTGGAGTGGAAAGGAAGCTGATATAGTAACACATGAGTGAGAGGAATAGAAGAGTCCTGAGCATTTATTTGATATAGTTGTAGACATAGGGTACATTTACATTTGCTTCCCACAGATGTTTGAGTGCTTCATATGATACAATGTTGGATAAGCATGGCCCTTGGCCTCATTTACTTATGCTTTAGTACCTGTAATATCACAATGTGTAATTATTTAATTTATTTAGTTATTGCCTATCTCTCTGGAGGAAATCAGTCATTGGATATGATGGACATTGTCAAGGAAGATGCATGAACAATTAATCTTGTAACACTAAAAAATAAAATAAATGTATTGGGGGGGAAGGAAGATGCCATCTAATCTGAGATCTGAGGGGTTGAAAGGAGCTTGCTGGGTAAAGAGTTAGGGAAAAAAAAATTTCCAAAGTGAGTAAAGGAGAAGTCTTTACATTCATTCAAAATGAATTTGGCACTGTGAAGAAATAGTTTTAAAAGAAAGAAGAAGAAGGAGGAAGAGGAAAGAAAAGAAGAGGAGGAAGAGGAGGCAAGTTTGGAGAGCCAGACAAGAAGATGGAAAATTCCAGAGTCTCATTGCACACTGCAGATCTGAGACTTATTCCAATTGCAACCTGAGACTGACCTGTTTGGTTTACATCTTCCTTTGGATACTGTATGGAGACTGAACTGAAAGACAAAATTGAGGATGAAAAGATGAGGTGCATGAGGCTTGAGATAATTCGAATCAGGTGTGACAATATTGATGGGAGGGATAAATATATTTGACCAAACAAAAGTTAACAAAGTAAACTGTTTTTTTGGTTTTTTTTTAAGATTTTTATTTATTTATGTACTTATTAGGAAAGAGAGAGAGTGAGAGAGAGCATGAGAAGGGAGAAGGTCAGAGTGAGAAGCAGAATCCCAATGGAGCTGGGAGCCCGATGTGGGACTCGATTCCGGGACTCCGGGATCATGACCTGAGCCGAAGGCAGTTTCTTAACCAACTGAGCCACCCAGGCGCCCAAGAAAGTAAACTGTTAACTGTAAAATGTTATAGTAGGAATAAAAGCAAGGGTGTAAATTATTATACTAAATGTATGTGGCTGGATTCTTCTTGTAAAATTAAAGACTCTCCTCTTTGGTTCAGAAGCAAAACGCAGCTCTGTGTTTTTCACAAGACACCTGTAACATAAAGTAAAAAAGAGGAATTGACAATGCAGGGGTGGTCAAAGTTACCAGGAAATTCAGGTCAGAAGAAAATCAGAAATTGTGACAGTAATATCGAAGAAGTGGAATTTAAGGCCAAAACAGTTGATGTGACAAAAGTTACAAGTGGATAGAAGTTATCATCCCCAAAGAAAATGTAATTGTCATAATCTCTTATGTACTGATGGGGTTCAGGACATGATACCCCCAAAATATGGCACCTTGGCATATTGAAAATCTTAAGGACTTTGTGAAAATGACAAAAGCAGGAAGCTCACTCTGACCTCCCCCATCCACCTTCCTCCTGAAGGCAGGAGATCAATCTGTTATTGTTGTTCCTTATTTCCATGTGAAAATCCTCTCCTTGCAAAGGGAGACATCTGTCTTGACTTTAGGGCCAAAAGGCTAGATAAGTAAACATTTTCACTTCTTCATCATTTACTCCCCCTAGGCCAAACCTCTTTGTCTTGTCAATTCTTCACAAATTTATTATTTCTTTGTCTAAAAGAGGTTAAAAGTTTTTTCCTTTTGTCCTTCCTTTGGGTCTTCATGCTCTTGTGAAGGCTCCCAGGGTCATGTAAATATTTAATAAAGTACATATGATTTTCTCCTATTAATCTGTTGGTTTAATTTTCAGACCCAGCCAGAGACCCCAAGAGGGTCAGAGAAAACGTTTTCCCTTGCCTATAGATGGTACCAAATAATGCAATGATATTCACTTTGGAGATATAAGAGGACCCGATAAAAGCACAACGGTAATGGGATATATTTAGTGTATATTTTCAGAATTTGACAGATTTTACAGGTGAAACTATAGAAGAAGACACAAAATTAGAATCAGCAGGTTTACTTTATATAGCTTTGAACTATGAATCTCCACACCATTCCAAAAAACATGGAGAGATAAACCCAACCCCATGGGGTAACAAGGATACAGGGACTATTATAAATGCCAGTTTCCCTGTAGGTAGGGAAATGAATATCCCAAACTAGGGGGGCCATCTCCAGTGTCCCTGCGGGAGCAAGAAGTGGGGTGGAGAACACACAGAACAAGTGAGAGGGCTGAGGGGAAAAGTGGTAGCAAACCAGATAGAAATCGCCCACACAAAGAGAAATCACCACCATGAGGGGGACTACTGACAAGTGAGACCCCAAGGTAGAGAATTGTCCCCTAGGCAGAGAAAGGAAGAGGCTTGGCAGTGCGCAGACCAGAAGAGAGCCCTGAGAAGGAATCTCACAAGAGTGAAATGCCTCACAGGCTAATCCATGCAGGGAAAGAAGGGAACAATCAATGCCAAGGAAGACTCCTACTTAAGTTAAAGGATGTCATGGGAATAAGGAACAACAACAAAACCTAATTTTCTGAAAGGCCACATTGCAGAGAAACTAAATGTTTGGCTTAAGATAGAAGAGGGCATTTTTAAATTATTAGCTTCTTTTTTAAATTGAAGTATAATTAGCATACAATGTTATGTTAATTTCAAGTATACAGTATAATGATTCAACAATTCTATAAAATTGTCAGAGCCCATCATAGTAAGTGTGCACTTAATCCCCTTCACCCCTCTCACCATCCCTGCATACCTCCCTTCTCCAGCAACCACCAGTGTGTTTTCTATATTTAAGAGCCTGGGTTTTTTTTGTTGTTGTTGTTCGTAAGAAGGCACTTTTTATTTTTTTTTTTAAAGATGTTATGTATTTACTTGAAAGAGAGAGCACACTTGAGAGAGAGAGCATGAGAACAGAGGAGGGCAGAAGGAAAGGGAGCCAGGTGGGCACCCCACTGAACAGGGAGCCCTACACAACAGGGGGGCTGCATCCCAGGACCCTGGGATCATGATCTGAGGTCAAAGGCAGATGCTTAACTAACTGAACCACCCAGGCACCCCAAGAAGGCCCTTTTTAACTAAGAAACCTCACAAGCCACTCATATTCACTCCCCCTAAATTAGGGAAAGAACTGTTATTAATGGTTTGGCAGAAACCTAAAACCTTCACAAAGAACCAAAAATCAAATACAAAGCAGAAGAAAGCTGTGATTCAGCACTCTAGCACAACTTACAGATCATCAAAAGCAATATTAGATATGAAACAGCACCCTGAATCAAAACTCGAAAACTCAGCTCAAAAAAAAAAACAAAAACAAATAACAACAACAACCGAAGAAAGATTGGAAGTAAGACTTGACTAATTTCAAGAAAAAAAATTGAGGACAGATACGATATCATATTGGAAAAGAACACCAATTACAAATATCCAATGAAGACTAGAATCAACTGAAAATATAATATGGGACATTGAGAAGAGTCATGAAAATAGAAATATGAAAAACAAAAGAAATAAACAGGTAAGGAATATTAAAGGCAATAGGAAAGATACACAGAAGAAAAAGACTCTACCATAGAGGACCAGAAGAAGAAAAACCAAGCACTCAACTAAATTCATATTTAAAATTGTAATAAAAATGGGGCGCCTGGGTGGCTCAGTGGGTTAAAGCCTCTGCCTTTGGCTCAGGTCATGATCTCAGGGACCTGGGATCAAGCTCCGCATCGGGCTCTTTGCTCAGCGGGGATCCTACTTCCCCCTCTCTGCCTGCCTCTCTGCCTACTTGTGATCTCTCTCTCTGTCAAATAAATAAATAAAATCTTTAAATAAAATGAAATTATAATTAAAAAATGTGGAAATAAAGACCTGTGAAAAGGGCCCATGATGGATTTTGGAAAATAGATCTTTGACGATAGATTCTGAGATACATCCTCAAATGCAATGATCACACTTGAACGAGAAAGAAAATTATCATTTAGATCTTTGGGTAAAAAGATCACTTTTTGGTAAGTTCAAAAAAAGAAATTTAAAAAGAATAAATACACTTCAAAGAGTTTCAGAATCTCCCCACCCCAAATAAAAACAGGGACAACCAGGTACAAGAACAAAATACAGTGCCTAATCAGAAACTGAACCTGTCCTGGGCACTTGCGTGGCTCAGTCCCTTAAGTGCCAGACTCCTGGTTTTGCTCAGGTCAGGATCTGAAAGTCCTGAGATCAAGCTCAGCCTCCAGCTCCCTGCTCAGTGTGGAGTCTGCTTCAGATTATTTCTCCCTCCCCTTCTTCTTCTCCCCCAGCTCATGCTCTCTCTCTCTCTCAAATAAATAAATAAATAAATAAATAAATAAATAAATAAATAAAGTCTAATTAGAAAAAGAAAATAAAAAAACTGAACCAGAAAAGCAAATCCATATTGGTATTGATTTTATGTTGTGGTTAAGCTAGCAATGATCTTTTAGTTTCCAGATCCTTGTTGGAATCCTGCCTTAGGCAAGTACCTAACTTCTCTGAGCCTCAGTTTTCATATCTTTTTTTTTAAAAGATTTTATTTATTTACTTGAGATAGAGACAGTGAGAGAGCATGAGAGGGGAGAAGGTCAGAGGGAGAAGCAGACTCCCTGTGGAGCTGGGAGCCAGATGTGGGACTGGATCCCGGAACTCTGGGATCATGACCTGAGCTGAAGGCAGTTGCTTAACCAACTGAGCCACCCAGGCGCCCATCATATCTTTAAAATGGGACAGTGATAACTCAAAAAGATAGGTGTGAAAATTAAACACAGTCATACCCTGGAAATGTCTGGCACATCTCATACCTTCATAAAAACAAAATTTTAAGGCACTTAATAAATTCCTAAAGGGAGCTAGTTTCTGGGAATTCACATTTAAAAGTATAATCCACTTAAAACTGTGGTCATGGCAGTTTTCCGGTAAAAGCACTTGATGTAGTTCTTAATATTAAAAACAAAACAAAATTCAAGCTTATATCATGAATTATTTTCAGAGTTGATCTTGTTGATGATCATAAAGATTTCTGTGATAAGAAATCTTACCATGAAAATATGGATTATTTTCTATTTATAATATTTTTATCACTAAGCCATTTTCCTGCATTTATTAATCTTTACTGTAGCCTGTGGCAAGTAAAATGTGATTACTCTGGACCACATTTTTTCCCCTAAAGAACTTTAATGGATTCTCAAAATACCACAATACCTAACATGAGTTTGACATCCCACAAATCAAATGTTCAGAATAGATTGAATTTTCTGGACTAGCTTTATAACACCACTTGAACTATATATTTGTCAAAAACGTTATTTTTAATGCTGTGGTCTCACATGTAGATTTTCAACTGCTTTCTCCCAAAATGGGGTCATGCCTTTTATCTCAAAAAAGATTGAAAATGAATTTCCTTTCATTAGCTTACTTTGTTTCCTCAGAAGCATTTTTTATATCTGTGGCTTTCCATACATAATTTATAATGTGGGGATTTTCTTTCTAACAGGCTTTTCAAAGCACCTAGAAAATTATCTCAACCTTTGACATTTATAACTTCTGCAAATAGGAAAAGGAATATGAATTCAGGCATTTCTCTTTTGGATAGTAAACACCATATAACTATTTGTTTTGAAAAGGTAAGTTAAACAAGGCCCAGGAGAGCTAGAAGTAGAGTTTCATTTCTTTCACCAACTATCTGTTGTATTTATTTCCATGAATAAATAAATAAATAAACAAATAAACAATCAAGGAGAGGCTGCCTACCTTAGCTATTAAATAAAATATAGCAAGCCACCCAGTAGAACATCACTATGAAAATATGAACTCTCCACCCCCACCCCCATCCACTCTCCTCAAAAGTCTGGTGAGAGGTAAAGCCTTGGAGCACTTTTGCTTTTTTCTATGTTTTTGGAAAAAGGACTGACTAAGAAGATTAGTGGGTAAGAGATTTACAGGGAGTGTTCTTGGGATAAATACACTGGAAAGGAAAGGAAAGGAAGTAGAATCAAGCCAACAAAAGACTCCAGCTGTGATGTAGTCACCTATGCAAACCCTAGGGACATCCTGAAGACAGACGGTTCAACAGAGCTGTTTCTAAGGGGGGTGACAGTGCCCCACCTTTATGCCCCTGGTCACCTGTGACCTTAATGAGGAAGGCTTGGGCAGCTGAGCTAATTCCTGAAGGTGCTGGGAGCTGAGGATGGGATCCTCAAGGATCCAGAAGCTGGATCAAGAAGTCTTCTGTTCCTGGAGGGGGCTCTGAGCAGTGTAACACAGAATCCCCCAAAATGCTAGAAAGAAGAGAATTGTCGATTGAGAAATAATCCCATAGATTCATGAGAGATCACTTAAAACATTTTAATTTAATTCAACATGATCATAAACACGGGTCCAGTCCATTATGCTGGGCACTCAGGTTATTCCATCATACTTGAATCTTGTTCCCATCCTTAAGTAACCAAAAACTTGTGGAGAGTTGAGACAGAAATCAATGTTTGCACAGCAAAGCGGATTATGCTAAGTGGCATAAACGAGGGAAAGGAGGGAAAGAGATCTAAGAAAGTTCCAGAGAGGAAGCAGCAATTTGGAGGAGTGGTCAAGGCAGGCTTTGGGATCTATTAGGTATTTGAGTCACATCTTGAAGAGTTAAATGCATTGGAGCAAAGGACAAAAGACTTCCAGGCAGAGGGGATAAAGCTGTGTTTCCAATGGGTCCTTAGTAACTGTTCAATGATGAGGAACTAGGAAATCTTACAAAGTGGATAATGCATGCTTCTATTGTATAATCGATGCCATAACTATCGAAGTGGAGGGGAATTGTTCTCCTCTTAGAAATCTATCACTAGCAATATAAGAGAAGTATCTGCCCCCCACACCACAAATCTTATATGAGGGTCCACCTCTTCTTCAGCTTTCGTGAAGGATAAAATGCAATCCTAAGCGTTCAAAACAGCAGAAGCCTCTGTGGAATTTAGATTCACTAGCATATGAGTAAATAACATATAGTGCCTATGGAAACTTATCCCCACATAACAGGCACCTGCAATTTCTGCTTTAGAAACAAAAGAAGAAAAGGATCTCTTTTCCTGCCATGCATCTCTATTTCTCCCATTCCTTGGTGAGCCTCAGCCAATATTCAGGGAGTAGAAACCTACAG
Source organism: Nasua narica (assembly GCA_028533885.1). Lineage (NCBI taxonomy): Eukaryota > Metazoa > Chordata > Mammalia > Carnivora > Procyonidae > Nasua > Nasua narica. The sequence continues at coordinate 103,210,091 of CM052798.1, read as the reverse complement.
TAACCTCCGCTCAAAGCTCCCAGAAGGAAATTCAGTCATGGCAGGCAGCTCTCCATCGGCCCACTCCCCCCTCTATGGTATAAGAGAACCACCCTTATGATCACACACATCCGCAGGACAATTGCTTGAATATAGGAGACTTCATCATGTGGGCACTTACACTCCCTGACACTCTCTTATCATGTTTACAGTGCTATTTTCCAATGACTGTTTTTGTACATTGCCATCTCTCTGACCAGACTATAAGTTCCTTTACGGTCCAAATCCTTCTTTGAATCTGCCACAGTAGTGTCCCAGCAGCATGCCATTGCAGGTTGGAAAAAAAAAATACTTGAGGATTTTCATCGACTTAGCATGTACTACAAATAGAACCTGACGAGACATTGCCATAGATGGATACATAGGCTGCCAAATTCAAGACACCAGGATGCAATTGAAATTAAGATTCAAGGGGCACCTGGGTGGTTCAGTCAGTTAAGTGTCTGCCTTTGACTCAGGTCATCATCCCAGGGTCCTGGGATAGAATCCCACTTTGAGCTCCCTGCTCAGTGGGGAGTCTGCTTCTCTCTCTCCCTCTGCTGCTCCTCCTGCTTGTGAACACTCTCTCTCGGAAAAAAAAAAAAAAGATTAAGATTTGTCTTGCTCTAACTATACACTTAGTGGTCATTACCATTTTTTAGAGATCCCCCTCTTCCCAGAGCTTCAGACCACCCTGAAAATGATTTGGAAAGATGGTATCTGGCACATAAGAGCAGTTTTGTAGGGGTAAACAGGTATTCTCTGGAGAACTTTCCTTAAGGTGTGCTGATGGATACAATTTAACTTTTCTTAATCTCCCCCAAAAATCTTTAATAAAATGTATTTACTAGTTAACTGCAGGGTTTGATTTCCTTCAGAAGTGAGGGATGAGGAAGAGCTAAGTTCTTTAACAGGGGCATAGAAAAGAGTGTCATTGGAGGGGCTAGTCACATTTGAGTCATGCTTTCCAGAGTATAGAGGTGGTTTCGACCCATACCTGGTATTCTATCTTGAAGTTGTCTCCCTCCACAGTCTTTAGTCTGATTCCTCATGAAACCAGGAAGGGGCATGGTGATCTACCTTGAGGACAACCAGATTCCAAAGTATAGAGTCTATGTACCAGCCTCACACTTGGCTTCTTTTTGATTTTATTATCTCTATTTTTTTATTATCTCTGTTTTTATACTTACCATTTCCTCATCAGCTTATTTATCAGCTACCTTAGAATTGTTTCTAACAAAGTTAAGACAGAAAAGAGATGAAAGGGAGGGAGGAAGAGAAAAAAATAAATGATGGCTCTCAACACAGTGAGCCAGAGTCAAGCTAACAATTTTCCATGGATTTAACCAGTGACCCTAGATTTTTACTTCATCCTCATTTGAAATAAACACCACTTCCAAAAGCATCAGAGGCTTAAACTGTGGAGAATTAGCAGAACTTTTCCATCACTATAGCTGTTACCCTAAGTTTTTGTTAGAAGGGCAATAAGAAACAAATCCATTGTTTCAAAGCTGCTTATGTACACCGGAAAAAGAAGGAAGGATGAATAGAAGAGAAGATGGGAGGAGAGGAGAAGAGATGTGAGAGAGAACACAAAGGAAGATAGAAAAAACTTGGAAGGATGATATCAATGAGCCTGGGATTCCCCTGATTTAATTTCCAAGAAATCCTCTTGCACATTAAAGATTTAATCAACCATTCCTTAGGAGGGGACATACCAGAATTCAAAGTGTGTATGACGTGTTTACTTGTTTCAAACTCAGAAACCCTCTTCATTTCACCATCTGTCCAAAAATGTGGAACCCCTATATCTTCCTTGATATTTATTGCCTTAGTAGAATTTGCTGGAACGAAGCCCATTGAATCCCACAAGAGTGTTGGAACTTGACAAATGTTGACAGCCATGAGTGTCCATGAAGTTAAAATCATTCAGTAATAACTGAAAGTCAATCTAATTAGTTTTTCTGTGTGGAGATCTTATACAGTACAGGTTGAAACTGTGTTCCCTGAAAAACATTTGCATTTGTTTCGATAGGTGTCCTTGGAATATGACCAGTCTAAAAGAATTTGTGTTCTCAGTTTGGGCATCCTTGGGCCATAGATGATGTGAAATCCAAGTCAAAATGAAGACAAGCCCATAGGTACAAATTCTCTTCCAAGGTTTCTCTATCTTTACTTTAACCCTGAGCAAAGACTGTAAATCATTCTTTTCTTCTCCTGCTCCTCAGGCTGGATCTAGGTCCTATTCCACACTTTCACAGAGCATGTAACCCTTCCTAGGAGCAGGTAGAGAGTTAATTCTAACACCCACCTCTTTGGGGCCAAAGTGTGGCACTTAGTCCTTGTGCAACCAATGAACCTAAACCCCCTTCCAGTCACTGGGACTGGAAAATCTCGAGGAGTCAGTTCCTTTATCATTCTGGCTTTCACTTTCCTTTTCCCCTTACTTTTTTTAGTGATGAGCTAGGATTTTAAAGACTTTTTTTTTTTTATCCAGCAGCATTTCTAAGTGCAAAAGGAGCAGAAGGACTGTTCAATAATCAAGTCCACCATATTTCTGGAAATGTTTCAGTGGCACTGTTAATTTTTTTTTTTTTTTTTTGCTATATCAAAGGACTAGTAAGGGTAACTAGAATTGTCACTGCCTCCTCCATTTATATAATCTCTTTGAAGGAGTTTTACTTGTGAGTTAGGAATGAAGTACTCAAAACAAACAAACAAACAAAGGAATGAAGCACTCCAGTGACCATGACTCTCTTACCTTCTAAAGAAAACGATTTCTATGCATTGTCTTGCTGGATTAATGGAAGATGTGATGGCTTCTCCTCAATATTTCTAGACAATACTATCATGTAAACTTTAGTGATCATTTTACCAAACCACTGTGAATTAAACTTACCCTATCTTTTGCATGTATTATTTAAATGTATTAACAATTTTTTAAATTGCTTGATTTTTAACCATCCACTTATTATTTAGTTAAATTCATTTTTAATATGATAAAAGTATATCACGTTAAAAATGTGGGGATTGTGGGATAAGTTATGAAAGGAAGCAGCTTCCATTTGGTGGCAAGTGAAATGAGGCTCCGAGATTTTTCCAGAACTCTGATTGTTTGGGTGGATCAATCTTTAAGCCCTTCAGGTTGGTCAACAACTTATTTTATTCTGAGTGCTTCCACTGCACAGTATTTTGACCTCAGATTTTAAGCTGTTCTATGGAAAAAAAAAAAAACACAAACAAACGAATAACTGTTTACCATTTGTGGCAACTTTGACTGAAGCAATGATTTTATTTATCTGTTGCTCCTTTATTTGTTTCCTTATTGATGAAACAATGGTGTGTTTCAACTTCAGAAGAGCCTCCTGGGATAAAAATGGTCAAGTTAGTAACCAGTTTCAACAGTCATAAAATGTGTTGCTTTATTTGCAAAATAAAAAAAAATAATTGAAGCTTTTTGAACTGCACAGTTAAAAGTGACATTCCTTGAAATCTGAAGCAAATTTCCATTATTTTTTTTCTGTTTATCTTTATTTGACCAAGGGTGAAAGCCAAACTTAATAAAAAAAGCCATTCCCTTTCATTTGAAAATTCAAATATTTGAAATAGCACTTAAAATAAAATGGCATCAGAAGCAATTTTAGGACACTTTAAAGACCGAATTTCCAGATGGTTAGGAGAATTGTCTACTTGTGTCTTGCCTGGAAAAATGGTAATTACCCTAAGCATTCTTACTCTCAGCCGGAACAGGCCTTATGATTATGAGATCCTTCACCGTTTACCTATATTTTCTAATTTTTTTAAATCACAAAAGTTCTTTCTCCAAACTTCAACTATCATCCTCTGCCTTTAGATTTAAACAATTTAAGTTCGTTACACTGAGATATGCATAGTCTTCTGGCATAAATAGATACTTGGTAATAGATCATAAAATGATGTCATTAAAATGTATCATATTGATTTTTTTGTCAGCAAGTTTTATCAGGTTGTACATGAATGAACCCATCTTCTGAATTATTTTTAATGAAGTGAGCACATAGCTTAAATTTTCTGATGATCTCATAGACTCACTCGATATATGGAAATCAATATGATTTACATTTGCTCAATGTAGTCATGATCTTAAAGTTATCCAGCTAAAACATTTTTCTGGGGCAGTCTGCACATTGTAGCATGACCTCAGACACAATGAAAACGTTTAATACTAGGTTCCTCTTCATTAAGCGGCTATGTACTATGCTATACCTTAAATTCTTATAAAAATCCTTTAAGATAGTTATTATTATCTCTAATTTACAGGTGACAAAACTGAAGTCAGAGTTTAAGCCATTGGCCTAAGATCACACAGTGATTAAATGTCAGAGCTATGACTCAATCCACGGTTTTGGGATATCAGAGATCTTTGCCTCGTGTCATCCACACCGAACTTGGCTCTGGAGTGAATCAAAGCAATAGCTGAATGACATTCACACTTGGTTCGTGATTAGGGAATCTCAATGACATCTTTTTCTTAAAAAAAAACAAAACAAAACATTTTATTTATTTATTTGTCAGAGAGAGAGAGAGAGAAACCCAAGCAGGGAGAGCGGCAGGCAGAGCATGTGGAAGGAGAAGCAGGCTCCCCACTGAGCAGGGAGCCCGATGCAGGACTCGATTCCAGGACTCTGGAATCGTGACCTGAGCCGAAGGCAGATACTTAACTGACTGAACCACCCAGGCATGTCTCTCAATGGCGTCCTTATGAAGACATCCAGACTAGTATGTTCTTGATTATTTAAAATTGGATTTTCCTCTTACATGGATACTGATGAAGGAGTACTGGAAGAGGCAGGAATTCTAGGCTTTGATTTATGCTCAGGGAATCTTTCCTGTGGTTCTCACAGTAGGGTGAAAGTGGCTTACCTTCGTCCCTCACTCCTCCTCTTGCCAGCTGAAGGGTCAGTCCACTTCAACAAATATTTAATGAGTAGGAGCTTCCTAAATAAGCTACCCCCGTGTTAGACCTGGAAACACAGAAACAAATTAGGCTCAATCCCTGCCCTTGAGGACTGACAATTTTATCTTTTCTACATCCATTGCTTTTCCCACCTCTTCCGACCTCAGTCAAACCCAACAGGGAGCCACCTTAGTTACACACGTTTCTGCTGCAATTTGAGAATTGTAGGCTGCAGGTTGTGGGCCTGCCCTGTCATGAATTAGTTATTGATTTGATTCACAGTCCCTGGGTGAGAAGCCTTAGGGCAGGTATTCCTTCTTGCAGACATAAATACCTTCCATTTTTACTTCACTGACCAAGATATTCTTCTCTTCTGAGAGTGAGAACTGCCCTTTATTGCCTAAGGCAGAGGGCTTTCTCTTTGTTCTGAAAGGTCTCAATTGTCTATGTTGTCTTATCATACTTTCATAGTTCGATGGGTATTCATTTCCATAAATTACATATTTGTTATTAGCAATGCCAGTGTGTGGTCACTTTTTTTTTCAATGTCCTTATTTCAGGCTCTAAAGAAGCATCTTCTAATAGCTTTCCATTTTCCTTCCCTTACATTTTTGTTGACTGTCTCTATGCTAAAAGCAAACTTAATTTCCACGTCTTATCCCTTCTTAGTATTTTTGGTTTGGAGATGACTCTGAACAAAAAAAATGGGAATCAGAATGAGAAACTATATCTTATATTCTAAGAAAAGTGAAAATTAAAACGATTAAAATCAACTGATGCTTAAAACTCAAAACTAAAAAAAAAACCCTCAAAATTAATAACCTTTTTATAGAGAAACTTTGAGCAGATCTTTTTTTAAAAGATTTTTAAAAAATAGATTTTATTTATTTATTTAAGAGAGCATAAAAGCAAGAGAGAGCCCAGAGGAAGAGGGAGAAGCAGACTCGCCACTGAAAGGATAGCCCGATGTGGGGCTCAATCCCAGGACCTCGAGATCATAACCTGAGCTGAAGGCAGATGCTTAACTGACTGAGCCACCCAGGCACCTCTAATAGATCTTTTTAATGCTTACTTTATGTAAGTAACACCTGTATCCTAGACATAACCTCGACTTGACATGTGTTACTTAATGCAGTCTTCTCTTGTCCCCACTCGACTCATCAGATTGGTGGGAAACAGGAAAAGAGGTTAGTTAACTTGTCCATCATCACACAGTTTGTAAATGATTCTATAAACTACAATGTGAATCCAGGGCTCTGATATCAGAGTATCCTTTGTGGCGCCATGATGCATCTACTCTTCCAGCAACTGATATGAATACTTTTAGCTACTGCCCAAACATTCTTTGAAGAATCTGGAACCCAAGAAAAGAGATCATGTGCCTATATTTTTAGTCAGTGATTTTCAAAATGGTTTATTATGTGCTTTCTGAAAGAAACTTAGAAAATATACAACCATTGCATATTTTTAGGTTAACACTTAAAATTCATCATAAATAAGCAATTATGAGATGTAATTTCTTTAGTATTATAAATATTGATGACTTTAAATGAAACTTGCACATCATAACTTAAATGCATTTATCGGATTTAATTACCATGGTGATTTGATACCAACCATCATCCATTTAAAACATACCTGAATAAGTTTTCAATAGATGAAAATTTTACATAGTTTTCTCTTTGAAGTTCTATTATCATTCTCCATATTCCACAGAAACTGTATTCTCATATAATATATTTCTTTTTTTTAAGATTTTATTTATTTATTTGACAGAGAGAGAGATCACAAGTAGGCAGAGAGGCAGGCAGAGAGAGGGGGAAGCAGGCTCCCTGCTGAGCAGAAAGCCTGATGTGGGGCTCGATCCCAGGACCTTGAGATCATGACCTGAGCCAAAGGCAGAGGCTTTAACCCACTGACCCACACAGGTGCCCCTCATATAATATATTTCTGTTTAGAAAATTCTTCTATTGATCACCTTGTCATTATTTTCTGATAAAAATACACATATATAAATTAATTTCCTTATTTTCTGTGACCACAGCTGTGAGAAATTAGATCTGTTTTATAGTGACTTTTCATTACCATTATTTTAGTGTTATTATTGGTAGTAGTAATATTAATGATAGTGGCAGTAGCAATAAATACTGGTAGTAGTTGGTGCTTTTAAAAATTAGTTCACGTATTTGTGGATGGAAATTATTTTCTGGTACAGTAAAGCAGGCTTCAGCATCAATTCTAGTATCTTAAAAATATTCATTGATACTAAAATATCTTGTTCATGTATATAAATAAATGGAGTAATACACGGAATTTTTAAGAATTTTGCCTAATTTTTGAACTCCTTCTAGATTCTATGCCAAAACAATCCTACTATGATCAACTACTATTTTAATACTTCTTTCAGTTGGTGAGGCAATTAAATCCTCTTAGTGACTAAGCTAGTTTCTCCTTTTATTTATTGAAAGCAAATATATGGAAAACACTTCACACAAGAGGATCTGTTCCCAGTCATTAGTAATCTACTTCCTCAGCTTCTAGGACCAATACCCAAAAGGCTCTACCAAGTGCTGTCGAATCATCCTTAATCACACCTACCTCTTTGACTTATAGACCCCTATTTAAACTGCTTTTTTTTTCAGAAATAGAAAATAAAGATACTAATCTCAAACAAATTTTTAATATACAAAATATATTTATTTGTTTTAAAGATATTTCCATTGAAACCTTGGTGCTCCCAATTTATTCAGTTAAAATAAACCCACCATCCAACCAAAAATCCGATTTATCATACAAGTCAGATAAATTGCATTTACTTTGTTTCTGAAAGCCTGACTCATTTCAATTTGAATAAATGTATTAAAATGTATCCTCGCCATGACTAAATGCCTTCCAAAGGTAAACAGATGATAAGTGGATAGAAAGGTAGCTGAAGCAGAGCTTTGCTCCTCAGTCCTGCCCTTCAGCACTGACCCCCAGTACTAGCCCTCAATAATGACCTTCAGTACTACTTCTCAATACTGCCCTTCAGTGTTGCTTCCTGACATTCTCTTTGCTTGGGCCTCATGGCCTCTCCCTAAGATGATGTTAAGCAAGAGTGTTGTCACTCTCATCCCTCATTCTGTAATATATAGTAACAGAAATTAGAATATTCCAAGAAGGATTAAGATAGCTCATTTTTAAAGTCAAGCTTTCCTTTTATCAGAAACACATACAAGTTAGGAAAAGACATCGTTAGAATTATGGCATTTGGTTAAAGGTTTGATGGTGCTAATGTTTTGGACCATATTTCGTACTGCAAAGGATTTTGTACCACAGGGACAATGAACAATCTGAAATTCAGAGTGACAGTACGTCTTTCTTTTGTAAATGGGCGAGGGAGAATTATACAGGACAAAGTGGAGAAAAGAATGGCTTCCTTACTTGACTGCAGGCAGATGTATTTTAGGGAGCAGTGCTTAAGAAAGATGAAGATACAGACATTCATTTCTTGCCCACGAAACCTTGAAAATTATTTGTGTACTCCCAAGGATAAATGTGCCCCAGTTTGAAGATTGTTGCCCTCAGATATAAAGTGAAGATGTTTTTGAATATAATTTATCAGAGGAGGCCATTAGTAGAATTTAAGAACCTTTGAAGCTGATGATAGACATTATGATTTCAGGAAATCTGGAAATGGTTCACATTAGTTTATGAAACATCTTCCATAAGAGGCCCATATGTATCAGTATCTGTGCCTACTAAGGAAAAGAGATTCAAAATTCACAGGCTATGGTGCTCTGAGAAAAACCCTTTCTTAAATATGCTTTACTTTCATTTAAACATGAAGAAACAAAGTAACAGAAGTTTGTTCATGTCAACTGTGTACCTATGAAACTTTCCTTTTGAGGGTGAGGTAGTGAGGGAAATGTGGCTACTGAACTTTAAATGAATCCATTGATCTCAGCTCCTTTGTGCGAATTGATTTATCAAATTTCTCTTTGACAATGCGGGTGCCTAGAAATCCTTGTCAGCAAAAGGTGATGAGGAAAAAAAAAGTTGAGTTGCAAAACTGTCTTTAATTCTCTATATTAACTTTTGTATATTAACTTCTCTTGTATGACCTATGAGCTTGGAATTAAAAATATGCTTTGCAGAGACTTATAAAAGTGAAGTCACATTTGCATGTCATGCTAGCCTTTTGTCTTCGATATGATAAAGAACACTTTAAAATTTCATTTATTCCAATTGACACATGTATACCAATGGATGCCAAACTGCTTACTTCACTAAATCAACATTAAAAATACTTGCTGAAAGTTATACATCAAAAAATAATTCTGCTCACCAGAGTGAAATTGCATTAAAATTAAGCACAAAAAATTCAGATAGAATGCAGAAAACATGTTCTATTTCAAGGACAGGGTATTTTGATAGCTGGAAATATTGGACAGCCATATACTGTGCACTTACTGAGACTTTTTTTAATATGTTACACATGTTTTAGAAGTCAGAAAGACTTTGAGGATAATAATCTTCCATATAAGACAAGATCCCTCCTAAAATGCCTGAGAGATAGACAATCTCCATGTAGATACTAAGGGTGGAATGTGCCCCTCCTCACCAGGAAGTCTGTTCTTTATGGTATCTCAGAATGATTGGTAACCTGTAATTTTCCCCCGTAATAAGGTGTCTCAAATTGCTACTCTTTCCACCTGTGATCCCGCCAATACAGAATGCAGTAAGGTAACTAGTACATTAAAAACAGGTAACTAGTATTTTAAAAAATAAAATAAAGACATCTACTTCTTTTATCATCTATTTATTTTTCAACCCATGCAGTTTGGTTTTGGTCCTCACAATTTGCCTAAAATTTTAAGAAGTCCACAGTGATCTCCAGATAACTACATTTATTTGCAGTCATATGTATGACAACTCTATATGAATACCTTTCCTTAAATGTAAACCCTCCTTTAACTGGCCTCTTCCCCATCTCTTCTCTCCTTTCCACAGCCATGCTTTGGAAACTTTCTTCTCATCCATACAAATTACTTCAAAAACTTACTTGTTTAAAACAATGATGAGCGTGAATTTTCGTTCCATGTTGGTGGGTCAGGAATTTGGGGGCAGCTTAGTTGGGTGGTTCTGACTCAGGCTCTTTCCTCAGTTTGCTGTTGAGTTGTCAGCACCACTGCCATTATCTGATGGCTTGACCGGGGTTGGAAGATTCAATTCCAAGATGGCTCATCCACATTTCTGGCACACTGGTGGTAGTTGTGTGTGAGAGTTCTCAGTTCCTCACCTCCTGGAGATCTCCAATGACTGCTTGCATGTTCTTGTACTATGGCAGCTGACCTCTCCAGAACATGTGATTCAAGAGAATGATGTCTTTTATAAGTTCCAAACCCTTTTTAATAAGCCCCTCCATGTTTTTATCTTATTATTCATCCATGACCCCAGGCAATTTATAATTCCAAAGATAAGATGATTTTAATTTGAAACAAAGGTACAATCCCCATATAATATTTATTAATGCATCCAGCTTAGGGTTACTAAGGTAAAAATTCCATGTGTACAGTGAAACTTTCTTAAACTTCTTTTGGTCAAAGAAAGACTTCCTACCCTGTTCCTTCCCCACCCTTTCCCATAATATTGCTAAACTTGTTCTCGTCTTTCTGTTCTATGCACTTAATTTTTTGAAATTATTTTCAAGTCTTACAACTAGCCTGTTCAAATTCAGATCGTTGGGTTGAGCTTAACCCTATAATTTGTCAAAAATTATATTGAACAGGTTTTGTCTGAAGTGATGGAACTGTGCCACTCAGGATGGACTTTATGGTTAAGTAGAAGAGATATTGCCTATGTGGTCCAATCTAAAAAAAGGAAAAGAAAAGAAAAGAAAAAAAAAATCTAAATTCTTTATCAAATGCAACTCTTGTAGAGGCCCTAAAATTCCCATTCTAGCCTTTAAATCTTCACCTTCTCTCTTAAGAGTGTTGATTGGAAAGTAATAAACCAAACTCTACACCTCACCTTTAGGTAGTTCATTGTGATAGTCATCACACCTCAAGATGTGAAACCTTTGCTCCACAAAATGAATGGGAGACCTGTTTTGATTAAGGGTAGGGATATGTAAGAAAAAAAAGAAAAGAAACAACTTAGGGCTTGGAATGGTGCTGAGGTCAAGTGAAACCACTGAGGCACTAGTTGTCAGGGGATGGAAGAGCATTTTAGAAATAAGGATATAAGAGGACCAAGGGAGGACTGAGGGGTAAAGGGGGTCCTGGGAGTTGTATGTCATCCATTTACAAGTTCATGAACAGATGACTTTCCATTGTGCTATGGGCATTCCTGGCCCACCTGGTCTGATGCCATTAGAGGTGGTTTTGCACTGACCTCCTCACAAGACCAAGATTTGTGATGGGACCTGGTATGACTCTGGTGACTATAGAATGGGTCAACGCCCACTAACTCTCAGTGACTCAGAACGCATTCTTGCTTGGTCTTTTATTCAGTACCTGGCTGGGCTAACTGACCACATCAGAGCCTTCATGACAACTGGCATTAAGCCACAAAGTACTTATGATGAGCATAACAAGAAACCAAGATGTTGGCCCACACATATAACGCTTTATAGTTTGTGTCTATGCTCTTTTTTATTTTTATTAGGTCTGTGTGGACTGTGATGATGGGAAATTCAGGATGTATTTGTTCCAGGCAGTTGCTTATCATTTTGTCTACTGTAATTTAGAAACAGAAGGAGTTACCATTTTTCAGGAAGAAAGAAATTAAATGTCAAAAGTTAGTTGTTTTCTCCATATGCAATAATGCTTTCTCTTTCCCATTTTTGTGCAAGATACATAACCTATGATGATTTGAGAACAATATAATTCATACCCATTTCCAACCTCACAACCAACTTTAAGAAAATACCTTCAATTATTTTTGGAAAACATTTAGCCCTGAAAGGAGATGATGATAATCTATTGTTTTTTCAGCAGCTAGTTGTTTTTGAATGGCCTCCATCACCAAAAGATATGGCAGGTTTAAATCAGCAACATAAGCCTGTCTAGTCCAATGTACTGTCGAATATAAAATCCAACACAGAGAAGCACAATGGCAGTCACAAAAAGATGTTTATTTCAGGGCCATACACTCATAATAAATAAACTGACAGGAAGTCTATTCACTTTAGATCAACAGATATTAGTGCATACTAGAAGATTTTTAAAACAGACTCCAGGATTCCATTTTAGCAGAATTTTAAAGATAAAATTAAGAAGAAGACATTCTTCAACAGCATAGCCAGATTTCCAAGTCATGGAAGTGACTGGAGGGTAATTTATGAAGAAGGTAGAATTTGAGCTAAATTTTAAACAATTGGGACATGTTTTGATATAGAAATGAGAGACAAGGGAATTCTGAGTATAGGGAATGACGTGAAATAACCAAAGTGACAGAAATGGATAATGTGTGTAGAAAGAGACCAAATCACTGCCTGTTACATGGGAAGGGAAGTCCATTCAAGAATAAGGTTGATGTTGGAAATCTATTTGAGAAAGAACGTCAGTGATAGAATAAGGATTTTGGGTTAAGTTACCGTTAAGTATGATATGCTTTTGAGTAGCAAAAGGCTCAGAGAATTTAATCGGGAATTCCAGGATGGACAGTACTGAGGAAGAGCACATCTATAGGAGACCATTGCATTGAGCCCGGAGTTGAGACTAGGATACATGGACCAGAGCCATGGCCATGGGGAAGGACACTAAGGGCTTTCCATGACCAAATACATTATCATTTTCTATTGCAAAGTTTGGGTTATTAATTTGTATATTAAAAAGATAGCTGAGGATAACCACATGGACGTGTGCAAGGAGATGGTGACTCCAGCTGGGGCCAGTGTTACCCATGAGTGCCAGCCCCCTGGACTCTCTTCTGCTGCTTAACAATGTTAAGGTTTCTCTTGCTTGTGACTCTCCTCCATTCTCTCTACATGGTATGCCCACAATTGCATCTCTATATGAGTGGTTCATTTTAATCATCAGGTCTTAGCTCAAATATCACCTCCCTTAGGAAGCATAGCCCTCAGTCCAAAGAATCATGGATTTCCTTTGTTCCATTTCACATCCTCAACTCACCCCCGTGTGCATCTAGGATTAATCTCCATGGTGATACTTTCATGTTAGGCTGTATATTTGCTTATTTCTCTGGCTAATAGAACATAAAATCTAAAAGAATTAGGGGTCTTTATTGTCTGTCCAGGATTTTACTTCCAGTACCTACATCAGAGACTGGCACATAATAAAAGTTCAATAAATCTTGATTGAATGAGTAAATGAAAGATTTTATAACCTATCTCTCCATTACAGTTCTCTTATGCCTTTCTTATTATTGTATCCCTCTTGCCAGTACAGTGCTAGAGATTAAGTAAGGAATACATAAGTGGAAGAATGTGTGTTATAAATGGTTGTTCACTAACTTTCCTTCCCCCATACTAATGGGTAGAGAAATTGGCCAGGGGTTAAAATCTTGTCTCCGATTCCACACAGAAATCAAAGTTGCTACACTCAATAATATTTGTCAGAAATTCTCTTTCTCACTAGATATCCAAAGAACTAGTTGGGTAATCATGGATAAATCATCATTCCTCTTTATACCTTGGCTTCCTTAACCAAAAATACATTTTCACCCACATCTTTATTTTTTTATTTATTTATGTTTTGCCTGTGTTTTCACTTTTCGTTCTGGCTTTATTGTCCTCCATGCTACTGCAAGTCCTGGGCAATTTCCTGATACAGAGCTAGACAGGGCAGAGGTGCAAAGTTTGGTGAGAGGCGTATCTCTAGCACAGATTCTCCCTGTCACCCTGTAGGGGACGTTTAGAAAAGTTTGTGCTTTGAAGAAAGCTTGCTCATTTGTAGGATAAGATTGTAACCTGTTTTATTTGATCATTTTTATTTGATCATTTCATTTTTCTTGATTTTTAAAAAGATTCTATCATCTATTATCTATCTATCTATCTATCTATCTATCTATCTATCTATCTATCTATCATCTATCTATCTATTTGAGAAAGAGCAAGACAAAGTGCAAACCCAAGGTGGGCTTGCTCTCAAGACCCTGAGATCATCATCACCTGAGTAGAAACCAAGGGTCAGGTCCATAAGTGACTTAGCTACCCAGGCACCCCTGATCACTTTTTTTTTAACTGTTTGTTGTTCATGTTTTTAGAAATGGCTATTTGTAGAAAATTTCCCGCTTTAAAATTGTAGTAATATCGGGCCCTCCCAATGGGCTCTCAGCCTTCCAAGAAAAAAAATATTGGGGATAGGAGAATTTCTCTCAGTGATATCAAGGAATTGATTTCTGTGAGCTGGATTCCTCCGAAGTTTCTCAGAAGTCAGTGATAAATATTGTTTCAATTAGCAGAAGGAGTTCTTAGAACATCCAGAGAGGTTATAAAAACCAATTAGTCTATTTAAAAGGCCATGTCAGATACTACTACACATGACTCTTTGTCTCTCTTATCAATGTGTTTCTTAGTAAATAGAGAGCTCAATGATAGAGATAAAATATCAGTAACCAAAACATGTCATAGAAAAAGCAAAGTGTGGAAGGGATTATAGTAAGATTCTAGTGTCTTCTGAAAGTAAGATATATTCTTCTCTCATGCATTGCTTTTTAGAAAAAAAGTTCTCTAATCTCTGTATTATTCTAAATTCTAAGCTACTAAGGTCAAGGTTGGTATATTTAAGGAAATGGAGAAGGGAAATGTGTTTAGTGATGTTTATTTTCAATTACCATGGTATACTATGCAAAAACATGAGCTTTGATTTATTTTTACTTTGTGATGGCCTAGAGATGTTCATATATCCTCTTATCATAGAATAAAAATGGTTTTTCAAGGTTACTACTTACGTAATATATGAAGAGGATGTTTTAAGAAAGAATGGGAAGAAATGCTGGAACATTCCTGTGGATATTGCCACTGTTATTCCGAATAAAAATTTATATCCTTTCTTAGTGGACTATGAAACTCTACAGAAGCAATGGAAAGCAATTTCAGAGCACAACAGGAAATTTAAATAAATTAGTTTTTTTTTTTTTTTAATTTCAGATAGTGGGAGCTCTCTTCCCACTGGGGTACAGATGGTGACTGACAGCCTAGGCTTATTAACCTCGATCCATAGTTTTTCAGTGGGATGTAAAGTCAGGGTTCAGAAGATATTTCCTCTGGCAAATCTTATTTCTAGACATTGCTAATTTTCTCTCAAATTAAGAAAAAAGGAAGTTTTGCTCCAGCAGTGTTTTCTTCCTTTTAAATAGCTTCATTCAGGGCTGTGTACCAAGTCAGTAAGAACAAGTGAGTTTTGAGTGGTACTTCAGAATACTTGAAAGAAATTGTATTTATTCTCTTTCCAGAACCACTCTAAGGAAGTGAAACATATACACAGAGAATTCTAATATTTAAGCCTAAAAAGTACCAAAACCTTAATGTTCCTCTAAAAAAGCTTACACAAACCAGATAATAGTGTCAACAAAAGCGAACAATAAACAAGTGGGACTACATCAGACTAGGCAGCTTCTGCAGAGGAAAGGAAACCATCAACCAAATAAAAGCCAATCTACTGAATGTTTGCAAATAGTATATCTGACAGGAATTTAATGTCCAAAATATATAAAGAACTCATACAACTCAATAACAAAAACAAAAAACAAAACAAACAAACAAGCAAAAAACAAGCAATACAATTTAAAAATAGGCAGAGGATTCCAATAGACATTTATTCAGAGAAGACATCCAGATAGCCAATAGGCACATGAAAAGATGTTCCACATCACTAACCATCAAGGAAATGAAATAAAAAACCACAATGATATACCACTTCATATTTGTTAGAGTGGCTTAGAAAGACAAGAAATAACAAGTTTTGGTTAGGATACAGAGACAAGGGAACCTTTGTGCACTATTGGTGGGATTATAAATTGGTACCAAAAAATTAAAAGTAGAACTACCATATGAGTCAGTAATTTCACTTCTAGGTTTTATTTTAAGAAAGCAAAGACAATAATTCAAAAGGATATTTGTACTTCATGCTCATTGCAGCATTATTTATAATAGCCAAGACATGCAAGCAACCCAAGCACTCATCAGTGGATGAATGAATAAAGAAGATGAATTAGAGAAAGGTATAATGAGTATTACTCAGCCATGACAAATCATGAAATCTTGCCATTAGCCACAAATTTGTGTACCTAGAGGGTACTGTGTCAAGTGAAATAAGTCACTCGGAGAAAAATACCATATGCTTTTACTTTTTTGTGGACTCTAAAAAACAAAACAAATTAATGAATAAAACTCATAGATACAGAGAACAAATTGGTGGTTGTCAGGATGGGGGTATCTGGGGGAGGGTAAAATAGGTGAAAAGGGTCAAGAGATACAAAATTCTCATTATAAATTAAATAAGTCTTAAGAATATAATGTACAACATGATGACTATAGTAAATAATACTGTATGTCATATTTGAAAGTTGCTGAGAGTAAACATAAAAAGTTCTATGACAAGAAAAAATTTTTGTAACTTTGCATGGTGACAGATGGTAACTAAACTTATTGTGGTGATTACCATTACATTGTACATCCAAAGCTGATATCATATTACATATGAAGTATACCTCAATAAAACAAATAGCATGGGCACCTGGGTGGCTCAGTTGGTTAAGCAACTGCCTTCGGCTGGGGTCATGATCCTGGAGTTAGGAGATCAAGTCCCACATCAGGCTCCCTGATCACCAGGGAGTCAGCTTCTCCCTCTGACACTCTCCCCTCTCATGTTCTCATTCACTCTCTCTCTCAAATAAAAAAAAAAACTTAATAAAATAAAATAAAACAAATAGCAAAACAAAAAAACAAGCAAAAAACCCACAAAAAAAAAAACAAAAAAAAGCAAATGACATCAAGTCCCAGTAGAGTAAGTGTTCAATAATTCTGCAAACACGTGACATAATTCATCTTCTCTAGAAACCAGACAGAGAAAGACTCACTTTGAAGATTACTGTTTGAGCTCACTAACACTGCACCATACATGGAGAAGCAGCTTCACCTCAGTTCCCATCCTATGCAATCCCCCTATATCTAAAGGAAAGATAATATAATTTATATATCCCCCATAATGAACCCTTGCTGAGAAAGTAATTGCCCTCATTTAAGAGTTTGTATCAATGAATAATGATGTGATTGCTTTCAATTAAGTGAATGCTAATACAGTAATGCTCCAATATGTACACACAGATTTGGTAAGATAATGATGTTTCTTGACAATCAACATTTCTTGTCTTATTTTGTCTGCTCATGGTAACGCTCAATGTAGGCAGCTAGATGCTAAATGTTTTTTTTTATCCAAATTGATTTTTTTAATCTAAGAAAATGGCAGCTATCTTACATTTAAAAGGTGTGATAACCTTTTCCTTATGTCATTGACAGGTGTCCTTATATCAATGACACTTGCATTGCCTGCCAGGCTTAAAATGAGATTACAGTGCCCAACAAGTATTCAGTCCCTAAATTCCCTTGGAGTTTATGTTTTTGCAGATAAAATTATGCAGAGACAGTTATTTTTTGAGAGTATGTCTCTTAAGCTGGGTAGATTTCAATATGTTTTTAGAGGTTTCAACCCAGGTAACAGTCACAGAGAAACAAGAAAGAAAATATTTGTATGGAAACTACTTGGCTAACAAAAAAATGAAATCTTTGTGCCATAGACAAACCTCTATAAGAAACTTGGGTTTCTTACACTTGACTTTGTTCCTACCTTAGAAATGACTGTGAGGAATTGTCATCAATTTGGTAACAGGGCAGAATGATCTTAGAGAATGCTGGGCAGGCAATAAATATTGAGAGAAGTTGGAACCAACTTCTATGGATATTGTGACTTTTCTGTAATAAGAGAACTGTACATAAGCCACAAAGGAAAACCCATCACCATGGTATAGGTACTTGGCGCAATTAAGTAATATAGTTTAATAGTCTTTCCATGGCCCCACTTATTTTTGTTAGTTGGTATGTGTGTATCCACCACATTCTCAAATGGAAGAATTAAGTGAAGTGGATTTAATAGGGTAAGGGGAAACAGACTAAGCTGCAGGGACAAGGGCTTACTAGCCAGTGTGATGCCACAGGATATCACTGTGACAATTCTAAAGATTTTATTTATTTATTTATTTATTAGGAAAGAGAGAGAGTGAGAGAGAGCATGAGAAGGGAGAAGGTCAGAGTGAGAAGCGGACTCCCCATGGAGCTGGGAGCCCGATGTGGGACTCGATCTCAGGACTCCGGGATCATGACCTGAGCCGAAGGCAGTTGCTCAACCAACTGCGCCACCCAGGCGCCCGTCACTGTGACAATTCTAAATTATATTCCTGACGCTGAGACATGGGGTTTCAGTTAGCTAACTGTCAAGACCTGTGGTGTTTGACCTGGGAAGGGATATGGGAAAGTGATTCTTGTAGGGTAAAGGGTGTTGAGGCCATGGAACAATGGGGAAAAAACAAGATGAGAGGCTGCTTATTGGAGACATGCTGACTCCAGCCTCAACACGACGTTACCCATTCCTATGTTCATGATTACTAAATAAGCTCTTTCTTTACTTTAACTTCTATAATTGTATGAGATAAAAAATGCATGTGTCTTAGTTTTCACATGTG
The DNA here is from genome assembly GCA_028533885.1 of Nasua narica. Lineage (NCBI taxonomy): Eukaryota > Metazoa > Chordata > Mammalia > Carnivora > Procyonidae > Nasua > Nasua narica. The sequence continues at coordinate 103,191,451 of CM052798.1, read as the reverse complement.
TTTTTGGTGAGGGAGAAAGGGTATGGCCTGTAATTACCAAATAGGATATTCATAAATTTTTCAAAATGCAAAGTCAGAACAAAAGGCTATGTTCAAACTCAACATTGTCTTGATTATAGGGAAAACAAATCACTCCTATGGGAAATCTATTTGTGATTTGGTGGATTTCTTCTAGAATGAGAAATTAGATGCCAGTTAAGTTTCCCTGAGTGATGGGGTGCCTGGGTGGCTCAATTAGCTAAGCATCTGTCTTCAGCTCAGGTCATGATCCCAGGGTCCTAGGATTGAGCCCCACATTAGGGTCCCTGCTCAGTGGGTTGTCTGCTTCTCCCTCTCCTTTTAACCCTTCCCCAACTCATGCTTGCTTGCTCTCTTTCTCAAATAAATGAAAAATAAAATTCCTGATTTTTTGAAATCAGGATGGATTTCATAAATGAAATGAAAAAATTAAAAATAAAAAAATTATTTTTTTCAAAAATGAAAAATAAAAAAATTCCCTGAGTGACAACTTGGAAGTGTTTTGGAGTGAAACCATGATGGCAAGGTGGTGCCATATGGTGAGGTGATGGGTGTGAGGTACAGCAGCAGAGAGAGGAGTGAATCCTTGGCTGGGGAATCTAATATAACAAAAAGGATGTTGGGGCCCCAGGATGGCTCAGTCAGTTAAGCATCCGACTCTTGGGTTTGACTCAGGTCATGATCTCATGAATTGTGGGATCAAGCCCTGCATCTGACTCCATGTTCAGGAGTCTATTTCAAGATTCTGTTCTCTCCCTCTCCCTTTGTCCTTTCTTCACCATGCACACACTCTCTCTCTCTCAAATAAATAAATAAATCTTTAAAAACTAAAAGTAAGTATGATAGTATTTTGTCATTGACTGTAGCAAATCAGAGAGATGCAGACATCCAGGGAAAATGGGAAGAAAGTGAAGATTTTAATACTTTAGAAGACCCCAAAGAAAAACCATCATAGTGCATGATATCCCAGTCAAGATAATGTTGAAAGCTCAGCAGTGCTCGGAATAATTATCATTACCTTAATGTGTTAGAAAAATAATTCATTACTTAAAAATGGGCTGAGGCTACTTCTCTTATCTAGTATTTGTCCAAAAACTCCATGAGATGGTTAACTGTGTCTTATTTCTCTTTGTGATCCTTTATCTTGTTGATCCTGTACCAAGTTGCCTTGATGTCAGTTTGTCATATTGGATTGAAGGTTTTCAGCTTCAGCGTATACTTGAGGCTGGGAGAATGAGAAGGTAGTGGTGATGGATTTTTGAGATCATCACTAATGAGGGAGGTAGGCAGAGGGATAGGAGTAAATTGAACAGAAGCTGAGCAAGAGCCCCAGAAGGTTGATGAAACCAGGACAGGATGGTGTCTCACGGCAAAAGTTGCTCAACAGGGCAATGCTGTGAGTTATCAGCCGAGCCATGAATTGAAAGAAATGATGAGTTTAGTTATTTACATTGTAGTGGAGGAAAGAATTAGGGTAAACAGTAGATGGGAGGGCTGCTTGGGTGGCTCAGTCAGTTGTGTCTGCCTTCGGCTCAGGTCATGATCCCAAAGGACCTGGAATGGAGCCCCACGTCGGGCTTCCTGCTCAGGGGAAACCTGCTTCTCCCGCTCACCTACTTCTCCCCCTGCTTGTGTTATATTGCAATCTCAGTCAAATAAATACATATAAAATCTTAAAAACTAAAACTAAAACAAAAACCAAGAGAGAAAAGCTTGACTTATCAAAGGGACTTGCTCAGGTGAAAAAGCTAAAGGAGGGGAAAGAAAGATTGGTCATTCCCAGTGATGACAAAGAGTAAGTTCCTGGGGAAGACATCACTTCACAAATAATCACCTTAGTTCATACATGTTATAAAAAAACACATTGCAGAAATAAAGATTAGCATACTAACCTATGCATAATATACTGAAATGCTCTTTTACAACTATTTCATCATAAAAATATTGATCTGAATGAACAAACTGTGGTACTTACAGACAATGGAATGTTAGTCTGTGATAAAAAGAAATGAGCCCTCAAGCCACAAAAAGAAAGAGGAAACTTAAATGCATATTGCTAAGTGAAAGAAGCCAATCCTAAAAGGTTCCCTACTGGATGGTTCCAACTACATGACCTCTAAAATAGGAAAAGCTATAGCAATAGAAAAAAGGTGAGTGGTTGCCATGGGTTCACAGTGGGCACAGGACTGGGGCTGGGATGAATGCATGGAGCCCAGGAGACCTTTAGAGCAATAGAACTACTCTGTATGATATTATAATAGTAGATACATGCATTTGTCAAAACCCATTGAGGGCATAGCATAGAGTGAGCCCCAATATAAGCTGTGGACTTCTTTAGAAATACTGTATTTGTGAGCCTGGGTGGCTCAGTTGGTTAAGCATCTGCCTTTGGCTCAGGCCATGATCCCAGAGTCCTGGGATCCAGCCCCACATCAGGGTCCCTGCTCAGCAGAAAGTCTTCTTCTCCTCCCCTCTTTCCACCACTCCACCCCACTTGTGCTCCCTGTTGCTCACTCTCTCTCAAATAAATAAATAAAATATTTACAAAAAAAACAAAAATAATAATTTATTGATATTGGTTCATCAATTGTAACCAAAGTACAACCTCAGTGCATTATGTTAATAACACGGACATTGTGTGTTGGAGGGAGTTTATGGGAAGTCTCTACTTTTGTTTTTTTTTCCCACTGTGAGCTACAAGTTTTTTTTTTAATTATTAACATATAATGTATTATTTGCCCCAAGGGCACAGGTCTGTGAATCATCAGTCTTATACATTTCACAGCACTCACCAAAGCACATACCCTCCCCAATGTCCATAACTCAGCCACCCTATCCCTACCCCCCACCCCCAGAGACTATGTTTGTTTCATGAGATTGAGAGTCTCTTATGGTTTGTCTCCCTCCCTATCCCATCTTGTTTCATTTTTCCCCTCCGACCCCCACAAACCCCTGCCCTGCCTCTGAAATTCTTCATATCAGAGAGATCATATGATCATGTCTTTCTCTGAATGAGTTATTTCACTTAGCCTAATACCCTTTAGTTCCATCCAGATAAGTCTCTACTTTCTGTGCAAGTTTACCATGAATTTGAAATTGTTCTAAAGGACCAAGTTTAGTAAAAACTTTTAGAAATTGTATTATACAACTCAAAAATAACATAAAAAGTTGACGAGCATTTAGGATCCTTTAAGATTATTTTTTGAGGTTTTATCTATGTTAATTCATTACTAAAGGAAAAGGTCATATGTTTTTAAGTTTCTTTGTTATTTTCATATGACAGAATTTATGCTGATAAAAATTTTATTCCAATAAAAATCTTCATTCATTTATTCTTTTGAGTTTGTCATGTAAATGTGTATGTTTGTTCATTATTAAGATTTTAGTTATTTTCTTCTGAGGAGGAACAATGGGAGGAAATTAGAGGTCCCCTGGTCTGTCAAGAAAACTATTAGCCTACATATTAAAGAGCTAACACTAGCTATTTCACCCTTGGCTTCTGAGAAAAAAGATTTCATCTTAATCTTCCAAAGTAAATGAGCTCTGACAAATAGATATGCTTTGTAAGATGTGTACAGAACCTCTAAATCGAATGGCCACTTTCCATGCAAATTCATAAACTACAACTCGGACTAGTATCTCATCTACCTGCAAGTCACAATCAAAGCATCTGTCAACCAATAAACAAAAGTGTCTGTGATGGATGTGTGAATGGCTAACTTTGTCTCTTTGACGGAGAGAGTCAAAATCAGCACCACCACCATCCCCCTCCCGCCCAAGAAAAAAAGACTTTGTCTTCTGTCATTCCTTCACCTCAGTCCACAAGAGGCAACAACAACCAATCCAAGCAAATAACACAAAACACATACCAATTCCAGAGGAAAGAAACTTGTTCTAAAATTGGCAGAGTTTAAAAGGGCTGTAGTTTAAGAATGATGAGAAAGGAAAATCTCATCACGCCTAAGCCAACATCCCACAGTAAGAAGAGCTGCAGTATTAACCAAGACTCCAATCACTGCCCAGAAATAACATGGTGGGAGACATGATCATATGGGTAGAGATAATATAATGACATTCAATCGTGCTCTCATGTCACTGCCAGCATGTGAGACTGCCTCATAAGCTCCTTCTGGATTTCACCACAGTCAACTTGGGAAAGGCTACCCTTTCTCATGAGAGAGCTAGCAGAGTGCCCCCACACCCAGCATCTGCTCTTTGCCTGGCAGCTGTTGGGTGTGTCTTTGGAGGAGCCATGGTGAGGTCTCTGCTTTATAAGATATGTTCACATTTGTTTCTGGAGTTCGCTGTTGGCTGGGCTGATTCAGATTTCTTTCATTTGTGTCTCTGGCACAAAAGGAAATGAAAAAGTTATAATTATATTCATTTAATACATTCTTTCTTTTACATTTTTTATTTACTTTATTAAATACAATTAACATATATTATCTGTCATATTAGTTTCAGGTATACAATTCCTTCTTTTTAAAATGCAAGTGTAACTTCAGTGGTTACCTTTCAGAAAAGTGGAGTAGCAGGAATATAGATGATATCTTTGTGTTTGTACATCACAGGATTTTCACAAAAATACATGTAATAGCACTGCTTATGCCATCAGCATGTGGTTTGTGGCTAAAGAACGGAGACCCCAGGGTGTCTGGGTGGCTCAGTAGGTTAAGCCAATGCCTTCTGCTCAGGTCATGATCCCAGGATCCTATGATCGAGTCCAGAGTTGGGCTCCCTGCTCAGCAAGGAGTCTGCTTCTCTGTCTGCCCTTCCCCCCGGCTCGTGATCTCTCTCTCTCAAATAAATAAATAAAATATTTAAAAAAAAAGTGGAGGAGCACTCCACCCACACACAGTTCAATCTGTCTTGGTTACCTCTAGTATCCCACTGTAACTGGAGAAAACTTACCCACTTAGTTCCTATAAATCTTACGTGACACAGAACTTTCCTCCAGGTTGCTTACACTAGCTTAGCTGTGGAAATGTCAGATCTCCCCTTTTAAGTCCTCAAACAAAGCTGTGATAGGTTGAGGGTGGGAACAGAGCTGAAGACAGATACACATTTTGGGTGGCCTTTTGTGAGGATGTTAAGGCAAGGTGAGCTCAGAAACTCACCCACCTTTTTCACTTTAAGAAAATGAACTTGGGGCCCCTGGGTGGCGCAGTTGGTTGAGCGACTGTCTTCAGCTCAGGTCATGATCCCGGAGTCCCGGGATCGAGTCCCGCGTCGGGCTCCCAGCTCCATGGGGAGTCCACTTCTCACTCTGACCTGCTCTCTCTCTCTCTCTCTTTCCTAATAAATAAATAAATAAAATCTTAAAAAAAAAAAAAAAAGAAAATGAACTTGGTAGAAGTATGTGAGGCATACATAAATGCAGGAAGATAGAATTGGTATTTTTAATAAATCACATTCTATGAATTAATAGTCGAGTGTGGCTATCTGTCAACTCCAAATAGCAAAATTCTAATTTTATAGCAGCTGGGGATGGAATTTCTTTTTTTTTTTTTTTAAGATTTTATTTATTTATTAGAGAGAGAGAGACTGAGAATGAGAGGGGAGAAGGTCAGAGGGAGAAGCAGACTTCCCGCAGAGCAGGGAGTCCGATATGGGACTCGATCCCTGGACTCCGGGATCATGACCTGAGCAGAAGGCAGTGGCTCAACCAACTGAGCCACCCAGGCGCCCCCGGGGATGGAATTTCAAAGTTCTCTCAGAGTACCCAGAATTTTCTGCATATAGTCACCTTTGGTGTTGTACAGTTAAGATGGTTGTGGCTGAGTTTCAAACAAGGCCAGTGGACAGTCCTTTACTTGCCTCTAGGCAGAATAAATGAAGCTCAGCTGCATTTTTGTAGTTCACTGGGATGGATGAAGGCTGATTAACTCACAAAGGGGAGAATGCAGTGTAAATAGATCAAAATGTTAATTACCCTGGATCAAAGTCATCATTGATTAATCAGACAAGTGGTTTTAAAAATCTATACTAGATTTTGGCCATTCTAACTGGTGTAAGGTGGTATCTCGATGTGGTTTTGATATGAATCTCCCTGATGGCTAATGATGATGAACATTTTTTCATGTGTCTGTTATCCATTTGCATATCTTCTTTGGAGAAGTGTCTGTTCATGTCTCCTGCCCATTTTTTGACATGATTATCTGTTTTTTGAGTGTTGAGGTTTTCTTTTTTAAGATCTTTTTATTTTTTATTTTATTTATTTATTTGTAAAAGAGAGAGAGAACATGAGAGAGGAGAAGTTCAGAGGAAGAAACAGACTCTCCATGGAGCTGGGAGCCTGATGTGGGACTTGATCCCAGGACTCCAGGATCATGACCTGAGCCGAAGGCAGTCGCTTAACTGACTGAGCCACCCAGGTGCCCAAGTTTGAGGAGTTCTTTATAGATCTGAGATATCAGACCTTTGTCTGTAGTGTCACTTGCAAATATCTTCTCCCATTCCGTGGGTTGCCTGTTTGTTTTGTTGACTGTTTCCTTAGCTGTGCAGAAGCTTTTTATCTTGAGAAGTCCCCAAAGTTCATTTTGCTTGACTCTGAGCAACAAACTGAGGGTTTTGGAGGGGTGGGGGGTTGACTGAGCCTGGTAGTGGGTATTGAGGAGGGCACATATTGCATGGAGCACTGGGTGTGGTACATGAACAATGGATCTTAGAACGCTGAAAAAATAAAATAAAATTAATTAATTAAAAACATCTATACTAGAGTTTTCCAGCCTACAAAATAAACAGTGACTTTGTTTTTCCTGGTGGAGATGATGGGGAGAAGCGGACACTGTATCACAGCAGAAGTGATACTCCCTTGACTTAAGCACTCATGGCTTTGGCCGTGTGCCCTATAACATGTTTCTTAGCGTGTTATAATTGTTCCCGTCCTTTGCTTCTACCACACATGGAGTACCTCAAGAAGAGTTACTGATCCAATATCTATTACAGTAATATTATTCACTGAAGACAGGTATTTAGCAAATGTATCTCATTTGACCCTCAGAGGATTAGCCCTATTTTGCAGCAGAAAAAATTGAGACTCAGAGAAATAATATTGCTCAAAGTAACATAGAGCAGGTGCCCAAACTTTAGGGTACATGAGAAACCCATGATGGGCTGGTTAAAATTTAAATTGCAAGGCCACATTATCAGAGTTTTAATTTGATAGATCTGGGACAGGACTAGAGAATGTGCATTTTTAACAAGTTCCCAAGTCAGGCTGACTATGGTCCAGGATCACATTTCAAGAAGCCTCAGCCTAGATAATTTGTGATAGATGTGATATTCTGTCCTGAGAGGCTAGATGATCTGAAAGCCATGCTCTTTCAATAATAGTATGCCCACGCAGTGGCCTTCTCCACCTATCTTCCACAGAGCCTCAATTGCCAGTTACTTCCGAGGGCCAGGGGTCAAGAAATGCCAGGTGATCATTTGCCCCCACCTCCCTCCCCATGCACACACCACACCACTTTCTTCACCTAATTAACTCTTTCAAGTCTCAGCATAAAATGTCCTTCTCTCAGAGAGGCCTTCAATCAAATAATGTATCATTGCAAATTTACTCAAGTTTATTTGTTTCATGAGTGTCTGCCTTTCAGGACAATAAGGTCCATGAGGGTGAGACTCTTTTCTCTTCTCCTCGTAGAATAGAATCATGTACCCAGGATGTGGCACAGTACTTGCCCTTAGAAGGTACTCAACAGCGTTAGGTAAATGGATAAATGAGTTGAGTGAAGGAGACTTTGAGATTTAGTCCTAGTGCTGCTCTATATTAGCTGTGTCAAATCAGGTCGGTGCCTTGACATTTCTAAATTCTAAGCCTGTCATTTGTAAAATATAGATAATAATTTTGAAAAGGTTGTGCTGAGGGGTTTTTTGAACATGCTCAATATATGAAAGTGTTGCTCCAGACATGCACTGTTGGCTCCCAAATGCAGGCAGAGCTCATGGAAGACATTCAACAATTGGTTGAATTGAATCAGATTTGGCTTGCTTGGAAAGAGTGATTTTTATGCTCTCCAAGGAACTTAATTTTAACATTATTCATTTTGGAATATTGAACACCTCTGTTGTTAATTTGTGTTTTTGTCTTAAGGGGCCTGGAAGGACATGATGTATGCTTTCACAGGCATTAATACTTCCACCATCTTTAGTTACTAAATCAACCTGAACCAACTTTTCAATGTGGTAGAGGCACATCCCACATTTTTTAAGAGAATGATCTGACAGGACTTTTTTTTTTTCAACTGTATTTTGTCTAACAAAGCTCTGACATTGAGTCTTCTCTCTATGGCTTCTCAAACCTATTAGCTAGACATGTGAATGAGCAAGTAGTCCATTTATTTACCTCATTTTTTGACAGGTCCATACAAATATGGCAGAAACAGTCAAAGAACAAAAAGGTTAATTAAAATATGGTAGAGCCTTCCCTTTAAAAGGCAATGAACCATTTACTGTTTTTAGTTTATAACACTCACTCTTAATAGCTAGTATATGTCAAATCACTTACATGTCAAGGTGCAAATTACCATCAATTCACTTTACGCTTTCTGTATTTATAACTTAAGCCATTGCCCATGTCATAGTTCACTTTACAAGGAAAGACATGATTGAGAGGAGGGTAACCCATGACTCCCTTCCTGCAGAGCTTAAGAAGCTCTCTACCTTAATGTTCTCCACTAAACCATTCTCTCAAATTCTAGAAACTTCATTCCTGTAAGCATGTCTCCCACCAGAGACATGACATGTATGCAGCCTAGAGCAGAATCTTCCAGCCTTGCCTTTTCAGAGCTCACCATTTATAAAATAGCAGATCTGTGCTTGAGAAGCAGCCAGTTGCCTCTGGATACCCTATTTCTGCAGACTGCCAAAGGGGAAAGAAAGTTTGCATTTCCCATTGGAAGTTGTGGCCTTGGACATGATGCTGATAAGTGCACCCATGTGGCTGCTTCCTTTTGCCCTTAGAAACCAAGCCTCACATTTCTGATGACAGCCACAAGGAAACCATTTGGTTCATACTAATGGAAATGTAATCACATTTCCGAAAAGCTGGCTCTGAAGAGAGAGAACTATTGAGGGATATGTTCATGAGACACACTTCATATGCTCTTCTTCTGTGTCCAATTTATGAAGTGATCAGGTGACAGAGTAGGGGATGATTTATTGCTAGTTGTGATAACTGCCACATCTGTTTAAACTAGAACACAGGTAACTCCTGAACCACAGGTTGTTGGTTCTTGTTCTTAATCCAAGAGGGAATAGAACAAATCTCTGTGAAGAAAGGCTAGCAAGAGCAAGAGTAACGTTTAAAGAACCATTCCAATCTGTAAAGCAAATGAACGAGGTGCTGCGTTTTGGAATGACCCAGGACTGAACAGCTCAGTTGCCTTTGCAGATGTCTTGGAAGGGCAATCTCAGCGTCTTGGGAATAAACCATCTCCCCCATTTTACATAGAAGGAAATGGGAAGCCAAGCAGCCTAGTGCCTTCCCTGAGGAGGTCACTGCTTGAGCCCTAAGTCAAGGCTTTGTTTCCTAATTAAGGAACATTTCTCACAAAACCCTGTTGTTCTGAGTGAAGACAGGAAACAGAGGTGCCCTGCTGGGCAACAAAGGGAACCTGGAGTGAATCCCAGTCCCTGTAGTGAAGAAGGGAGCTGAGCTCAGCTTTTCACTGCTGCTGATGCAGGAAGAAAGCGAAATGCAAACAGTGCCTAGCAAGCCCTTTCTTGCTGACTCAGGAAGTTCTCAGCTCAGCCACTTCCAATCGCCTTCCCTCAAGTCCTCCGCATTTTGAAACAAGCCCCTCAGGAACACAGCTACCACTTTCCTCTTCCATCTGGGAACTCATTGAGTGCTGTCAAATATTTCATTTATGAAGAATGAAGCATTGCGCACTAACAATTGTCTCTCAGCGTCATGTCCACCCTTTTGTCCTGTTACTAGTTCCCATAGCAGGAGGCTACAAATCCCCTTGGAAGGGGACCATGGAATAAATCGTCATGCACGCTTTGGTCAGAAAATGCGAGGACACGAGGCCACATTTGGAGCTGAAGTGGAGGCCGTTTGCTGGAGTGGAGAGCACATGCTGGGATGGGGAGCCACTCTCCCGTGTGGAGAGCCAGATGTCAGGCTTCTGCCAGGGGACCATTCACAGGGGACCATGCATAGGGGAGGCCTGTGTTTAGTCTCCTTGGCCCTAATTCTGTCTTTTCCTTTAAAAAAAAAAAAAGATTTATTTATTTATTTGAGAGACTGTGCATGTGCACCAGCAGGAGGGGCAGAAGAAGCAGCAGGGTTCTCACGGAACAGGGAGCCCAACACAGCTGGATTCTAGGATCCTGGGATCATGACCTGAGCCAAAGGCAGACACTTAATGGACTAAGACACCCAGGAGCCCTTCCCATTCTTTTTTGTGGTCCATTGCTGACCTCCCCTATCCTCTTTTTTATGCACCCCCCACTACCCCTCCCACCCTGGATCTAGGGCCCCCTCTCCTGGATGCTCCTTTCTTCTTCTCCACACTAAGCCCATCCTGTCTCTCCCCACTGAAGATGCTGAGTATAACCCTGTGATTTTTTTATCCTGCTAGGTGCTCCCAGAGCTCCACTTATTACTAAACTGCCTGTTGGATTAAAAATACATATGCACACGTGATATGGACAGAAAAATGTCTTGACTATAATATATAGCCATATGTTATCAGTGGTCAGCTCTGGGACTATAGGAATATTGGTGATATTTACTTGTTCTTTTATGTTTTTTTTAAACTAAATTCAATTAAAAAATAAAAAAGCAATGTGTTCAATCACTCCCCTGAGAAATTACAGAAAATAAACACATAACTCTTTTCTTGAAAAATTTTTTTACCAAAATTCCATGGTTTCCCAGAAAAAAAGATATGACATTTTATTTGGAAGTTATCGGGCCATCATGTGGAGACACGTTAAAACGTGGAGTCCCCGTCATTCAAAATGTTGTTTAAAGAAATGTGGGTTTTTTTCTTCTGTATAGCGTCGCTCCCCCGCCTCTGCCCCCGCCCATGTTTCTCCCATGTCTCTTCTCCTCTCAGGTCTTAGTCACTCTCACACAGAACACTTCTCTCTGGTCACCAAGAGTGTGGAGGTTTTTCCCACCAAGTCTTTCTCAGGGACACCAGCTGGGTGTCCTACCCTTTAACGAAGTTCTAATACCATCTCCTTGAGACTGCTCCCACTTCACTCCAGATACCACAGCTTCTGTCCTATTGGGCTACAAACCCAGAGCTCTCATGACGCTGTCCTCAAGTTCATTTGATTTACTAGATCAGCTCGAAGAACTCCAGGAGACACTAATTTATATTTACCAGTTTACTAAACCATAGACTAAAGTCTATATTTAAACAGCCAGATGAAGAGATATGTAGGGAGAGGTTTTGGAGGGTTGGGAGCACAGGATCTTCCGGCCCCTTGGAGCTGGGGTTCATCACCCTCCTGGTGTGGATGTGTTCACCAACCCCGAGGGTCTCTGGGCTCCATACTTTTAGGACTTTTACAAAGGCTTCCTCATGTAGGCATAATGGATCCTGAACTCCGTTTCAGCCCTTCTCCCTTCTCCAGAGAATGTGGGGTGGAGCTAAAAATTCAAAGCTTCCAAACATGGCTTGTTCATTTCATTGACCAGCTCCCATCCAGGAGCCATCTGGGGGCCCACCCAAAGTTGTCTCATCAGAACAAAAGCACTCCCATCACCTAGGAAATTATAAGGGTTTCAGGAACTCTGTCCCAGAAGCTAGGGACAGAGAAAAAATATATATTTTTTCAAGTAAATACTTAAAAAAAACTAAATTAAAAAAAAACTTAGTATATTGGATACATTTCAATTAAACTGCACGTATACTAAAATGTGCCTGACACACATGTTGCATGAAATTAGACAATTTCTGCTGCATTTTGTAAAAAAGTGTGATAGTTTTTCAGTATATTATTTTCCACAGTATTTCCTTATGAAAAATTACAGAAGAATGGAAGAATTGTGTGGGGAGCAATGTACCACTTGAAGGATTCTAAATGAATTTAAATGATAGATTTATAATCTAAATTATTATAAATGAATTTATAAAATGTCTATGCATCTATGTAGACTTCTATTTATTTATAATTCATCTTTTTGAAAATATATTTTTAAAATCTGTTAGCACTTGCAGAGATAAGTGGAAACCAGAAGCTGTTAGACAAATGATTTGATAAACATGGATAATCAAGCAGGATCAGTTCGCTGGTAAACATTCCTTGAAAATCTTAATTATTTCTTTTGGCTGTCGATTTCAACTGCCCAGTTTTGAATGTCTCTCTTTCACTTTGTCCTGATGTGTTTGGTTTTTCCAAATCACTCTGAAATAAGCACCTCATTTTGTTTACTCCATTAAAAAAGAAATGATTTGTGGAAATATACAATTTTAATAAATATTAATAGATAATATTTTATATATAATTTAAGAAAAACATCTTTTTATTCAAACAGCAATTGCTATCTTATCAGTATACATTAGACTGTGTGTCTGTGTATCTCAGAATCCTTTAAATAATACACTTGAAATCTATAGAAAAACATATGAATTTCAACCCCTGTTCCCTTCCTTGCCTCTATGTAACCCATTGTCCACTCGTTTTATTTATTCATTCATTCATTCATTCATTCACTCATTCATTCATTCATTTTTTCTTCCAAATACTTTTATTTTATTTTTTTCAGTGTTACAAGATTAATTGTTCATGCACCATGCCCATTGCTCCATGCAATACATGCCCTCCTCAATACCCACCACTAGGCTCGCCCAACCCTCCACCTTCTCCCCCCAAAACCATCAGTTTGTCACTTATTGTTTTAAAATATAGATTGTATCATATCATTTCCAGCTTGAAACTCGTCCATGTTTTCCCCTTGCAATTAAAGTGAAACCCCAATCTCTGTTTGTGACCATGATGGTGTCTGCAATCAGATCTCCTCTTCCTCTCCAACACAACCTGCTCACTACACTCCATCTGGCACTCTCGCCTCATGTTTTCAAATGCTCCAGCTTTGGTCCACCTGCAGGAATTTTGCACCTGCTGTTTTCACTGCCTGAACACTTGTGGGTTGACCCTTTCACAACATTTAGTTAAATATTCCCCTTTAAGCTAAGCCTTTTCTAATAACCTTCCCCAAAGCCTTTTATTTCCTTCATAATACGTCTTTCATCATAATGTATAGTTATTTTATTCTTATTTATATCTTAGATTATGTCTACTTCCCTTGTAAAGGGGCAGAGATGATATTTGCCTTGTTAATTAAAATAACATCTACTTTAGAAGAGTATTTGTTCTCATCAGAGAACAAATGACCAGCACTCAGTGAATCTGAGTTGAGAAAACAAGTTACAATAGTCATTGACTTTGGAGTTTGAGTTGTGCAATTTATTTGGAAACATTGGGTGTTTATGTTCTTCTTAGAGATTTCTTCAAATGGCTTATTTTATAAAAAATCACCTAGGTTGTTCTTACAAATGCAGTTTCCTAAGAATCTGGAGATAGGAGGCTTCAGGATGGATCTCTGAACCTGACTTTTTTTTTTAATGTTTTATTTATTTATTTTGACAGAGAGAGAAAGCACAAGCAGAGAGTGGGAGAGGGAGAAGCAGGCTCCCCACTGAGCAAGAAGCCCAACGCGGGACTCAATCCCAGGACCCTAGGATCATAACCTGAACTGAAGGCAGATGCTTAACTGACTGAGCCACCCAGGAGCCCCTGAGCCTGAGTTTTTAACAAACTCCTTCGGTAATTGTTTTATGCAGATAGTCTGGTGACTAACACACTTACAACTCATGACTGTGTCATTTTGGTAAATACAGAATTCAATAAGGGATCAATCCCTAGCACCATATTTGGGGGGAGAAAGTGAGGGCTCTGGATATACTGATATCTAATCATGCCTACCAAAGAATTTTTGCCCTGAATGTAGAGAGTGGAAGAAACTGCACAGAGATGTACCTACTTCTTTGTGATTACTCAGGTTGCTCTGAGTCCTCAATAAAGTGAGATGTATTGCAATCTTCATATTTTGTCCCTTTCCATTTAAGACAAACCTGATGGTGCAGAGAGGAAAAAAACACTTCCCTGAATAGGAAATAACATTATATTCGGCATAAGTGTAGTCTAGAGTTCTGTGCCAGGGCTAATTTTTTATTATCCACATAATTAAAAGGAAGTTGTGATGCCCATTATCCAAAAACTGCTCATATGCATTAAAAATAATTGAACAACTATATTTGCTTTCCTAATACAGTTTGCTTGGTTTGTGTTAATATGAAAATTATTTATATCTGAATATATAATAAGTGCACATTGGGTTTCTAGTAGAACATTCTGGGTACCCAGGGGAAGCTATTCTGTATTAAGAATTAAATATTGGATCTCGATAGACCCTTAGGACTACTTCTTGTCTAGTTAAATTCCTCCATTTCACAAAGAGGAAACCAAGCCTGAGAATCAGGGAACACCTTGCCATGGGGGCTCAGTCACATATTTGCAGTAAAGTGAAGCAGTTACTCCAATACCAAGCATCAGTACAGGCTAAACTGACCCCTGGGAACACTTTTAATTGGGAAAGTCCACAACATGTACCGGAAGAGATTGAATTCATCTTCAGTTAAAATCTCATTCAAAGCTGCATGTCTTTTAAATACATGAGCAATTTAGCCTCTCCATAAAACAGAAACACTTAAACATCAACTCACTCCTTCCTTTTGTTCCATTTCCCAAACTTAGAATGATTTTATGTATAATAGCCAAAGAAGGTCTGTGTGTAAATTAAAGTGACAAAGTTGTGTTAATAGTCATAATTATGTATAATAATCAGGCCAATGTTATGGTTATCATTGTGATTTATGAAGTGTCCAAGTACCTACGGCATCCTGGGGACACACATCATGCCCCCCAAATATGATTGACAAGATGATGTGAGCTCATCAATGACAGTTTGAGTTATGAGATGCAGTTTCATTTTTCAGCCGGTGTTTGAGGATGTGACTATATAATTCCAACACAAACATTCTCAACATGGGCAGCAGTTTATTTTAGGAAATAGCATGGCAGGCTGTAATTCAAGGTTAATTGTGACAAACAAAAGACCGAGTGTTCAAAAGTAGGAAGCATACCAGGAATGAGGATGGCTAGGTTTTAGGTGTCTCTGTGTTAAATATTCTCCAATTCTGTCTTTCTTCTTTAATGATTTCTTTCACAAGTCACCAGATGCTTCTCTTGGAGCTTCTGTTGAGTTGTGAGAAGACCAACTATATCCCACTGCTGGCAGCTTTCAAGTTGTGCCCATCTGAATTTGAATCCCAGCTTTATCAATTCTTAGTTTTGACCCTAAGCAAGTTATTTAATTTATCTAAATCTTAGTTTCTTTGTCTGTCAAATAATATTATGCATCTCATCAATTGTTGTTTGGATTAAGTAAAAGAAAGGATATAAATTACTTAGCATGGATCCTTACCCAAAAGGAGTCTCAATAAAGTTATAAGGTTGCAAAATTCCTTAAGGCACCACCTCATTTTGTTATAACAACTGCCAATGTTAAAGAGCAGGTGGGTTTGGAATTATATCCATTCTCCTCTTTGATCAACCAAAGGCCTGAGCCACCAAAGCCTTGATTTTTTCGATAGGTAAAATCCACCAGGAAATAGCTTTAAGGGATTATCACCAAAGGTAGAAGTTTGTAAAATAATAAGCAAGATTTTCTTGTAGCTCCCAGGAAGTTCTTTCACAATAGCTAGCTTTGACCCTTTAATTGAAAACAGATTGAACATTTCAGAGTTAGAAGGGATTGTATAGTTTCAAAATGGCAGTATATTTTGGGATTTTGCTAGGTCATTAAGTGGTAGAAATTGTCCAAAATTTTATGAAAACAATAGTCTAAAATTGGCTCACATTTCATGCACTTCTCCAGACATCTGGGCCTACCTGAACTTTCTCTAGAGATTTTGCTTTGAGGAAAATATAAAAATGGCATCACTTCAATTGTAAAGGGTAATTGCTCTCTAGGGTTGTTGTTGTTGTTGTTAGTGGTGGTGGTGGTGGTGGTGTGTGTGTGTGTGTTTAGTGTAGACAATATCAATATAAATATGGGAAAATTTATTAGGCAAACTGACTTGGTAGTTAATTGCCAATGATATTCCAGAAAGACAGTCTTAAGTTTGAACTAATTCTCTGCCAAAGTAGAGGAGAAACACATTGTTGAACATGGGCACCTGGGTGCCTCAGTTAAACATCAACCTTCAGCTCATGTCATGATCTCAGGGTCCTGGAGTGAAGCCCGGCCTAGAGCTCCCTGCTCATCGAGGAACCTGCTCCTCTCTCTCTTTCCCACTCATGCTCTCTCGCTACCTCTGTTGCAATCTCTGTCTCCTCTTTCTCAAATAAATAAATAAATAAATAAATAAATAAATAAATAAATAAAATCTTTAAGGAAAAAAACAAACACATTGTTGAGAAAAAAATGTAGATGTTTGGTCCAGAAAGCAAACTCTCAAACATATGAGGCATGTGGGTGAAATGGACTGGAGATGTAGGCAAACACACCTGAAAAGTTTCCAGAGTACCTTTCCCAGCTCCATGTACCTGTCCAGCTCCTACTCACTCTTTATTAAGTTCAGGGGTCATGTTTCTGAAGTTCTACCAGAATATTCACCTCACTACTCAGAGAAATTAGTTGCTCACATAATTCATTGTTAACACCCTGCTGTTGTAACATTAAACTACATTTAATAGTAGTAATGTGTTTACCAGTAATCTCTGCCTGCCTGTAAAGTCATGAGGGGTAGGGACCAAGTACTTGACACATTTATGTTCAGTGAAAGTAGAAGACGTGGAGATGAGGGCAAGGATCGGAGGTGAGGAAAGAAAGTAAAAAGATGACCTCAAGTCAGTGATGACTGGTTTCCATGAAAGGCCAAGGCTACTGGTTGTCATTATTTGTGATCTTCATGTGAGCAAAACAGAAGCCAAGATGTGGAAAGGAAAATAAATGTCACACTTTCAGAAACCTGGTGATGTTGATAAATTATGGCCCATCAACAAGGTGAAGACAAGATCACCCTGTGTGAATGAATTTGGTTCTGGGCAAGAAACTTCATATGAGTATAATCTTTCAAAATAAATTGATATTGCAAATTTGTCATTAGAAGTAGCTAGGACCTCCAATGAAAACTACAAAATTACCTTCTGAAGTCAGGACACTTTTCTAATTCATTTACCATTCTGTTAAAAATATAGTAACATTCTCTCTGTCTGCCTCTCTGCCTACTTGTGCTGTCTCTCTCTCTCTCTCTGTCAAATAAATAAATAAAAAATCTTATAAAAATCTGGTAATATTCTATCATGTGCCTGAGTTCAACAATGTGCAGATACCATTTTAAAAATAATAGCTTAATTCACAAAAAAATTTAAAAAGTGTGGTCATCACTAAATTTCCTCTTCCTTTTAAAAATCACATCTGTAAATATTTTTTTTTAAAGAAAGAGACCACAGGAGGGGGTTGGGGATAGAGAAGGAGAGAAAGAATCTCAAACAGGCTCCAGGCTTGGCATGGAGCCCAACAGGGAACTCTATCTCATGATCCTGAGATCATGACCTGAGATGAACTGAGTCAGATGCTTAACCAACTGAGCCGCCCAGGTGCTCCTATGTATCTTTTTTTCCTTTCATTTTTTTTCTTTTCCTTTCTTTTCTTTTCTTTTATTATTTTATTTTATTTATTTTATTTATTTATTTGACAGAGAGAGAGACCACAAGTAGGCAGAGAGGTAGGCAGAGAGAGAGGGGGAAGCAGGCTGCCCGCTGAGAGGGAGCCCGATGTGGGGCTCGATCCCAGGACCCTGAGATTACCACCTAAGCTGAAGACAGAGCTTTAATCCACTGAGCCACCCAGGCGCCCCTTCCTTTCATTTTTTCCCCCAACTTTCTTTAAAAAAAAAGTTCCAACCTTTTAATGAGTATCAGATCATCAATTTAATGACAGCAGTCACCTGAGAAAGACCATGGGATGCCCTGTGCAACTTTCCTTGGCTCCATTTTGGCCTTATTTGCACCCAGCTGGCTCACCTCTAGATTTACCAGATGATTATTTCTTCTAGAATTGAGGACTTTTTTTTAAATTTTATTTATTTATTTGTCAGAGAGAGAGAGAAAGAGAGAGAGAGAGAGACAGCACAAGCAGGAGGAGCAGCAGGCAGAGGGAGAAGCAGGCTCCCTCCTCTCCTCAATGCGGGACTTGATTCCAGGACCCTGGGATCATTACCTGAGCCAAAGGCAGACATTTAACCGACTGAGCCACCCAGGAGTCCCGAAGAAGAATTTTTTTTTTAAATCAAGATGATCGTTTTTCAAAGAGAACATGAATATTTTACATTTTAAAAACATCTTGCTATATTTGTTCATTACTAAAACAGTTCTGTCTTTAGTTAATAAATCTCCTACTTCTCTCTGCTATTCCCTTTAACATCTCTCTCATACTTCACATTTTTTCTGCTCTGGTCTTTAAGGAGCAATATTATACAATAATTATATATTATATATAATACATATTTATATTATATTATTATACAATAATTATATATACAATATATATTGTATAACATATATTATATGTGATTATATAATATATACTATACAATACTTCAGTATAAATACCCAGTGGAAGTAAATATTCCATAGCTTTTGTGCTCGACTCAGGGAATTCTGAGAGTTATTTGGAATTGGAAGGTATGAAAGGTATGGAACGTCACATTAAGGGAGGGGAGTTACCAAAAAAGGCTATGCAGCTGGAGGTCCAGTCACCAGAATAGAAGGCCCTGAAAGGTGTTGGGGGATGGGGTGGTACTTTTAGAAAATGTAACAAGTTACATCTCCCAGGACTAGGAGAGTTTCCCTTTTCACTGAAATTGACAAATGCTAGTCACTATGGCCCCCTTCCTCTCCATCAGTCTAATTTCTTTGATCTGGCTTCACCTTCCTCCATCCTCATCTGCCTACCCACCACTGCAGATCTCCAAGCACACCAGACACCTCTCTGCATTTGCCCTTGTAGACATTATTACCTTTTATTTAGATAGAATCTGCTTTCCTCCTTGGACTTCTGCTGACCACTGACTTTCTACTTTTCCTTCAAGGTGTAGACAAATGCCCCCTCTCATGGAGTCTTCCCAACTCCCAAGGTGGTAGCTGGCTCCACTTTCTGCCTAGTGGTTACTCTTTCCATTGGTGGGATTGGCTCATCAGGCCAGGACTCTCGTGAAGAAGAGCAGACCTGCCCCGAGAAGGGTTTATCCAATCTCTGGACAGATTTGGATAGCTTGAAAAGTCCCACAGTTTATTTGGGTTTGCTCATCGCACCTATCCAGCTGAAATGAAAATCATTAATTCTCTTGTGCTGAAAAACAAAAACAAAAAACTAACTTGTATCTTTCAGGGAATTTTTTTCTCTATTTCTTGATATTCATTGTGAAAGTACATTTGCCATAATAATATTACAGAACATTTAGAAAATAAATGTCTTTCTAGGAGTGCCTGAGTGGCTCAGTGGGCTAAAGCCTCTGCCTTCAGCTCAGGTCATGATCTCAGGGACCTGGATGGAGCACCGCATCAGGCTCTCTGCTCAGTAGGGAGCTTGCTTACCGCTCTCTCTCTGCCTGCCTCTCTGCCTACTTGTGATCTCGCTGTCAAATAAATAAATAAAATCTAAAAAAAAAATAAATATCTTCCTAAACAATAGAAAAATTATCCATAATACCATCATCCAAACATAGTTATTGCTGTATTTTCCCTTTCAGTCATTCTTAGAAATGCCTCTTTTATGTAGTTTGTAAACACAGGGCACACACAATGCCAAGCCCTGCTTTCCTGTCTTAACAGTACACAGCGGTTGTCATTTGTGGAAATAATGGAACAGATTTTAAAAATAGGCCTTCTTATGTAATACTTTTATTAATTCCTTGGGATTGAGTAGAGAAATACAGGAATAGAAGGTCTCTCTCATTGTCTCCTGGGCATGTCTCACTGGTGCGGAACCCAGAAGAAGCCTGTGGAAGCCTGGCTGTCAGCTGGCCTGCTGTCTGCCCAGGCTGCTCTCCTTCCCTCTGCTCCTCAGGTCCTCACTCCACCACTCTTAGGGGTCTTCTCAATTTCTCCAGCCCACTATGAACATCAAGCCAATCTGACTTGGATGACTTTTCTCCCTACACCTTACTTTGAAACTTTTCAAAACCACGGAGTGAACTCGAAAGAAGTTGTGGTGACTGCCAATATCTCCACCACCTAGATTACCCCATTAACCCCCACCTAGAACTCCCCCCTGTTTTAGCAGATATCTTGCCATGGTTTTGAGGACTTTGACCTCTCATCTGAAGGAAATTTTCCTCCGGCCTCTGGCTCTGTGTGCTTCCTGGTTCCTTCTAGGAGCCATTCCAGCAGGACTTGGCCCCTCAGGCTTGACCTACAGAACGGCGTTGGATAGTAAAATACTTCTACTGCTCTTAATATTGCCCACTGAATTCTTCCAGAACATGTGCATTGCTTGTAATGCCATCAACAATCTATAAGAGTGCTATATTAACTCTGCTGAATTTAGCTTGATAGTATTCTTAGAGTCCTATTACATTCTGACTTGTTACATAGCTATTTATGTACATAGTTCATTTTTCTTTAAACCTTAAGCTTCGAGGTAAAAACTTTTTTCAGTCCTTCAATACAAAAACATAGTGGATATTCATTTTTTCCCATGGCCCCTCGCAGAATGCCTTGCATACAGAAAGTGTTCCATAAATGTTAGTTGGGGGAGGGGGTGATGGAAAGAAGAACCTGTGTATATCACTTTTGATAGATCAGCTAATCAGCAAAGAAAACAACTATCAAGATGTTTAGGATAAGTGAAGCAGGGGAAAGGGCCTTATGAAAAATAGTTAGCTAAATTATATTGACCATGATTTTGATTTCTTTTTAATTAAAAGTCTTGCTAATTGTTCAAACTTGCTTTATGCCCTAAACGGGGCACAGTGGTAATGTATTAAATAAGATGAATCTGAGAGTCTATTCATTTGAGTCTGTCTTGGATGTACCAAGAAAGTTTTTTATCTACCACAATGAAACATCATAAACAATATCATAAACATCACAATGAAACATCATAAATAAAAAATCATAGGCAAATTCAACTATGACAATCACCTCGTTAAAAGTGCTTTTAACAGAACCCTGGAATGAGTATAAACAATGCAACTGATGCTACAAAAATTTTAGGCAATTGACTCTGGGTAGGCAGATTGTACCAAGGCAGTCTGGAAGAGTCCTGTGTGCTATGTGTGGTACCCTTCATAGTGAGATGCTTCATTGTCCAGAGGACTTATCCAAAGTTACTTCATGGCTACAACTCCACCAGCTTAGCTTTCTTACCCTACACTTTACTCATCCTGCGTCATGCTCATTACCTCCATCTTATTCCCCCAAATTGCTCCATTTCTGTAATTTTTCATTGCAATACACCAGGCACTGAATAGAATACTCTCCACTTTTCTAAGTCTCTGGCTTTCTTTGTACACAGTGGCAGATACCAGGCCTGGGAGATGTCAAGCTAGTCTTTGGGGACAGAATAGCTGAGACCATACCCTCACAGCAGCTACCAATCAGCAAGAGGCTTGCCAGCCACCCTGAGCTAATGGTGCCACCTGATGGCTGATATGAGCCAAGTTTTGTGCCTTCTCATTACTGATCATCTCTTTCCTTCCATACTGGCCTCATTTTGCCCGTTTTTCTTCCTCTCCTTCTGTCTTCCTCTCCTCCTCCTCCTCTTCCTCCTCCCCCTCCCCTCCTCCTCCTCCTCCTCCTCCTCCTTCTTCTTCTTCTTCTTTTCTTCTTCTTCTTCTTCTTCTTCTTCTTCTTCTTCTTCTTCTTCTTCTTCTTCTTCTTCTTCTTCTTCTCTTCTTTTCTTCCTTTTAATTATTTCAACACATTCTTTCTTCATGATTTTTCTTCCTCTTCTATCCAGCCTCTATTCCAGACATTATGTTCTTACACTCTCAATATCTTTACTCCCTTCTTTCCACTATGTCTTCCCTAACATCTCCCAATCTTGGATCTATCCAGCCACTATGAACCCCATGGGCTTCTGAATGGTGCTGGAGCTACATTCACAATGTCAGCTGGGCTTTTAGCTGAGCCCGGCATTCCTTGCATCAGCTTCCCTATGTCCCCACAAACTATTCCCCTCAACCATCATGCCCTCTACAATCTCCCCATCTCATTTCTCTTAGATCATGACCTTAAACCCACCTTGCAGAGAAACTTGAAATGATCTGCCATGAACCTTCATCTCTCAACCTCCTGACCTCCACAAGGTTAAAATCAGTTTTATTTGCATTTGTTCTACCTCTTTTGATCCAGATGACCCTACTACTGCACCTAACATTTGATCCAGTGTCTTCCAGCACTTTATATTTGTGTTCTTTCCATGATCTTTTTTTTTCCTAAGTACCCTATATCATGGTCAAGTTCCTTCCATCATAAAGAATCTTCTTGCCTTCAACCCAGACATATCCATTTGGCTACCCTTTTATCTTTAACTTCTCGCTTTCCTCTTAAAATTAAATTTATTTTTAATATTTTAAATTTTTCTTAAGAATATTTCATATATATTGAAATCTTTAAAGAATAATGTAACGACAAGTCATAGTCTCAAAACTAAGCTAAAGGAATAGAACGCGGTATGTTTGAAACCACATGTGTAATGCTCTTCAGTCATGTCTTCTCCTGTCTGAGAGTCAACCCCATTCTGAATTCTGTGCTTAAAATTTCCCTTTAATAAGGAAAGATTATATTTATGACCCAGGGTCAAGTAACTCCTGCTAGGCTTCTTTGGGGTAAATACTGCTCCTGCGACTATATCTCTAGACCAACTCTATGAAAGCTCATCAGCTTTCCAGTGCAGGAAAGCCCTCTGCAATATGCTCAATTTTCAATGCAAGATGTCCTGCTTCTTGGACCATATGACATAGCAAGCATCATATGTTAGAGGTATATGTGATAGAAAAAGATGCCTGTGGGGTTTATGGCAAGCCACAGAAGAAAAATTATAATGTAATTTCCTAGAGTTCTGGAGCAAGGCCATGCCATCTGCCATGAATAACTGCACAACTTTCAAAATGCAACTATGGGCATGCTACTGGACCTGGTAGAAGGGGAGCTTTTCATTACTGGACAAGTGACCATATAACCAGAAATGTCCAACATATGATAGGTCTAACTGTCCAGTCAGAAGGTTAGGCAGGCCCAACATCCCTCATAAGGATGGTCTGAACAAGTTGCCAGTATGTCGCCCTTCTTCAAGGAGACAAAAAGCCACTTGGTAGCAAGTTGAGTACACTGGACTTCACCCACTCTTGAAGGGACAATTCATTTTTACAAGAATAGTTACATATTCTAGACATGGGTTTGCCTTTCCTGCTCACAGAACCTCCAACAGTTCCACTGTCTGAGTATTTTCAGAGCATTTGATAGTCCTATCAGGGTAACCACCCAACATCACCTCAGACTAAGGGACCCACCTTATAACAAATGACCAACAATGAGCATAAAATCCACTGGTCATATCACCTACCGCAACCCCAAAACCTGCTTGCCTGAATGAACGATGGAATGGAAGGTACAACTGAAGCATTAACTCAAGGGCAGTACCATGTGAAAATGGGGGCCCATCCCCTAGGACACATTACACAATCTGAGTCAAGAATTGTTATTGGTGTTGTGTCTTTGTCAGGTACAACAGCTGAGTCCAGGGAAAAAGAGATACAATTGGAAATGGCCTCACTTATAATCATTCCCAGTGAGTCACTTGGTGAGTTTGTGCTTCCCATCCCTTTAACCATGAACTCTGTATCTTCGGAGGACCTGATTCCTACCACAGAAGACAAGGGCACTCTAATGTGCTTTCAGCAATGACCACCTTTCAACAAATGAACTTCTTGTGCTCACAAACTGTCAGACACAAAAAAGAAGGAATACTGGTAGCACTTAGATGATGCACTAGGATGCTTCCAAGTCTGGCTTTGCCTAATTTTAAATGAACACATGGTCATGGCCTGAGAGGTGTATGTTGACCAGGGTTTCAAATGCCACAGAGCTGAGGGTCTGTGTCAGACCACTAGGTAAGCCAATTACACCAGCACAGACACTTTCTGAGGGTGAGAAGGATCAAGGATGGATGGAAGAGGAAGCAAATACTTGTGAATGTGAGATTGACTGCAAGCGTGAAGAGCAGGGACCACAGTTAACCCCACTCAGTTTCCTTCAAAAAAAAAAAAAAAAAAGAGAGACTCTTCAAAGGACAATCTAGAGAAATAGGTACTTATAAACCTTTTATAAAATATAGACTTCAAAAGGCTCAAGGGGTAGACTCTATTGTATGCTATGATACGTTGTTACATCCTAATGTAGACAACATCAGTATGTTTGTTTTATTAAAAATATAATTACACACTATGATGAATGGCATGAAATAAAGGGACATGGTGTAATGACAAGATCTTGCACAGGAGGAATAAGAAAAGGTGAGGCTAGTACAGAGCCATTTAGGCATGTTAGGATCCTGGCATTCACATAAGAAGCAATAAGAAGACAGTGAGAGGATGTGAGTAGAGGATTGCCATGACCAGGTTTTCAGTTTTGCAGCTACAAAAAAAGAGAATTAAAATGAGGAATTCATATGGGGAGGCTTAATAGGAGCAAGCATGCTGTGAAACAGTATGGATGGAGCTATAGGGAACACTGTTGTCATAAGGAAAATATTGTGGAGGACCAAGATTTGAAGGAAAGATCATAAGTTCAGCTTGACCTGTGTTGAGTTAGAAATAGAGGTTTCATTTGAATCTTAAACTGAAGGTTGAATCTAACTAAATAGCTTTAAGTGCAAGTTTGACCTGCAAAAGAAAGGCCTAAATTTGGATACAAATGTGTAAGTCATGAGTCTATCTATAGATGATTCTTGAAACCATGGGTATGAACACAATTGCCCAGAGACGAAACCTATAATGAGAAGAAAAAGTAGATGAAGACTTAAATCAAAGAATTCCCAATATAGTGCAAATGAACTGGCATCTTTTTCATTTGAATTTGTTTGCAAGCCTCTCTTGAAGTAATATCTCCTCCCTGAAAGCATCTCTCCCTAAAACTATACCCCTATTCAATAGAGTCTTACCTTTGTGTAGCCATATTATCCTATTCGGATTCTAGAAATTGAATTAATTTGCATAGCTAATAGACTTAGAACTCATTAATGCAATTATTTATGCACTTATCAATTTGCTTTACATTTACAAATCTTTTCTATATATCAAACACTGTGCTAGATGCTGGGAATACTGAAGCTAATAGAATATAGATCTTGCCCTTGAATAGAGATTGGTTTGGTGTTTATCATTTTTTTTCCTTTCCCCACTTTTGATGAAGTCATATTAGAGCTTATTACAAGTTTTGGTCGATGAACTGTGGACAAAAGGACTTCAAATTTTGGTCAAAATACTCCCCATGAGATCCTCACATCCTCTCTTCTCTCTCTGTGGAAACCATGGAGGCCATATGTCCAAGCTGGCAGCATTACAAAGTGGAAGGAAACTAAGTTTCTGAATTACCACTTGGACATGAGCTGCCTAGAAGAACCATAGTCTTTCACTGTGTTAATTCATTAACATTTGGGGTTTATTTGTTCCAGACAGTAATTCAATTACTTTGAATATCACAATGCTCAGTCTAACAACAGGAATGATTTTGATGATATTGTGGCAAAGGATGCAGTGCATGCAAACTATAGAGTCCTCTACTTACTACTCACTCCAAAGTGTGAACAGCTTGAAAGGTTGGAGCATAGTGGCAACTGAGAATTGAGTGGGAGATAAAACGGGACAACAAGTTGACTGTAGGACCATCTATGCTTAACAATATGACACAAGTCAATGGGAATCTTTCCAAGATTCAAGACTTTGAAAAGAAATATGATAATATTTGAATTTTAGAATAATCACTCATCATCAAAGTGGGGGTTAGGGTGAAATTATTTTGGAGCCAAGGAGATTAATATAGAAAAATTTAATCATCCAGCCAAGAGATGTTAAGACTTTGTATGAAGCCAGTGGCAGTGAGGGTGGAGAAGAAAGGCTAGTCTACAGAACACAGGGATGAGGTGAATTTGAAGGGGGTCAGAATACCCTTATATCCCTTAGACTTGAGGGAGTAGATTTATAGAGATGACACTTTGGAATATATAATGAAAGCAAAAAATCCTCAATTCATAATAACAACATGAAAATAAAAAATACTTACGAAATAAATATACAGAACCCAAATGAAGAAAACAAATAACAGAGAGACTTAAAAGTAGTCTAACAAATGGAAAGGCAGGTAACAATGCTGGCTGGAATAAAACTTCATCATAAAGATGAGTCCTCCCCCAACTGATCTATGCAATGAATGCATTTCTAATAGAAATAAGAATCAACAAGAACTTAAAAAATGATCTTAACATTCATTTGTAATACAAATTAAGAAAAATATTTGAAAAATAATAGAAATTAAAAGAGGGGACTTAAACTGCTGTACAGCAAAAGCCGCTATAAAGTCATTCTAATTGAAATGCTATTGGTACTGCTGAAATCATCTGCAGCAAGAATAGAGCAACAGAATAAAATATACAGAAATAGACCATACTAAATAGAAGAATTGGCTTTATGATTAAGGTGATAGTTCACACAAAAGAGTTCTTAAGCAATTGGCTATTTGAAAAACTAAATAGATATAACTATATCATTAATGCATCATAGATTCCAGATGAATTAGGATGTTTTTTCTATAAAAATTATAATAGAGGGGCGCCTGGGTGGCCAGTGGGTTAAAGTCTCTGCCTTCGGGCGCCTGGGTGGCGCAGTTGGTTAAGCAACTGCCTTCGGCTCAGGTCATGATCACGGAGTCCCGGGATCGAGTCCCACATCGGGCTCCCAGCTCCATGGGGAGTCCGCTTCTCACTCTGACCTCCCCTCTCATGCTCTCTCTCACTCTCTCTCTTTCCTAATAAAGAAATAAATAAAATCTTTAAAAAAAATAAAAAAAAAATAAAGTCTCTGCCTTCAGCTCAGGTCATGATCTCAGGGTTCTGGGAGCAAGCCCCACTTGGGCTCTCTGCTCAGAGGGGAGCCTGCTTCCCCTTCTCTGTCTGCCTGCCTCTCTGCCGACTTGTGATCTCTCTCCTCTGTGTCAAATAAATAAATAAAATCTTTAAAAAATTATAATAGAAAAAATAAATAAATAAATAAATAAAAATTATAATAGAAATATTATTTACTGGATTACTTTGAAATAAATTTTCTGAATTAAAATAAAAGCCCAATCAAATAAATGTAAAAGAAACAACAAGCTAGGAGGAAATTTATAATATGCATGATGAAAGATTTATAGCCTTCATGTGTCACAAAACTCTTACTAATCAATAGGAAAAAATTAAAACTACCAATAAGAAAAGTGATTTAAAAAATTGAAAGAAGAAATTCACAAAGGAAGAAATTCAACAGC
The DNA here is from genome assembly GCA_028533885.1 of Nasua narica. Taxonomy (NCBI): domain Eukaryota; kingdom Metazoa; phylum Chordata; class Mammalia; order Carnivora; family Procyonidae; genus Nasua; species Nasua narica. Next base: position 103,163,812 of record CM052798.1, on the reverse strand, counting down.
CTACAAACATATGAAAAACTGAATGTTATTGGCAGAGAAACACTAACTAATAATTAAATGATATTAAACTCAGGAGACACAGAATATGTTAGGAAATAGTCACTTTCATCTGCTTTTGGTATTACATAAATCAGCACAAACTTTCTATGAGGCAGTCTGGCAATAAGTTTCAAAAGCTTAAGGAATATTTACTCTATTTGATCCAATAATTTGATTTCCATAATTTTATTCTACATAAAAAAATCAGAAACATGCACACAAAATTATGTATAAATTATTTTCATCGGTTATAATGTTAAAAAAATGTAAATCATGGAGTCCAATAATGTGAGATTTAATATGTAAATCATGGTTTACATGCATAAAAATAATACATTGAAACTGTCTACATGTATGTTTTAGAAATATATTTTATCACCTGAAATAGTCGTAAGAAAGTTGAAAAGAAATCTGGTTACAAACGGTAGATACAACATGTTACTAAACAACTATGTTTATACAAATTTGCTATGTCTGTGCTAGGGCCATCTGCAACCCAAAGACCAATTTTGGACTATGCCTGTTTTTGAAAATAAAGTTTTTTTGGCACGCAGCCACACTCATTTGTTTATATATTGTGTGTTTATTTTTGGATGACAATGGCAAGGGAGATTAGTTGTGACTAAAACCATCTGTGTGAAAATCCTAAAATATTTACTATCTGACCATTTACATAAAAATTTGCAATTCCTGATCTACGCATTCAAAAATATAGGAAGCAAGTAAACTGAATCTAAAAAGTAATTATTTCTAGGATGGGAAATTTTAAATAATTTTTCTTTTTCTTTTTTGTATTTTTCACATTTTTCAGAGAAAATTTTTATGATATATCATGTTGCAAAAATCTGACAACACAAGAATATGTCAACATTAACTATATACTGTATGCTTGCTAAAAGGGTAGACATATTTCAAAATATAAGTAACCATTTTCTCTGGATAGATATTAAGTAAGAACGATTTGCCTGTCTTTTCTGACTCTTCTTTCTATGTATTGAATTTATTACAATAAACATATATATGTTACATACATAACCAGAATATATTTAAATATGCATTTTAATAAGGATCCTGGAATTTCTAATTCTAATTTTTTCCTTCTGATTTCTAGGAGGATCTTGGTATTATATTCAACATCTTTTCCCCTTTTCACAACATAGAAGAAAACTTTTTGGAAGACTTTTACGATAGGGATTTTCAATGTTCCTGACTTTGAAGTATAAGTCAAGTCATAAATTATAGCAAACATCTGGCTTCACTTATCTGCAGTTTAAATCATTATACTTCAAAAGAAATGAATCCAGGAATGAAAAACATATAAAAGAAAAGCCAAGGATCTCTTTTTCTGTGCTGTACTCTGTTTTTTGGATCTCAGTAGATTTACTCATGAGCATGTTCAAACTCTCTGGGAACCACCATTCCAATATCATACACTCTGTTCAGACCATCAAATTGTAGTGGGAGATAAAAAAGTCTTATATGATCTCGCAAAGCTTTCAATCATGTTTTCAAAATTTAACAAAAAGAGCTCAAAAACAAACAAACAAAAACCCATCTTGAACATAGATGTGAAAGAAAGCCTTATATAGAGGACTAGCTAATTGATCTCAGCAATACATTAAAAGTGAGAGAGATTAGGTGATAAGGTACAAAACAAAAACCCATATCACAGGGAAACAGAATACTCACAATCAGGACTTTTGTCCCATCACCAGTCACGTATTCCAGTCGAGTCCAAAATGAGGCCTCTGCCTCAGACCTTGCTCTCTGTAAAAAGGCTGCCCTTGGTGGCTGAGCTTAGCTCTCAGGCACAAGTCCAAAACACAGCTGCCTTTTCTGAGAACTTCTAGATGCATTTTTCTGAGAACTATCCCAAACTGTAGAATTTGCATCAACTTCATGGTTGGCATGAAATTCCAGAAGAAACACATGGATCCATCAATGACCAGCTTATAGACCTAAACAATCTGAGATGAGCTTCTCTTGTCTTGAAAAGTTCAGTGCTCCTTCTCCCAGCTCCTGGTACTCTCAGCAGCCAGTGTAGATGCTTAGTCTGAAGGCTGTTGCATTTGTACCTTTGTGTAACCACCTTGGGCAAATTTTTATTGACTCTTGCCTTTCACCCTTGTGGTTCTTTGGTGGGGATATACCTTAAGGTCTGAATTTCTAAAACAGTGATTTAGTGATAAATCTTTAGAAAAAGCAAGCAAGAAAGAAACATGCAATGCTCATATCAACAGAAATGTATTTCTTGGATATCAAGGAAATAAGGTAATTGTGGCTCTCAGTGTCAATTTCTTCCTAGCTGAAATGAGAGATAGGGGCTAGTAGATGACCTGGCACAGGTTCCTGCCTCATAAAGCAGTTTCATCAACTTGTCGTGCCTGGAATTTCTAATGCCATTGGAATTTCTATCTGATCATTATTCTCCTCTATGACCCAGTCATAGGTCAAAGATCAAGAATTTTTTGAGGCCTGGGGGACCTTTAAAATTGCTAGCAGTTCTCTCTGGGACAGCAGGAAAAGTCTTTGGGGAAGCATGGAAGTGAGCTGGCTAGGATTCCTCATTTTCCAAGACCAGCATCCTGCCCTTGGTGAACCTCTTCCTGCCTCAGAGCCCCAGCCTGTCATTGCAGCATGTGCTTAGAAGGCTCCCTCTGCTGGTTTCTGAGAAGGTCTGGAGGCTGCTCTGCTCACAGTCAAGACCAGAAGGAGCAGAGTGAGAGAGAAGCAACCCAGTCTACATTATCCCTTAATCCTACCTCTGAATGTGGGCAATGAGCATCAACATATGCAGTGAGCCTGTGGGCCAGGCTGCAGTGTGAACAATCCTGGCCTTGCTTGGTCCTGGCCCAGCCACTTCTCAGCCTTTTAAATCCTAAGGGAGCAGGGTCATTCACCGCCACTCCCTGCTCTCTGTGCAATCTGGAGCTCACCTTTTAGCCTCTAAAACAGGAACACTCTTCATTCGTGGCAGGTCTGAAGGAAGACTACTTTAAAGACAACAAAATGCAACTGCGAACGGCTAATTCCTTGCATATGTACCTTCTCCAGCTTATAAATCATCCAGTGTATTCATAGGATGCTTTCAATGTATTCAAAGCATGAGTCATCGAGGGAGAGATGCACACTAAAAGAGTTAGTCCCTATGTTTGAAAATGAGGTCACCTTGAATTCTGTGTGAAAGTGAACAGGAACATTGTCAGTCTTGGTTTATCATTATTCAGATTTTAGCCATTAATGCAGTGTCTCCGGTCTGACTCAATATAGATAAACAGAAGAGTAAGAATTTCCAGACTGAAAGCAGGGTTTCAGCAGGATTATGAATACTTTTTATTTTACAAGTCGTTCTTTTAGTGGATCAGTTATTCATTTTTTTAAACTAAAATATATACAATGCATCCTGGAGTAATACCTTTTTTTTTTCTTTATCTCCTCCTATAGGATGGGTTTGGAAAAGCTGTATAGAGCAATTTGTTTTATGAAATTAGAGATCCAACAGATTCTGTCATGTTAGTGGATGACAGAGGAGTTCATAGCAATCCTATTTTAATAACTCCTTCCTGATTGTTTCAATATATTTTTTAAAAGAGAATCATTTATTTGAGAGAGAGCAAGAACATGTGAGCAGAAGGAGGGGCAGAGGCAGAAGGTGAGAGAGAATCCCCAAGTAGACTCCCCACTGAGTGGGGAGTTTGACACAGGGCTCCCTCCCAGGACCCTGGAATCATGACCTGAGCAGAAACCGAGTCAGATATTTAACTGATGAAGCCAGCCAGGCATATATATATATATACACATACATGTGTATATATATATATATATATATATATATATGATATATATGTATATAGAAAATAATACATGTATGTGTATATATATATATAGAGAGAGAGAGAATCACCAACCTGCCATTATTTCCCAAATCTGTCTGAAATATTTAATTTTCACATGCCATTGCAATAACCTTTGCTGAAAAAGAGACAAGAGGCCAAAAATAGATTCACTTGTGCTAAGCCCCATATCACCAAATTGAGTCATAATTCCTAATCTAATTGCAGTGTCAGCCCCTCCCAGCAGGAGAATCTTAAACCAGCCAATAGAATTATCTGGTCAGCAATCGTGAGGTAATCTGTTTGGTAGACCCCTTCTCCCTACCAAAGGAAGGTGATCTTGCCACAAACAATTGATTCTTTACTAGTAACTTCTTGTCCCACCTAATTCTGCCCATAGAAGTCTTTCATTATGTACAGTTTTTCAAAACTACTTTGTTTGCTAGATGGGATGCTGATCTACATATGAATCATTAAATAAAGCCAGTAAGATCATTAAGATTATTCAGTTGATTTTTTTTCATGCCTCCAATGGGGGAAAAGAGAATGAAGGAGAAAGAGAAGAAGGAGAACACCAAGAAGGAAGCAGTGTACCTTTTTAAAGAGAACAACTTTTTTTCAATCTTATCCTAACCTTGTTGTTAAGTCCAGGGTAATGTCCAACAGTAATATGAGGAGAACAGACGTTCTGCATCCAAATCTGTAACAGATCTAAGTAATCCAAGCATCTCTAAGTTACAGATGATCTAAAAAACAATATTTTAAATTGCCCTTAGAAATACTGTGAGAAAGAATTGTGCCTCGGTGGCTCAGTTGGTTAAGGCCAACTCTTGATTTCCACTCAGGTCATGACCTCAGGATCCTGGGATTGAGCCCCACATTGGGCTCCACCCTCGGCGGGGGGGGGACTGCTTGAGTATTCTCTCTCCATCTGTCCCTCCCCCAAATTTATCTCTCAACTAAATAAATGAATCTTTTAAAAAAGAAAAGAAATACTGTGAGAAAGAAAAAAATGTTGGTTTTCTTCCTTCCTTTCTCTCTCCCTTCCTCTGTCTCTTTTTTCCTGCCTTCTCCCTCCCTCCCTCACTTCTTCCTTCCCTCTTTCCTTTTGTTCCCTCTTCCCTCCCTTCCTTCCCCTCTCCTTTTATTTCTTCTTCCCTCCCTCCCTCTTATCTTTCCTTCCTATCTTTGCTTTCTTATTCTCTAACTTTTTTTTCCTGATAATTAATACAATGACAAAGGGGCAAATCTTTACTTTTTTGTGGAATTGAACCAAATTCAGTTCTCCTAAAAACTGGAAGTAGAATTGAGGTGAAGTGAGACATGATACTAGGGCCCTAATGCTACATATTTTTTTTACTATATAAATTTTATCTCTAAAATTTTCCCATTACCTATAATCTTGGTTAGAATCCATATTTTAACACCTTACACAAACTATCCATTGGACTGAACTCCTGGAAAAATAAGGAAGTAAGGAGTTATTATTTCCTGGAATCTGATTGTCAATATTCAAATATACCTGCTTAAAATAAATTCTTCATAGATTCAAATAAGAAATAAACATTCCTGGCTATCCTTTTTTTCTTTTTCTCCTATTAATGTTTATAGAAACTTATAATGTACCAAGGAACCATAAATATTATTTATAACTATGTCCTTTATTATCAGATCTAATGGAAATAATAAAAATTCTCTTACATTAAACTCCTATAATTTCCCTATGAAAAGTAGATCTGTGAAGAACATAAAAAAGATATGATCACTATCCAATGTTTCACAGTCTAAATATCTTAGAAGTCTAGAAATGTTCTATTATGAGACATTATCTTGAAAAAATTACCTCTGATGTTTCTTATCAAAGTAAAATGTTTTATAAGCTCTGTATAGTTTTCTAAGAATTGATGTGTTTTAACTACTTTAAAGTGTTTATTTTGCTGTTTAAAGCATAGAAGTTCCTTTAAAATGGAGATGAAATAGAGGAAATGTTTGCCAGAACTTTCAATTAAATACAAAAAAAGATATCCTTTTGAAAACATTTCTCGCCAAGTTACATATTCTTGCAACCAAGGAATTTCTAGACCAAGATTTTCAAAAAATAGCTATGTGCCTCATGATGAAATGAATACCACTGTAGAGAAAAGTCTGTTGCAATTTTTTTTAAAAGGTTAAGATAGTGAACTAGCACTTTGTTCTTATTAAGTCTACAAAATTGTGGCTCATTCTTAACATTTGGATTTAAAAGACAGTATGTGGTGCCAATTACCTACATTTAAGCTTTTAATTCAAGGAAGTTATTGGATTTGTTTTATTTTGTAAATGAACCTATTTGTGAGTCAACACAACACTGTTTTTCTCCTGTTTACATTTAATCACAGATGCTGTACACATTCAATTTTCCAAGTACTGACTTGGTAGATTTCTTTCCCACTTATATGTTTGTAGTAATTCTTGTAGATCATAGCCTATGCTAACTCAAAAGGCAAAACACGTTTTCCCTCAAACAAAAATAAGGAGCTTTTAACTGAATTCATTCCCAGAACTGACGTCTCCTGCTGCTCTTAGCCCTGGGGATCCTTCTCCTGTTGGAATCAATTGAAGTGTCACACATCAGAGCGAGAACAACGTGGCACAGAGGATATTTAGGTCAGAGACCAGCCTATCAATCTGAATTGAGACTCTTAGAGAAAACAGCTTTTAATTGTCTAGCAGTATATATTTAAAAGGACTCCAAGGCACAGAGATGTTCCTATTTAGGTGGGAAATGTATGCATTTTTGAAGCCCCTCCTCAATTAAAGAATATGCCTAAAAATATCTTGAAACCCTATTGTGTTCTGGGCCCTGTGTGTAGGGGACAGTCCTGTTCAAAGAATTTAAATTCTGAGGATAAAATTTGACAGTTGTAAGGCTAAACTGAAATCTGAATTTCAGACTGTGATTTAATAAAGCAATGATGTAATATAGGAAACCACAGGAAATAGAGGTAAATGGGCATCTAAAAGATAAATGGGCACAACACTTGTCCTGGATCTGGAGGAAGGAGAAAAAGAAGCATCCACAGATACCAGGGAAGCCCCTTAGGAGGTGTAGTGTGGGGTGTGTTCAAACAAAGGTGTGTTTACCCAGTCCATCAGGGCGAAACAGAGATAAGAGAGATGGAGATCAAATTGCAGAAAACTTTAGGGTAAACACCGAGTAGTGCAATTGCAGGGTCATAGGGTAGCTGTATATTTAATTTCCTGAGGAATCTCCATACTGTTTTCCAGAGTGGCTGCACCAACTTACATCCCCACCAACAGTGGAGGAGGGTTCCCCTTTCTCCACA
>CM052798.1:103127567-103156114 GCA_028533885.1 Nasua narica | reverse complement strand
GAGCCTGTTGGTGGGTATCGAGAGGGGCACGTACTGCATGGAGCACTGGGTGTGGTGCATGAACAATCATTCTTGTAACACTGAAAAATTAAAATAAACAAATTTGGAAAAAAAATTGCAGAAAACTTTAACTGTCATTCTGAGAAGTTGCAACTTGGTAAAAAATGATAAGACACTTTGTTGTTGTTTTGGTTTTGTTTGTTTTTGTTTTTTGTTTTCAGCAGAGAAAACAGAATAATGAACTAACATTGTTTGAGTAACTTCCATTGGCCAGATACTATACAAGGTATCTATCTTGTATATGTTATTTATTTTATCCCCACAAAAATCCAATGAATAATGACGTACTTTGTTGACAAGGAATCTGAGCCTCAGTTTCACTATCATACTGGGGCAGACACTGTTGGTTGCCTGTTTGCAATATTTTTCGTGCCCACCATGACAGAGGCTTCAAAAACTAGAAATTGTCCTTCCCATCCTCCCCAGCAGGCTAGAGGTCTCCATGGAACACAGTTCTCACCAATAGGAGCATAAAGGGAAATCTGTTAGGAAGCTTCAAGAAAAGTTTAGGATTGCTTCTTAAAATACAACCAAACCCAGGTTGCTGGGGGGTTTGTATTAACCCCCAGGGAGGGATAGGGTGGCTGTGTTATGGACAATGGGGAGGGTATGTGATATGGTGAGTGCTGTGAATTATGTAAGACCCATGATTCACAGACCTATACCTCTGAATCAAATAATACATTATGTATTAATAAATAAATAAAAAACAAACAAACAAACCCAAGTCTTGCTGCCCCTGTCCCTACCTCTTCTCACCCACAACATGGAGGTCATACTGCCAGGTGGGAAAACATGATGGAGCCACAGTAACCTCTAAGTGCACTACCAGGAAGACTATCCCTGAGGTCTTGGGGCAGAAGACCACAAACCAAACTAAGATGCTTGAATCACACAGAGTTAAATAAATCTAAAACCTACAGTGAGAAGCAAGGGAAGGAGAAGGGGAAGAAAGGATTCCCTAGGTCCTGTGTTAGGATACAATGCTCACCTAGCTCTCTTTGCTACATCGGCCTTGATGCCAAACTGAGATCAGGGAAAACAAGAGGTCTCTACTGAAGGAGTAGAAGGAAGGCAAGGGGTCTCTACCAACAGAAGGTGCCTGAAGTCAACACACATTGCTCAATTACAGTCAGGCAGTGGCATCCTTGATCACAGTACCATTGATGAATAGCCTGAACAGCAGCCATGCATCTTATGTACTCACCATGGGTGAAGGACATAGGGTTAGAATGGGTGTCACCAATGGGGGTTGATTTAGGAGCAACCTAGCTTTCAAACCAGATGTGACATCATCCCTACTTTGTGCATATTTAAGACCTACATGATTTTTCTTTATCTATCTACAGATAACATCCTTCTTTGTTCTACTGAAACACATAAATGTTCCATTTAGTGTATATCTAATGTCTCTATGGATTAGTAACTTAGTATCTATACATCTTATAATTTCTGACTATGATTCATAACTTACTTGCTTAAAATCTATACTTAAGACCTCTTATGAGATATTCATTTATTTGCTTTTTTCATCCTCTATTGAAGAATTAAATATACTCTGTTAATTCAGCACATACTCCTTATAGATGCGAAGTTACCAGACAACATTTTTGTAACCATATAGCTACAAGTAGAGAGTAGAGAAAAACCTGTAGGAATGGAGTGGCAAGACAGTCTTTAATACTCTGCAGTTGAACCAGAGCCAGAAACTATCTACTTCTAGACTTCTTGCAATGCGCAAAATATAAGATTCTATTTAATTAAGCCACTATTTATATGAGATTTCATGTGCACTTAAATGCTTCCTGATTAGACTCCATGTCACCCCATTCACTCAACAAATATTTGATAACCTGTTGTAAATCAGATACTATTTAAGAAATTTGAGATAGAACAGTAAAAGTAGTCTCTATTGTCATGAAACCTACCTTCTAGTGAAAAAAGAGAGAAAATTTTAAAAAGATTAAATTTTGGATTTCTGATTCTGGCTATGACAAAGTAACCAGTCTAAATTTGCCGCCTTCCTGTAGTCAACTAAAAAAGTCAACAAAAATATATGAAATACAGTATTCAGACATGAAAGAAAAGTCAATGCAAGATTGTGATCCTTGAGGGGAGAAAAACAAATGATAGGGACTGACAATCAATTCTGCTTTCTACCTGGAGGCAGACCATGGTGCAGAAAGAGGAAAGCAAGATGACCCCAATGGAATTGCTGAGCTGAGAAGATAAGGATCAAAATTTGGGGAGACTTGGCCAGCTCAAATTTGCCTCGCAGAAGAATTCCTAACATAAAGGATCTATGCAAAAAACAAAACAAAACAACAAAAAACAAACTCAGGGTTCTTTAAGTGGGGTCTCTTTGAGGCTTGAGATTCAACAAAGCTGGGCAAAGAGTAACCACCAAAGAAAACATAATTCCAAGATAACTACACACTGAACAACCACTAGAACTTGCAGGGGCTGGGAAATGTTGGAGTTCGGATTAACTAGAAAAAAGAGAGCTCATTGAATAACCAGGACATTCAGTAGGGACCTCAAAACACTTTTTACCTTAGTAGTAAAGATAAACTAGCACTAGATTAGAATCAATTCTAAACCTACCTAAACAAAACTTAAAACCAGTTTTCAAAATATCAAGCTCTTTGACATATAAATTTAGTGCCTGCAGGAACAAAGCCCAGCACTCCTTAAAGGAAAACAACCTAATCTTGATAATCAATAATGTAATATTCACAATATTCAGCAACCAATCAAATACTAGTAGACATGCAAAGATGCAGAAAAATATGACCCATCATCAGAAGAAAAATCTGTCAGGATGCCTGGGTGGTTCAGCCAGTTAAGGGTTTGCCTTTGGCTCAAGTCATGATCCCAGGGTCCTGGAACTGAGCCCAGCGTTGGGCTATCTGCTCAGCGGGGGGCCTGCTTCTCCCTCTCCCTCTACCTGCAGCTTCCCCTGCTTGTGCTCACTCTCTCTCTGTCCCTCTCTGACATTTCAAATTTCATTTCAAATAAATGAAATCTTTTTTTTTAAATATTTTTATTTATTTATTTGACAGAGAGAGAGAGAGATCACAAGTAGGCAGAGAGGCAGGCAGAGAGAGGGGGAAGCAGGCTCCCCGTTGAGCAGAGAGCCCGATGCGGGGCTGGATCCCAGGACCCTGAGATCATGACCTGAGCCAAAGGCAGAGGCTTTAACCCACTGAGCCACCCAGGCGCCCCAAATAAATGAAATCTTTTAAAAAAAGAGAGAGGGAAAGAAAAAAACTGTCAGCAGAAACAAATCTGTAATTGACAAAGATGATTGAATTTGTAGACAAGAAATTTAAAACAATTATTACAAATATATTCAAAGACTTAAATAAAATATGAGCATAATAAACAAATTAATAATATAAAAAGAACCAAATGGAATTTCTACAACTGAAAATCATAATATCTGAAATTAAAATGTATTGAATGAGTTCAACAAGAAATTAAATTCAAAGTTAGTGACATTAGAAACTTTCCAAACTGAAACAAAGACAGAAAAAAGGGTGAAAAGAATGAACAGAATCTCGATGATAACATGGGATAATATCAAGTCATCTATGAATATAAAAAGAGTTCCAAAAACAGAAAGGGACAGAAGAAATATTTAAAGAAACATTGCCAATGATTTTCCATATTAGGTTAAAAATATCCATCAACAAGACAGTTGAAAAACACTAAACAGAATAAACAAAAATTAAATCACACTAAGGCACATTATAATCCATTTGCTGAAAATAAATAATAAAAAGAAATCTAAAGTATCTCATATAGATATACAAAAATAAAAATTATCAGACTTTTCACCAAAGTCAATCCAGAATATGATAGAACAACAACTTTAAAGTACAGTTGACCCTTGAACAACATGATTTGAACTGCATATATCCACTTACATGTGAATGTTTTTATATTTAAATTGAATACAGTATTGTAAATATATTTTTTCTTCCTTATGACTTTCTTAACATTTTCTATTCCTTAATTTACTTTATTGTTAGAATACAGTATTTAATACATATAACATCCAAAATGTGTGCTGCATTGGTTATCCCTGAGGCTTCCTGTCAATAGTAGGTTCTTAGTAGCTAAATTTTGAGGGAGTCAAAGTTATGTCCAGATTTTCAACTGTGGGAGAATCAGTATACCTAACTCCCATGTAATTCAAGGGTCAACTGCACCGCAAAGCAGAAAAAACTGTTACTCTAGGAATCTATAAGCAGAGGAAACATTCTTTAAAAACAAAGGTGAAATAAACACATTTCAAACAGAAGCTAAAATGATTCATTGCTAGGATACTTGTTTTACCAAAAATGTTAAAACATGTTCTTCAGGATGAAGAAAAATAATACCAGATGGAAATTCAGATCTATACAAGAGAATAGATGCCCAGAGATATGGTAAATCTGTAAGTACATAGAACAGATTTTTGTTCTTTTAAATTTTTAAATAAATAGTTGACTGTTTAAAGCCAAAAGTAAAAATTATGTATTATATAGTCTATTATATATATTACCAAAAAGAAAGAACAAAGGTTGTAGGGTTCTTTCATTTTATATGCAGTGGTATAATGTTAATTTACAGTAGACCGTGGTGACTCAAAGATGCAAAGAATAACCACAAAAAGAAAATAAGCCCCCCAAATGCTCGATTAATCTGAAAGAAGTCTATGTGCACAGTAAAGCTAGCGTCTTGAAGTAAATCTCATTGAGTTATTAATCTTAATAAGCAAGCTGTTTAATTGGTTCACTGTTTTACCTCCTACAGGCGGATATTTCTGGAGTAAGCAGCTATGTTATTTTTCAATATAAGAACATGGAAGAATATGCACTCCAAGTACTGTTTCACAAACAAGGACAAGGAATTTTGCTGTTTCATTTCTCCCTGATTTGGATCCAACTGTTCGACTATTAAAGAACCATACTTCCCAGTATATTTTGTAGTCCATTGATGATATCATAGCTTGGATTTTCATTTTGGAATAAATTACTCAAGAAGTAGATTGACAGTGGGGAAGCTTCTGTCTGCTAGTTCCACTTCAAATTATGTGGATTTAGAAGCTAATCTTTGTGCCCAGCTCCCTTGTTTCTTTGGCATTCTGGAGGAATGTGGGACGCATAGGTTCGTATTTTAAGGTGACCCACATTCTACAATCACAACTTTCAATCAGTTATTTCATTTCCATTTTAGGTACATCTAAAAAGTACAGCATTACACTAATGTCTTAATGCAAAGACAATGATATGAACAGAATCTTAAACTCGATTTTAATGGCTTCTGAGATAATGATATAAAACTAATCTTTATGTTCTCTATTTATAATTACCTAAAGGACAAGTTTTCTATTTTATTCATCTCTATTTCCCTTGCATTTAGTGCACATTTTGCCACACTGGGGAAATTCAGTAACTTCCATATTAAATTTTAATTAAGTAAGAGATTAATTAGGATTCCAAATCAAGTGAACATTTTATCATTGCTCACTGGTAACGTTTTTCAGTCCAGAAAAAAAATTATGTTGCCAAGAAAACTTTCTGTGAGGAGCTAATATCAAATTGTAGCCCTTTCTGTGTTAGAACCCATGGAAGAATTCCATTTATTATGGGTTATCACTTGACTACACAGGGTATGCCATTTTCCACACATACTATTAGGAGGTGAGAATACATGACATCATCATTCATAAAAACAACCATACTACATCTATCATCTATAGAAATCCATGGTGTGGCATTTATCTAGCAGTCAAACTAGTTGATCAATATCTTAAGAGTGTAGTAATCTGAGAGGAGGTAGCAGCAGGAGAAACATGAGGTAAAGGTATTTGTATCTTGTGCTAATTTGTGTGTGTGTGTTTTAATATTTTGTTTATTTATTTGAGAGAGAGAGAGACTGAGACAGCGCATGAGAGAAGGTCAGAGAGAGAAACAGGCTCCCCAGGGAGCTGGGAGCCCAATGTGGGACTCGATCCCAGGACTCTTGGATCATGACCTGAGCCAAAGGCAGTCGCTTAACCAACCGAGCCACCCAGGCGCCCCTAATTTGTGTGTTTTAATGGTTTCTCTTGTGTTAAAAAGTATTTTAACTCTTAAGCCTAATTCAAAGATTTTCCAGCCTTGCATATTATGTTCTTAACTCCTCCCCCACCTCAAGTAATTGTTAATTCAGAGAAAATTACCTAAGCACACAGTTCTTATCTTACATTATGTGAGATCATATTTCCTTGTTATAGTAATTTGAGTCAGAAATCTGTTGAATCTTAATTTACTGTGCAAAAAAGCATTTAACTTCCACAGATGAAAATCAACTAACAGAATAACTTTCTCTCTTCATTACTTGTTTACGGGATTATGAATGAAATTCTATATGTTGACATAATTTATTAAACCCACCTTGGTATTTTTGATTCTGAATTAGAAGCAGCCCCTGACTTAGCAGTGGATTTATATTCAAATGACCAGAAAAAGTGCTGAAGGGGCACTTTGGTGGTTCAGTGAGTTAAAGCATCTGCCTTGGGCTCAGGTCATGATCTCAGGGTCCTGGGATCGAGTCCCACATCCGTCTCAGTGAGGAGCCTGCTTCCCCCCCACCCCACTCTCTCTGCCTGCCTCTCTGCTTACCTGTGATCTCTATATATATCAAATAAATAAATAAAATCTTTAAAAAAAAGTGCTGGAGACTTCTGAAAAAGAAAATATAGTCCCTAGTGAATAAATACAATCTCAGAAAAATGACATTGGATGGATTCCTTTAAAGAAGCTCTTCTAAGGAAAGACTTTCTTATCAGAAAAATCAGTGAAATTTAAGACTGATATGATGTGTTCTCCAGTGTTTGAACAGTTAAAACAAAAATAGAAAACTATTTTCAGGGTAAGGTCTAGGCTTAAGGCATTTTTTGTTTTTAGCAAAGACATTTTCTCATTGGAAAAAAAAATTCTATTCAGGTAAGAAATAAAAGGGACTTCACTGTGGAAGTTTTCAGTTATTTACTGCAGAGCATAACAGTTTGGATGAATTATGTATTCTCTTCCCCTCACTATATTGTGGGTGTTCTGTTGTTTATTACAAAGAAAGTGTTCATCGTGTTTCTACTATAAGAACTATATCTCCATGGTTTATGCAAAAGACTCAGCAACATCTTATTTCATTCTTAGAGCATGAGTAAGCTGGTGGCTGTTAACAGGAATTATTGAATTTAATTTGAGCACCTTGTTTTCTTTTGTTTTTTCCAATGCAAAAAGGTGTATTTATTAAAGCATAGGGACAGGACAGCCTGTTATTTTTAAGAGTATACTCCAGTCTTGCACATTAGAGAGAGAGCATATTAGGAAAACATAAGATCTGGGAAGTTTCTCCTGTATCCTGCACCTTGTCCTCTTTTATTTGAAGTAAGCTGAAGGGGCAAGTGGAAAGAGAGCCCACAGATGGCAAATGTTTGAAAATAGCTCTGACCTGGTGTGGTTTTTCTCAGAGTCTCTATTTCACCTCGAAGACCTAACTATACTCTAAAAATGTCCATTCCAGAAAAATCCCTAACCGTCAGCCGCAACTTTTTCTGAGTTTCGGATCCACTCTTCTAACCCCTTTTTTCTTTGGCATTTACCTATCCACATCATTAAAAAAAAAAAAAAAAAGAAGTAAAAAACTTCTATTTCAGAATGCAAGTGGGGGAAATCAACAACTATATAACTGAGTATGCTTTTAGAACAACTTCTATTCTAGGCATTTCTAGTTGGACAGAAATAAAAAAAAGGTAACTCGACGAAAAAGAAGTGAGCTCCAGGGAAGGGGAAAGTGTTTAACAACTGAAGTCCCCTACTCACAAAGAAAATTCTGCAGGAGTAAAACTCCATTCTTTAAACCATTAGCTATTGGGGATCTCAGTTGCAACAGTATTGAGCAGGAACAACGTACTAGGGTTTTACAAAGCCAGTTAAATACACTTAAAATTAAATATTAAGTAATGAAAGTTTTTTCCTTGACATAATCCAAAGATCACTCATAGAAAAAAAAAACTTTTCTTCCCCCTTAACTTTCTACATGTTTTCCTAAAACTGAAGCTTAAAAATTAATAAACCTATACAAAGAAATCCAATATTTAAAAAAGAGCTCTGGATACTTGGTGTGCAAATATATAACTCTTCATACAGGTAGAAATAACTTTTCAATTTATTCTTTTTCAAACTGAAATTGAAAGAAAACTCTCATACAAGGTAGCCCAGACACATTAAAAAAAGATATTTTAACCTATCAAAATCAGTTAAGAGTTACTTTCTGTGAGTTTGACATTTTTTAAGCTTTCAGCCATGTATGGCCTTAAAGGTCTAGATTATTTCCAAAAATTTCTTCTAGTACTCTGGCTTTATGGTTAACAGCACCGAACTCATTAACTATTGAGAACAGACTGAGTGTTCTATCATTGTGCTGGGGGCCATACGGGTGTTTGCTTAAATTGTGGCTACACTATTTCCTTAACTGGAAAGTCTTTTTAACTTCTTTGAGCTCTGGTATCATCTATAAAATGGGTATGTTAAAAACGATGCCTGCCTTATAAGGTTGTCATTAAAATGATGTAATGATGTTATGAATTAACACACATTCTCTGGCATTTAGACAGAGTTCAATAACTATTCTCTACTAGGAAAGGTAAATTTCCTAGTTAGGTGCTTGTGGATCCCATCACTTTTAAGGAGTATGAAGAAATTTTTTTTAAAGTGATACTCAAAACAGGTGTGGTTTTGGGACTATGAAAATAAGGGTGTGGTAATGAACAGAGTGGGGAATGGGAAAAGGGGAAAAAGATGACAAAGACAGATTAGAAAATTTTTTGTGAGCTCAGAAAGCTTCCATCCAGTGTTGACGACCACAGTCTTTCTCAATGTTTGAGCGTGGGAATTGGGGCTATTTGTTACTAAGTGTAGAGGAACAGAAGTGCCTTTAAGTGCTCACTATAATCATGGAAATTCTGAACAATCCTAACTTTCACTATCTCCTCTACCGCTATAGTTTTTTTAAGTCACAGAACATATATAATGCTTTTGTTCATACAAAAGGGTTTATAATTGACTAAGCAGAAACACCTACATGTACACTTGTGTATATATGCATGCCCCAAGAATATGATTCCCAGGAGGTTATGACAGTTGCATACACGGAGCTTAGAGCCCTGGTTCAGTTATGAGTGTGTAGCTCAAGGTCACAACAACATATGACTCTTCTAGGCATTCCACAGGAGGCCCAAACTCCCCTCAGGGCTGTTACTAGGGATGCCACTATCCTTCTAATTCTAGCAAGTTCTTGTGAGCTGTTCCATTGGCCTTCAAACATTTTATTATTCATTGTGATGGGTTCCCTTATACATTATAATCAAAGAAAAGTGTCACTGCATAACAAAGACTGGAATAATAGTTTGAAAGATTTTGTCCAAATATATGCAGATTTGTACTCAAACTGACAACCAGTAAGTACCCAAGAAATTCATTATGCTAGACGGTCTACCTGGAATTCTTGATCTGAACACAAAGAAAATTTCCAAAATGTCATATCATACCACCGTATAATGGGCCACCTCTGTTGCTAGTTGAATGGTACATGAGATCTTTAAAAAATCTCTTCTAGAGAACTTAACAGCATATTTCAACTAGCCTTTATGACCTGCTACTGTTTAGCTTCTGTAATGAGTACATCCAAGTGAGAGCGAGTTGGCAGCAGGAAGAAAGCTAATTAAACACTTTTCAGGTCACATTATTGAAAATGAGGCCATCTGGTTGACTGTCACAGTGGGCATTACACAGTACTAGTGTCTCTGAGCACGTATTATGGAAAACGTAAGATTAAAATGCCAGACTTTTTCCAAACAATTTTCTCGCCATTCCACATGTAAGGAGAAAGGTTATCACTTGACCTGAACATCATTTTAAAAAGAATAACATGTGCATCTTGCAGGTAAAATATTCTATTGTAAAGGGGGTGCCGGGGTGGCTGGGGCAGTTAAGCGTCTGCCTTCAGCTCAAGTCATGATCCCAGGGTTCTGGGATCAAACCCTGTGTAGTGTTGCTCCTTGCTCAGTGGGGAGTCTGCTTCTTTGCTTCTCTCTGCCACCGCCTCCCCCCACAGTCATGAGCACTCTTGTTCTCTCTCAAATGCTCTCAAATAAATAAATAAAATCTTTTAAAAAATATTCCATTGAGATTATCTATGAATTCAGATGTTCAAATTTGCCCATATAGCAACTAAGTTCCTCAGTTGTAAGCAATAAAAATGGGCTGGCTGACGAAGCATTAAAAAAAACCTGCTTATTAAAAGATATTGAATAGCACAGAGGATTATGGGGAAGACTGGAAGATATCTTTATGGTTAAGCTATCAAGAAAGTGTGTGTATTCTTGCAGAATCAGCCCAAGGAGGAAACTCCACTGCAGCTGTGCTGTGCTGATTCCTAGAGCTGCTGTTTTCACCACCATGCCTGCAAAACACCCCTGCATCCCTGGCCCCCGAAAGCTGGTGCTCCAGCTACAGAAAGGCTCCTCAGGGAGTCGCTTTCATTAGATTGTTCACTTGAAAATGGAAATCTCAGGAAGAAACTGATCAGCTAAGCTTGGGTTACAGACCCACCTGGGAGATGAGAGTTACACATTGTTGGGTCCCACCTTAGGGAGTCTGGACCACAGCCTAAAAGATGCTGCAGAACAAAAAATCTGACCCTATCATTTGAGAGACCATATAATATATCATGCACGTTGGAATGCTTTTCAGAGTAAAAGAGGATGTGCTATTAAATAATGATTCCAAGGAAGGAGGTATAAACTTTAAAGAGAATATGGTATTTAATTACGGTGACCAAGTTTTCACACCCAGGCTGTATTCTCAGTGGTGCCAGGAGGTTTTGCTGTGTGCCTGCTTGGCTGTGATGCTCCCAGGTAAGAGGTTGCCTCTCCAAGGGCTGCTATGAGAAGCCAATCAAAAACACCAGGCTATCACCTAATACGGAACAGGAGGGAATCTCGTCTGCCTGCCACAGAGATCCAGGTTCTCACTGAGGTGTGGTTGGCTCTGTGATACCTGCTGAGCTTCTCTGCAAGGCTCTCCAAATAATGCACAGTAATGTGCACTAATTAAAAACATTTCCCCAGATGCCCAGATAAAGCCACCTTTCTAATTGTATGGTGAATCCAATCTGTAGCTCATCTGACGGTGGAAAAAACATGTGCTCCCTTTAATACTTTATATATCTGTATTAATTATTTATCTTCTATTGAAATAAGTACATTGGCTATAAATGGAACAAATTTGGGATTAACCCTGACTTCTGGTCAACAGATGAGGCATTGCTGGAACTATAAACAGCACCACTGCATTGGGAAATGAGGCCATTACGGGCCGGTGTGAGAAACAGCCTTCTGTGATGCTGACACATTCTCTCTATAACCTGAATGCTTTAAACTCTTAAGATAAATGTTCTTTTTAAATAACTGGTTTTTTGGGGTGCCTGGGTGGCTCTGCTGGTTAAGCATCTGCCTTAGGCTCAAGTCATGATTTCAGAGTCCTAGGATAGAGTCCTACGTCATGGGGCTCCCTGCTCAGCGGGGAGCCTTCTTTTCTCTCTTCCTCTTCCTCTCCCCCATGCTCACATGCACTTTCTCTCTCAAATAAATAAAATCTTTTTTAAAAATAACTGATTTCTTGAAGTTTATGTCATTTTTTTACTTATTTTCTTACTTATTCAACTTTGAAAATTACTGTGAGGATTTCTCCAAAACTCCTAGTTTTGCTGCTGAATTTTATTACTCTGTCTTCATTTTAATATCTAGTATGTGACTGCTTTGTCAGGTAGTTTCAAGGGACAAAGTAGTGAATAGCACATGGTCCTTGTCCTTGAGATGGACATGTCAACAAACAGGCACCATAATGTCACAGGTAACTTGACTTTGAACTGACTAGTATTCAACCATTTGAATGGTTGGGAAGAAAACCACATGTATTTTAAACTATATGGATAAAAGATGGAAAACACCCCCACATTAAGCCTTTATTCTTAATCTCTGCAAATAATAATCTTCAGTACAAAAATATATACAAATGGCTACAATTTTTAGTAAGATTTTTTAAAAAAATGAAATAACTAAAAAAAAAAAAAAAAACGACTGCATTTCTAAAGCACAGATGTGGCCATTCCTGCAAATAATTTATGATCCTTGTCCTTAAGACATTCAGTCTATTGAGAAGGTGAACATGTCAACAAATATACATTATAACTTCATAGGTGGCTTGACTTTGAACTGAGTACTCATAAAGTTAAACTTTTGGGGGAAAAAAGCCTCTCATATATTTTAAACTGTATGGACAAAAGACAGAGAACATTGCCAAGTTAAACCTTTATTCATGTCTCAAAAATAATTTTAAATACAAAAATATATAAAAAAATCATTATAATTTTGGTTAGTATTTTTAATGAAATATTTTTTTAAAAACATCACATTTCTAAAACACAGATGTAGCCATTTCTGCAAAGAATTTATGGTCTTTTTGTGACCATTAAAGTCACTGCACCTGACTGTTCACAGACCCAGAAACCCATTGGCCCAGTCAATGAAGACCAAGAATGAGTCCTCCCCAGGGCCAGGTATTTTGCCCAGATGAACTGCTGTGAAAAAAATGAATTATCAAGAATTTTGTGCTGATTCTAAGAGAGTTTGAGAACAGAAAGGAAAAAGAAAGATATTGAATGGTTAGCATTGGAAAGTTGGCAAGTAAATTGCAATTTTCTCTGAAAATCTTGAAACCAGACATGACTATGGTTTCTCTTCAACTGTGGAATAGTTGAACCTGCCCCAAGGGGTCTTCCCTGATGAAGAGCAACTTTGTCTATTGACAGATGAGAAAACTAAAGTCCACAGGCTTTCGGTGATTTGTCCAAGGTCACAAATTTCATTAAATAACTAGACAACAGAATAGAGACAATGAATCCTTAGATAATGAGAGACAGTTTTACAAAACTATACAAACATCATAGCTTACTTAAAGTATTTAAGTAATCACAATAAATGATTAATGGTCTCTGGTAGGCTTTTATGAAATAGGAGTATTCATCCTGGTGTGTCAACTCTTGATTGTGATAGTCTTAAAATTGTGCACATTATTCTCATTGCCACACAACAATGCTTAGACTCTGAAAAGGATCTTCTATGAGAAATAGTCATCTGCCCTAGATTATTCAACTCTTAGGCAAGGTCTCCAAAGAGTCAGGCACAGCCCAGTTATTTCATCTCCTCATGTATTTGATTAATATTTACTTAGAATTCAAATATTAGGCACTAGTCCTTTTGTTTTTGTTTTTGTTTTTTTGGCCAGGCACTATTCCTAATGAGGGACTGCAAGACTATACTAGTGATTTAGAAGCATAGGTATGTGAAGATGAAGAGCTAAAAGGTAATGTCTAAATGAATTATGTAATTAAACTCTGATCCTCTTCTCTAGGACTTTAAAGATACTTAACAATATTTAACAGAACATGAAAATATGCCATTCCTGTATTTTAAGCATTTACTCACTTATTCATTTAACACATATTTACTGAACATCTGAGCTGTGACATGTATTGGCTAAATCAAGGGTATAGAGATGTTGAATGCTAGAGAAATGGATATAAAGTTTAGCACTTATTCTTTGTTTAAAGAGTAAACCCTACTCTTTCTGCCTCATAGACTTCTAATAAGCTAAATGCAAAGGTCACAGATAACCATTCCGAGGTTACCTTTGCAAAAGTAAGAAGCAACTTACCTGAAGGATGGAATGCCAATGTCAGCCACTGGAGTAAGACCAAGGAATGCCTTGAAGATAGGTCTCTCCATTGTTATTGTTTTGTTTTGTCTGTGAAGGGAGTACTAAGATTGGGCTTGGAATTACTTATTCATCTTTCATCTTGAATGGTTACTAAGGTACACATGTAGAATAAACTCAGCAATGAATTACTAACTGTATAAAAGAATCCCACATCTCATTTTGGGGGGTTCCACCCCAGAACTGTGACTCACATCTATGTCTACAGATCCAAACAAACAGGATTAGGAGAGGCAATCTTGTTTGTTTTTCAAGAAAAGTGGAAATAGATCTAACTATTTATTAGTTAATCTAATTAGATGGAAATAGATCTATCTACTCAGGTGTTTAAAATAAAGAAAATAAAATTTCCCCAACCAATGCATAATTCATAATGAAGTATTCTTTATTCTTAATAATTCTTTGTTCTCAATGAAGGATCAATAAAAGATTCTTTATTTTTTAAAATATTTTATTTATTTATTAGAGAGAGAGTGAGAGAGAGCATGAGAAGGGAGAAGGTCAGAGTTATAAGCAGACTCCCCGTGGATCTGGGAGCCCGGCGCAGGACTCGATCCCAGGATGCCGGGATCATGACCTGAGCTGAAGGCAGTTGCCCAACCAACTGAGCCACCCAGGCACCCGATTCTTTATTCTTAATAAAGGGTGCTTGATGGTTCCCTTGCTATTTGCCAGGCACCTCTCTGTTCTCATTTCAGCTCCATCTTCAGGTCCATCCTGCCCATAACAAACAGAACCCACAAATGTGGAAAAACACAGTCTTCCTTGCTCTACAGCTTCAGTGAATCCCTTCCTGTAGACACCCTCTTCACAAAATTGAGATGTGCCACCATTTAAAATGCCAGACTATTCCTTGAGCAAGAAGGCTCATAAAAGTTTATTTTGGCAGCACCATTTAAGAGTTTTAACATCCTCTGGGCAGCACTGCTTTGTATGTCTACAGAGCCGGAGGGGGAATGAGAACTGAAAAAACCCATGAGGAAATGTTTATGGAAGCTGCAGGACTGGGAAGGAGGTGAATGTTTCCATCTGAGTGACCACCCGGCCTGTGCAACTTATTTTCTCCAGCTTTTCTCTGGGGACCAGGGCATAAAACCTGACCATAAAGCTAACTAAAGAAATATGCCTTTTAGGAGGCCCAGTAGACTCAGTAAGCTAAATGGGTTTGGTTCACAGTCTTCCCTGACCATTATGTCTCACATTCATTTCCTCTCCATACCTTTCATGTCTGCATGGCCCAGTTCTTCAAGGCTCAGCTAAAATCTTGCCATGAAGACCCAACAGGTACAGATCTCACCTCACTGTGGGCTCCTGTAGGAGGGATGTGTACCTGCTCTGTGGCACCATGAGCTCATCTTGTCACTGACATCTTGTCATAATAGTAGACTTCATGCTACTTAAAAGCAGAAATTGTGGCCTAGAAAATGGAATTTTCCAAAGTGACTCTACTCTTACCTCAGAGGGCTTAATACATCAGCATTGACTGAAGGAAAACAAAGCATCTCTTGATGAATCAACAATAGAATCCTGAGGTATCATCAATCTATATCCCCATATTCATGGACATCGTGGTGGCTTGGACATGTGGGAATAGGAATAGAAGCAAACTGAGGTGAAATGATATGGAAAAAATACAAAAGAAAAGGGTAGGGGAAACCATGATTCATTGAAAATTATGTCCATTATTACCATCTGAAGACTTTCGAAGGGAAAAATTAATACCTGAATGTAGCAAAAAGAAGTTTGCTCACTTAGGTGAAATCTCAAGAGAAAAGGGAACAGATAACTGGACAGACAATGGTCCCAGAGTGACTACATGTGAAAAGTGCTAAGAGTGAAAAGGTTGGCCCCACACCAGCATAACAGACTCCCAGTGTCCTCAGTAATGAGGGATGCTTGAAGAAATACAGTTCTCTCTAACACCACATCTTGGTCTGCTAATTGAAGTTCAAATGGCCCTCTTCCTCCCATCATGGACAATGCCGGACATATTTCTATCCAGTCATCTGATATTCCATTCACAGAAATCTACAGTATGGTAGAGAATGGGCAAGAACAGTACAGATTGTTCAAGTGGATTTTTGCAGGTGTCTTTCCAGATCCCAGCGCGCACTATAATTTTTCAGTTAATTTTCTCTCAAATTCAGCCTACCTTGGCTTTTTCCATCGTTCTCTGGAACAGGCTCATCTCACAATTGCAGTAGGTAGAGAGGAGATAGTGCAGAAGTAAGTTAACTATGGTAATTTAAGGTACGTATTTAACACAGAAAATGGATATGAAAATCATTTTAAGTGACATTTTCTGTGTCCAAGGACACTGTGTTTGCATAAAATTTCACAAGCCTTCTTTAATCAATCAGTCATAAACCTTTTATTGGTGCTACTTCACCCCTGCCTTATTATTTCACTTTGAAATTCTATCTCTCATCTGTCTACTCTCCATTTCCACAACAACCATCTCATCATTTAGTCACTGTAAAGGCTTTGAGCTGGTTTGTCTCCTCTTGGCCTTTTAAATCTATTCTCCACATAGCACCTACAGGGAATCTTTAAAACAGATATCAGCTCATGTCTCTCCTACTGAGTCATTTAATGAATTCCCAGTGCATTTTCTACACCATTCAAGTTCCATAAGATGGTGTGCCAAGGCATCTTCATTGAAAAATTATGAATATTAATATTTTTAAAATGTAATTATGGTGACAGTGAAGGTGACAAGTTAAGGAAGGAAGGGCCCAGAGACAGGTTATGGCAACAAGCAGTGGAGATCTGAGGACAGCCTGAGCTAGAGCTGACTCTTTGGTGAGAGACTGTAAATGAGTGGATTGCATTGGGAGTCCAAATTGGTGGACCAAGTAGCCAATGGAAGTGAGGCAATGAGAAAATTAGAGAGTGATTTTTAGGGTTTCTATTTTAAGTGATGCCATGGATTGCAACAGATAACACAAAAGAAGTAGGTTGCAGAGCACAGTGGAAGAATGTAGACAGAAAGGAGGGGAGGAAGGAGGAGGGAAGAAAGGAGGAGGGAAGATTGAAAGGAATGTGGAACTTATTTATTAACACTCAGGGAGCACTTACTATGCACCAGGCACTCTTCCAAGCACTTAACACATATTAACTCATCTAAAACCCAGAGCAGCCTTCCAAGGCAGCTGCTATTACTAGCCTGCATGCAAATGAGCATAATAAAGCACAGTGATGATCCATACTTTGTTTAAGATTTCACAGTTTATAACTGGTGGATATGAGACTGGAACCCAGGTGCTCTGGCTCCAAGACATGACTCTTTAAGAGGTCTCCTGTGGCACTCAGCACACTCACATGGTTGGGCAGCCAGCGCCACCATCCATCTCCAGAACATTTTTATTTTCCCAAACTGGAGCTCTGTATGCATTAAAAAGTAACTCCCCATCCCCATCCCATGCTTAGTACCAGGCTACCACCATTCTACTTTTGGTCTCAACAAATGTGCAGATTTTTCTTTTTAATCAGATACTTTCTTTACGAAATTCACAGAGAAAAAGATGCTATCTTCAGGCCTTCAAACTTTGGGGTAGGACTGAATCTTTTCCAAGAAATAATTAATTTACCTAGTAGCAATGACATTTTATGGCTTTTTCTTGTTACTCTATTCTTCTCCCCTCTGAAACCTTTGTCTATTCCCAGGAACTGTCCTTTTAGCACAGAGAATGGTTAATGACTGTTCCAATATTAAAGAGTTAGTAAATAGAGCTTTAATATGATCGATTACTTTGGCTTCTCTATGAAAATCTCTGTGTTCATGTAAGCTCAGTGGTTCTTACTAGGAAAGACGCTGAATTTATAAACCTTTGAACTTCTAGAAGGACGGTGAACATTGAATCTCTTTGGTTTAACATGAGAAACCTCTTTTTTTTTTCCTGTTAAAATTTCAATGAAAACAAATCTATTTAAGACACTTCAAAGAGAGGGGAGGTGGTAGAGAAATAGACATACAAAGTTTGCATATTTAATAAGGATATATGCTTAGGGAAAACAGAGAACACAGAATTTAGAATGAATCCAGTCGGAATTCCAATCATGGGTCTGCCATTTAGCCCCAAGAGTGGACTCAAACAAGCAAATTCATTCCTCTAAGCCTGTTTTCATCATCTGCAAAATGGGACTGCATTGGCCAATGGAAGGAATAATTGGGATAGTATATGGAAATGCCTTCATATCTGGTAGGCAGGCCACAAATGCCATTTTCCCTTGGTTTTATTTCTCATATATAACACCTCTGCTGCAGATTTTGATCAATTCCTTGAGGTTAGACATACCTCTAAAATAATAAAGGTATCTTGTAATATAATTATTTGAACAAGATTAACTGAATTCAATTCAAAACATCTTTTTTGCTTTGCTTTAAAATTTCTATGAAAACAACAAATATAATTGTGTGTGAGTGTGTGTACGCATAAATCCTGTATTAAGAACCCACTGTAAGTAAATAATCATTGCTAAATAGTTTGCAGCAATACAGCTGCTCTAAAGACAGCTTCTCTGGTGTTGAAAGTAGTGGGGTCTCAATAGGCAAGAAGAGTTTCAAAGAGATCTGCTGGAGGCAGCAGGTCTAGGGGACAAATGTCCATCAAGTTCTAGAACTCTTATGTGTTTTACCCAATAAAATGTTACTTCCTTTTTTAAAATTAAATATCCCATTAAAAACTCTTAATGTCATTTTAGGAAATAAATTAAAGGGCATAAGTGATTATACAGATTTAAGTGTCTTCTAATTTCTACTTGGCTTTAATTCCAAGCATTACTGAATTTATATCAGTTTGAGCTGTTTTAAGCACAGTATGTTCCAAACAGACAGGAAGCAGGCTGAGGCTCTCACATACCAAAAACATTGCTAGAAACTGTCCATTTGCCAAGGATTCTTGTTTCGTTTTATGAACTTGTATGAATGATTTAAATTTTTTTGAATGCGTTCGCTTACCATGAAAAAAACCATTCTTCCCTTGGAATTAACAGTGATAATACAGTCAGCAAGTTGGGTTTTAGCAAGAATCTATACTGGGTTAAAAAATTATTAAAAGCCAACTATGGAAGAGGTGGCCAAGCCTTGAAGTAAATATTGTAACTTCTCATTGTCTGCTCTAAGGTGAGAGGGAAACTACACACTGAATTTCTTTGTAATAGAACAGAGGCTCCAGAATACTTTTTTCTTGAACCAAGTGATCTTTTCAAGAGCCTGGCACTATCTCCAAGATAAACCTGCATTTGAAGAAGCTTTTCTTTTCTCTTCTTTTTCAATCCTTCTGCCAGAGTCACCAGGAATATTCAACACTTCTTTACTCAATCTGGTTTCTGGAGAAAAAAATATGAATTTTAATATTTTTGTTAAAGATCTCCCTTCATGCACATATGAAAAACACAACATTTCAATTTAATGCCTGCAATGTTTCCTCTTTGTGTGATTTTTAAAAATATAGATAAGCGGGGTGCCTGGGTGGCTCAGTGGGTTAAAGCCTCTGCCTTCGGCTCGGGTCATGATCTCAGGGTCCTGGGATCGAGCCCCATATGGGGCTTTCTGCTCGGCGGGGAGCCTGCTTCCCCCTCTCCCTCTGCCTGCCTCTCTGCGTACTTGTGATCTCTCTCTCTCTCTCTCTGTCAAATAAATAAATAACAAATCTTAAGATAGATAGATAGATAGATAGATAGATAGATAGATAGATAGATAGATAGATGATAGATAGATATAGATAGATAAGCATCACTGTACATGTCAATGGCTTGTTTTCTTATCCAGTTCCATCTTAAAAATGGTGGATCTACTCTTGGGAGAAGAAACAATTACACATTTCCTGTTGAGATCCTCTGTGTTTGATGTTGTTTGGAAAGAAATGCAAAACCCCCCTCCAGATCCACCTGGCCTGCCCCACCTTGCTGTGTAATTCTCCAACTACACAGAACTCCAGCACACTATTTCATCATTTCATAACAGCTAGGTTCATAAATGTTGTGTTTCTCAGACTCTGCCATCAAATCCCAGCTGACTCCTCTATCTGGGTTGGGACTAAAGGTTTGATCCTGATTTCACTACTAATGAGCTAATTTACTAATGTGTAAACTTGCACATGTTCCAGCCTTGGCAAGCCTCATTTCTGCATTTATAAAAGTAAATTAGACTAGATTATATCTCATATACCATCCAGCTATAAAAGTTTATGTCTTTAATTATTTACATATCTAGTTATCTACAATGCACTCAGCAGCATTAAATAGCATTTAAGTCAGTCACAATTAGGTTAGGCCTAACTATACCCACTCCCCCCCCCCACACACACGTACTTCCTTCTTTTTGGCTTTAATTCATTCTATGTTGTCACACTGTTCTTTTCTCTGCTTCCAGTCCTTCCTTCCACCACCTTTAAAGGTTAATTAAATTTCCTTAAAGCAATCTAGTGAGTCTACAATATCCCAATTATAACATCAAAATGTAAGCTCACACGAAAGAATAAGCATGCAAAAACAACCAGAGAAATCTGGAAAAGAAGAATAACAGGGGATAACAACCCAAATAAATAATAGGGGCCCATTATGAAGACATAATAAAGAAATTTGGTACTGGTGCAGGAATATGATATATGGGTCAAGCAGATCAAACAAGCCCGAAAATAAATTCGAGAACATAGGAGAACTTGTTACATTATAACATTGAAGCTTTAAATCAGCAGGTAAATTATAGATCAACTATCTACTCATTCAGAACAGAAGGAAGCTGGACTATTTATATCTCATAATGAGATAAATTCCAGATGGAACGAGTGGATAAATATTTTGAAAAATCATAAAAATCTTAGGGGATGTGAATATATTTGTATAACATTTCATAACATCAAAACACGTAATTCTAAGCATGGCAAGAAATCTAGAAGTCGTAAAGAAAAAGTTAGATAATTTATGTAGCAAAAAAAAAAAAAAAACCCACTGGGGACAAAGTCAAAAAACAACAAACAGAAAAAAAAAACAATTGCCTCACACGTGACCAAGAGCTCATTTTATTAATTAAGATTTCTTACAAATCAATGCGGAAAAAATCTGACCTTAATTACAAATGGACAAAGATTGCTCACAAAAAAATTATATATATATATATATATATATATATATGGCTGATAAACAGATGGGCAAGGATACGTAACAATGATGCTCTCGGCCCCGATCAGCTAGGGTGAAGAACATGGACATTGGGGCCTCAGGTTTCAAAAGCTGAGTTCTTCAGCTTTTAGTTGTGTGACCTTGGGCAACTAACTAAACCATTCTAGGCCTTAGTTTCCTCATCTGTATTTGGGGAGACTAATAATTGCACTTACCTTCTATTTTTATGAGAATGAAGTGAATTGATATTTGAATGGCCCTCAGATCATTGTTGGGAGCACAGGAAGTACAACACAAGTGCTCTAACTCTAACCCACCCTATCACTGGGTGGGGCAGTGATAGAGGTCATGCACCCTGTCCCACCTAGCTGAAGAAGGGCTGTGGAGCAGTATGCTATCACTAATAGACCAAAAGCAAGTGAGAGAATGATGTAAGGCATGCACTACTTGGACATTATTTCTTCATATTTAGTAAGTATTTCCATTTTCCTAGGAAATTGCTCTGGGAATTAAAATGTTTGATGTCATAGCTAATGGAATCCTCAAGAGAGTATTTAATAATCTGGGAATCTTGGGGCACCTGGGTGGTTCAGTGGGTTAAAGCCTCTGTCTTCAGGTCAGGTCATGTCTTCAGGGTCCGGGATCAAGTCCCACATCAGGCTCTCTGCTCAGCAGGCAGCTTGCTTCCTCCTCTTTCTGCCTGCCTCTCTGCCTACTTGTGATCTCTGTTTGTCAAATAAATAAATAAAATCTTTTTAAAAAAAGATTAAAAAAATAAATAATCCAGTAATCTCTTCTTCACGTGGTGGAGTACGAAGTAGGGAAGGGGGTGGGGAAGAGTGAGGTGGCGTGGGAGGAGGAAGGAGAGTAGAGAGGGGATGGAGGGGTCACCCAGGATGGAACATCTCTGGCCCCAAGGCTCCTGGGAAGACCACAGTTCTGGTGGACTCCTCTGCTCTGTGGCCAGCCCAGGCACCCCAGTACCCCCTTGGCTGGCTCCTGGTGCAATACTGTAAGAACACCAGCACTTAGGGACTCCATTTTTGCCAAGAACACCTGGCAGTGAGAATAGAACCCTGAACTGGGCTGGTCGTCCGGAAGCTCTTGCGTTCTGGCGAAAAACTCACTGACAGAAACATATACAGAACGGGTTAACAACTACCAGATTCTATGCCTCATCTGGAATTTATCATTTTCAAAGGCAGTCCTAGCATAAATCATTCATTGAGAAAGAGTTACAGTCCTCCTCGACCCCAAGTTCACTCTCTCTAGAGTAAATTTGAGACTTAGCAGGGCACATTTATTATTTTTTTCAGGTTCCTAATTTAATGCTAAAGTTATCATTACTTCACCTCCTTAAACACACCACCGATCACTCAGAAGAAACTTAGCTCAAGTGAAATAGTTAGCCCAAATAAATCCATTGTGAAACAATTCTTTCCCTGAATCTTTCATCTTCAGGAGAAGTTTCCAAATACATATTGATGAAAACAACCTTGGTAGGAACTTTGTGAACTTTTTTCTGAATGTTCTCTATTTCCTATCCAACCCATGCCAGTAACGTTGGTATCTTCCTGTCAGTTTGATTTATTACATAAGTAATATTCTGCCCAGCGTAGGTGCCAACACTCCAGGGTCTCAAAGTTACTCTTAACAACACAGTCCAAAGAGAAAGTTGCTCAAAAGACCTGTTAAGGTACCTAGTGGTACTTGCTGAAACACAGCTCAGGGGACGGCTGGTCATACTTTTCTCCAAAAAAGCCAGTCAATGTGGCTTGGCAGGAAATTACTGGAAAATGTGAAGCAAGGAAGGAGTGAGGAGGCCATGTGAAAGCAAAGAGTGTGTTTGTGAAAAGAAGAGGAAGTATGGCCTTGCCAAGCTCTTTCCAGACCAAATGAACCAAGGGCAAAGAAGAAAACTAGCTAGTGAAGGCCTTAAATAAATCTGCTGTTTTCCTAACAAGCACCTCTCCCAAGCCATTGACTATCTTTAGCTGTAGATGACTTGCAGTCTTCTGTGCACATCTGTATAATAATTTAGGTTTACGGTTTATATTCACAACAGATTCAAGGCAACTGCCTATATTTGCTGTAAAAAGAAACTGAATTGAGCGTGCCTTTAAATACAGGAGAATGAAATTATGAGAATATAAATAACAATAAAGAGCCTATGACGGTGTCTATATTTACAGCCAACCACTTTATTTCAAATGGGGCAGGAAAAGACACAGGGAAATTTAGAAGTATCAATAAATCTCTTTCCTGGGATGACCTTTTGGAATTGTACAAATCTATTTTTATGCGCTTCTGGAGGTGTTATATAATTTTAAGGCTTTCATAACATTCTTGACCACAGAAAACCTTGCTATGTTCTGGGGTGTCAGCAAGGTAGAATCCACCGACCTCTGGAGGGCTCATTATTCCCATATTCCATTCGGTTGTCCTTCCCCTGCAAAATTTCCTCAGGCTACCTGCTGGCTACAAAGTCAAGTCCAGAGGCTCTGGAGACCTCACCAAGTCCTTTATTTGCTCACTTTAGCTCCGAAGTCTTGTCTCAGCCTGCAGTCTCTGCCAGGCATCCTGCTCTGTCATGTGAAATACTCCCCATTAGCAGATTATGGCCCATCTGTGTGCTGTATTTCCCTATTCCCTCCCCCTCAGTGATCAAATGATCATCTTTCTTGACTTTCCCAGTGAGGGGTCAGCCTGCCCTCCTCCTTGCTCCTTTGGATCTCTGTTCATAGCTCTCTGCAGTCCCCCAATGTAATTACCCATTTATTCTTCTGCCATCTTTACTAGACCTGCTAGACTTCTTGTGAGCATGGGCTATGTCTTCTTTCGGCGATAATTCAAAATACCACAGGAACCAAGATGAGCTTGATTTGCTTGATTCATAGCCACAATCTAATGGGAAGGTTTCATAGCATGACAACATCATCTCAGTTCCATGAAAATTTCCGTGGTTTGAGAACTTCATTCAGTTCTCCGAGTGGGATCAGACTGGAGCACGTTTTGAATTCGCACTGCCAGAGTGTTTTTCTTAAAATTATGAAATTTGGGGCACCTGGGTGGCTCAATTATTAAGTGTCTGCGTTCAGGTCAGGTCATGATCCCCAGGTCCCAGGATTGAGTCCCGCATCAGGCTCCCTGCTCAGCAGGAAGCCTGCTTCTTCCTCTCCCACTCCCCCTGCTTGTGTTCCCTCTCTTGTTATCCCTTTCTGTAAATTGAATAAATAAATAAAATCTTCTTAAAAAATTATGAAATCTGTGTCAATTGCGTGCTTAACATCTTCCCTCATCTTATATCACCTTCCTGGGAACCTGGAACTCTTTCTTGTACTGGAAGAACCTGCACCTTGGGGCAGGTGAATGGGTTGCCCCAAAGTGTCCAGAGAAAATAGGGACCAGAAGTGGGTGTTCAGTTGGGTCTGATGACAAAACCACAGCCCTCCCCAGTGTTCTAGGGGCCTGATGAAAATTCCTTGACTTGGTGTGTAAAGAACTTTCTTGACTGGCCCTTGTTTTTTTCTCCAGCCCAACTGTGGCAACAACCTCCTGAACACTAGGTCATTTGTCATCCTGAGCCATTTCCTACCCTTCTGTACCTCAGACCCCTCTTCTGCCCAGAGCCTGGGCAGACATTTCCCCTAGGTTGGAAGGCCTCATACCCTTTGATGCGAGCTCCCATTCCTCTTTTCCCAGAAAGTGCCACCACTCTTTGCTTCTTTGCTTGAAGACAATGGGTTCCCTGAGATCCCAGGACTTAGCACAGTATTTTGTATGCAACAAAACTATTCAATGAATTGTATTTGTAGTTGGTATCTTTAATGAATAAAGGTTAGTGAACCTCCCCACTTTCCTCTTAATTAGGAAATGATTATAGCTTTGGGAACAGGAATTTCCAAACACAATGATGACAAATTAAAGGACAAATCAGGACAGTGCATCTTAACAGGGGAAGATAGTGAAAATCCACAATCAAGAAAAAAACCTATCAGATTATTATACCCATTAACATTAAAGATTTTTAATATCAGAAAAGCATGATCATAAAAAAATGTGATAATCTAGCTCATCAGACTGCATTATGTATTAAAAGCATTGGAAACATGTCTTTAACTTTGAAGTAAGAGGATTAAGGGGTTTTACCCACACAACAGAAAAATAGCCGCACTTCATGTAATCCCTGCAAAAAAAGAAGAAGAAGAAGAAGAAGAAGAAGAAGAAGAAGAAGAAGAAGCAGCAGCCAATCATTACCTAGATATTTAACCAGTAAAAACAAACACCATGAATACCTGAAATACTAAATAAGGTAATTGGATGGTGTATTTGTTTACTTATTTATTTTATTGAATCAATCTTTAAAGTACACATTTACTCATGCAGAAAGACACAGAGACTTGCCACTCAGAGTTCATTCTTATGGTGGCAGTAGAGGTACCGTAAGATTTCTTGTGCGTGTTGGTCCCTATATCTCTCTAAGCATGTAATTTTCTCTAAGGTTTTTATTTAAATAGTGAGAAGAATCTGGCTTGTTAGTAAATGTACTTATTTTTTATTGAACTTCAGATGATGTTAAATTTTAGGTCACTCATTGGATGACTTTAAACTCCTCAGCCAACCTCTTCCTCATTGTCACTCTCAGATTACCTAATCCCCTCCATCAGATAAAGACAGAAAACTCCATGCGGTGCCTGAAGCAGCCCCCTTATTTTTCTTGGAATAAGACCTGAGCCTTCTTATTTCCCACAGGTAAATCTCTCTTTCCATTACAAGGCATAGGATTGTATCCAAAGTGAAATATTGCCTTGTTACTACACTGCCAGAAAATGAATGGGAAGGAAAAACTCTTCAGTGTGATCACTGAAAACTGCTCTTCACTTAGCACCTGTTTAGTTGGCTCCTTGAACCAACACGTGATTGTGGGAGATGGAACTCACCGAATTCATACTTGTAAAACAATTTTTTTTTAAGTTACATCTTTACCAAAACCTAAATCTTGGCTTTATCTTCTCATTGTAATCTCTTTTAATAAAATTTGTGGCTTGCTTTCTGGTGGCTTGGAAATGAGCAAATAAATATGGGTCCAGAGAATATAGCTGATTTCTTATTGTAGTCCTAACAATTTTTTTAATGATTTTATTGATTTATTTGAGAGAGATAGAGAGCATGAGTAGGGGTGGGGGGAAAGAGAGAGAGAGAAGCAGGCTCTTCACTGAGCGGGGAACAGGACAGGAGGTACAATGTGGAGCTCAATACCTGGGGCTTGATCCCAACACCATAGGATCAGAACCTGAGCCAAAAGCAGATGTGTAACCAACTGAGCCACCCAGGTGTCCCCTAGAAGGATTTTTAGAAACTGTTTTATCTGGAAGTAGAACTAGAACTAAGCCTTCATATTATATTTATAAAATGTTTTATAATTGTATTTAGCATTATCCACTGTCTTTTTTTTTTTTTTTCATTTACACCCTGTGAGTAAGGCTGGTTAAAATAATTAGTATTGCCATTTTGCAGATAATTAGGTAAGCTTGGAAAGGCTGAGTCACTAGCCCCAGCCAGTGAGTGGTAGGTGGTGCTAGGAAGGTAAATATGTATGTTCTGCATCTTAGTCCCTAAACCTTTGCCTGAGCTGGTAGGTAGGTTGGGAGCTACTTTACATCATGGATCTCTAGATATTTTAAGCCACTTGGCAGATCTCTAAGGTTTTCTTGAGTCACTTGACAAGAAGAAAAAACAAAGCAAAACAAAACACTTTTCCTCTCCCTAAATTGTTTTAGTGGTTGTGGCCCTGACTTGAACTGATAAAAAGCAGATTCATAGGAGAAGTTTATTTCAGATGCATATGGCGGGGTACTCACAGAAGTAAAATGAAAACCCTAAGATGTAGTCAGACCTGAAGATTTATATACCATTTGAACAAAGGGCAATAAATTTCTGGAGAAGTGACAAAGCAAAAGGTTTTGAGCTTTAAGGGGCAGTGAAGTATGGGAAAGTAAGTATATGGGAAAACTAATGGAAGATAAAGCTTATTTTAGTAAAGTGTGTCATGTGGATTCCTCTTATTGCCTCTCTGGGCAGGTGGGAGTCATCCCCAGTGATTAAAAATCATTTTGATCTTCTTGGTAGGGGAGAGGGTGGGGATGCCATCACAAAGGAGAATTTATGCATTGCTTTTAAGCAAAAAGCAGAAGGGTAAAGAGCTTTTTCTGCAGTCTGCTGTTTCTCAGTTATCTTCAGTTAGAAACAATCTTCAATCTTCATGCCAAAGTGGCCTAGTGTGGGGTAACACCTGATCTCCATCACACTCAACTGCCAGAGCACAGAATTCTCCAGAGCAGGGAATCTTCAGCTGCTTGTCCTAAACTGTAGCACTCAGAAGATGATATCAAAAGGTCCCTGACTCCTGGGAATGGTAACCTTGGAAGGGAGGATAAAGAGCAAAGAAGCAAAAAAAAAAGAGGACAAGGCAGCGTGCAGGATGAACTCCATCAGCATTAGTAGAGCCACAGGGGGCTCTTGTCTGACCAGATCATCATTGTCTGTCTACCCCAAGGTTCCTAGAATGACAAATATTTATAGGAATCCACAAAGTGTGTCCACATATGAATGTACCATGGCCAGTTGATTGAACTGGGGGACAATTTTGCCAACACGACTACATCTAATGCCAATGAAAATGATATAAAAATTCAAAAGAAAAGTCACATGTGTTAAACACGATTTAAACAAATTGAGGCAGAGAATTGAACCAATCATGCAGGGGATTTAAATGAAACCATTCTCACCCATTTCTACCCCACCACATTCATCAAACAGTGATCATCATCACTCTCCCCCCACCCCATCTCCCACCAGAAAAACAATCAGAGTACTTCTAACACCATTACATAGCCATATAAAGTCATTTGAAAGTCTGAATCATGTGGCAGGTATAACCTCTAATCCTACTTTTTTTTTTAATTTTTTTATTAACATATAATGTATTATTTACCCCAGGGTACAATGTGTCTGTGAATCAACAGGCTTACACATTTCACAGCATTTGCCATAGCATATACCCTCCCCAATGTCCATATCCCATCCCTACCCCCCCCACATCCCAGCAACTCTTAGTTTGTTTCGTGAGTTTAGGAGTCTCTTATGGTTTGTCTCCTTCCCCATCCCATCTTGTTTCATTTCTCTTCCCCACCCCCCCATAACCCCCTGACCTGCCTCTCAAATTCTTCATATCAGAGCAATCATGTGATAATTGTCTTTCTCTGACTGACTTATTTCGCTTAGCATAATACCCTCTAGTTCCATCCATGTCGTTGCAAATGGCAAGATTTCGTTTCTCTTGATGGCTGCATAGTATTCCATTGAATATATATACCACTACTTCTTGATCCATTCATCTGTTGATGGACATCTAGGTTCTTTCCATAGTTTGGCTATTGTGGACATTGCTGCTATAAACATTCAGCTGCATGTGACCCTTCAGATCACTAC
>CM052798.1:103115719-103127067 GCA_028533885.1 Nasua narica | reverse complement strand
GGATTCTTTAATCTCTTCCATGCTTTTTTCGAGCCCAGCTAGCAATTTGATAACTGTCATTTTGAACTCTATTTCCGACATATTACTGATGTCTGTACTAACTAGGTCTCTAGCTGTCGGTACTGTCTTTTGTTCTTTTTTTTTTTTTTTGTGGTGAGTTTTTCCGCCTTGTCATTTTATGGAGCTAAGAATAGATGAGTGAGAGAGAAAAGTACTCTGGAGTTCTTCAGTTCTCACTGATTGATGAACTTGGCCTTGGCTAGATATTCTCGCTGATCTTCTGGGGAGGGGCCTTTACAACTTGGTTCTCAGCTGTCTTTGCCTGAGGCGGAATTTCCCCACCCTTGCCCAGGGAGGGGCCAAGCAATTCACTCAGGTTCGCTCTTGGGAGTCTTTGTTCCCTTAGCTCTTTCCGTACCGCCCTGGAGGCCGGGAATGCAAATGGAGGCTCCCAGTCTTCGCTGGAGGAGCTGAGTGCTGGAGTCCCCGTGCCTCAGCATGCTCTCAGAGGAAAGCAGTCAATCACTCCCTTCTCCCGGGTCCACACAAGCTCCGAGCTCAGCCACTGGTGACGGCGCACCTCTATCTCTGGCACACGGCCCCATCTGGAGTCTCCAAACCAAGCAGGTTCCTGCTGAGTGCTGCCACACCGCTCCTCCCCAAGGAGGAAGGAGGGGGTCTCTCCGGAATGCCTTATGTGGTCCCCGCTCGAAGGGCCGCGGCCATGGTCTAGGGTAAGCCCCAGCTGAAAACGCACTGCGCAGCTCTTTCTCTGTTGCCGGCTTCTCCGCCCTGATATCTGGGAGCTCTGCCTCATTCAGACACCCCCCCGGTCTCTTTATGATCTCGCAGGTCCTGAAACCACTCTGTTCCCGCGAGGGCCAGACCTCTGGCCTAGCCTCTGGAGCAATGTCCCTCAGCGGAGCAGACTAAAAGTTCTGATTTTGTGCTCCGCGGCTCTGCGGCTGCAGGGAGCCAGCCCCTCCCCCCGCGGTCTCTCTTCCCGTCGCTTTGGAATCACTTTTCCAAACATCCTACCTTTCCGAAAGTGGTCGATTTTCTGCTCCTAGAATTGCTCTTCTTCCTCTCTTCTCTCTCCTGTTGAGTATGCTGGCTTTTAGAATGATTTAATAACTATCTAGATGAACTTCTCGATCCGACTCTATCCCAACCTCCTACTTCTCCGCCATCTTCCTCCTGAAGTCTCTAATCCTACTTTTTGATTTTGCTAGTCTCTCAAACATTTGATTTTAGTGTTAACTATATTAAGTTATAATAGAAAACACTATGTAAAAAGTAAACCCAACAAATACCCATGACAGTGTTACCTCATGGAATGTATTTGTTCCCCTACTTACTGTTCCAACATGGCTGACTGTGACAGAGAGCTCTCTTTGGGGCATGTTGGGATGAATATGCAAAAAAGAATAAAACCCTTCCATATTTACTTATTCAGGGCCCATATTTCCACACATATGCTGCCAGTTAATGTCTGTGAAACAGGAATAAAAGAACATTCAACATTTTTACTGCCTCAAGTCCCATTTCCCTTTGCAGCCTGCTACTTTGACCCTTTCAAGGCCTTCCTTCTATCTTTCTGCAGCCCTGAAGCTCCAGGCTATGGGTTGGTGCCAACTCCCAACACCAGAACACAACATATATTCTCCCTTGAACATGCCATGTTCCTCTTCTGGTCCTTGTTTCCTTCATGTTAGTAAGAGAGTTTATTTGGAACCAGAAACATACAGTAGGTAACACCTCTCCAGATCCTTAGGGTCAAGGACCTAGGGTGTTGTTTATTTATCCTGGGGCCTGGGCCAGGGGGTTGGAGGTGGGCAGAACATCAAGCGGATCCCGTTATAGTTCGAGGCAATTTAGTAGATATTCTTAGGCAATAATTAGAAGGCTGATACCAGGTTGGTAGTACCTATTGAAAATACCAACAATTGGAAATACATACTGTCATTAGGCTACAAGCTAGGACAGTACTGGGCACACAGAAGGTACTCAAAATTATGTAATAAAGACACAAGATTCAAAGACTAACAGCTTTCTGCTTTACATATCTGTCAAAATCAAGAATCAAATTCACTATATGGCTTCCAAATCCTCTTTTCATTTAGTGCCACATGGCCAAGTCAATAGTGAAAGACAAAAAGTCAAACTAATGAACTGAACAATTCAGGCCACAAAACCCACTAACATGAACTTTCTGGGCTTTCACGCACAACTGTCAACTTTACATCATGGACATATAAATATATAGATAGATGATAGATAGATAGATAGATACCAAGTGTTTCCAACCTGTGTCTTTTAAAATATGCAACATACACATCAATGTCTGAATAATAATTCAGATTATATTGTATTCTATTATGCAGGAACATATTTATTTAAAATAGCAAAATAGGGTAATGATTACCCTTACCTTACATTTCTTATTTACTCCACATGCAGCTATCATCTGTTCAGAACCTGCTTCCGGAAAAGTAAAAGCCCAAACTAAAGTCAAGGGAAACAGATTTGCCTTCCTCTATATGCTGACTGAGCCCCTTCCACTGAGCAGAAGACCCCAACAGAAAGCAGAGTCTCCTCTGCCGAGATTAACTGGAAAGGACTCAGTCTCCCTGGGGGCAGCAGGAGGCACTTTTATAAAACCAAGTGGAGAAGCAGGGTCTTCATCAAGCTATTAATGTTGAAAAACTACTTCTTCCTGAAAGCTAGAAAACTAATTTTCAGTGTGGTGTTGAGTAAACCAATAAGTAAGACTTGGGCATACCACACGAGGGTTTCTGCTCTTGCCTGCTTTTGATTAGTCTGCTAGGGCTGCCATGACAAAATACAGACGAGGGGGCTTAAACAACAGAAATGTATTTACTCACAGTTCCAGAGGCTGGAATCCCAAGATCAAGGGGTTGGCAGGTTTGGCTTCTCGTGAGGTGGGTTGCAGATGGCCATCCTCTCCCAGTGTCCTCACATGGTCTTTCTTCTGGGCATGTGTCCTTTCTAAGGAGAAGTCACATCAATGGGAGCTCTATCCTAAGTACTCATTTTACCTTAACTACTTCCTCAAAGACCTTATTTCCAGATCCAGTTGTGTTATGTGTTAGGGCTTCAATGGATAAATTTGGCAGGGGATACAATACAATCCATAACACCTATCCTAGAATAGAGCTGAATGGACCTGTAGTAAGCACCATTGTTTCCTATTTAGCATGTAAATATGTTGATTACACTTTAGAATCTCTACCTTTTTATGTTTGGAGACTGTGGGCAATAGAAATATTACTGGTACCCAGTATTTAAGAAATATTTTGCATTTTAGAAGGCACTTTTACACATATTGGGTAGGTTTGGCAATTAGCATTATTTTCACACAATAAGTAAGAAAGCAGATTCAAGTGAAGTTAAAATGCTTAGTTCAATTCTCATTACTTACCATAGTGCTCCTTCCATATTTGAGAAATTTCTCCTTACTGTGATGTATTATCTACAATAGCACTAGACCTTTTTTTCTTTTTCGTTATCTAACTCAACAAGTTGGAAACACCTTACAAGCAGCTCCAGGCTAGGTGTGACATTAATCTTGCAGTACTGAGTGAAGAATGAGATCTGAAAAGAGGGGTTGGCTCTCGATGAGTCACTTAGGATCCTGAACTCAGGTGTGGAAATGGAAAGAATGAAATCCAGATGGGAAAGGAAAAGGCAGAGCAACATTTCATGTATCTACGTTTACAATCATCCACAACCCAAGGAGCCACAGGAGAGTCTAAGATGATACTTAGACTCTCAGAAATAAAAGGTCCAAGCATACTTCATCATTGACATGAGAAAACACAGAGAGAACAATGTGACCCTGAGAAAGTTGTCTATCGTCTTGAACCTCAGCCTCCATGAAAGGGGTTTTTCAGCTTTGCACAAATCCCAGTATCAGCCTGAGAACCAAGCTGTGCACAGGTGCACACAGAGTCCTGATGGCCACAAGCCATTCTTTCTTCTTTCCATTCCCTAGATAAGTGTTCCAGACATATCTGAAGAAAATAGATCACATTGAATTAACTCTGTGTCCTTCCAACCAAAACCAGTGCAAATATTTGTCTATTTTTCTATGAGTCCAAAGAACTTCTACTATACTACCGTTAGCACATGGCTTGCTGGTCTGTAGGCACAAATACAGAAAGTAATGTTCTCATTTTATTTATGAACACAGAGATGAAGGAATGGTAATGTTAAGCAACTTAATGGGGGCGCTGTACACCAAGGCCAAGAGCATGGGCCCTAGAATCAAACTATCTGGGTTCTACTGCCTGCTAGCTATGCATTGGGGCTACCTCTGTAACATGTTCTTGTTTCCTTTAAAATAGGGATAATAGGGGCACCTGGGTGACTCAGTTTGTTAAGCATCTGCCTTCAGCTCAGGTCATGATCCCAGGATCCTGGGATGGAGTCCTTTGTCAGGCTGCCTGCTCAGTGGGGAGTCTGTTTCTCCCTTTCTCTGTGTGTTTTCGCTCACTCTCTACCTATAAAATAAAATAAAGTAAAATATAAAATAAAGTAAAATAATAAAATAAAATAAAATAAAACAGTGATAATGATGTCAGCAGTTAAAAGAGTTGTTACCAGGATTAAAGAAGAAGATATATGGATGGTGCTTGGTACATACTGTCCTTGCTCTCAAATAGCTAAGAGAAAGCAGAGCTGCCATAAGACCCTGTACTGAGCTTCCTGAAATGAACCCCGGGTTGTAACTTTGCTTGTCTACAGAGGATTTGCTAATAACTAGGGAATTTGGTCCTTAACCGTGACCACTCCAGGGCAGTTCTTCCTTTTCATTGAATGATAGAGCATAGTGTGGAGAAAGGAAGTGCTCAGATTTTCCAGGAAAGTCATAGACACAGATTAGCTCTGTCCCAGGTCTCTGTGTTCCATCGACATGGCAAAATCTTTGCCCTGCCAACATGCTTCCTGCCAGATCAACACCCTTTTTCCAGAGCTGCCTCTAACAGGCACCCTATTGCTCCCCAACAAGTCCCCTCATTAGAAATGCTTCATATTTAGATGTTCATGTCTTCAAAACTTTTGAGTGTCCTTTCCAAAGGTAAATATACTTTTGAGCAGTTATAATGAGACTTCTTCAAGAGGAGCTCAAAGGTCAGCATTATACCTCAGATCTTTGCCATGGACAAAACCTATTTAATAATTTATCACCACTCACATTTTCCTTCTTATTTTTTTTTCCCTTAGCTTTTACCATATGGTAATTCTGGTTCCCGTGCTTGAACATGCAGTGTCCATGGTTTTCTAAATCTTGACTCACTCTGAAGCATATTTTATTTTTTATTTATTTTTTTTAAAGATTTTTTTTATTTATTTATTAGAGACAGAGACTGAGAATGAGAGGGGAGAAGGTCAGAGGGAGAAGCAGACTTCCCGCAGAGCCGTGAGTCCGATATGGGACTCGATCCCGGGACTCCAAGATCATGACCTGAGCCAAAGGCAGTCGCTCAACCAACTGAGCCACCCAGGCGCCCTGAAGCCTATTTTAAATCTTCACCAAAAAATGATCTCAAATTGACCTTGCTTCAAAGAGACTTTATTTGTCCCTGAACACTTGTGCACTTGAATTCTTGAATATTAATTATATTATTTTACTTGAAATATGCAGCTTATCTTTGGGTGCATATGTGTGCATGTATGTGTAGTATATCAGTCTTCCCAACTAGAGCATGCATTTCTCAAGAACAGAAACACTTGTTTTTTTTCAGTTTTCATGTGTAATCCTTAATATACTGTTCATGGTATAAAACCTGAAAGCATGTTGTCTGAATGACAGTTCAAACCCTTAGCAGTAAAATTAATATATTATTTTAAGAACTATCCTTTTTGGGGGCTCCTGGGTGGCTCAGTGGGTTAAAACCTCTGCCTTCGGCTCAAGTCATGATCTCAGGGTCCTGGGATCGAGCCCCACATCAGGCTCAGTGGGGATCCTGGTTCCCCCTCTCTCTCTGCCTGCCTTTCTGCCTATTTGTGGTCTCTCTGTCAAATAAATAAATAAAATCTTAAAAAAAAAAAAAAACTTTCTCTGACCCTTGAAAAATGTTTTCAGAAAAAATGTCTTTGTCAGATAAAGGTCCATCTGAGGCATTCCAGGTGAAATGTGCAACGTTTTCTTTAAAATATGCCAGCAAAGAAGGAAACAAAACAAAACAAAAAATCAAGGGAGGATCGTTGAAGCTGGATGTTGGGTATGTGGCGTTACCTTTATATATGTTTGAGAAAATTTCCAAAGTCCTTCTAAAGGAAGAAACAAAATCTGAGACAATAGTGAGGTGTGCTAGTTAACCAGTTAGAACCAAATGAAGGTGGAGATGGGTGAAACAAATGTTTATTAACATTCCCAAAGCAAAAGCCCTCAAACAGGCTGGCTCAACAAAGTAATTGCAGCCACCATACCAAGGGTGTTATGTTCTTGCTGTGGATTCTTTGGAGAATTGCTTTATCGCCAATGGTTTTGATGGCTCGGAGTTGACACCAAGTGAAAAAACCAGTCATCAGTGACTCCGAATTGAAAGTCAAAAGTGTCAGACTCTGAGTGGGAAAAAGCAATTTATTTTGCTTATATTTTTATTTCCATTTATGTACAAGAGTAATATATATATTTTTTCTAAAGGCTGTAATCTATCTCTGTTAGCATAAAACACACATTCTAAGTGACTAAAAATAACGGGAATAAATAAAATGGGTGACATCTCAAATATTTGTTGACTGGTATTGTGTGCCAGACACTGTTTTAGATGTTGGGGACATGTCAAGGAAAGATCCTTCCCCCTGAA
This sequence comes from Nasua narica, assembly GCA_028533885.1. Classification (NCBI taxonomy): domain Eukaryota; kingdom Metazoa; phylum Chordata; class Mammalia; order Carnivora; family Procyonidae; genus Nasua; species Nasua narica. The sequence continues at coordinate 103,120,231 of CM052798.1, read as the reverse complement.
ATGTCAACTTCCTGTGGGTTGGAGGCAGATTTTTAAAATAATGATTATATGGTGTGCAAGATGTGCATTAGAGGCATGGCCACAAATTAGGTAACGGGAATTAGGAGTGCAAGATGACAGAGGGGGAGCTTTCCATCTTAAACATGGTGGTCAGAGCAAAAGCTGGGGCCTGGGCATCCCTGGTGGTGGCAGGCCAAGAGTGAGCCTAGTGCCACCTGGTGGTGTGCAGGAGAGGCTCCAAGGTCCCTGTGAAGGTAGCACCTCTAACGTGTGACGGGCAACATGGAGGCAAGTGTAGCTAGCTTTAGCCTCATTAATGTGGAAGACACTGTGGGAGGGAAGAATTCTCTTAATTTAGCTGGATAAGGGGTGCCTGGGTGGTTCAGTGGGTTAAAGCCTCTGCCTTAGGCTCAGGTCATGATCTCAGGGTCTTGGGATCAAGCCCTGCATCAGGCTCTCTGCTCAGCAGGGAGCCTGCTTCCTCCTCTCTCTCTGCCTGCCTTTCTGCCCACTTGTGATCTCTCTCCTCTCTGTCAAATAAATAAATGAAATCTTTGAAAAAAATTTCGCTGGATAAGCAGGCCCTTAAAGTAACAAAAATATATTTAAAAATATATTTATAGTTAATTATAAAATGTGTAGAATGTTGGTACAACAGAATGATGTTTCAAGATTAAAAAAATGTTTATTTTAAAAACATAGGTGAGGGGTGCCTGGGTAGTTCATATGGTTAAGGGTCTGCTTTCAACTCAGGTCATGATCCCGGGGTACTGAGGTTGAGCCCCACATCAGGGTCCCTGCTCGGCAGGAAGTCCGTTTCTCTCTCTCTGTCCCCACTGTTCTCCCTGCTTGTGCTCTCTCACTCTTTCTGACAAATAAATAAATAAAATCTTAAAAACATTGGTGATAGTCTTCTGTAACTATGAATCTATCCAAGTATCTAAGTATATATATCTCATAGTGGCTAAGGACAATTATAGGTTTTTGATAGTGATAAAAATACAAACAAGGAAAAGGATTTTAAATAAATAAATTTTATGAAAAATACTACTTACACAAGTATTTTTAATTAACTGTACTGTGTTTAAATTTTAAGTGGGGCGCCTGGGTGGCTCAGTTGGTTGAGCGACTGCCTTCGGCTCAGGTCATGATCCTTGAGTTCCGGGATCGAGTCCCACATCGGGCTCCCAGCTTCATGGGGAGTCTGCTTCTTTCTCTAACCTTCTCTGTCCTCATGCTCTCTCTCACTTTCTCTGTCTCTCAAATGGATAAATAAAATCTTTAAAAAAAATTTAAGTGGATGCTTTCTATTTTTCTTTTTAAACTTATTTTGAAGTATCGTTTTATCATCTTTCATTTTCTATCGTTTTGTTGCTTTACATTTATTTTGTGCATAACATAGCACAAATAATTCAAATTTAATTCTTTTCTCATCCCTAGTATGAAATGTTTACATTTCACGTCCTTATGAAAGAGTCAAATATACAGACAAATTGGAAATACAGTCTTTGAATGTATTTTAAGATATAATTATTTCAACCCCTTAAAGTTGTGAATAGGACATCACTTTTCTGTTTTTGCAATGTTTTCGATTCTGGTTTCATTAAGTTCATAGTGATTTAATTATTGTAGTAATTACACATGTGAAAAGGGGCAGTTCCTTTCATCTTTGTGTGTTTTCTTTTAAACCTCCTTTCTTCATCTGCTAATTAGGACGACAATACCTGCTTGACAAAGCTTCCCAGAATCCAGTGAATATTTACAAATACTGTACATTTAGTGGTTCTTTGAGCAGCTATAGAAATGCAAGACAAATATTGTGTATCATTAGCAACAGTCAATCCATTTGGTTCCATATTTGAATGCTATTTAAAAATTTCCCCTGTCTCCTTAGCAAATTGCTGGCATGTTTCTACTCATATATTTGTTTTGTTTGAATTTTCCCCTGAAGACTGAAATTGTCATTGACTAGGTCCTGTCCCATTGGCATGAGCACCCAGCTAGGGACCAGGTTCTAAATTATGATTGAGCTGCCTTTTACTTCCTCAAACATAGATAGTTTGCTGCAAATGCTGGTGAGGACTGCTGTCACATGTCATCTCTGGGCCATACAAGCTAGCCTCCAGAGGACTGTCATAGGAAGGACATACTTTGCACTCATAAATGTTTCCAAGGTTTGCATCAAATTTGTCCAGCCCTGCCTATAAAACACCCAAGAAATGCTTCCAGACTATTGGTTGGCCTCCTGAATTCTGTGTGGTTTTCAAATAACTGATTTGACACAAATTTTCTACCTGAAAAATGATGTGAAAATGTTTCCCGCAGTTGCAATTAAGTTTTGAATGACAAGGCTGTGCTTAGGATTTAGGTATAATTCCCTGCTTGAGATGATCGAAAAAGGACTGTGTGTTTGAACTATGCAGCACTAGTTATATCTTTACTTGTCATATCCATACTATGAGGCATGTCTCAAAGGACAAGACATGGTCTAGCGTGACATCAGAATTTAGATCACATAACAAAAGCTGGAGAAAATGATCAAATCTTTAATGTATTTCATAACATAGCCTAGAAATAAGGATAACTCTGTAAATCTTACTACTTGACGATTAAGTGGTGATAAGCAATAAATTCTCGGTGTGATGGAGCCAGAAATCTTCCAGGTGGAAGGAAGAAGTCAATAATATTTTCAATACCATTGATTAGAAGTTTCAGAGGGAATCCCTCCCTCAGAGGTTAACATCTTTAAAAATGAACAATCCTGGGGCACCTGGGTGGCTTAGTCAGTTAAGCATCTGCCTTCAGCTCAGGTCAGGGTCCTGGGATCGAGCCCCACATCAGGCCCTCCACTCAGTGGAGAGTCTGCTTCTCCTTCTCACTCTCCCTCTGTTCTCTCTCTCTCTCTCTTAAATAAATAAATAAATAAAAACATTTAAAAAAATGAACAATCCTGGGGTACCTGGGTGGCTCAGTCAGTTAAGCATCTGCCTTCAATTCAGGTCATGATCTTGGGGTCCTGGGGATCAGGTCCCATGTCAGGACCTGCACCCAGTGGGAAGTCTGCTTCTCCCTCTCCTTTGTCCCTCTCCTTGCTCTCTCTCTCTCTCTCTCTCTCTCAAACAAACAACAAACAAATCTTTAAAAAAGAGAAAAAAGAACAGCCCTCTTCTTTCCATTTGTTCTGAAAATTCAACAATTGATGGTTAGGACTAGTCCATGGATGATAGTTATGCCAAAAATCTCAGTCCTATTAAAAAAGAGTGCTCAGTTCATAAGTCTCTGAACCCCGAAAGTGCGATCATTAACCACAGGAAGCCACATGTAACCCCTCACACAGAAGATATCTCATATGCAGGTACTTCATTAACACCCCATTGATAACTATCAATTTCACATTTTCTGGACATCATTTTTTAACTTTACTGAGATACAAAAAACTGTTACGTAATTAGTGTATGCAGCTAGATGAGTTTGGAGATTAGCATACATCCACGAACACATCAACACAATGTATGCCATTAACATATTCATTACCTCCAAAAGTTTCCTACTTCCCTCTTTATTTTTATTATTACTTCTTTTTGTCATAAGAACACTTAATATAAGATATACTCTCTTAAGTTTTTAAGTATACAATATAATATTGTTAATTATAGGCAGTGTGCTGTGCAGTAGCTCTGTAGGACTTATTCATCTTGTATAACTGAAACTTTGTGCTCTTTGATGAACATTGCCTTGCTATCCCCCTCCCCTGGCCCTGGAAACCATCATTTCACTCTCTGTTTTTATGAGCCTAACTATTTTAGATTCCTCATGTAAGTGGTTTCACGTAGTGTTAGTCCTTCTGTGTCTGGCTTATGTCACTTGGCATAATGTCCTCCAGGTTCCTGGCATTATTAATCACTCTAATCTGTACCAGGCAAAAAAGAAGAAATTTTCTCCAGCCTCCTTTTGTATTTACCTTCCCTCTCTACCAATGTACAAATGCCTGGTCTCACTGTGACTTGTCTCTCTGGCGACCATTAATCTCATGTGAGTCCAACATGCTTGCCTTCCCAGCACTTGACAAATCACGTCTTACTGTAATGGGAAAAGTATTTTGAGATATTTCACTCCCAATAACCCATGGTTTCTAATTTTCCCATTGTTGGCTAGTTAGGAGAGGAATGGATATAGTCTAGAAAAACAGTTAGTGCTTAGTTTTTGGTTTATACACATACATATGTTTATGTATTTCCTTGCAATGGCTCTATATATTCCAGGGTCTTCGAAATTCTCTAAATTCCAGGGTTTTCAATATATATACTAGGATTTTCTTTTGCCAAGCAAAGCTTAGAATTCCAAACACAGTTTTACCAGGAGTCAGGATGTATGATTTAAACATCAGAGTATAATTTAATTGTCACTCGAACTAGACAGGAGCAGTGAGTGGAATTGTCACCAATTTTGTAAGGCATTGTTACGGGCTGAATTATGTTCCTCCCAAATTCATACACTGAAGTCCTAACCCCC
>CM052798.1:103101598-103115619 GCA_028533885.1 Nasua narica | reverse complement strand
TTATCCATTCATCTGTTGAAGGGCATTTTGGTTCTTTCCACAGTTTGGCTATTGTGGCCATTGCGGCTATGAACATTGGGGTACATGTGGCCCTTCTTTGTACTGCATCTGCTTCTTTGGGGTAAACACCGAGTAGTGCAATAAGCAACTGACTCTTGATTTCAGCTCAGATCATAGTCTCAGGGTCGTGAGATTGAGTCCTGTCTCTGGTTCTGCACTGGACATGGAGCCTGCTTAAAATTCTCTCCCACCACCCTCCCCACCCTGGCTTGTATTATCTTTCTCAAAAAATAAAATTAATTAATTAATTAAAAAATAAAATATCAGTGTTCTTGGAGCTAAATGCCATTCTCAATGGTTCACTTACATTTGGGGCTGTTCTCTGCCCTGCTAGATGTGGAACTGTGACCATGTGGGGACTCTTCAGAGCTCTGGGGTCAGGGGATACCCTTGAAGCTGAGACTTGAAGGATGGGAAGAGAGGTCTAGGTGAATAGACTGGAAAGAATGTTCTAGAGAAAAGGAACAGTTTTTAACCAGCTCTCCCCGCTTTGTCCAGGAAGCTCAACACAAGTTCACGTGGCCAAGAGGGTGTCAGGGCTGAGGTGCAGGGCCTGGTCTCTCATTCCCCACAGTACACTATGTGCCAAGTTCACTGTGATGTCTTCAGGAGGGAGACCCAAATGACCCAAGCTAGCACATGGCCATTGCATCATCCTGAGGCAGTGTGTGGTGAACAAAGTCCCAGGGATAGGCCACCATAGGACGACCATTTACTGAGTGCAAAGTACATACACGACACTGCTGAATGCCAAGAAGGAGACAAAGATGAACAAAAGATGTTCTCCACTTTCACTTAAAACTCACTAGATTCTGACTAAGACGAGGACACTTACTTGTTGTTCCCTTGGTAGTGATTTGGTTGCCCACACTCTTAATTAATTTGATTTTGTTCAATTAAGTGACTTCTGGGCTTCATGGTGTATGCAGCATATATGGTCACCTGGTGTCTCTTCTAGAATCAGCCTGGGTAGTGAAATGCTCAGATAAGAAATTTCATCATCATTGAAGGCCCCCAGCCTGGGCCAATCCCATTAAATCACACTTATCATATCACAACTGAAGTGGCCAGATGAACATTTCCTTGTGGACCCTTATTTTTGGTAGAGCTGAACATCACTCATGGTTCAAGGTTTGGAATTTATGGAGACTATCAGGATCATGGATAAAAACATCTGATTTCATAATCAAAGATGCTATCTCACTATTTAATTAGATACCACTTAAATCGATGCTAAGGTAGCAGCAAGAATGAGTTGGAGATATATTAAATGCTTTACAAAATAATTTGTCTCTCTAGGATACATATACCAAAGATAATATTACAAGCAATTAAAAAATAAGCTTTGCAGAAAAAAAAACATTTCTCAAACTTCATTTAAATTAACATTTGTTTATAGTCAGGAGAGAGCTTTCTACATTTCCCCAACTCAAAGTGAGCCCTGAGGACTTTTGATATGTTCCTGAGTGATTTAATTAAAAGATAAGTGGAAGCTGGAAAATAGAAAGCAAAACAGTTTGATGGAAGGGACATGCAGAAATGAGGAGGGAGGATAGGAAAAGACCAGAGGACAAGAACAGGGACAGCTTCAGCAGAGAGAGATTAACTAACAGGAAGCAGTATAACTACATGAAAGGAGAAAATATCTCTTCCAATCTACACAGGTAATCAACACCTTCTTGGAACTACTTCAAAAGATTAGGAAAGTCAATCACTCTGAAAAAAAAATCCAAATTATGTGGATCTTTTTCATTTCTCATCTAGTATGCTTTCCTTTCATTGCCTCTTTGTCCTCTTAGCAAGTAAAAGCCAACAGATATGCAAACCACAGAGGGGATTCCGTGACCTCGCCTCAACCCATGTGGTGGGCTGCCATCAGGGCTAGCCAACCTGCTTGCTCACGGGTGGAGAAGGGAGGGTAAGGGGTGGAGTGGGGGAGGGAGGCCCAGCAGGATGGCTGAGTCTGTAAAGCTAGTACCCTAGTTTTTAGGACATTCTCAAAGCTAAATGCCCTCCATGCCCTGGAGCTGCATAAATGCCTGTGAAGTCCTCCCTCCCAAATCCAGGGCACACCAGGCAGCTGTTGGGTGTGAGGAACAATCTGATATAGAGCCTCTCAGAGACTTCCAGAGGCTACCTTCCAGTCACATGCAATGCGAAGGAGAGCGTGCAACATACTTTTCACCAGACACAAAATTAAATTGATTTTACATGTGAGTGAATTAAAAGATGGATGACTGCATGCATTTTTCAATTCTGTTCAGTTTATCATAAGTGACATTTGAGGAAGTTTATGAATGGCAAACATCAGGCTTTGAGGGCATAATTATGCCCTGGAGTTATGCTTAAGTATCTAAGGGCAATGTTTAGATGATATTTATATCTAAGTGGCTCACATTAAAACCCAACCAATACTATATCATAAATGTAAATTATAGAGGAGATTGCCTATTTGTGGAAATGAACTGTATGCAGTTTTATTAATTTTTCTTATATTATTTGCATCCCATTACTGGCACATTTATGATTATAATAATTATCTAAGGAGCATTGATTCTAATCCTATAATATTTCAGCTAGATTTCACAGACATGCCAACCCTTCTGAGAATATTCCATGTTATACTGATACTGGAGGTAGAGAACTCTATAGTGGGGCTATACATTTAAGGGAAATATATAGGGTAAAGGAGAACATAACTCAGGATTACAGACAAGTGTATAAATGGAGAACAAAATACCTCTCCAACGATGTTTGCTTGATAATAAAAGGTATTATCATCCTCATAGCTTCTACATAAAAATTTACTCTAGAAAACTGAAAAGCAAGTCAACAGTGATATATTTATTCACTTTATGTATTGAAAAACTACCCTTGACCACAAAGGACACAATTTCCTAGTGGGGAATGAACTCAGAGAACAAAGTGAAATATTCACTGATGGATTACCTCCAAGATCCCCACCTTCTCCCACAATTGCTCTTGAGTATCTTTTTCATCTTCATTAAAATATGAAAACCTGATTTTTTAAAGATTTATTTATTTATTTTAGAGAGAGGGTGTATGTGCATGAGTGAGGAGAGAGAGAAAGGCAGCAAATCCTCAAGAAGATACCCCGCAGAGTGCAGAGCCCCAGACAGGGCTTGACCCCAGGACCCTGAGATAATTCTCTGAGCCAAAATCAAGAGTTGGACATGAAAATCTGGGTCTTATGAAGCCTCTGCTTCTCTGAATGGGTGACTATGATATTTGGGAGAAAAGTCTCTTGGGCTTAGAAATATCAGTCTTTGAAGAGAAGCCATTTATGTTTTCACCTTCAGCCTTTGTCAGAAATTTCCAGCAATGGACTGAGAAGACTTATGGTTGATCCTTCAATATTCTTTGTCTTTCCCAAACAAATCCACTTGGCCCTCAGGCGCTGACTCCTTTTGGATATCCAGTTTCAGACCACATTTACCATGAATGACCAGTGTGCAATCAAAACCCCCAAGTCGATTCCTGCCCAGTCCCTGACCTCCTCTTGTGCTCAGTGTCCAGGCCTAATCCCCAGTTGATTATTAGGTTCATACTTGCATTGTTTCAGTTGGGTATTTAATGACAAGTCCAGTTTCACATAAACATATTGTTATACCTATCTTGGTTAACTCAGACTTTCTCCCACTATTCTGACCCTTCCCTGGGAACTGGCCGACTCAAGTCCATCTGCCTCCAGGATTAGTAGGGAATCTGTGAATTATTCCCAACAAAAAAAGAAAATGCAAATCATGTAATGTAATCACACACAGCAGTGAAAAATAGCTGTGACTCCAGGTACCCTCTATTTAACTGTATAGAATGAACCATACTACAAATAATTACCTAGGGATATATTTCATACTCTTGAAATTGAAAACTATTAGGCAAAATGTCCGTATGATCTATGTTCTGTTAGGAAAAAGAATAACAACAGAAAAGGCCATGCTTCATCTTTTGGGAAACTGAAGCTTACTGTAAACAACCCAATAATTTTCGCATGAATACACACTACTATCTGGAAGCCAAGTATATTTTCACATTTATTTCCTTAGAGAGAAAAAAGTGAAAATAAATCACTCAAAATATTCATTCAGCTGACCAACTCAAATACTACCTTCACATGATTATATTTGAATCCATACATTTGTTCAGTTTAGTGGTTTAGATGTGTGTTTCTGAAGATGGAAATAAGATGATAATGCCATTGTCATGGCCTATATAAAGACAGAACAATTTTTGTTTTTTCGTTAAAAAATAGCACTACAAAGGGGTGGCTAACTCAGTTAGTAGAGAGTGTGACTCTTGATCTCAGGGTTGTGAGTTTGAACCCCATGATGTAGAGATGGCTTAAAAAATAAAATAATTTATGAGAGAAGCAAGATGGCAGAGAAATAGGAGACCCTGTTTCAACTGGTCCCCAAAAGTGAGCTAAATATCTACCAGAATACTCTGAACACCCATGAAATCAGCCTGAGATGTAAGATTATACACTTCTGGATCTCTACTAGGGCAAAGGACAGCAGTGGAGAGGAAAAGTGGAGTAGGAACTCTTGGACTGATATCAGAGGATACAGAAGGGGGAAGGAGCGACCAGAAGGGACCCAAGGAAAATAATGCCCCAATACAGAAGTGCCCTGTGATTGGGAAACAAAATTAACTTGGAGTCTGGCTAAAAGCATTCAAAAAAAGCAAAAGATCTTGAGGGCAACTGGTGGATTCAGGCAGGCATGGGCACAGGCCTAAGCCCACGGACCCAGGATGGTCACTGCTGGCAGCCACCTGTGTCAGAGGGAATCTAGAGCAGCTTCCACCCTGTAGTCCCTGAGTCCATGGCTTTCCATTCCCTGCACAGCCGCTGGGCTAGGTGCAATCCCACCCACGGCTAAGAGAGCTTGGTGTGAGCACCAATCTGTGATCCTCCAGGGCTGAATGCAGGATCCGAGAGCACTCCCAGCTGCACCTGAGAGAACTTGGTGTGGGTGCCAGCGGTGGTCCTCCACAGTCTTCTGCGGAGTCTGAGCACACTCCCACCGTGCCTCGGAGAGCTTGGTGTGGGCGCCAGCCAGCTATCTTCTGCATGTCTTCCGCGTCCCACTATGGGGTCTGAGCGCACTCAGTGTGGACCTGGACCCCAGAAAGCAGTCCCGGCAATAGCAGCCACCAGAAGCAGACTCCCAGGACCAATATCATTTGCAGTTTTGGTGGCACAGGGGTTCAGTGAGAGGTGGGGGTCTTGGGTGAACACTGGGATGGTGGCTGGGAGTGCACACCGCCCATGGGAGGCTGCAGTGTGCAGTGGACTCTGCAGAGGGGGAGTCTGTAGAGAGGGAATCTGTGTGTTCTAGAGCACCCAGAAGGGAGCGGACTGAGGCTTCTCTCTAAGGAGGAGGTCTGGGAATAGGCAGATTCTTTGCTCGGACCTTCCAAAAAGCTGCAAAAAGCCTCAAAAGTACTAAAGCCTCCAGAGAGCAAAAGCCTGAAAAATAGGTTTTCACAAAGCCCAACCCCTTGAAAGCCTGCAGGGCGAGTCAACCCAAGCAAGATTGACCGGAAAACAATGCGGAAGGCCACTCCCTCAGAAGACAAGCCAAAAACAAGAGAACAATAAACACAGGGTCCCCATAAAACTGTAAAACCCCATCATCAGGGGAAAACAATATATCAAGCTCCTGTTATTGCCCCCAAACCTGTGTATTTCATAGATACAACTTTTTTTTCTTGATCATTTAATATTTTTAACTTACTTATCATTACAACTAGAGGATTAAAACAACATATTCCATGATAATTTTTTTAACTTGAACTTTTTTCTTTTTTTTTAAAGTTTTTATTTATTTATTTATGATAGAGAGAGAGAGAGAGAGAGAGAGATCACAGGTAGGCAGAGAGGCAGGCAGAGGGAGAGGGGGAAGCAGACTCCCTGTGGAGCAGAAAGCCCAATGTGGGGCTCTACCCCAGGACCCTGGGATCATGACCTGAGCAGAAGACAGAGGCTTTAACCCACTGAGCCTCCCAGGCACCCCACTTGAACTTTTTTCATACATATACTTGTGTCTCTCTTTTTCTTCTCTTTTTCTTTTTTTTTTAAATATACATATACATATAAGCTCCAAGGTAATCCTTTTCTCCTATTCAATAGTACCGCTATATATAAACCAGTTTTAATTTCCCTGTATCTCTGGAAAGTTGAGTCCTTTAACAAAGATAACAAATACACCCAGAAGAAACTGAAATAACCTTCCTCGCCCACGTCAAGGATTTACAACTGCCCTCCCATCTTATTCTTCTGTCAGTGTTTCTGTGTATTTGTTTTTATTCTGGTACCATATAAATCTTATTCTTGGGATTCATTTTAACTGCGTTCTTTTTTTTCTTGTCATTTACTTTTGTCAGTCTCTTTGTTTGTTCGTGTCTGTTTATATACCTTATGAATCTTTGGGGATCCATTTTGGCTGGGATTTCTCTTTTATTCTCTTTCTCTCTCTCATCTTTTCTATTTTTTTTTCTTTCTGGTGGTGAATTCTGATTGCTCCAAAACTTTCCAGGGTACACCTTGCCTGGATAGTGGTTTATATATTCAGCTATACATTCCCCTCAAACACTTCTCATCAGAATGACTAGAAGGAGGAACACCCAACAGAGGAAAAACCCAGAGACTGGGCCCTCTCCCTCAGAACTACTGGATATGGATGTAAACAATATACCAGAAAGGGAATTCAGGGTAACAATTATCCAGGCAATGGCTAGGTTGGGGAAAAACCTTAGTGACAACACAGAATCTCTAAGAGCAGAACTGAGGATCAATATGGCTGATGTTAAAAAAGCTATCAATTAGATCCAATCTAATCTAAATATTCTAACAGTTAGGGTAACTGAGGCAGAGGATAGAATTAGTGATTTAGAGGACAAAGTGATAAAGAAGAAAGGTCAGGAGGAGGGCTGGAATACACTGCTTAGAAAACATGACAACAGACTTAGGGAAATAAATGATGCCATGAAACATTCCAACATGAGAATTACTGGAATCCCTATGTGATGGAGAAAGATGAAAAACTAGAAGATATAGCTGAACAAATTCTGGATGAAAATTTCCCCAATCTGGGAAATGGAACAAGTGTTCATGTCCTAGAGGCAGAAAGAACACCCCTCAAGATAAAGGAGTCTAGAAAACATATAGACACATCATTGTGAGATTTGCAAATTATAATTTTAGACAAGAGGTCCTGAGGGCAGCTAGGGGGAAGAGATTTCTTACGTACAGAAGAAGACCCATCAGAATAATATCAGACCTGTCCACAGAAATCTGGCAAGTCAGAAAGGGAAGGCAAGATATATTCAGGGTACTAAATGAGAAGAACATCCAGCCAAGAATACTTTATCCAGCAAGGTTGACATTCAAAATGGATGGAGAGATAAAGAGCTTCCAAAACAAGAAACGTTTAAAAGAGTATGTGATCACCAAACTGGTACTACAAGAAATATTAAGGAGGGTTCTATAAAAGAAGAAAGAACCTATGATTGACATAGAACAGAAACTTACAAGCTATAGAAACAAGGACTTCACAGACAATGTGATCTCAATAAAAACTTATCTTTCAATAATCACTTCACCATGAATGGCCTAAATGCTCCATAAAATGGTACAGGATTGCAGAATGGATAAAACGACAGGACCCATCCATAGGCTGTCTACAAGAGACACATTTGGAACCTAAAGATACATCCAGACAGAAAGTGAAGGGATGAAGAACCATCCTTCTTGCCAATGGGCTTCAAAAGAAAGCTGGGGTAGCAGTTCTCATATCAGATAAATTAGATTTTAAGCTAAAGACTATAGTCAGAGACACAAAAGGACACTACATCATTCTTAAAGGGTCCATCCTCCAAGAAGACCTAATAATTGTAAATCTTTATGCCCCCAATATAGGAGCAGCCAACTACTTAAGCCAACTGTTAATCAAAATAAAGATTCATATTGATATGAATACATTAATTGTAGGAGATCTTAACACATCACTCTCAGTAACAGACAAATCATCCAAATAAAAAATCAATAAAGAAACAAGAGCTTTGAATGACATATTGGACCACATGGACCTCATAGATATATACAGAACATCCCACCCTAAAACAACAGAACACTCATTCTTCTCAAACACACATGGAACTTTCTCCAGAATAGACCAAACTACTGGGTCACAAACTAGGACTCAACTGATAAACAAAGATTGAGATGATTCCCTACATGTTCTCAGACCACAAGGTTTTGAAACTGGAACTCAACAACAAGAAAAAGTTTGGAAGGAATTCAAACACTTGGAGACTAAAGACCAATTTGCTAAAGAATGTTTGGATCAACCAGGAAATCAAAGAACTTAAACAATTCATGGAAACCAATGAGAATAAAGACACAACTGTCCAAAATCTATGGGATACAATAAAGGCATGTTCTAAGGGGGAAATACATAGTCATCTAAGCCTCACTCAAAAAAATTGAAAAATCCCCAATACACCAATTCTCTTTACACCTTAAAGAACTGGAAAATCAACAACAAATTAAGCCAACCCCATGCACAAGAAGGGAAATAATCAAGATTAGAGCAAAGATCAATGAGTTAAAACTAGAGATACAGTAGAACTCATCAACAAAACCAGAAGTTGGTTTTTTGAAAGAAGAAAGGTTTTTTGACAAACCACTGGCCAAACTAATCCAAAGGAAAAGAGAGAGGACCCAAATTAACAAAATTATGAACGAAAGGGGAGAGATCACTACTAATACCAAGGAAATAGAAACAATCATCAGAAATTATCAACAGCTATATGCCAATAAGTTAAGCAACCTAGAAGAAATGGATGCATTCTTGGAAGCCTATAAACTTCCAAGACTGATACAAGAAGAAATTGACAACCTGAATAGACCAATATCTAGTAATGAGATTAAAGCAGTGATCAAAAACTTCCCAAAAAACAAGAGCCCAGGACCTGACAGATTTCCTGGGAAATTCTACCAAACATTCAAAGAACAAATAATACCTATTCTCCTGAAGCTTTTTCAAAAAATAGAAACAGAAGGAGAACTTCTAGACTCTTTCTATGAAGAGTTACCCCTGATCCCCAAACCAGGCAAAGACCCCATCAAAAAGGAGCATTTCAGATCAACATGCCTGATGAATATGGATGCCAAGATTCTAAACAAGATCCTAGCTAATAAGATCCAAAAGCACATTAAAAAGATTATTCACCATGACCAGGTGAGATTTATCCCTGGGATGCAAGGGTGGTTCAACATTTGCAAATCAATCAATGTGATAGAACAAATCAACAAGAGAAGAGAGAAGAACCACATAGTCCTCTCAATTGATGCAGAAAAAGCATTTGACAAAATACAGCATCTGTTCCTGATTAAAATTCTTCAAAGTATAGGGATAAAGGGAATGTTTCTCACCTTCATAAAATCTATGAAAAGCCCACAGCAAATATCATTCTCATTGGGGAAAAGCTGACAGCCTTCCTTTTGAGATCAGGAACATGACAAGGATGCCCACTCTCACCACTTTTGTTGAACATAGTAGTAGAAGTCCTAGCAACAGCAATTAGACAACAAAAAGAAATAAAAGGTATTCAAATTGGCAAAGAAGAAGTCAAACTCTCTCTCTTCACAGATGACATGATACTTTATATGGAAAACCCAAAGGACTCCACCCCCAAACTACTAGAACTCTTACAACAATTCAGTAATGTAGCAGGATACAAAATCAATGCACAGAAATCACTTGCTTTCTTATACACTAACAATGAAAATATGGAAAGGGAAATTAGAGGATCAATTCCATTTACTATAGCACCAAGAACCCTAAGTTACCTTGGAATAAACCTAATCAAAAAGGTAAAGGATCTGTACTCAAGGAACTACAGAACACTCATGAAAGAAATTGAAGAAGACAGAAAAAGATGGAAAAGCATTCCGTGCTCATGGATCAGAAGAATAAACATTGTTGAAATGTCTATACTGCCCAGAGCAATCTATACTTTCAATATCACCCTTATCAAACTTCCACTGGCATTTTTCAAAGAGCTGGAACAAATAATCTCAAAATTTATATGGAAACAGAAAAGATCCCAAATTGCTAATGAAATGTTGAAAAAGAAAAACAAAGCTGGGGGCATCATGTTGCCTGATTTCAAGCTTTACTACAAAATTGTCATCACCAAGATAGCACGGTACTGCAGAAAAACAGACACATAGACTAGTGGAACAGAATAGAGACCCCAGATATGGACCTACAACTGTATGGTCAAATAATCTTCGACTAAACAGGAAAAATATCCAGTGGAAAAAAGACAGTCTCTTCAATAAATGGTGCTGGGAAAATTGGACAGCTATATGTAGAAGAATGAAACTTGACCATTCTCTTACACATACACAAAGATAAACTCAAAATGGATAAAAGACCTCAACGTGAGGCAGGAATCTATCAAAATCCTAGAGGAGAACATAGGCAATAACCTCTTTGATATCAGCCACAGCAACTTCTTTCAAGACATGTCTCCAAAGGCAAAGGAAACAAAAGCGAAAATGAAGTTTTGGGATTTCATCAAGATAAAAAGCTTCTGCACAGCGAAGGAAGCAGTCAACAAAACAAACAGGCAACCCACAGAACAGGAGAAGATATTCACAAATGACACTAGAGACAAAGGGCTGATATCTGAGATCTATAAAGAACTCAAACTCAACACTCAAAAAACAGATAATCATGTCAAAAAATGGGCAGAAGACATGAACAGACACTTCTGCAAAGAAGACATTCAAAATGGCTAACAGACACATGAAAAAATGTTCATCATCAGGAAGATTCAAATCAAAACCACATTGAGATACCACCTTATACCAGTTAGAACAGTCAAAATCAACAAGACAGTAAAGAACAAATGTTTGGGAGAATGTGGAGAAAGAGAAACCTTCTCACACTGTTGGTGGCAATGCAAGTTGGTGTAGCCACTTTGGAAAATAGGGCAGAGATTCCTGAAGAAATTAAAAATAGAGCTACCCTTTGATCTTACAATTGCACTAATGGGTATTTACCCCAAAGATACAGATGTAGTGAAAAGAAGGGCCACATGTACCCCAATGTTCATAGCAGCAATGGCCACAATAGCCAAATTGTGGAAAGAGCCAAGATGCCCTTCAACAGACAAATGAATAAAGAAGATATGGTCCCTATATACAATGGATTATTATGCCTCCATCAGAAAGGATGAATACCCAACTTTTTTATCAACATGCACAGGACTGGAAGAGATTATGTTAAGTGAAATAAGTCAAGCAGAGAAACTCAATTATCATATGGTTTCACTTACATGTGGAGCATAAGGAAAAATATGGAGGACATTGGGAGAAGGTAAGGAAGGGTGAATTGGGAGAAATCGGAGGGGGAGATGAACCATGAGAGACTGTGGACACTGAGAAATAAACTGAGGGTTTTGGAGGGGAGAGGGGTGGGGGTGAGCCTGGTGGTGGGTATTTAGGAGAACACGTATAGCATGGACCACTGGGTGTGATGCATGAACAATGAATATTGGAACACTAAAAAAATAAAATAAAATTTAATAATAATAATAATAATTTTTAAAATAACATTACACAATACTGGAAATAAGTAAACAATATTTGTTCTAGCTATGGATAAAAACACCTATGAAATGGAATTTGAAGGGGGTGTAACAGACCTATTGTTTAAAACAGAAACCAAGTCATGATTTCAAGCACATATATAATCAGATATTTCAACTATATACAACACATGTGTTCATGTATCTTCATACATACATAGCAAATGTCCTAACTTACCAGACTTTTAAGTATGATTAATAAGGTAGTGCCAGGATTCTCTCAGGATCACATGCTTCTCTGACAAACATGGGAACATCATAAATAGCAGAAACAGTGCCAAGGAGGAACCCTACTGCAGATGACATAACTGAAGAGCAAAATGCCCTTGGATCACAGGCCTTCACCTCACTGAGGGAGGCATGTCTCAATACTCCCCATGTTCATATGACTATATAAAGGTAAGTAAAATGTTTTTAAAGCTATGCAGAAATAGGTGTTATCTTTAGCAAGGAGATCAACCCTGGCTGCCTTTTTGAATCAAGTAGGACCTTTCTTAAAAAAAAAAAAAAAAAATCACCTGTCCCAGAATCCAGGTTTTATTTTTTTTTCTAACAGTATTTAAATCAGATTTTTTTTAAGTTCAGCTTGGGCATCAGTGTTTTTATGATTCCCAGTGATTCTATTAGGTACTGGTGGTTGAAAATTTCTCTACATTGTCAAGTGCATTTAATTTACATAGCAGTAACCAGGCTATGCCTTTCTCATATCCTTCCAGGCCATTAAAAACATCAGAAAATTCAGTTATCTTTATAAGCAATAGCAAAACAAGCAAAAAAAAAAAAAAAAAAAAAAAAAAACCCACCCCCAAAGAGTTCAGCAATGTATACAGGTATAATAAAATTACTGAGAAGTAGAATTTGGAAGTGGTATGACACTTCTTCAATATACAGGTAAGGAAGTCAGGTTCAGAACTGGGGTACTTCAGCTCAGGTCCCAAAGCAAATGCATGGCAGAACCAATGTTAGAAAACAATTCCCAAGTACTAGGACCTATCCTTTCAACAGACATTACTATCTAACTATATCATACTCCAGACACAAGCTAGGCACTAGGGATAAAAAAAGGAACCAGCTCCAGGAGCTGCCTTAAAGGGTTTTATACTTAGTGAAGAAGATAGACTGGAGGGAGCCTGAGTGACTCAGTCAGTTAAGGGTCTGCCTTGGGCTCAGGTCATATTCCCAGGATCCAGAGACTGAGTCCCATATCGGGCTCTATGCTCACTGGTGAGTCTGCTTCTCCCTCTCTCTCTGTGATCGCTGTCACTTTTGTTCTCTCTCAAATAAATAAATAAAATCTTTTAAAAATATTAAAAAAAAAACAGATTGGAAAGAGAGAACACACACACAATAAAACAATAGCTAAAGTACAGGGGTGCCTGGGTGGCTCAGTCGGTTAAGCATCTGCCTTCAGCTCAGGTCATAATCCTGGAGTCCTGGGAGAGAGCCCTGCATCGGGTTCCCTGCTCTGTGGAGAGCCTGCTTCTCCCTCTCCCTCTGTGTGCCACTCTGCCTACTTGTGCTCTCTATCTCTGTCAAATAAATAAAAACCTTTTAAAAAAATAGAGAAGGTACAAAATGTAAAACAGCAAGCTTTTATTCAGAGTTTTCTATACCAGGTACTACTCTAAGCCACTTTGATGAATTCTCTCACTTCATCCTCATGATGATTTAGACCAATTCTCTTCAAACTTCAACATAAATAAAAATCACAGGTTAAAATGCA
Source organism: Nasua narica (assembly GCA_028533885.1). Classification (NCBI taxonomy): domain Eukaryota; kingdom Metazoa; phylum Chordata; class Mammalia; order Carnivora; family Procyonidae; genus Nasua; species Nasua narica. The sequence continues at coordinate 103,102,151 of CM052798.1, read as the reverse complement.
GGTTCTGATCCAAAAGTTCCAATAGTTTTATAAAACTGCGTTGGAGAATTGGGTTTTTAGCCAGAAAATAATTCCATGATGAGATGTAGCATTGTTGTTTCTGACTGGGGTTAGTTTGCTGTATTTTAATATTTGGACGGACAACGAAACCAGTCAGGATTATAATACAATCAGGATTATAATGTACCAGCTCCCTTAACTCTAAAAAAAGTAAGGAAATTCCCATCAAAGGCATATTGGCTTTTGGCCTTCTCTGAGGGAGATGAGGGAGGGAAACCCAAGGATGGTGGTTTTTTGTGAAGAAAAGGATGAGTTCCAGAGAACACTTTATTTAGCAACATCCTGTTTTGCCTTAATCATTTTATAGAAGCTGTAGATTATCTTACTGGCTAATCACATTAAAGAACAAATTTTCTTTTAAATATACTGATTTATAGGCAAATCTTCATAGATGACCACTAAAGACAATTAAACTGATTCAACTGTTAAAGCCCCCATAGTGCACAATAGGGGAGACTTTCAACCCCAGTACCTTTTTTTTTTTTTTCCCAAA
>CM052798.1:103071325-103101498 GCA_028533885.1 Nasua narica | reverse complement strand
CCCTCAGTTTGTTGCTCAGAGTCCACAGTCTCTCCTGGTTCAACACCCCCTCCGATTTCCCCCCATTCGCCCTTCCCTTCCTTCTCACGATGCCCTCCATGATTTTCTTTATACTCCACATGTAAGTGAGACCATAAGATAATTGCCTCTCTCCGCTTGACTTATTTCACTCCGCATAATCTCTTCTAGTCCTGTCCATTCAACCCCAGTACCTTTAAGCATTTCCATTCCAGCACCACAGAGAAACAAATACCAAATAACATGGGTTTTTCTTCCCTTAAATCCCCTCAGAGAATCTAATATGTGTGAATTAGCCCATTTTCATCTTATAATGTGCTAAAATAGACAAATATCTATCAGAAAAAGGATAACAAAATCTCTTCTAGATAAAATTTGATGTCGATTAAAAATTTTAATACATGAAAATCTAAGAATGTAAGGTTTTAATTTCAAATGAGATAGCTCACTTTTAAGGAAATGATTCTCAGAATGGAAAAAATAATAATTTTTCTCCCAAAGATTCTTTTCTGTTGGCCTCAGGGTCTCATCTATCAGCCTCTAACAAGCACAGAATGAAACCTCACATGTTCAGCTCAATTACGATTCTCTGGAGATCTGATTTGCATGAAACTCTAGAGGAGCTAACATTTCCAGCTGGTACAGAGAGAAGCTCTTCTGAAACCCAAGGTAACATCCCCCAAATTTAATTCATAGCTCTGTGCTTATGATTTAAATGATGAGATCCTACTTCAGTTGTCAAGATAACATTTTGAACTTTAAAAAATACATATATACATATACATACGTGTATGTATCTTTTTTCTTTTTTCATATCTTTTTTCATATCTTTTCATATCTTTTTTCATATCTTTTTTCAAAGATTTTATTTATTTATTTGACAGAAAGAGAGAGCACTAGCATGGAGAGCAACAGAGGGAGAGGGAGGAGCAGGCTCCCCACAGAGCAAAGAGCCTGATGCAGGATTTGATCTAAAACTCTGGGATCATGACCTGAGCCGAAGGCAGATGCTTAACTGAGTAAGACACCCAGATACCCCAATATATACGTATTTACCAGTTTTCATTTAGTTAGGCGTGAGTCGTCCAAAAATATTATCCTCAAAGCAATACAATCTTCTGTCTTCCCCCTCAATCATTAGTTTGGTGAAAACATTATTAGAGAACAATGGAAAAAATATTAGGTTTTATTTGCAACTTGACTGCTGCCTTCTTTTTTATTCTGTCTCTAACAAGTAGATATAACATAAATTGAAGGAAACATTGCAGTGAGAATTGTAGACAAAAGTTCTATCTCTCGGGAATAATGACCACTAAAGGGGTAATGATGAAATGGAATGGTTTGGAATGTCAGCAAAGAAACCAATTAAGGGAAAAATAAAAGACATACTCAAAAAGACATACACATGCTGGAAATTCCTCTATATCTGTAATTGTTTTCCTGTAGTTTACCAGATTTAGCACATTTTTTTCTGGTCTTCCAGAGCCCAAGAAATTTCTTATTTTGGCCAAGAAGGAGTATTCCCATTGTTCCCAGGTGCTCCATTATACAACTAGGAACCCTAGACATGACACAATGATAGGCACGGAAAGTCTATGTGAGCTAGAAAGACAAAAGTGGGATGCCAAAGGACATGGGGACTTGAAGAACAACATAGCATTGGGTCTCCCATATTTCCCAACAGGGCACTGTAGAACCTCTAACCCAGAAGCACTAACAACATAGAAAGCTCCCCAAAAAGCCCACTCCTCTGGCTAAAAGATTGGCAGATGGTTTTAACAACCAAAAACCTTTCTAGCACTATTCACTTTGAGCATCCCCTGCCCTAAGAGTTTCTGGGTGGTGTCAGCCTGGCCTGGTATAACCATAGTGGTGGTGGCCCCACCCTTGAAAACTGCTGTCAGGGAATAGTAGCCCTGATGATCTCCGAATTGGTTCAAGGTAATTTTTCCTTTTTCTTGAAGAATAGTGCATATTCTTCACACATGAACATCTCTATGGTCCCATCCTGTGGAATCCAAGAAGGCTGGCTTGGTTATTTGAGTTCATGTCCATCCCCTTCAGTTTAAACTGGCAGTGTTTCTGTCTCTACAATCTTGTAATCTCTTTATCATGGGATAGTCCAGCCACATGCTTGGTGATCTCTTCAGAACATACTTTCCTGTTTTTGCAAGATGCCTAGCCTGAGAATTTCCAAATCTTAAAGATCTGGTTTCTTTGCCTACTTCAGTTAATCTCTCTTTTCTCATATTTCACTCTAAGTAGTCAGAAGGAGCCAAGCTTTGCTTCAATACTTTGCTTGGAAATCTCTGCTAAACATCCAATCTCATTGCTCACAAGTTCAACCCTCCACAAAGTAGTAGAATACAATTCAGCTAAGTTCTTTGGCACTTTGTAACAAGAATCATTTTTCCTCCAATTTTCAATAGCCTGTTCCTCATTTCCCTTGGAGATCTCACCAGAATCATCTTTAACATCCATAGTTCTTCCAACAGTCTGTAAGGAGTTATTTATTTATTCTCCAAGAAGGTACAGGCTTTCCCTCCAGCTCTTTTCTTTTGAAGCCTTCACCAGAATTACACTGATTGTCTATATTTCCACCAACAGTCCCTTCATGGCAATCTAGGCTTTTTCAAGCATGTCAGAAGCTCTCCAAGGTCTTCAGGTTCCAAAGCCACTTCCACATTCTTAGGTGTTTGCTACAGTAGCAGTATAATTCTTCACGGTACCAAAACCTCTATTAATCTGCTTTGCTTGACATAGCAAAATACCACAGACTGTGGCTTAAACAACAGAGATTTATTTTCTCAGCATGAACATTGGAAAGCCCTAGATCAAGTTCCCAGCAGGGTTTGATTTCTGGTGAGGACTCTCTTAGTGCTGTGTCCACACATGGCCTTTCTTCTGTGTGTGTGTGTGTGTGTGTGTGTGTGTGTGTATTCTCTCTCTCTCTCTCTCAAAGAAAGAATGGTTGTTAGCTTCCTAAATTTCCTAAATTTGGTGAAAGCCATAAACCCATATCTTCAAGATACTTAGTAAACACAATCAGGATAAACCCAAAGAAATCCACACCAAGAAATATCATAAACTTCTTAAAATTAAAGATGAAGAAAAAATCTTGAAAGCAGCCAGGAAAAGATAACACATTACTCACAGAACACCAATTCCAATGACAGTGAATTTCTCATCAGAAAACATGGAAGCCCCAGGATTTTTCAAGTACTGAAAGAAAAGAGCTATTAGCTGCACATACTAGAGCCAGAGGAACTAAGGAGAAATGAAAACAGTTTAAGGTGAGGAAAATCTAAGAGAATTTGTTGTTAGCAAAAAACTATAAATGGAGTTTTCCCTGCTTTTTTTTTTTTTTTACTTTTTATGATTAGCCTTTATGTGTTTGGTTGCCTTCTCCTTGGAACCATCATATTACAAGGAGTCAGAGAGTTACAAAGGAGTCCTTCAGATCATTTTATGTTTGTACAGTAAACATCTGTTCATTTCCGGAACCATGAGACAAAAATGATGTGTAAGTGAATTATTTGGACTGCTTCTTAACTTCTCAGAAGCATGTAGCAGCTGTTGAAATCAAATCTTTGATAATGCAGATTAGAAATGTCATAATCTAAAAGTTAATCTAGAAAGAATGCTTGGGATTCTAAAATACAACACGGCTTTTTGAGTTTTTTTTTAATGAATTTTAACACTGCTCATGTGATCATTCAAGAATTAAAACTTGTCCTTAGCAAGGACAAGACATGTACTTGGAGCTACTTGAAGAGAGGGTAAGATTCTCACACATGTGGTTAGTGGTAATGATAGATGAATAACCAAACTGTCACCTAAGTCAGAACAGGGCACCTGTAAGTGAACTTGAACGCGGATGAAAGAGAAAGCTCAGAAGGAAATATGTAGATAAAAGTTGTTAGGGTCTAGCTTAGCTAGGATGCCATCTACCTGCCATCCTTACACATAAGAGCATACACACCACAAATTTTACCTGCCTACATGCACACACACACACACACACACACACACACACTAGGACTGCCAACTTTCCTCAAGTAGATACAACCAAAGAGAAATTTTAAATCTCCCTTTCTACCTCCTCTCAGAGAAAATCTATTGTAACCAGGGAACATATTCTTTATACTCCTCTCAACCCCATTCTAAAGGAAAAGGAGTAGGTGATGTTGCCAGTCACCTAAACTTTTCTAGACTCTGGATTCAAGAGCTTTTGAGGCTTTCTATGCCCTCGGTACTATTGTCTCTCTCCTACTCTGCCTGAACCTGAACATGGCAACCAACTAGCTCTTCTTGAAAGACTCAACATTTTACCCTATGACCCAGCAAACTCACCACTGGGTATTTACCCTAAAGATACAAATGTAGTGATCCGAAGGGGCACATGAACCCTAATGTTTATAGCAGCAATGTCCACAATAGCCAAACTATGAAAAGAACCTAGATGTCTATCAACAGATGAATGGATTAAAAAGATGTGATTACACACACACACACACACACACACACACACACACACACACACACACACTGGAATACTATGCACCCATCAAAAGAAACAGAATCTTACCATTTGCAATGACATGGATGGAACTAGAGGGTATTATGCTAAGAAAAATAAGTCAATCGGAGAAAAACAATTATAATAAGATATCTCTGATATGATGAATTTGAGAGGCAGGGCAGGGGATCATAGGGGGGTGGGGGGAAATGAAACAAGATGGGATCAGGAGGGAGACAAACCATAAGAGACTCTTAATCTCACAAAACAAACTGAGGGTTGCTGGAGGGAAGGGGGTAGGGATAGGGTGGCTGGGTTATGGACATCGGGGAGGGTATGTGCTATGGTGAGTGCTGTGAAATGTGTAAGCCTGATGATTCACAGACCTGTACCCCTGGGGCAAATAATACATTATATATTAAAAAAAAAAGACTCAACATTTTTGTTGTATTCCAGGAACTAGGTAAGAGATGGCACCTTTCCTAGGAGCTCTTTACCCTATGGGACATCAAGATCACAGATTGGAATCTACCCTATAAATAGCATCATAATCTCTTTTCATTGAAGGTGATTAAGGGTTTGGGATAGAGAGTGGCAGGGCCAGAGAAGAGTCACATGCCCGCTGGGTGTGGGGCACCTGAGCCTTGCAGGTTATAACAGCAGACACCACAATGTGCCCTAATGGGCACAATGGGCCCTAAAACCAGTGGTTCTCAATGTGTGGTCCCTGCACCAGCATCGCCAGTGTCACTTGGGAACTTGCTAAAAATACAAGTAAACATGCCACTTACCAGATACCTGAATAAGAAACTAGGTTTGGATCCAGTTTTAATAAGCCTACAGCTATTCCTTATGGGTCTTCAAGAGCCACTGGCTTAAGGCAAGTTTCCCTACACTATCCTGACTATAAGAATCACAGGAATGGCCTCTTTTGAATACAGACCCACAGATCCCTTGACAGAATCTCCTGATCTATACTTGTGGGCAGGGAAAAGGAATGCATATTTTCACAAGTGTTTTGTGTGAATTTTACCATGAGGTTTATCTGAGGACATTGTCCCTTCTCTTCTTAAGAATCCCCCCTTCTTGATAATTGCATATGTCTGCAATACTTACTCACTCATAGTTAAGAAATATTTATCATTCTTTTTATTTAATATAAACTTTTTAAAAACTAAGGGTTTAATTTTGCTTTATTTAATTACTAAATAATGTTGGTCACTATTAGCCCACTCTCTATTTTTTTTTCCTTGTTGCATGTAAAGAAAAGAAAGACTCATGGTAACTGTTTTCTCCCAGTTCTCCAGGGTAGGAAGTACGTCATCACAGGCAGCTGACTCACATGCCTCTGCAACCTGGTGGGACTTAGAGCAAAATAAAGTATTTTGAAAATATCTAGTCTTAAAGTAATATGTATTCTGAAACCTACAGGTTTCACACATCACTTGAAAAAAGATAGTAAGAAGAAAGATAGAAGAAAGCTTACCTTCCATTCTTGCATCAATCTGAGCCAAAATGACTCTTCAACTAAAATAACAATTCAGTGCCTCTTATCCAAACCCCCTTGTCTCAGTGAAAATTTGATAAATGTCTCAACTGTAAAAAAGTTCTTATCTCTTTCTTTGCTATATTATCTAAAGATCCATATCCCAACTGCATCTACATTTTTGCCAGATAAGTACCAATTCAGAGAAAAGGTCAGTATGGTGTGCTAATGAATCCAAGCCAGAAATCTAACTATACTAGCTTAAATATTTTTTGAAAGGGAAACACTAAAGCTTACATAAATATTTGTGGAATGCATCTATCAATTCTGTCAGTTTACCTTGACATTAGTAAGCTACTTAGTCCCCTGAACCTCACCATAATGGTCCTGACTTGACTCTGCAAAGGGAGAATTTCTTTCTGCATATATTCTAATATGTGGCCCTCAAACATACAGTCACCAGACTGAAATTTCCGAAGATATTTGTCATGTTTTGATTTAGGAGAATTTCCCCTAAGAAGTAACAATTCTTGTGCAAACAAGGATAACCATGGAACCATGGGGTTCCTATCTAGGGGTCCTGTGCCTCTGTCAGGTAAGAAAACAGCATGCAGAAAGAAAGGATACTATGAAGTAATGTCCAGAAACTCATATGCAGAAACAAGAACTTGTGAAGAATTCCATTATCTGAGCAAACATATATGGGCACTCTCTCTCTTTCTCTCTCTCTCTCACTAGTCAATTGATATCCCTATCCACAGCTTCCTTCTTTAATGTTGACTTTGTTGTTGATTTTAGGCACATTCCACTCACTTTGAAATGCTTAGTGAGGATTAACAGAGAGGATCAGCTGCATAATTTGCAAGGCCCAGTGAAAAACAAAAATACGGGGAGTCTTGTTCAAAAATTAAGAATTTCAAGATGGCAGCCATAGAGCATTAAAGCAAGCAGGAGTGCTGTGTGCTTGCTCAGCTCATCAGCCATGATGGTGGCCCTGATGCCAGTATGTGTTACTCAAGCGTAGTACTTAAAATGGGTTATTGTGTTGTGAAAATAGGCCCTGTCTTTTTGCCTGCTTTGAGCATAACCACATGAAACTAATGAGACTGAGATTTTGTAGTATCACTTTCTATCTACCACTGCCAATAGGAAAGGGTTGGGAAAAGACATTACAGACTATATCTGGCAGCCCAGACAACAGAGGGTTAACTGATATGGAGGGCTTGGGAGAAGTGCATGTTGTCAGAGAAAAACAATGCTAAAATCAAATCTGGAAAATGGTGTTTGGATCACAGAAGTGCTGGCCATTCAGGAAATCATGTTATTCTCTACCAAACTTTGTTTATATTTGCTTGTCTTTACTAGATGATTGAGGGGAAAATGACTTACATTTCAACCTTATAAGACCTTATATTCTGTTTTATAATGCTTATACCGTACCATGAAAATAGCAGTTATATAAAAAGCAAAAGATGCTTGCAAAGTACAAATGGAAGAGATATCATTACTTCCATTTTTTCCTAATTATTATGTCTTGCCATAGTCTCATTATGTGCCTTTTTAAATTATAAATCTTTTTTAAAGATTGTATGTATGTATGTATGTATTTAGAGCAGGGGAAGGGGCAGAGGGAGAAGAAAGAGAAAAACCCGTGAAGGGCTCCATGCTGAGAATCAATCCCACACTGGAATCGATCCCACAACCACAAGATCATGACCTGAGCCAAAATTAAGAGTTGGATTTTTAAGTGACTGAGCCACCAGGCACCCCTAATTATAAATATTTTATTAGAATTCTAACAGAATAGTTCTAAACTCTAATTTGCAAAAGAGGGAAATACCCACAAAAAATTTTTAAGTTGTATTTTTATGCTAGTTTTCAAAGAATGTTCTCAAGATTAATTTCATAGAACTGCATCACTGTAAGAAACAGTTCAAACTTTCATGTATCCCAGAATAGAAATGTTTTAACAAAGATTTCCATGTCTTTCTGGTAAGTGATGGGGCACTTGGGCCTTCTGCGCCACATACGTGTGCCCTCAGATTCCCTTTTGACCTAAAAATTGCCCAAGCCTCTTGCCAGCAGGCAGCTGCTGTAATGTCTAGCTATTGGAAAATCTCCTTGAAGGCACAGCAGCTCTTGCTGAAATTTTAGCTGCTTGAAAATGATGTCCAGGGTGATTCTCAAGTGTCATGAAAATTGGTTTTACCACCTGGATCATGTCCAGGTGCTCCACTTGCCAGATGAATAAGGAGGGAACATGAAGAAGAAAAGACCATTCTGGAGCCTAAACGAAGGTTGTGTGGAAGCTTTATAGCTCTGCAGCCTTCTTTCCCCCTGAAAAAAGAAATCCCAATAAGGTTTCAATGAAAAAATTTTCAACTGCCATGTTCTTTTATTCATTTATTTATCAAACACTGAACAGGCAGTGGGCTCAAGGTGCTCTGCACTGTGGGTAGAGAAAGAAAATGCAAGTACTTGGTCCTCAAATTAAAGTCTACTATAAGATAAACCAATAAAAAAGGTATAAATGAGGGAAGAGCTGTGATCCACAAAACTGAGCTGTGAGAGGAGGAGCCATTAGGGAAATGTTGAGGCTGAAAGGACAAGTTGGAATTAGCCGGATAAAGAGGGCCATTCCAGGCAGAGGGGCAGCAATGTGCCTAAGAGTTTCAAGAAGGACAGGGTAGTGGTGTGCCATGGACCTTTGAAGGTAAATAGAGCTTGGACTATGGAAGCTGGTAACACTTTTATATTTTATCCTGAAATAATGAGACACTACTGAGAAACTTTAAGAAGAGGTAATAGGGTGTATGTCACAAACATGATTAGTCCTAGAAAAGGCATAAACCTAGCAGGTTGAGTGTCAGCTAATCTGGAGTTAATTAAGAGGAGGGAAATGACTGCCTCTATGGCAGTCATTTCCCAAACTTGTCTGCACATTGGAATCTCCTGGGAGAATTTCAAAATACATTGATACATCTCACCCCCAGAGAAAGCTGCACTGTGTCATGAGATTTGGAATTTTTACAACATCCTCAACGATTCTATTGTGCAATCAAGTTTAGAGACTATTGCCTAGAGGAAAATGTAGAATTACAAGAAACAAGGGTGGAGACAGAAAAGACAGTAAAAGCATGGGTGAAGGAAGAAGAGACTACAAAGGGGATTGAGCAGACATGAAGGTGGAGGAGCATTGGGGAAGAGTAGTTTCTTGGGAAAAGGAGAAGGGGGAGGCAGCATAGAAGGATGCTCAACCAGAGTATAATCATGGACAAGTAACCACTGGATTTGGCCTCTAGAAAAACTTGGGTGGTCTTGCAAGGGCAATTCTAAGTAGGTTTTAGATTGTTTTGGATTCTGGGGAGGAAATAGGAAGGTGGAGATTATTTTCAACAAACTTACCTACAAAAGAACTGGAGACTTAGTTTATCAAAAGATTTCAATAGTCACAGAAATACAGATCTTCTCCCCTCCAACATTATTAGTGCCCTTCAAGGTTATCTATACCTTGTATGTTCTCTGTATTTCAGTCTCTATCCAATGATCCCCATGAATCTCACTCTATAAGTCTGTTAAACAAAAATCTCTTCATAGCATTTAACTCTGCTGACACATTAAAACATTTCTTCTACTATTAGTACTTTCTTCTCAGCTCTGCTTTCCTGTTGTCAAATGTTAAGTTCTATGGGTGGAGGAAGTGGTTAGAACTTGGCATATAGAAATGGAAATCAACTTGTGTGTGCTTTCATTGTTAAAGGAGACCTCTGTTGCCTTGGAAACCACCATCTCTGTGGAAGAAGCAGTGTATTTTGTGGGTAGATGATAGAGCAATCAGGTATGCTATGTGTAAACATCGTGCATCTGTGTAAAGAAGCATCGGCCAAGCTTTGTTGGCAGTAAGACCAGAATCTGGTTAGGGTATAAGTCACATGTCTGCTAAAGTATATTTGCAAAATGTTTCCTGGGCAGAACAAATGTTACAGGGAATATAACTTTGTGAGTTTTCCTTTGAACCCATGCCTCACAGAAAGTGTAGCCAGAAAAGAGCAAGTGACCCAAAACCGAAGCCACATATTCATGAATTCCATTCATCATTTGTGAGTATTCTAAGATGTGTGAATATTATATTTGTTCACTCTTCATTACTGTTAAGCTCATAGATTTATTTCATAAGTCACAGCTCCCAGGCAATAGGAACCTGATGATTTTATCACTAAGGGAAACAAAAGTATTCAGGCGTCCTGAGGGAAGATGGAAAAATCATAAACTGCAGTGGCTGTTATGCACTTGAGAAGACAAAGGACTGTTCCTGTAAATTACTTTGAGGAATTTTGGAAAATAATATTTCAAGGATAGCAGTTTTAAAGGTTCTGACCTGCTTAGGATCACGTCAGTGATAGCCTTTCATTTATAACTTCCTCTTTGAAGAAAAAAGTGTTCTTGTAAATAAATTTAATGTACTTATTTGGGTAATTTATCCCTCTTTTGCATGATAAGGATTTATTAAGTAATCATTTTATCCTTGCTCTATGAATACATGAATCATAAAACATCACCCTTCCCCTCAATGGGCTTGCAGCTTACAAGAGACAGACAGATTTAAGTTAATAAATCTAATGAGGTATGGACAGAATACACAGTGGTTCACAGGCAGGAGTGGTCAGTTTAAAATGGAGGAAATATAAAATAACAATAACAACAATAAACTTCTAACAAAAAATAGTCTTAAAATTGGAATTTTAAGTAGTCTTCGCCAAGTGACAATGGGCCAAAGATCTTTACCTCAAACTATATTCCCAGCTACTCATCTCTCAGATGTGGGACATTTTAAGAGTTGGTGCTTTTAGTACCATTTAGGCGATGATAGAAACATTTCATTATCAGTTCAGTCTTTTATTAGCAGGCCTCCTAGTAGCTTGAAAGAGTAAAAGTACCTCCTTTATGCAGAGGGGAGCTTATTCAACTCATGGCATCTAACCAGGTAAAAGCATTTGGTGACCATTTGTTCACCCTTTTTTTAGCACTCATGATGACCTCCTTTCTCTCAAAAGAAGTGTGTGTTCTAAAAATTCTTTTTGCTCTGATCTATATTCATTCTTATACCTTTATACTGGAACAACTATATATGGATTTTAGCAATATTGTCAAATAAGGAGAAAAGAAGATTTATAGGAAGAAATTAGGATACTACAAATGAGTAGGGAGATTTTTAAAAATCATTTCCCCATTATTGTACTACCATCACAAACTTTTTTTTAACTTCATTCATTTTTGAATAATTACACTAAATAGGCCACTGTACGCAGACAGGTTTGGTTGGGTTTCTGTTTATTCGTTTGGTTTGCTTTGGTTCATCTCCACTATCAAAGACATTAAAAATAAATCAAATCATTGGTAGACAAGTCCCAAATAATATAAATTGTTTTGGCATGTTATTAACATAAGAGTATATGTGTGCCCACTCATACTTATATATAAAGTTAACGGTCATGCAGAATATAAAAGTGTTAAAAAATATGAGTTATTCAAGAAAACTTCTCAAAGAAGATGTGTATTGAGTAGAGCTCAAATAGGAAAAAAAGGGACTTGGGGTAATATAATAGATAATATAAAACGCATTTTTACATCCTCCTTACTTAGAATTTAGCTCAATACAGCAAGGAGAACACAAAACAGAATCTCCCACTTCAGTAAAACCAAGAACACCTGTTACCTCAAACTGTGATATGTAAAGCAAGTATAGGATTAGGAATTGATTTAGCAAAGTGCAAAATTTGAAATATGTCTTTGCAGAGAGAAATACTGCTATAAAACAAATAAGTAAGCCTACAAAATTTGTTTCCTGATGATAATTGGAATCACAAAGTACCATGGAAAGTGGGGGTGGGCAAGGGGCTGAAAATGGAATTGGTTGAAAATCTGTGTAGGGAGTGGTTCTATCCCCACCCTAACCAGCACAGTTAGAAAGAACAGAATAATAAATCAACAGACCATAGGATAAGGAAGGCACAAAAAGGAAACATTGATTCAATATCTTCAACATTTGACTAAAAGGAATTTTAGGGGGGGGAAAGAATATAAAGCATTGCCAAGAAATTAGAAAAGAAAGTTACCTATAATTGAAAGACATTAAGTCCTGACCAAATCATGAAATTTCAGAACATGAAAAGTAAAGAAAAATCTCTGAAAATTTCTAGGGAGAAAAAAAATAGAGGTCATAAACTAAGTTTGGGAAATGAGAGAGGCATTTAATTTCTTAGTAGAATATTGAATGCTAGAAGATGATGGAGTTATACTGTCAAATTCTTAGTAAAAATGATTTTTTAACCAGAAGCCTCTACAAGCTAAACTATCACTTATCTGTGAGTTAATGAGATATCAGACCATGAATGTCTAAGAAAAATTTATCTCTCCTTCTTCTACTCTTAAAAATCAAAACAAAAAACAAAACAAAACAAAACCCAAAACCAAAAACAAACAAACAAAAAAAGCAGTGTGATAGTGAAGGGATCTTCAGAACGAGTGAGATGTATGTAGCTGAGAACACTACTTCCCAAACTGCCTTTGGAGAAGGACCAGTTTTTTGTTTTTTTGTTTTTACCTTCATGGACTAATACTTTTATAAATTACAATAAAAATGAATTTCAAAAAAATAGTTAATGATTGGGATACTATGACAATGTCAAATTGCTATGAAAGTTTCTAAAACTCACTCTCAATTTCTGTGCTTATTTTGTTACAAATATAGACACAAATAGTCCTCTCTTTGGTACCAGTGCTCTCTTTGGTATCATTGAAATGAGGAAGTAAATACCAGAAAATAAATACGTAAAAAGTTGCCACTGGGAGCAGGATCAAGAGTGAAAAATGGTGATGAGGGATGGGCAGATATCACTACTTTTCAAATAATTTTTAAGCCCAGTGAAATATGAATTATGAAGGTGTATTTTATGAACATTAAAATTAAAAACAAAAAAATTTATGGAGCAGAGGAAAATATACTGGGGTAGTAGGAATAGGTCAAGCTGTGTGAGTTATAAAGCAGCTTTGGGGACAAGTCAGGGCTAAATGTTAGAGGATGGTGTATGAAGTGAAAGATTATGTTTGACTACGGCTGAAAATCCATGGGGATAGAAGGAGAAAATTCATTCACTCATTCCCTTGACAGATTTATATGAACTGCCTCTTGGGGTTGGTACTATTCTATGTACTCTTGAAGTCACAACAGGAAAAAAAATCTCTGCTGCTATGTTCTAGTGGTAGGGAGCCTGACCACAAATAGAGAAGTAAGTAAACTATGTGACCTATCAAGTGATTAAGCGTTGAGGAGAAAACAAAAGTAATAAAGGAGGATGGGATAGAGCAGGGTGATCATTTTAGTTCACCAAGATTCTGTATGCAAGTGATGCTGTACCTTTGAACCCATGACCTGGGAGTTTTACCTTTTTTTAAGTGGAATCTAAGAAAGAGAAATACCCTAGGGAAGTACAAGGAATGAGTTTTTGTGAGATGAGCAGGCTTGGCATAGTATTTTCACTGAAACTGATATCATTAATTGAATGCAAGGGTGCTTAAAAGTTGAGCCTCTTATAATCCAGGATGAAAGTTTACTCTTCACATACAAAAAAAAAAAAAATCAATACTTCCAATATAAAATCTGAGGAGAATATCATTACTGAGGATAGAAGAGAAAGAAACAGAAAGTGCCTTATGATGACAAATGTGTCCCTGAATTCAAGGAAACAGGGGAGACAACAGATCTAGAAGAAGCCCCAAGACGGTCAGTACTTGGTTCCCCTTTCCCCTCTAGCAGACTTTCGAAGGAAGAGATGGTACAGGAGAGGAAGGCAGAGATTCTTTCTCAGCTCCCCTTTTGTGCCAGCCACTGTCAAGCACTCTACATAGATCTTCTCATTTAATTTAGTAGCCCTTGAGAGAGGTATTATTTTCTTCAGTTCAGAGGTAAGTAAAGCAGCACTAAAATGGTAAGTGACTAGATGGGTTCAGGGGGAAGGCAATCCCTGAAAACCAGAAATCCAAACCAGTTTGAAACAAATGCCGAATCATCCCAAATTTCTGCTGGAAACAATTTTCTTGTATTCTCTCTCTCTTGACTTAGTTTTATTACAAATGGCTGACCCTAGAGTTCCTTTTTATAATACCTGTTAGTTTCTAACAAGGCTTTCCACATTGGTTTGACTAGTGTCTTGCTTAAACTCTAGTACCCAGAACCAATTGCTTTGAAACTGTAGTTCTTGTTCTTAATGTGAATAATCACCAAGGATGGAACAGGCTGGTACTAGCCAGTGGAAGCCACACAACCATCAAGAAAGAATGTGCCACTGAAAGGACAAAGACAGGGGAGCCAAAAGAGCTCACAGAGGAGCTAATGGCTCAGAAGTCTTTGGAAAAGCACTATTGTTTTCTTTATTGAAAATCATAATGTTAGGGGTTAGGGGAATCTTTAGAAACAACATTCTGGGACAAAGTCCTTGATATGTTGTTCCTCTTCTTTGCTGGATTATCAATCCCATGGCCTCCTCCCTGGGAGAGTGCTAGTGAATGCAGCTGAAAAACAAAACTTGTATGAGGGTCTTATGCAAAATGGTACCAGGTTGATCCTTTCTTCTCTTTCTGAACTTCTCTGTGAGTGTGGATAATCTGTGACTATTTACTCTGAATGCTTCCCCTCTGTTATGGGCTAAATTGTGTCCACTCGAAACACTTATGTTGAAGCCTTAATGCCCAGTACCCAGAATGTGACTCTATTTGGAGGTAAGGTCTTTAAAGAGGTGACTGAGTTAAAATAAGGTCATTAGGGTGTGAGCTAATCCAATATGGCTGCTATGCCAATAGGAAAAGATTAGGACACAGACATGCACTGAAGGAAGACCATGTGAAGACACAGGGAGAAGGTATAAACCAAGGGGAGGCCTCAGGAGAAACCAACCCTGTCAAAACCTCTGATTTCTAGCCCTGAGAACTATGAGAAAATAAATTTCCATTGCTTAAGCCACCTAGTCTGGGTTACTCTGCTATGGCAGCCCCACACTAATGCGCCCTTCCTTCCACAGCCTTGATCCACTAACAACATCATGCAACCTTCTAGAGCTAATGTAACAGCCTTTATGGAGGAAAAATTAAAAAGGAGTGGGTTCTAGTCTCATAGCGCCCACCAGACTTTCATCGCCTTTCACATTCCAGCCCTCATTTTTCTTCATTTATCCTGTTTTTAAAAAGATTTATTTATTTATGTGAGAGAGAGAGAGAAAGAACACATGAGCAGGAGCAGGGAGAAGGGCAAAAGAAGAGGAGGAGGGAGAATCCCAGACTTCCCACTGAACACAGAACCCCACACTGGGTTTGATCACATGACCCTGAGGTCATGACCTGAGCTGAAATCAAGAGTCAGAGTCTCAATGACCTGAGCCACCCAGGTGCCCTTCTTCATTTATCTTTTGAAGATGGTTGGTTGGTTGGGCTTTGGCAGATTAAGTTTTAGGGAAAAGGAAAGGCTTTTCTACAAATCTATTTTTTTGAGAGGAAAGGTGCCATGGAGAGTGAAATCTTGGAACTGCTGGACAGAGAACTTGCTAGCATATTGTTGAAAACAACTCTTCTCCTACTGGCACTGAAATGATGAGCAGCATAAATCTCAGCACACTGGATGGGTTCCCCTGCTCAGTGGGTGAAAATCTGACCAGGGCTTCTGGTCAGAAAATCTGGTTTTCAGATTTTCTGACCAGTTCACCAGTTCACTGGAAATCTTGGCTACACATCAACAACAGTAAACACAGCAAGTGAACAAGTGAAAGCATCTGGGGTCAGCTGGACTTCTCTGTCATTTTTCAAAGTTGGATGGATGCGGGATTGAGATTTTTAGGATGAATACTGATGCCTTACTTTTTACTTAGCATAGTACCCCACTTACGCTTTGTCCAAACTGATATGTGTACACACACACACACACACACACACACACACACACACACACTAGCTTGACTGGAAAGGAATGTGGATCATACTAATAATCTTACCATCTAATGTAAACAGCTTCATGACAAAAGCAATGATTACGTGGTCCTCAATGCTTGATCACTTAATGGACCCAAGCATTATACTCAATTCACAAAAGACATGTTGATGAACCCAACAGAGTCATTACCACCAAGAGATGGTATATTCAGAATAGAGATGGCAGATGCTGCACAAATCACTTAGAGTGACATCCTCTCCCTTTACTGGTTTTAAAAAATAAAGGCTTAATAGAATCAGTATTACCATACTGTCTCATTCATTGACTACAGACCAAGAAAGAAAAGCTTATGTCAACCTTTGTTTTGCCTTAAGAGGCAGAAAACTAAATGGTATTTTATGAACTTTCCGTATGTAATTTGGTATTTGGTATTCTAGTGCTGTCCTGGCCAGGCTTTTTACTTCTCTGCATACTATTCAGCCATTTAAAAAGTAAAAAGCAAAACAAAAACAAACAAACAAACAAAAAAAACACCCAAACTGCATCTGGTAGGTTAACTTTACTTCTGGCCTACAAAGCCATTCTTATTCAGGTTCCCTCACAACCAAAGAATTGGGAAAGAACCATCACAGATGATGTGGATCTCAAAAGTGAAGTGGGTCTCAAACAAACAAATAAACAAAAATTTCAATAGTTAAATGACCCCCAAAGCATAATTTTCAGTGTGTCATTTTGTGTTTTGTTTTGTTTTTCCCCTGATACTCTACAATATCCTGTGGAAGTTCCCTCTTGGTCTAGCCAGTCTATGAAAGAACAAGAATTGCCACACTCTTCACATTCAGATGCCTCAAAGGTAATGGCAAGATGGTTCCTACTAAGAAACCCACTCATACTGATAATTTCAAGAGTGGAATATAACTGCTAACCTCATTTTCTACTGCTAAAAATTCCAGAACGTCACTTCTTTTTCTTTTTTAATATATTTCATTTACTTATTTGAGAGAGAGAGAGCACGCAAGTGGGGTAGGCGCAGAGGGAGAGGAACAAGCAGACTCCATGCTGAGTGTTCATCAGCTGACACCAGGCTCGATCTCATAACCCTGAGATCATGACCTGAGCTGAAATCAAGAGTCTGATGCTTAACTGACCGTGCCACTCAAGTGCCCCCAAAATGTCACTTCTTAATTACAAACCATATTTGGCATTTGTGTGGTGGCTTATAAGTGCAAAGTCCTATACATGTTACTGCATTTTATTCTGAAAATGACTTTAGGGAGGTTTTAAGGTACGTGTTAGTCTCCCATTGTCTGAAGATGAGCCTTCTGGAAACATACTCTAAACCAAAGATGAATATACAAGTGATTTATTAAGGAAAGGCTACCAGGAGCAACTGGTAATGGTCAATTAAGACAATAAGGGGAAGAAGCCAAGCAAGCAAGCAAGTGGTTTTAGGGAAAGTCCCAGACTCAGCCTGATCCCACTATGGAACTCTGGGTGTAAATGATGCTCCACAGTCTGTACTGACTGAGTCAGAGGCTTTTATATTCTGATATCAGTTGAGTGTTAGCTTATGATGCCCAGAGTACCTGCCTCCCTCCCATGTCCTGTGAAGGGCTGCAGGTTTTGTGGTAGCAGGGAAAGCACACAGAAATTGGGAGTGGCGGCAATGGTCAAAGAGACCCAGGAGACCTGGGAGAAGAACTGTGAGAGTCTTCTCCAGCCATTAACAGTGGAAGGACTGAAAGTCCCCAGGCACTCCTTGTTTGCCAGGATTTCCAACCTGTGTCTCCATTAAAATGCTTTGTCCTGCCTCCCCTGTGGTCCACTTGGTCAGCTCCTGTTCCCACACTTTCAGCACAGAACTTATGTCCCCTTGAAAGCATTTTCCAGCACTATCCCACAAAGAGTTTCTCCTTATCTTCTTTTCCTCGTTGTACACCAATAGTATGGTCCTTATTACACATTACTTAAATATGATATCTTTTGGTCAATGTTTATTAAGCACTGAGTCCATGAAGGGCAAGGTTGGCAACTTAGTCATCTCTGTAACCTCACTACCATTCACAGAGCCTGGCTTATAAAAGCTCCCCAATGCACATTTGATGAGTAGACTTAGCAAATGAACTTAACCAACATGAAATCCAATGATTTCTCTAAGGCAGGCAAGTGAAAAAACCTTCTGCCACTTTTTTTAAACATTTTATTTATTTATTTGACAGAGAGGAGAGAGATCACAAGTAGGCAGAGAAGCAGAGACAGATGGGGAAACAGGCTCCCTGCAGAGCAGAGAGCCCGATGCGGGGCTCAATTCCAGGACCCTGAGATCATGACCTGAGCTGAAAGCAAAGGCTTTAACCCACTGAGCCACCCAGGCGCCCTTAATTTTTAAAATGTGATTAAAATCTCCCTTTTTTGTGTTTTCCACATATCACTTTTTTTTTTATTGTAGGAAGCTCACTTAACATGAAATCTAGCCTGTTAAAAATAAATTTTAACTCTACAATTATAATTGTTCACTTTAGGCATAGTGGTGTACAGCATATTTCTAGAACTTAATCATCCTGCATACCTGCATACCTGAAAATTTATACCTGTTGAATAATAATCTCCCTCTCCCTACGGGCCCCTAGCAACCACTATTCCACTCTCTTCCTCTATGTGTTTAAATATTTTATTTTTGTCTTTCTGCAACTGACTTATGTCACTTAGCATAGCTTTCCCCAAATTCATCTTAGCTTTTGCATGTGGTAGGAATTCATTCTGGTTTTTCACACTGAACGCTATTCTACTGTGTGTATCTGCCTTGTTCTCTTTATCCATTGGTGGACATTTAGATTGTTTCTACTTCTTGGTTATGTATAATGCCACCATGAACACTTGATGTGCAATTATCTCTTCAAAATCCTGATTTTAATTCTTTTGGATGAATACCCAAAAGTGGGATTGCTGGATCACATAGTATGTGCATTTTTAATGTTTTGAGTCTTTCCATGCTGGCTACAATAGTGGCCTCACCAGTTTACATTCTGACCAACACCATGTACAGGGCTTCCATTTTTTCTACATTCTCATCAACACTTGTTACCTTTTGATTTTTTTATAATGCTCACTGAACAGGTGTTAATTTGTTTGCTTCTTTGGAAGAAATGTCTGTTTAAATGTCTCTTTGTTTGCCCTTTTATTTTTTTAAATTTTATTTATTTATTTATTTATTTATTTATTTATTTATTTATTAGACAGAGAGGAGAGAGATCACAAGTAGGCAGAGAGGTAGGCAGAGAGAGGGGGGCAAGCAGGCTCCCTGCTGAGCAGAGAGCCTGATGCGGGGCTCAATCCCAGGACCCTGAGATCATGACCTGAGCCGAAGGCAGAGACTTTAACCCACTGAGCCACCCAGGTGCCTCAGTGTGCCCTTTTCTTAATTGAGTTACATTTTTTCACTTTTGAGTTGAAAGACTTCCTTATATACTTTGAATATTAACTCATTATATATCTAATTGAAAATATTTGCTCCCATTCTGTACATTGCCTTTTCATTTTGTTAATTGTTTTCTTTGCAGTGCAGAAGCTTCTTAGTTTGAAGCAGTCTCTTTTGTTTATATCTGCTTTTGTTTGCTGTACTTTTGATATCATGCCAATAAATGATTGCTACTAACTACCTGTGTAACTTGAACCAAGTGTCTTGTTTTCCCTTAATCAAGAATAATAAAGATAGCAACATATAGCTAACAGCATTGGGCTGAAGAGTAAATGACATATTGTACATAAATAAGGTAGACAGTAAGCATTTGAAAAGGGACATGCTTTTGTCCCTTTTTTCTAACAGAATCAGCCATAAGTCATCTTTCCATAAGTCTCAGATCTTGTCCACTCTTCTAAGAATGGTAGAATAGCCCTATGGAAAAGTACTTTGTATCTACTTGAACATAAAATATAATTTATCTACTCATTTCTCTCCTTTTTTTTTTTTGAAAACTAGTTGTCATTTACTGAGAAAAGTAGAAAACTTTTAGGTCAGAAGTACAGGTAATATAGCAAAAAGGAAGTCATGGTTATGTTTTGGGGAGGGAAAGAAAAGCTACAAGACATGTAAAAAGCTATATATTTGAGTGGTTGGATGTAGCATGGCCCAATAAATGAGGCTCAAATGATTTCCTTGAGTTATCCAAAAGAATATCAAATTATAACTTATACACAATGTTTAACAAAGGCAAAGAACTGTGTAGGATTTTTTTTAATATGTCAATATGTTCTTTAGGGAATTTTTATTATTTAAAATCAACATCAATTAAATTAAACATCAATAAATCTGGAGATTCACCTATGTGAATTAAGCCATCTCACAATACTGATAAATCAAAGCAGCATTTTATACTCTATTTACCTATCATTGAAACCAAAAAGAGCCAACAGTATCAGGGGACTTGTGAGTGGCTTCTCTGGTGACTAGTTCTCTATGATACATCTATATAGTGAAGCCTAATAACATTAAAGAACGAAAGTCAAATAAGTATTAGAGTTTTAGATCCAATTAAACCAAATACAAAGATAGAAAAAGATGACTGTTAATCCTGAGGATAAAGAAATTACTAATGTGAATAAAAGAATCTGAACCATGACCTCCTCTCTCTTTCTCACGAAAGTAAAGATGAAGTACAGAACAAAACCCACAAGATTTGAGTTAGTAGTTCAAAAGAACTGGCTAATCATCCAAGTTTAACCCAGAAAAGTATGCAGGACTATTTTTCCCAGATATCAAGGACATTTCAGGAGTATGTCCAAACAATTTTCCAGGATACAAGGAAGAAATTATCCTAACAAATTAAAGTCCAGGCCAGATGGCCTCACTGGTGAATTCCACCAAACATTTAAAGAAGAATTAATCCCAATCCTTCTCAAACTCTTCCAGAAAGTAAAAGAAGAGGCAATAAACCATAACTCATTCTATGAAGCCAGTATTACTCTGAACTAAAGTGAGACAGAGAAAGACAAATACTATATGATTTCATTTACATCTGGAATCTGAAAACCAAAACAAGTGAACAAACAAAAGTCATAGATACAGAGAATAAATTGGTGGTTATCAAAGGGGAAAAGGGTTGGGGGCGGGTAAAAAGAGTGAAGGGGTTCAATTTTCTGTTGATGGATGTTAACTGGACCTACAGATCACTTTTTGGTGTATACAAATATATTATTATATCATACACCTAAAACTAATATAACATTATATGTTAACTTACCTCAATTAAAAAAAGAAAAGAAAAGGATACTATAGGCCATTCTCCCTTATGAATATTTATGTGAAAATCTCAATATGTTACTAGCAAATGAAACCCAACAGCCTATTAAAAGGATTATATACCATGACCAAGTGGGAATGCAAAGAATATCAATCAGTACAATGCGCCATGCTAAGAGAATAAAACAAACAATCCATATGGTTCTATCAATTGACACAGAAGAAGCATTTGACAAAATCTAACATCCTTTTGCAACAAAAACACTCAGAAAACTGAGAATTGAAAGGAAATTTTCCAAAATGATAAAAGGCGTTAACGAAAAATCTATGGCTAACATCATGCTTAGTGGTGAGAGTTGTTGAAGTTCATTCGTATTGAAACATAAATCATTAACTCATTGCTTTCTATGGCTGAATAGTATTTGACTTTATGTGGAAGAATTCTGACACAAAAGATCAGATGGCCTGACTCCATTTATAGGACATATCCAAAATTAGCAAATCCATAGAGACAGAAAGCAAACCAGTGTTTTTTAGGGATTGAGGAGAGAGGGGAAATGGGGAATAACTGTCTAATAGATAAAGGGTTTCCTTTAATGGGTGGTGAAAATGGTTTGGATCTAGATAGAAGTGGTGCTTGCACAACACTGTGAATATACTAAATACCACTGAATACCCACTTTAAAATGGCTAATTTTATGTTATGTCAAGTTCACTTCAAAAAAAAAAAGAGAACAAATTACGCTTCTATTTGGTCACTGTGACAAAATAACATAAACTCATATGGATGAAAGAAACACAAAAGAAAAGTTTCTTTCTAACTTTAATCCTTTTAGTTGAGGAATTCCAGGCCTAACATCTCAATTCTGGAAAGGACTTTAACATCTGGTCACCAGCCCACCCACCTGGCATGACTGCACTCTTCCCCCGGGGTCACTCAGCCTCTGCTCTTAGACGCCAGCAGCTTCCCCGAGAAAGACCATTCCCTTCCTGAATAGCTCTATTAGAAAATTCCTTCAGTAATCTGTTGAAATCAGCCTCCCTGAGTGACACATAGAA
This sequence comes from Nasua narica, assembly GCA_028533885.1. NCBI lineage: Eukaryota > Metazoa > Chordata > Mammalia > Carnivora > Procyonidae > Nasua > Nasua narica. Next base: position 103,079,198 of record CM052798.1, on the reverse strand, counting down.
GAAGTAATGAATTTCATCTCACGATGGAAGTGGGGTCAGCCTTGCAACTTCCTGGACTGGCACTGATGATACATTTTACAAGTAGATTAACTGTGCTATTCAAAAGCAAGTTCACATTCAAAAATTATCGTTCTGATTTCCTTTTTTTTTTTTTTTTTGGTTGTTTTTCAGAGTTCAAGCAGATTGCAAACATTCAGGCCAACCCACCCAGTGATGCTTTACTTAATAATTAATTTCTTTTGAAGTTTAAATTCTCAACAGTTGCTCTGAAGGATTCTGACCTAGAAGCCCACTCCGAGCATCGCTTCTGATCAAAGCAAGACTGGGAAAATCAAGGAAGGAGCCCTCAGCACTGAACTGGGATGGGAAGTCTACAGTGGAGTGAACCAGCACACCAGAGAAAACACTAACGATTAGATGAACTTTAAAACAAGTGCCAGCACACACATTCACACTCAGGCAAACACACACACAAAGGCACTCTGTTACATGCTTTACATGTGCTATTTCATTTAATCCTCTCAACAACTCCATGAGGTAGGTACTATAGGCCCCCAATTCACACGTGGAAAAACTAAAGTAGAGATAGGTTTGGGATTTACTGAAGGTCACGCACTTGTAAAGTAGTGAACAATAATACAAGCTTAGAAGTGAGGGTCTTGACCACTGTGTTATCCTGCCTGGCAGTGGAAAGGACATGAATGAGGAGTCAAGAACTGACCCTAAATTCCAGTCTAGGTGTTGCTATTTGCTCTCTGTTTGCATTGGACAAAATCACTTGATTTGTCTCTTCGTGCCTCTTCTATCTCTTCCTCTTTCCTCTTCAAGGTCTACCCCTTTCCTCCCTCCCCCCTCGTCCTTCTCTTTCTTTTTCTCTGAAACAATAAAATTGTACTGGATTATACATTTGGTCCAATTTTCCCCATGCATGTTTTATAAATCTCTACTATGAATAGTCAAGTACAAGCAGTATGTATGGAGCAGGTGTCTCTAAGAATATTCTTAGAAGTTTCCTTTTTCACTATGAAAATTACTTACATAAACTGAACTCAAAGTGGTTTGCTATTCTCATGGAAAGAGGAATGTAAAACTGTAAGAACTCAGACCATCTTTGACTTTCCCGGACTTGTGATTCAATGATTTTCCAACATGAGACTGAAAACCATGAGCAAATTGACTGAAAACAATATGCTCATGTTATTCTGGAAAGTAAATGTTTTAAATTAACTTTAAATAAGTTCTGCTACTGACATTGTTGGTTTTCAGTTCCTATTGCATAGTTCTTTCTTCCCAGTGGCTGTCACTGAATATTTTTCCCTTGTTCTTTTTTTGTTTGTTTTTGTTTTAGTTGCACATAAAACAATTGTCCATCATGCCAAATGAGCACCACCTGACTGGGAACTATTGAGAAGTGGTTGAGCTTTCCATTTCTCTTTCATATCTAATAACCGCCATTATCATTTATACCTATAGAGATGAGCCTTAAAATAAACATCCTTCCAGATTTCTCCATGAATTATAATTATATTTCAAAATGAAAAATCACATTTTCATTTTGAAATATAATTGCCTTTGCTAAGATGTGAATGAATGATCAAAATACAGCTGTTTCTAAAAGCTCATGAGTGTCTTTTTATACTTTTCTGTAGTGGCACTTTTTTTCCATCTAACACAATTTTCAGAGATTTTAGTGTCCTAAATCACCTCTCATTGACACAGGCATAATTCATCTGATTTATTTACTAGTGGAAAAGGCAAACCCCTTTCATAAAGTTTGCTTACAACAAAATACTGCTGCTAACAGTGTATCAAAAAATGCATGCATAACTAAATGCATAGAAATAAATTTCCAATCACTCTTAAAAGCAAAGACACTAAAAAAAAATTTTTGTAAGTGTTGAGTGAGGTGGGGGTAGAATTGTGTCTATCCAACACAAAAGAGGTAATTTTGAACTCTTTAAACACCACTTTCACATTGTCATTGAAGCCTTTCCAAACTATTTAATTATGTACAGTACTACACAAAGGATCAAGCCAGGAATTATATACTACTGTTAGAACATGATAGGTAGACATAGCTGGTTAAAAGTCTGGTCACGGAGACACCAGGAAGACATTCTTGTCTCTTCAAAATAATATTCTTCTGAAAACACTGAGTCAACAATTGCTTCTACAATACACTAAAAATGTGATTCAGTATTTATGGAATGAATAATCGACAAAATGTCAAAAACTCAGTTTCCTCATTATCAAATGGAGTAAAAATTCAAATCCTATAAAGTTGTTTTGAGATTCAAATTAGATACTAGATGCTCTTTAAATATTTTGTAAATTATAACATGCCTCAGCAAATGTATGGATAAAGTGTTAAAATACTAGATTATGCAAAACTTTTGAAGTTCACATTGCATATGAAGTGATTCACCGAAACTTCAAGGTAGTATTTTTAATGTATACATTCAAAGTCAAGCTGGTGAACCAACTGAAGATCCATTTACAGCTCCCACCCCAAGCAGAAAGTAATTATTCTTGACAAGTAATAAGGACAACAAGGAAGGGAGGCCTTAAGTGACCTCCCTTCCTGTTTCCCCTTATTGAGTCATGAGGCTGGAACTGGGAATTGGCAAAAACAGGTATGTGATTCCTCTTAGAAAACTCTGACTAGGGATACCTGGGTGGTTCAGCTGGTTAAGCATCTGCCTTCAGTTTGGGTCATGATGCCGGAGTTCTGGGGTCAAGCCCCGCATCGGGCTCCGTGCTCATGAGGAGCCTGCTTCTCCCTCTGCCTGCCACTCCCTCTGCTTGTGTATGCTCTCTCTCTCCCTCTCATTTTCTCTGACAAATAAATAAATAAATAAAATCTCTAAAAAATAAACAAACAACAAAAACTCCAAGGTTTTTCCTCTTACACTTAGACTTTTATTCTCACTGGCTGTTATACCGACATGGAAAGGAGATTATTGCCCACAATATAACATGAGTAAATCGAGACTGAGAGCAGTTGGGAAACATGCCCAAGACAACACAGTCAGTGAGAAGTAGGGAGAATCCAACTGTCCTTGTGAATCTTTTTTTCTCATTCAGACACCCTTCAGTCTTCCTGGTCCTCCAGCATCTGAAAGTTTGGCGTTAGAACTGTACCCCTTTCATATGAATTATGGGCTCCTATGGTCCAATTGAAAGGGATATTATGAATGATTATCAGAAGTTCCACTGCCATCTAAATGAATTTCAATAATTTGTGATCATTTTCGAAAGAAAAGAAAAAGACAAAACAAGAAAACAAATGAGATGTGGGACAGAAGACCAAATTTAGTTGCTCAAACATTGGAGCGAGTTATGATAGACATAGTCAATTCTAGCTCCAAAGACACCTGTCTCTAAATAGAGACACAGCAAGGTAGATACATATATTCTGGACATGCAAATAAAAAACAAATTGGAACCAAAATATGAGAAAGTGTATGAGCTACACATCAGATATGTGTTGCTATAAATCGAACAGAGGGTAAAATTCATACATGATACCTTTCAGTAGGGTACAGGAAGGTCATGTCCACATTAAGCAGAGTAGATGGAGTTAGTAGATCTCTCCATTGGGGCAATCCTGGAGAATTCCATGCAAATTCAAAAGTTGTTTAATGTTCAGAGATGAATCACTGATTTGGCAACTATCCAGGACTTAATGAATTTTCAAGGCCAAATAAGATGTTACAGACAAAAAATAAATATCAATAAGGATAAAAATAAATAAATAATATATAAATAAATAACAAATAAATTTCAATAAGTATATACATATATACTTATACATATATATACATATATATACTTATTGAAATTTATTTGTTATATATACATATTTATATGTATAAATTAATATAAATATGTATATATTATATTTATATATATTTATATACATACATATATATATCCATTTGGAAAACAGATTTCTCCAAGAAATCTGACATCACTAATAATGCAGAGACCAGCTTTGACCAGGGTAAGAGAAAAAGAAAATGTTAAATGTGGATCCACACAAGTCAGCAGAATTTACACTTAGTGCACCCCCTTCAGTTTTTCCTTACCATCATTTACTTAAGTCCAGGTTATTCCTCCCTTTTCTCTCTCTCCCCTCATTCAATCACCCATCATTCCTCCGACACTAGCTCCCAAACATGTCTCTTCCATGAAGGTCCATTCTTGAGCTTTGGCTGTTGTCATCTCACATGGATGACTTTTAAAGCCTCTCCCCTCCCTCCAGTCTTGCCCCTCTCCAATCCTTATCAGACCCCCTATTAAATGCATATTTGACAAAGTCATTCCTAGCCTTAAACATCTCCAACGACTTCCAAGGCATTTTAAATTCAAACCACTTGGTAAATTCTCAAACATTAAGATCTAAGAAGTATTAGTTTGAGAAACACTCCCAGTTGAGGTATGCTGCACAAATAAATTCATAAACATAAAAGTAAACATGGGCAGTAAAATTAAGTGCCTGTATCCAATTATAACTGATTTAGTAATAGATTAGTTAAAATCCAATTTTTTCTCTTCATTAGCATGCAACCGGGCAACATTTCCCACCCTCCCTTTCAGTTAGCCAATATGTAGCCATGTGATTGAATTCTAATCAGTGGGATATGCACAAGGCTGCCTATGAAAAGCTCCCATGTGGCCCCCTCAAGGCTCTTTATGCCCCTCTAGCCATTGAAATGGAGAGGCACACAGAGAAACCTAGGAATTTTCTAAAGACATCTAATATTCAGTTTATATTCCAATATCCTAATTGTTCCAAAGTAGCTCTTAGAAATTATTTTTTAACATCAAAACCTAATCAAGGTTCACACCTTATACTTGATTATTCTCTTTCCATTTAAAATACCCCTTTCTCTTTTCATAGCAATAACGTCCTGAAAAGACCAGAATCTTTGTCTTACTGAATATCCTTCATTCTAATTTTTTCTAAACATTTCTTTGTAGCATACTTTAATTGTTCCTCTATCCTTTTTTATTTCTTGTAATCTGAAGTTAACTCCAAAGGCTTATTTCAGCTTGGCAAACAATCTTTGTCAGAAGACATCATAAATGATGTTGGGTCCTCCATAATCACATAATCACCATGAGATACATAACTTCATGTAGACCCATTATTCTGAAAGCTAAATTGAATCACTGTATGGAAGTAGTGACCATCAGAGAGACCCACTGTAAAGGTATGTTTGCAATGAACAGATAATCTATGGTGTGATATGCTGGACCCTTTGCCAATATCCTATTCTTCAACAGCCATCATTAATGGTCTTAACATCATTTATTGATCCTTGCCTGGATCCGCCATTTTATTGGCGATTACAAAAGGGTGATTGTCTAGGTATTTCATTCTTTCTGAATAAAAAGTTGTTATATTTATTAATTCATATTCTCCTGTTAAGGAGAGCTTTTCTTGGGCACCTGGGTGGCTCAGTTGGTTGAGCAACTGCCTTCGGCTGCCTTCATGACTCAAGGTCATGATCCTTGAGTTCCAGGATCGAGTTCCACACCAGGCTCCCGGCTCTAAGGGGAGTCTGCTTCTTCCTCTAACCTTCTCTCCTCTCATGCTCACTCTCACTTTCCCTGTCTCTCAAATAAATAAAATCTTTTTTTTTTTTTTTTTAAAAAGGAGAGCTTTTCTTCATCACCTTGGGATAAACTACTTCATATTGTAGCTTTCCTAAAATTGGGATACATGCATTTTTGTGAAAATGTCATGTTGGTGATTTCTGGTAATAAATAAGAAAATATGAACATAAAAACATTTTAGATTCTAAGAAATACAGCTATCCAATTGAGATCAACATACTATGACCAAATGTGGTAGAAGAGTATTGCTCTTCTACTGTTATACATATAATATATGTATATTATATGTATATATATATATATACAGTATAACAGTATTGCTATACTGTATATATATATATATATAGAGAGAGAGAGAGATAGGTGATAATATATATAGGTGTGCATGTGGATATATCTATATATACATACATACATATACATAGATATAGATCTATATATAGATCTTTATCTATATATAGATATATGTATATATACATATATATGTTAGTTTTGATGACAAAAACATGAAATCTATTGGATCTTAATAAGCATAATAAATATAACCATAAAATCCATTAGAAAATATAAAATATCAGGTTTTGAGAACTTGGTCCCGGATGTAAAATATTATACTCCATTTCTCCTTCAACAAATGTTTATTACTTGTGCTTGTATTAAATGCTTCTAAAGGCATAATTCTTCCACAAATGCTCACCCATCTTCCTACTCTTCCCCAACTAACAACCTCACACCTCACAAATGACTCTGCCTATGTAAAAAGTTTCTCTATAAAAAACAATATAATCTGAACAATGATGCATCTGTTTAGTTTAATCAAACCCAAAGAGTGAAGCTCTGAATATTTTTGTATTAAAATATGAGTGTAACTTGTAAAGTGCACCCAGAGACAGTTTTTTTTCTGCAAACTATGGGCAGTTTTTCCTGGGCATACCTGTGATGTGGATGGGGGCAGCAGGAGCAGGGGTGATGGGAATTTCATCCCAACCCCTCTGGGCAGAATCCCTCACTCTTTATGCCTGTGTCCTGCATCCTTCTGGACATTTCCAGGGACCAGGTCCTTATGGACTCACCAAGCAACTTACTCAGTTTGTGAAATGATCAAAATATAAGGACTTTATCTTTTATATTGAGTGCAAATTTATTTTTTGGTTGTTTTTGTGGATTCATCCAAGTCCTTTCTGAAGCGATGCAAGTTTAATAATTGTATAAGGCAACTATTCCTTATTTATTTATTTGTTTGCTTGTTTGTTTAATTTTCTTTTTTTTCTCCCCAAATATGTTTATTTTAATTTTTCAGTCTTACAAGATTGACTGTTCATGCGCCACACCCAGTGCTCCATACAGTACGTGCCCTTCTCGATACCCACCACCAGGCTCACCCACACCCCATCCCCTTCCCTACAAAACCCTCAGTTTGTTGCTCAGGGTCCACAGTCTCTCCCGGTTCATCACCCCCTCCGATTTCCCCCCATTCGCCCTTCCCTTCCTTCCCACGATGCCCTCCATGATTTTCTTTATACTCCACACGTAAGTGAGACCATAAGATAATTGCCTCTCGCCGCTTGACTTATTTCACTCTGCATAATCTCTTCTACTCCTGTCCATGTTGATACAAAAGTTGGATATTCATCCTTTCTGATGGAGGCATAATATTCCATTGTATAGATGTACCACAACTTCCTTATCCATTCGTCTGTTGAAGGTCATTTTGGTTCTTTCCATAGTTTGGCTATTGTGGCCATTGCAGCTATGAACATTGGGGTACATATGGCCCTTTTTTGTACTCATCAGCTTCTTTGGGGTAAACACTGAGTAGTGCAATTGCAGGGCCATAGGGCAGCTGTATATTTAATTTCTTGAGGAATCTCCATACTGTTTTCCAAAGTGGCTGCACCAACTTGCATCCCCACCAACAAACATTTGTTGTTTACTGTCTTGTTGATTTTGGCCATTCTAACTGGTGTAAGGTGGTATCTCAGTGTGGTTTTGATTTGAATCTCTCTGATGGCTAAAGATGATGAACATTTTTTCATGTGTCTGTTATCCATTTGTATGTCTTCTTTGGAGAAGTGTCTGTTCATGTCTTCTGCCCATTTTTTGATGTGATTATCTGTTTTGTGAGTGTTGAATTTGAGTTCTTTATAGATCTTAGATATCAGCACTTTGTCTGTAGTGTCATTTGCGAAGATCTTCTCCCATTCTGTGGGTTGCCTGTTTGTTTTGTGGACTGTTTCCTTTGCTGTGCAGA
>CM052798.1:103040426-103070825 GCA_028533885.1 Nasua narica | reverse complement strand
TATGGGGACCCTGTGGTTATAGTCCTTTTGTTCTTTGGCTGGTCTTCTGGGGGAGGGGCCTGCCGCGTTGTTTTCCAGTCAGTCTTGCTTGGGTTGAGTCACCCTGCCCCCCAGTCAAGGGGCTGAGCTCTGTGGAAACCGGTTTCTCAGTCTCTTGCTCTCTGAAGGTTTTTGGCCTTTTGTAGCCTTTTCACCTTTTTAGGGAGTCTAAGCAATGAATCTGCCCAGAAGCACTCAGACTGCTGAGTTGCAGGAAGCCCGAGTCTCTGCTCCCCTCTGTGTGGTTCAGAACACACACTCCCCTCCGTGAAATTGCTCACAGCGCAGCCTGTCCGAGGTGGCACGCAACCCCAGCCGCCTTTCTGCGGCTCCGCAAGGGGCGCCCGGGAGGTTAGGCCGCTTGCCCGCGTTCTCTCCGCGGCCGGCGGGGATCGCTCAGGCTCTGCAGTGCGCTGCGAATGTCATGGTGGCGGGCGCACACAGGGAAAAACTGTGGCTTGTGAACAACCGCAGACTCTCTAAAGGCGCTTGCAGGTGCGCGCCCGGCCCACAGGTTGTTGCAGAGAGCGGAAATCTGCAGGTTCAGGAATCGCGGACTGGATCCCCCACCAGTTCCACTTTGGGGCGCTCCTTCCTGGGAGAGTGGGTCCAAGCGCCGGTCCCCGCGACCATCCCCTTCCACTAGTTACTCCTCCAAACTTTTTGCCCTTTTTAAGTGTTTTTAATGGGCTCTACGTTAATGCTGGTCCCCCGCCACCAGGTACTTTCCTTTGGGGCATTACTGTCCTTGGTTAGCTTCTGGTGGCTCCCTCCCCCTTTGGTTTATCCTCCGATATCAGCTCAAGTGTTCCCACTTTGCTTTTACCTCTCCACTGCTGTCTTCTGCTCTCGGAGAGATCCCGGGGTTAGAAATCTTTCTCCTCAGGGTGATTTCATGGGTGTTCAGCGTGTTCTGGTAGATTTCCAGCTCACTTTTGGGGACCGGTTGATGCAGGATCTCTTACTTCTCCGCCATCTTGCCCCCCTCCAACTATTCCTTATTTTTAAAGGAATCCGTGCCCCTGCATTGTTCTGTGTTCTCAATCTTGAGCTGTGCATCTAACTTCCTCCTACCATCATTATGGAGCATCATTTCGAGAACTGTCTGTAGCCCTGGTGGTCTCCCCAGATTGCACTCCAGTTGGTCAGGGTCCTACCAACAGTGTGATACCAGAACTGTCCCCACATGGCAGGGTACAAGGTACAGACAGATGCCCCATAAGACCTGTGCCCTAGCTGTGTCTTTTCTAGAGTGCACTGGGTCATGACATGTCTTGTCAGTGAAGAAAATAGAAATCATTGAGCACTAACTAGGGGCCAAACTTTGAGTCTTGCCAACATTGCCTTATTTAACTCCTAAAACAATGTTGGGAAGTAGTAAATGGGTTTATTGCTGTTGTAACAAATTGTCACAATGTTGTCAGCTTAAGACAACACCATTTTCTTGTCTTACAGTTCCATAGGCCAGATATCCTGGGATGGTTCTCAGGTTAAAAACAAGTTCTTTTCAAGGCTGTGCTCTTTTCTGGAAGCTCTTGGGGAGAATCTGTTTCCTTGCTCATGCAAGCTATGGGCAAAATTCAGTTCCTTGCTGCAGTAGGACTAAGGTCCCTTATCCTTGTTGATGTCAGCTGAAGGTCACCTCTGACTTCTCTAGGCAGTTTACAATACTTGGCTAGCAGCTGCCTTCCTCCATTGCCACCCAGCAAGAACCTGTCAGCTCCCTCTCATGATGCAAATTGTTCCAGGCTATTTTTCCATTCTCACAGCTCTCTGATGACTCTTCCTCTTTTCTCTTTCAATATAAAAGTCCATGTGCTTACATTGAAACCATCCAGATAATCTAGAATAACCTTCCTATTTTAAGGTCAACTGATTATTGGTAGCCTTAATTCCATCTGCAACCTCAATTCCCTTCACAGAGTAGTATAACATATTTGCAGGCTTAACACCAGGAAGTGAAGATCATGGGGTTAAAGTTCCTGCCTAAAACAAATAGGTGTTAATATCTCCATATCACAAAGAGAGAATTGAGGCAGCAAGAACAGTAACTGGGAAAAAATCTAGAAATATCCTTCTTGGATCTGGATTTCAATGAAACATGTAATGAAGCCCTAGTTAAAGGACCAAAACTAATGAAATCTGGAGACCTAAAATTGTAAATAATCTTATTACAATGATGTAAGTTTTGGACTCAGTCTATTAGTATGTTTGATAATGGCAGAATAGAGGGGAACCCAGCTGGGCTCACCTGGTGGCAGCTGATAAGATTACAATGTTGGCCACAGAACATGGGATTCCTTTGCTACGCCCTGGGGCAAAACACAGAACAGAACCTTCTTTCTTTGCCTGAGTTGACATTGCCGTACCTGTTGGGACCTGCAGATGAATAGTCACTTACCTCCCTGACCAGAGAAAGTGGAGCCCAGCAACAACAGGATCTACTAGATATCAGTACAAGATCCCATTTCCCTTCTCTTCCAAGAGCATACCTGGTCACCAAGGACACATTTAGTATTGTTCTACTTATACAAGGTGTCTAAGGTAGTCTAACTCATAAAAACAGAAAGTAGGATGATGGTAGCCAGGACTAGAGGAAGAGGAAAAGAGGGGAGTTTTTGTCCAATGGATAAAGAATTTCAGTTTTGGAAAACAAAAGCGTTCTGGAGATCGGTTGCACAACTGTGTAAATATAATTAACACTACTGAACTGTACACTTAAAAATAGTTAAGATGGGTAAATTTGATGTTACATATTTTTGCCATAATAAAAAAATATGAAACGCTCAGTCTCTTAATTATGCAAATTTAGTTTGCCTTCTCAGATTTCACTGAAATTGCCTGAAAAGGATGACAGCTGGTGCATTCAGCAAATCTCATATTCTCTATTATAAAGTTCTAGAATATAAACTCCTCATGAATATTTCCCTGAATACCGCATGCATTACTGGGAATGTACCAGGTGCCCCATAAGAATCTGTTCAATAGAGGAGAGAAAAAAACAAACCACTAAATGACCAGCTTAAGAAAAAAAAAAAAAATCTACCCAAAGCAAGAAAAAGAAGACATGACCATAATGTACATGGACTGGGACAGATTTACCTATGAGGAGTTAAAGGTCATCCTGAGTTTTCAGTTCTGAATGGCTTTAAAACAGTGGTATTCTTAGCAGCAATAGTGAGGAGAACTAGTATAGAAGTCAGAATACCCAGCAATTTTCTCCTTTCTCAAAGTAATATTCTCGTCCTTGATTTAAGACTGAATATAGAAGATCTCGTGTAATTTAGATTCTGTTAACAGGGACTATTTAAGTCTTAGTTGACCAATTGTCTCTGCTTTTTCTGAACATGACTTAGTGTTTGGGTAGAAGCTTGATAAAGCACCAGAAACCAAGAACTTAAATGTCTCTTTTCTGGCTAAATCTTTTATAGTAATTTGCACCTCTTTTGTTTTCACTTGTTTTCACTTGTACCTTGTAAAGGTATCCTCACCTTTAATGTACTTTCCATGAGTATGAGGTTGGCATTACACCTTTGATTCATTAAAAGCAGTAATGCATTCCAAGGACTGGTCTGTGTACCTGACCCAGAGCCACTTACACAGACTTCGAACACATGGGTGACTGAGCCTACATTTTCATGCCACAGCACCGCCACCATGAGTGTGCAGCACCCAGTCCCCTGGTGACCCTAGACGATCAATGGTTCTGTATAGTGTTTACCGAGAGTAACGACAAGTTCACCCTAAGGAGTGACAGAATGGGAGCAATTCTCTTCTCACCTCAGGGGAAAAACAGGTCCTTCTCCCTTTAGAAAGAACTGAGAATTCTGTGTTCACCAGATGGCCTCCTGCTTTGTGTGTGTATGTGTGTGTGAGATGGAAGGGAAGCCTGATTCACACACTGCTGTCACCTATCCAGTGGGTCCTCGAACTTTAAACATGACTCATGGGATAACCCAAGGCCAGTCTTTATGTCTGCATTTCAAGATGCCTGGCAAGTATCACTCTTTTTACCCTCTGCAGATTTCTGAACCACTTGAGCTACTGGAGTCACAGAGGTGGCAACATGTCAGCCTCAATTCCTAATGAAGTTGTCACTGGAGACTGTGGCTTTGCTGTGTGAGCAGAGTCAGCTTTCAAACACCACATCTCCGACCTAGGCTGAATCCTCAGAGGGTAACCCTGGCACCCCAGGAGTGGGATCTGAATGGGCTGCTCCACAGGCGGGCGGGGTGGAGGGAGAGAGGGGAAGTAGGAGGGGCTAAGACGCTAGCTGTCTGTTCCCACCCTGTGCCGGGAAAGAATGAGGGGGAGGGCAGGAGACAAGCAGAGGTTAGGAAAATCCTTCCTCCAGAGACCAGAGAAGTGTGAAAAAACGGTTTCCCTCCAACGCTGTGCTTGCCAAATAAAAGGAATTTCCTGGGAAATGAATGATCCATCAACCAGGCCAAAGGAAATGTGTCAGGAGCCTTTGAATAAAAGAAAAAGAGGAGGGGGTACAGAAAGGGGGGAGAGTAAAAGAGAGGGAAGAAGGAAGGAGGGAGAGAGAGATTTTATAACTGACGTGCACACATACACATTCAGTTGTGGATACTGTATATGCTCTATATATCATATTAAAAGTGACCAGGTTTTTCCCCATTGGTGGAGTGGGTATTTGTCCAGAACCAGCACATATCTGGCAGGCACAACTTGCCCACCTTTAGGTAAACAGGCAGAGAAACACCAGGTGTTTGCAATTGTGTTCTTTATGCATGTAATTGTTTACTTGTTTGCTGAGTCCCCATCAGTAGAGTAAAGCTTTGTGGTTTTTTTTAAGATTTTATTTATTTATTTATTTATTTATTTATTTATTTATTTATTTATTTATTTATTAGAGAGAGAGAGAGAGAGAGAATGAGAGAGAGGAAGAGGTCAGATGGAGAAGCAGACTCCCCGCTGAGGAGGGAGCCCAATGCAGGACTTGATCCAGGGACTCCGTCCAGGGACTCCGTCCAGGGACTACAGGATCATGACCTGAGCCGAAGGCAGCAGCTCAACAACTGAGCCACCCAGGCGCCCCTAGAGTAAAGCTTTGTAAGTGCAGGGGCTCTGTCTTGCTCTCTGCTCAGTCACCAGTGCCTAGAACAGTGCCTGATAGATAAAAGATGCTCAGCAAATAGTTCTTGAAAAAAATACTGGGGCACCTGGGTGGCTCAGTCAGTTAAGCATCTGCCTTCAGCTCAGGTCATGATCCTGGGGTCCTGGGACCAGTACCACTTCGGGATCTCTGTTCTGTGGGGAGTCTCCTTCTCCCTCTGCCCCTCCCCTTTCTTGTGCTCTCTCTCACTTGTTCTCGCTTGCTCTCTCTCTCAAATAAATAAGTAAAATATTTTAAAAAAAAGAAAAAGAAAAAACAAATACTAAAGCAATAGTCACAAATCAAGGCAGTTCCTAATAAAAAAACAAAAACTATGTCATCAATAAATATCTAAGACAATAGTGCTTATTTCCATCAGTCACTTAATTTTGTCAGTTTTATTATCCAAAGTTGACTGATATCACTCTTGAACTTTTATGCCATCTATCTCCTGGGAAATGTGAATCACAGACCTTTTGTTTCTTCCTGATTCTCTAACATTTCATAAGGGGGCATGGAGTGTGGGGAACAAAGTCCTCACTTCTGTATCATACCCATCTCTCAAAGTCTATGTATGTTAGGGTTATAATATCCTTTCCGAAACATTTTGTTAGCCTGCCCTTTGAGGCAGAACTCTGACAACTGAGTCATAGTTAGTGTCTAATGCAGTAGACATCCATTTCGTTATGTGCTAATAATGAAGACATTCAACACAGTGCCCAGTACCCAATATTTAAATTTATCTGCTGGTCACCTTTAGAACTATGTATTTCGAATATTTTCTCTTATAGTCCAATAAAGTATAGGAAAATAAGGAAAAAGAATATAAAAGCAAGAAAATTGCTTTTGCAAAAGCAAAAGCATAGTCAATCTTTTTTAAAAATGCTGCAATGTCAACTAATTTATTACAAAGCAATGCTGACATTTGAAGAAATAGATAAAAATCCAAAAACTTATTTTGCTGTAATAACTCTAAGATCCTTTGAGTTATTCATATTTTAAATGTCAAGTACATTAAGCAGATTCTTCCAAGGCAGGAACAAAATGCTCTTTTAACCTAGTGAGCATTGTGGTTACACATTTATTATAATTCTGAGCAAATATCAACATTGCTTATTATTCTTTCAGTTAAACTCAAATTTATGACCAAGTCAATAGTCTATTATACTCACAGCATCTTGGTAGGTACAAAAATTATCCATACTCTGCAGACACAAATAAGCAGAGGAAGAATGACAAGTACAGAAGGAGGGAAATAGCTTTTTTAATCTTGTGTTAGGAAAAAGAACCCACAAGTACTGTTTTTTCTAAATAAATAATTCTTAATCTTCATGACATGGCTAAGAAATTAGAAGACAAACAGAAAACTGGAAATACACCCCTTCTTTAGTGTACTGCCCTTAACAGCACCGCGCACACTGGCCCTTTGGAAACCCTGGCTGTGCTCTGAGCGCACAGGTCATGATCTGTGTTTCTCATTCACCTGCTGTTCTTACTCTGCAAAAACTGACCTAAGACCCCTGCCACTCTCTCCAGAGAAGACACTCTGGTCTACCCTAGCTCCAAAGAGTCAGGAAAGAGAGAGTTTTTTAAGATCCAGAGTTCACAGAGCTGTTTTCATCATGGTTCTGCTGTCTTTTAATAACCTTATCCTATGTAGACTGGTCTTTCGTCCATCTCTTCCATGACATCTTTTGATCTCTAGAATGTTCTGCTGACTTTTGTGCTGATTCCAACATTCATCCATTTTCTTCTTTTCCACCCCTTTCCTTGCATCATTCTTGGAAATTCAACCTGGACCTAAATGATTCTTCTAACAAATTGACCCAATAGTCACAGGACCTCTTCACTGCTCACCACATTCACTCCATTCTGACTGCCCATTACCACTGAGGCATCTTTGACTCAGTATCACTTAAACAGTTGCAACCACAGCTGTGTATCCCACCTCCACTCCTACTTCATGAACTTGATTTTATATTTCTTGAAAGCTCTTGACCACTGCTCTTAATCACTCCTGAGACTATTATAATGACATCCTAACCATCCTCGGCCCCTCTAATTTCTCCATTCTCCTATCTGTCCCACACATTGCCAAGAGATCCAACTTCCTAAAGAACATTTTCAGCATGTCACTTCTTTCCTCAGAATGTTTTTGTGGGTTCCTTATTTTCAAACAAGTCTTGCATCGAAGGCTTTTGTGGATTTGTCTTTGTAAGACAATTTGTCCTTGTACCTTTGTACAAGGTCCTACATAGTCACCTGTCGACCTGGACACTAATTAGAGCCTAATGCATTGAGTCAGTGAATTCCCATGCACTTCAATTGTGAGGTTTGGTAGCTTATTAAATTAACTGGTAGCTTCTGTTCTATTTATTACATTTTCGGTGTGGAAGATGAAACAGTTACAAAGATCACACCACTGCAGTTATTGTTAGGTGTAAATAACTACCATTGTTTAATCTCTACTATGTGCTGAGTATTTTATTATATACTTTATATACATTACCATTTAACCCCCAAACTGTCCTAACAGATGGATGGCATCCTATTTTATTTTTTAAACTTTTTTTAAGATTTTATTTGTTTATTTGACAGAGAGAGAGAGGGTGAGAGAGGGAACGCAAACATGGGCAGGGAAGAGGGAGAAGTAGGCTTCCCACTAAGCAAGGAGCCTGATGTGGAGCTCGATCCCAGGACCCTGGGATCATGACCTGACCCAAAGGCAGATGCTTAACCAACTAAGCCACACAGGTGCCCCTTTAAACATTTTTTTTAAGATTTGCATTATTCTTATTTTAAAGATAAAGAAACTTTCAGGGTGGCTAAGAAACTTTCACAAGGTAATATATATGTGTGGAGCTAGAGTTCATATTTCATAGATGTCTGACACCAAATTTCTCTAAATACTATTTTTTCACCAGAAAAATCTTGGGAACTCCCTTTTGTCTATAAAGAAAACATGTCATTGGGGTACCTGAGTGGTTCAATCAGTTAAGCATTGGACTCTTGACTAGGCTCAAGTCAAGATTTCAAGGTCTTGAGATTGAGCCCACATTGCACAGGCTCTGTGCTCAGCAGGGAGTCTGCATGAGAGTCTTTCCCTCTGCCCCTCCTCCCAGTCATGTGCATGTGACATGCTCTCTCTCTCTCTCAAATAAATAAATATTTTAAAAAAGAAAAAAAAAAGTCACACATACACACACACACACACACACGAACACACACATTTTGAAAAGTCTCTCATCTTAAATTACTAGATTCTCGATTCTAGAAAGGAAAGTGTAATCAAGAGCAGAAGGTGCGATTTTTAATGTTCTCTACTTGGCATCATCCTCAAGACAAAATGGTCTCTCTTGACATTCATCTGCTCTCTTCCTTGAGAAGTGAGTTAAGGGAAAAGGAAAGAAACACATGACTTTAATGGTCCTCTCTCAGTGCGATAGCACAAGAAACCCCATGACAAGTGTGTGACAGTCACTGGGCATACAGAAAGTGCCCTAGCACCTCCATACTACTTTGCCATGTGCAACTTTAACTACACCCTGGATAAGCTGACTACAAGAGAGAGTTCATTCTCTTTTTCATTTGCTGTACATCTGCCAAGCTAAGTGGTTCAAAGGCATTCCCCCACATCCTGTAGGATGCGTTGTCAACACTCCTTATCCTGGACAAAATACAAAGGCTAATAAGTACCAGATTGTTATCACAGAAATATGGAACTACCAGCTCCTTTTTAAAGCTTGAGCATTTCACTTTCGGAGAGGATAAAGGCCAAGTCGGGAAGTGATGACTGATTCTGAAAAGGGAGACCTTTCAGATCTCTCGGGGGAGACCACCTGGATGAACATGAGGCTGAGTTGGATAAGCCTATGCAAATATTTTCTTTTTCACACCAAAATTCAAATTTCAAATTCAAATTAGATTGTAAAGAAATGTGGGTCTAGTGGCTGACTTGAGATACCACACAGAAATTTAATACCCATAAATATACAGTTAAATAGAATTTTACTAAATTTTCTACAACTACCTCTACTTAGGGGGCAGTGATTTAAGAATTAAAAATATTAACCAGAATTCTTATTGCTTACATCTTTACTCTTACATAAAATTTTCTCTAAACATCATACATTGAGAAAAAATACCTTCTAATTGGAAATGCATGCCTATCAATTCACAATCCATAAGAAGGCAAATAGTAACAGAGTGTAAAATCTTTCTCCTAACAATTGCTGACTTTGATCTCCCTTGGATAAATGTTGATTTTTTTTAACAATTGTAATACCAGGGAGATAATATTTGAAGTGAAAAATGATTACCAGCGAAATTAACAGATTATTTAAATAATACACTTATAATCTGCTAGATATTTTTTGTTTTATTTTCTTCGAAGTGTTTCTTATACCTTTCAAAAAATTTCGTATATGTGCTGCCGAAGCAAGCACCTTTCAAAAAAAATTTCGTAAGCAATATTATGTGCCAAAGGATCTCATATTCCACCTCCCACTATATCATATAATAATGATTTTACTAATAATATTAACAAGCAACATCTGTTTCAATGACTATTATGCCTAAAGTAACCTTGTAATAAGAAGATCTCAGCATCTACCAGCTTTACAGAGTGCTCTAATTTGGTTAAACTTCAAAAAGCCATCTACATATGTAACTAAAACAAGTAATAATGTACCTTATTACATTTTCAGTAAATTCCATTAGCCATTTTTTAAAAAAATACTAATTAGATAATTGGCTTTTAATTATGACATTTTAATTCAAATCAATTTAAATTTTACCACTAGAAATAAATGACTCATTTGCTGCAACTTACAAATGATATTTTGCTCATTCCAGTGCTCACTCTCTCTATTTTTTTTAAAGGTTTTTTATTTATTTATTTGAGAGAGAGAGAGAATGAGAGAGAGATAGGTCAGATGGAGAAGCAGACTCCCCAGTGAGGAGGGAGCCCAATGCAGGACTTCATCCCAGGACTCTAGGATCATGACCTGAGCCGAAGGCAGTTGCCTAACAACTGAGCCACCCAGGCACCCTCTCTATATTTTTTAAATAAAAAAATATCCACTGTTCTTTGAAAGAAAAAAAAATATGATAAGGATCAAAGGACTTGTGTGTATAAAAGAACATTGACTGACATAATTTGTGCTCTCACTAGCTGGTTCATATCCACATCAAGAGATGGTGATGTTTGTTCCCAAATCTATTTATGCCAGTTATATTAGTTATAATAATTATGTAAATTAATAAATTATAACACGTGAGGTATGACAAAGAAAAGAGAGTTGTTTCTAATGAAACTATATTGAATGCTTTAGAAAGATTAAATAAAAGGCAAGATATTTTTAAAAATGTTTGGTATGGCAAGATCATTCTCAAAGTTTGGAGAAAAAAATCATTTTAAAAAAAGCATCCTCTTCCAAATTCTTCTTGTTTTCAAAAATACATAAGTGACTATTCGTCTTTTAAAAAATTAAAACTGGATATCATGGATATCAATTACATAATAGGGAAACCTAAGCCTCTATAAAAAAGACTCGATATAATGGCCTTGACTATACAATCAAATCTTGTAAATAAATGTTCTTTTTACGTATAAAATCAAAATAAGTGTGTAAGATATGTGTATGTGTACTTCTTTTAATTCTCTGCCTCAGTCTGATTTTCCTGTTAATTGATCAAGAATTCATTCTTATAACACATCTACTATAGCATAAACATTGGAAAGTTTATGTTTTCTCAGTGAAGGAAAGGTCAGTGTTGCTTCTAAAGAACAGAGGGAAGAAGAATTGGAGCTTTGGAGAAGGTAAAAAAGAGTTGGATATTTAAACACATCAGCCCGGGGCTCCTGGGTGGCATAGTCAGTTGAGTGTCTGACTCTTGATTTGAGCTCAGGTCATGATCATGGAGTCGTGAGATTGATCCCCACATTGATCTCCACACTCAGCGCAGAGCCTGCTTGAGATTCTTTCTCCATTTCCCTGCTCCTCCCACTTGTGCTCTCTCCCTCTGTGGAATAAATAAATAAATCTTTTAAATAAATAAAATAAATAAACACCTCAACTTGTAGTAGCAAGGTCCCAGTTGAAGCTGGTGAACATTCATGTATTGTTAATACCAGCCTGCTTGGAAGGCTTTCTCCAGCAACCCTCTGCTGTTTGGATACAGGCAATGGGAATGTGGGTGTCCGAGCTCATTCAAGGTCAGAGTTTAACTAGGTGGGTGGGACAAAACCAGAGGACAGGAACAGAGGTGACACTATTTGCAAGAGACTGATCATAGTAGCTAATCAGAATATACATGCTCAGCAAGAGAGAAGAATAATGAGAGGAGGGCCAGTGGATGGAAAGTTGAGGCATTTTAGTGGATTAGAATTTGCAATGAGGTTGAAAAGTGTTGCAAGGGTACTTAGGCATGGGAGCTGAAATAATGGGAAGCCATGATTGGGAGATGTTAATCTGAGATTTCAGAGGTGGTACAGTTTATAGTGATAATATTGTGCAAGACATGACTTTGGGAGTGTGTAGATGTAGTGCAGTTGTCACAAGGTCATTGGAAATGATGTTGTCTAGGACCTGAGAAACTAAAATGAGTGAAGATACCTTCATGCATGGTTAAGTCATCAAAGATGATGGCAAAGGTTTGGGTGGAAAAAGAAGGTTGACACCTAGGGTGAACACCTGAAGTGTTCAATGGAATGAACAGGATTTTGGTTGTTACAAAGCCAAGGAAGCTTATTCAAGGGAATGACTATGAGCTTCAAAGAAGCTACATGTTTTTTATTTTACTTTACTTTATTTTTTTTTTCCCCAAAGGAAAGAGACATAATGGCCTAGAAATGACACTCTTTGGGGGAAGGTGAGCAAGGGTAACAACTAAGGCAACTGGGATATGAGAAAAGAAAATCAGCCTTTTTTGAGAAGGCTTCAGGCGAAATGTTTCCAGAAAAAGCTGGCTTGCAGGCAAAGAGTTATGGATAAGGTTCCCAGAAGATGAAGGAGATGCGGAGGCTGTTACAGAAGAAAGGACATTTACTATTTGAGCAGTGAGATCTAATTGTTCAAGACCAGAGTTCTAGTAAATGGCTCTGCCAGAATTCAAACCCAAGTGTGTCTGACCCCCAAGCTGGGCCACACTGCTTATTGGAGGGAGAAAACTCACTCAAATTTGTGAATTGGGTGTGGGAGGCCAGCAAAAACTTTTTCAAAATTTTTTCCTTCATCTCTTTAATTCCCAAAGATTTCTGGAACATTCAGAATGTTTCATTGACATATGTATGTAGCTGAAAACAGAAGAGGGAATAGTTATGCAGTCTCTGAAAATACAGATTTTAGAAGCTTCCCTAAGCCTCAGAAACACGATGTGAACATAACAGCTCCGGTGAGCCTTTGGAGCTGGCAGAGACATTAAATCAACTGAGGCAACAGTTCTTTTAGAGCTTATGAAGCAATTTTTATAAACTGCTTTTGCACTTGATGCTTCCCACAAGAAACTATTCAGAATGAAAATGACAATGGGAAGATCAAATTCTCAAAGCTGATTCTGCCGGCAGAAAGAGCATACAAAATATCTTAAAGGCATGTGCACTATGCTTAATGCACCTCATTTAGTATTCATTTTCTTAAATTATTGCATATAATTGATAAAATATTTGGGGAGGAGAATATTATATCCCTAAATCCTTCTAAACAAAATGGTATCATTCAAGTTCTAATATTCTGGCCAAATTATCTCTTTGCTGTGAGCAATGATATAGTACAAGGTCAAAGGAAGTCAAACAGGGATGTTGGCTACATGTATTTAATCCTCTTTAAAAAATTTGGGGCACCTGGGTGGCTCAGTTGGTTAAGCAACTGCTTTCAGCTCAGGTCATGATCCTGGAGTCCCAGGATCAAGTGAGCATCAGTCTGCTTCTCCCCCTGACCCTCCCCTGCTCATGCTATCTCTCTCATTCTCTCTCTCAAATAAATAAAAATTCTAATATATATATATATTTCATTTTATGAATATATTATATATTTTATGAATATATTATATACAATAAATCTTGCATCCAGTGTATCTCCATCAATTCCGGATTGGAAAATTCCTGTAACATGAAATGATTAGACAATTTTCCAGAGCAACAGACCACTCCAGCTCTCCTTTTCCCCAAACTAACTTAGAAAACAAACATGTTGACAGTTCTTGCTACCAAAAGGCAACTTGTTTCCCTCTGATCCATAACCCGCTTTTCTCCAAGGATCCACATTGTCTTTCTTCTCCGAAGGTAACATCCAAGAAAAGAATTTTTCCCAGCTTTTCATGTTCAGTGGTCACCTACTGTCTAATCAAGCTTTTTTCTTGAAACTCCACAGCTCCCTAGTACTCAGCCAGACAACATCGGAAGCAAAGAAAGCCACGTGACAATGTGACCCTGGCCGCTATTGATTTGTCCGGGGCTGGACACCTGACTCAAGTCAAACCAATTGGAGTCCTCCAGGGATTTCAGAAGCACTTGGATGCAGGAAGCCTGGATGTTGTCAGTTTCAGTTTACTGTCTCGGCCTCACGAGATCAAAGGAGTGAAGGAACATGATTTGTGGGATGAGAGAGTCAAAAAAGGCCTGCACGAGTGTGCTGTTAGTGGTACTGCTGCTTGGAAAAGCAGAGATGAATATGTAGAGTAAACCCTCATGACTTCCTGTGCCCGTGGTTCACAGTATCCATTTAATTCATGTCCATAGTCCTCTGAGACACCCCAGTATCCTTGTATCTCTATAGGACACGGTTTTCTCCATTTCGCTGAAGCTATTACACCTTCAATTTTTCTCTTCAAACTAAGCAAAACTCAAGAAACTGTTGCACTATAAAATGTGCCTGGGAATAAATACCTTGTGATGTGGAAAGCATTAAAAGAATGCCCCCATTTTTTGTATGAACAAGCACTTTGAAATTAGCTACCTCATCTACAGTGTTTTGAGTAATGAGAATCTCTAACAATAATAAGAATGAATGTTTGTCGTGAGGTTAGAAAGTTCTCAGCATTATGCTATCTGAATTACAGTCATTACTGCATTCAGTCTTCACAGAGTCCTTATAAGAAAACCAAAGCTCAGGGAAGCCAAGTGAGACTGCCGGAGATTCCTCTTCCCAGGTCCATCTTCAAGGAAGGATTTGCCCCAGCTGTTGGGAGGGCTGTCATCCCCTTCAAGGCTAGCCTCAAACTGTGGAGAGCTGACTCCCCCTGATCACACCCCTCCCAGTATGTAACCCGCAACCAATGAGTGGGAGATAACAAATTCCAACATCCATCTGCAAGAACATCTTAGCTCCAGAGTTCCCAGTAGGGTGGCCGAGGCTATGGGATAGATCTCAGGGCTCAAATTCTCTTTTGCCCAAAGCTGCTTTCTTCCCATCCTTTCCACAGCAGTTCTTTCCAGGGGTCTGGCCTAATAAACATTTGAACACTAACATCTATGCCAGAGGCTGCTTCCTGGGAAACCTGAACTTTGACAATAGGATGGTCCATGTTCCTTCAGTCATCAAGGGCAGCACTAGGATTTATGCTGGTCTTCCTGATCCTAGACACATGCTTTTCTCCTCTCTGCTAGCCACAGTATCCGTGAGTGAACAATGATTGAGAGGCCACTCTCAATATATCCTAACTATTCAGTTCACAGTGTTTTCTTTGTCCATAGAAATCCAGTCTTTTCTTCTTCTATACCAGAGAGGGACTTCTTCGAAATTTATAAAAAATAGAACTGTTCCTATCTTACTAGAAATAAGGTAAAACCCAGTATTAGAAAGTGAAAGGGGGCGCCTGGGTGGCTCAGTTGGTTGGGCGACTGCCTTCGGCTCAGGTCATGATCCTTGAGTTCCGGTATCGAGTCCCACATCGGGCTCCCAGCTCCACGGGGAGTCTGCTTCTTCCTCTAACCTTCTCTCCTCTCATGCTCTCTCTCGCTTTCTCTGTCTCTCTAATAAATAAACAAAAAATCTTTAAAAAAGAAAGTGAAAGGGATATTCAGTAATAGTTCTCACTGACCACAAAAAGAAATGAAGTTGTGCATTTTCATTATTGCTGCAAAATACGTATATGTGTCATGTGACACATTTTAATCTCAATCCCTAATACAACTTATACCAGTCATTTCTCTTAAATCATTATCTTACTAATGCTGAAAGATTCTGACACTAAAACTCGGCAGAAAGGGGCACCTGAGTGGCTTAATCAGTTAAGCGTCAGACTCTTGATTTCGACTCAGGTCATGATCTCAGCGTCCTGAGATTGAGCCACAAGTCAGGCTCTGCACTCAGTTCAGAGTCTGCTTAAGATTCTCTCTTTCTGAGGTGCCTGGGTAGTTCAGTGGGTTAAAGCCTCTGCCTTTGGCTCAAGTCGTGATCCTGGGATCCAGCCCCGAATTGGGCTCTCTGCTCAGGGGAGAGCCTGCTTCCTCCTCTCTCTCTGCCTGCCTCTCTGCCTACTTGTGATCTCTCTCTCTGTATCAAATAAACAAATAACACCTTAAAAAAAAAAAGATTCTCTCCTCCTCCCCCTGTCCCTCCCAACCCCCAGCTTGCACACACTCTCCTTCACTCTCAAAAACAAACAAACAAACAAAACAAAACCAGAAAGGAAAAAAAAAAAAAAAAAAAACTTGTGGGAGAGGGGCGCCTGGGTGGCTAAGTCATTAAGCATCTACTTTCTGCTCAGGTCATGATCCCTGGGTCCTAGGATCCAGCCCTGCATCAGGTTCCCTGTTCAGTGGGGAAATCTGCTTCTTCCTCTCCCTCTGCTGCTCCACCTGCTTGTGCTCACTCTTTCTCTCTCTCTCTCTGTCAAATAAATAAACAAAATCTTTAAAAAAAATGGTTGGGGAAAATTCAGGAAGGCAGATGAATTTCCCATGCATGACCTTGATTCTTCACCTATTGATGAGGAATTTGTATTCAGCTTACTCTAAAGTAACTAAACTCATAAACCATCTACCTACCCCTTCTTCAATCCTTAGGGATTATTTAGAAATGGTTTTTATGTAAAAAGATTACAGAAAGTCCTCACAAGAATATGACCCTGTTGGAGAAAAAAAATAAAATAAAATAAAATAAAAGAATTTCAAAAGACTCTTCTAGGTTTTCTCCAGGAAAGTGATGGACATTAAGAAGTTAATGGGTAGGCTGCCTTTAATGAATCCCATTTTTTATTCCCCACTAGACCTGGAGGGGATGGAGATCTGGCAGAAGAACAAAGGTGAGCCAACACCACTGTGAGGAATAGAGCCCTCCCTCCACTGTGGGGGAGGCCAGCCAGGCAGACTTTATCCCAATTAGGAGAATGTTTTTCTTCCTTAATGTAGATTAGACCGTACTGCCCTGATAACTGCAACTTTGTCCTGCCTTGGATTTGTGTCGCTCAAGCCCCCTCTGGGGCATCATGCTGAATGAGCACCTCCCCACTCACCATCTGCACCACACTGACCCCTGGATGGAAGCCGATCAGAATAACTCACACATCAGGAAATCTGTTCTGGGGTCATTACCTCCCTTGGCCGGCTGAGGGATGGGAGGAAAAGGGGAGAGGGATCCTATGGAAGGAAGGATAGTGTTTCCCTGAATGTGAGGCACCATACTGAGTTCCTGACCAGGGGATTTAATGAAAACAGAATGGATGGGACAGCAAGGCCATTTCACGGCCTGTTTGACTTTCTTATTATGCTTCTTCTTTGAATTATGAAGACATTGATATAAATATACAGTTTATAAAAATAATAAAATCTTTCTAAGGCCTAAACTCTTTAGTTAGTGACCCCTCTCCAGTATAATTGGCTATCATGGAGTCTTGGGGGGGGGGTGTTGAGTCAATGTAGAAGGTCAGGGAAGCAAGAACAAAGTCAGGGGCCTCACACCCATCCAGGTTCTGCTGGCCCAGGGGACATCTCAGTAGCTTCTCAAGGTGGCTAATAAGGAGGAGCTCCAGGGGGGTGGATCCTCATGGGTAGGAAAGGAGAGAGTAAGAAAGGTAGTAGCCAAGAAACTTCTCCACAGAAGGTACGACACATTCTTTCTTTCACAAATATATTAAAAACACGTGACCTTTGAGAGTCAGGGTGGGGGGTTTGTGGCTTCTTGCAAACCCTTCTTTGGAAGGACTGGCTATCTGGGACCCCACCCAACATATCAAATGTTGAACCCCTGTTGGATTTTATTTAATGGCTGGGCCCATGGGTCTTGTGTCCCATTTGTGTCTATAAAAATTTTAATTACTTGTTGACATCTGAAAATTATAAAGTTTCAATGAAATTCAGATTTCTACTTTTTTTAAATCTACCAATACCAAGCCTATGTTCTAGAATAACAACACCCTGTCCAGGAGCAAGTAGCCACTGCTGCAGTTAGAGGGGGAGCTCACACCCCACATTTTCACCTGGTGGTCCTGCCTTCACTCAGAGTGGGTCTGGACCCTCTGGTGTGCAAGCCCCCCAGATCCAGGAGAAGTGAAGCAAGGCTCACTGTGGAAACTGTTTCATTTTTACATTTTGTGTGGTGAGTTTAGGGAAAGAACTTTGCAAAATAACTAATGGAAATGACATCCGGCTTACATAGATTTCAAACACTCTCAGAAAAAAAAAAAAAAGAAAAGAAAAAGAAAAACTCACATTTTCCACAGCTTTGAGTTGCAAAATTGGCAAAAGTGGTGAGTAGTTGGGAAAGCAATTTTCTACACACTGAGGCAGTGTCAGACTCCAAAGACTTTGAGGTAAATATCTTAGAGCATCATCACTCAAGTCACAAATGTCCTATTTATGAATATGGGGGGAAGGAGAAAGCCACGATTTCCAGGTATTTATCTTCCTACAAATTGCTTTTCTGGTCGAGGCACAATATCAGCAAGTTATTACACACGCAATCCAGAGCATGTTACCACACATCTTCCTCAGTACATTTGGACTGTACCTAGTAGCAAATCAAATAAAATTGTATTTCTCGTGTCCCCACTAACTGGAGAATTTAAAATACCCAAATCTACAGCTAATACATACATTTTGGTGACATGTCTATAGAAAGACTTTAAAGAAGTATCTTCATAGCGTGTTTCCTGAGCAATTTCTTCAAAAGGGCATCTTTTCTGTCTGCAGAACAGATATCACATATTACTTGGTTAATGTATGAAATGCATTGCATTTTAGTTGTGCTCGTTTTTATAATGATATCATTTAGAACTGCTTCCCAACTCTTTTCCCAGTTTGGGTTCTTCTAGGAGTCAGTATCAGAGAAAGTAGGTAGATAGAGAATAACCTGCCCTAAATGAGTCATTCTGATTTGTGGAATTCCGTACAATAATAATGAACATAGACACACCGATATCACTTAGTTCCTAGCCTCTTTGCCACTTTCCTTTATGATTTCAGTCTCATATTCACGAGCTCAGGGAACAAATTCACAAAGGGGAGCTAGTGGAGGAGATGACTCCAAGTTCAAGGGTTAACCTCGCTACATTTTCACTGCCAGTTGTATGAATGCTGCTAGCCTAGGACATGATTAGAAGCAAAAGACAGGCTGACTTCAAAAAGAAGTGCGTTGGAAGCATGCTGAGTGGCCACTGGGCAAAATTGCCCACCCACCATGTCATCCTTCTTCCTCCTCTCACCCCAGGCTGAGTATCCTGCCCTCGACTCCTCTTCCTACTATTCCAGAAGAATAAATGGACTTAGAGACAGAACATCTGAGGGGCTTTCTTGTTTATTTGTTTGTTTGTTTGTTTGGGGGATTGGGTTTTTTTTCAGCATCTTGGTGATCTGAATTTATCTGCATTTATTGAAAGGTTTGGAAAACTAAAAATGCCCTTTAGCTTAAAAATTTTTGAGTTATCGGGGCACCTGGGTGGCTCAGTGGGTTAAAGCCTCTGCCTTCAGTTCAGGCCATAATCTTAGGGTCCTGGGATCAAGCCCCACCCATCGGGCTCTCTGCTCAGCAGAGAGCCTGCTTTCCCCTCTCTCTCTGCCTGCCTCTCTGCCTACTTGTGATCTCTCTCCTCTCTGTTAAATAAATAAATAAAATCTTTGAAAAAAAAAAGAATTTTTGAGTTATCTGCAAATCGAGTCCTTTCAAGAGTGGAAGAGTCCTTGGTCATTTCTCAATAGCAAAATTTACTCATTTCTCTTTTGAATGTCTTCTAAAGATGCAATCATACAAAGTCTCCTATATTCCATACATGATGAATTCTTCATTTCAGCCAACTCTTAATGGAGGGGCAACTAGTACACCATCTCCCTGGACAAGGAGCACTGGAATATTCTGTTCTGTTGATTTATATGTCTCTTCGTATGTTTCCTCATCAATTTCAGTAGTAGTTCCAGTTTCTTCCATGTCTCCCAATATCACATTTAAATGCTGGTCATAAGCATGTCATCTGCCTTGATGCTCTCTATTGTCTCTCATTTTCACATAAATTCACTCAGCCAGGCAGAGGCTGATGAGATCCAGGGGCTTTTATATAGACTCACTCTCTTTCCACAGTGTTGGTAGTTTGTTGCTGGTCCACTTCGTCCACCATGTTTCAAACCCTGAGTCCTTTTAGAACATCTGTGTTTTAATTCACATCTGCCACTTATTTTATGACTGGCTAGTTTATTTTCCTGATCTTTAGTTATGCTGATTGTTTTAATGAGAATAAAAATAATAGTCCAGCAGGATTGTTGTGAAAATTCATTTATTCATTCAATGAGTATCTACTGAGCTCTTACTGAGCCCCAGACAGTGTTCTAGAGGCTGGAAATACAGCATTTGGAGAGTGGTTGGAGGGCAGGAGTGGGGAGAGCATTAAAGTTTCTGTGCTTATGTTGCTAATATTCTAGGGAAGACATCACAAGTAATTATAATATAATATAACATAATAATATAATATAATATAATATAATATAATATAATATAATATATTGGGTGCCTGGGTGGCTCAGTAGCTTAAGCATCTGCCTTAGGCTCAGGCCATGATCCCAGGGTCCTGGGATCAAGTCCTGTGTCGGGCTCCTTGCTCCACAGAGAGTCTGCTTCTCCCTCTGCCCCTCCTCTCATTTGTTCTCTCAATCTTTCTCTCTCTCAAATAAATAAATAAAACCTTTTAAATAAAAGATTTATAATATATAACACTAGATATAATATAAGGTAGAGGTAATTAATATGAAGGAGGGGAAAAAAGCAGAGGAAAAGGATAGAGAGTGCCAGGGGTATGGGGTGATTTTAGAGAAGATGATCATAAGAGCTCTTGAGGGAAGGGTGACATTGCATCAGGGATCAGAATAAATCAGCAAATGAGTGAACCACAAAGAGGAACAGCAGGTGAAAGTGGATTTACAGAGCAGCTACCATATTACCTGATAAATGGCAGAAGTTCAAGAAACAAAATAATGTCATTGACTGCACCAGCAATTTTAAGTGAGCCTGAGGTTTGCCAGGTTGGGTGTCCTGCTCCAAGGCTTTGCTGTAGCAGGGATCCTTCCTTCCTTCCCTCCTTCCTTCCTTCCTTCCTTCCTTCCTTTATCTTTTAATTCAATAATTATTTATGTTGGGAATTGAAGAGGACACTTAATAAATTGATAACAAATTGAAATTCAATGGAGTCTTTGAGAAGTATCTAAAAGTAAGACCAGGAATCTTTGCCATGAAAGAAAGGTGCTTATACGAAGGGTCTAAGGCCAAAGATAACATTAACGCTGTCTTACATTTCGCCCTGAGATGGCCATGAAGGTTCTGGAAAACCTTTAAGACTTCCTGACATACCAGGGCACCTGCAAGGCTCAGTCAGTTAAACATCTGCCTTCAACTCGGTCATGATCCCGGGGTCCTGGGATCGAGCCCCATGTCAGGCACCCTGCTCAGCAGGGAGCCTGCTTCTCCCTCTCCTACTGCTCCCACTGCTTGTGCTCTCTCTCTCTCTCTCTCTCTGTGTGTGTGTCAAATAAATAAATAAATAAATAACAAATCTTTAAAAAAAAGACTTCCTGACACACCAATAATTTTATTTTTTTAAATATTTACAATATAAAAATATTTAAACATTAAAAAGTTTATTATATACTGGTGTCTTCATATTGGTAGAGCAGCTTATATAGACTACCTCTTTTTCAATGACAATTTTAAACCCTGGAGAAAATACAAAATTACAACAGTTTTAGGATAGCAGAAGACAACCAAACCTAGGCAGAAGCTGGAGGAGACACACACCTCTCTAGTTCCACCCCCCGGACCCCCATCCCAAGCCAGTTCACATGGTACTCAAACACTCAAGCAGAAGGCAGCCATCATAGTAGACTGAAGAGCCAGGTCGGAATTCAAGGTTGTCAAAGCAGTGAGAAATCCAAGAAGGAAATCCCAGAGAAAAGGACTCAGCAGAAAGGACAGCCCTAACATCTGCACTTGAATTCCTCTTGAATTCTTTGGTGTCTTTGAACTTCATGTATGAGTAGAGAATTGGAGGAGCCCAGCTGTTAGCAGCAGCTGCCTGATGTCACAGAGATGGAGTTGAGAGTTCAAGCCTCACCACATTAGAAGGACTTAGTCACACTCCGACTTTTCACTGCAACTCCAAAAAGGCCACATGCTAGGAGGAAGGGCAGGTTTACTACTTTATAGCTACAGTTCAAAATACATATTGGGAAACACTAGTGCTAATTCCAAGACTAAGGACCAAGTGGTTACAACTCAGGGAAAAGTTGGAATAGATCCACCCTAACAAAGTGAAAAATGAGACTCCACATAGTCAAAGTGATATGCTGGTAACTTTTTAAACTATTTTAAAATAAATTTAGAAACATAGAAAAGTTGCAGATATAGTACAGAGTTCCCATAGACACTCTCCACCTTCTGCTAATGCTAATATCATGTATACTCATAGTACAATGATAAAAACCAGAAAATTAACATTGGTATTATCCTATTAGTAAACTTCAAACCAGAAGTTATTCAAATTTCATCAGTTTTTCCACTAATGTCCTTTTCAGTTCCAAGATCCAATCTAGGATCTCACAATACTTTATCTTTTTAGGATTTTATTTATGTATTTGATAGAGAGAGAGAGATCACAAGTAGGCAGAGAGAGAAAGAGACTGGGAAGCAGGCTCCCTGCTGAGCAGAGAGCCCAGTGTGGGGCTGGATCCCAGGACCTTGAGATCATGACCTGAGCCGAAGGCAGAGGCTTTAACCCACTGAGCTACCCAGGGGCCCCTAATCTCACAATACTTCAAGGTTAACAGCTCCCAAAATAAGACATACTGACATCACATATCACCTCATATGATATAATAAAAATGGCACATTACTTTTGTGCCATTTTTGCATAAAATGCATAATCTCAAGCTAATCATGAGAATACATCAGATAAATCTAAACTGAGCCAAAGGAAGACACTTAACTGACTGAGCCACCCAGGTGCCCCTTAAATGCAAATTTTTGTATCAATGGGTGGATCTTGCCTGAAGCAATTATCTTTGTGATATCTGCCCAAAGTTAATTTTATATTTCCTTCATACCTTCTACACATATTAATTAGAATTCTTCTATAAGAAAGAACTTTATCTTTCCTCCCATGCATCCATTTATTTATCTCAGCATGGACTCATGGATGCCTGTTTTATTTCATGAATTATAACCCAATATGATCATTACTTTGTTGTTCAAATTGTACCAGTTTTGCCCAGTAGAAACTCCTTCATATTGGCTCCTGAGGCCTTTCAGCAAGCTTCCCCAACCCTCTTTTTTTATTGAGCATATTTTTACTTTCACTACTCCAAGAAAACAAGGTTTCTTTTACTGAATAACTTATGCTAATAATTTAATTGTTGAGAGAGTGGCCCACCAAGAGAAAAAAAGTAGTTAATAGAAACAGTCTGACAGACAACCCAAATGTTGACATTACTTGGTGAAGATTTAAAAGTAACCAGGATATATGTGTAAACGAGTCTTTAGAAAAGGAGAATTACAAAGGTAAAAAGATAAAAAAATTTCAGGAGAGATACGGAAACAAAAAGTCAGGGGGATCCTAGAACTGATATCTAAAATCTAAACTAGATGTGAACCATCAGCTTGATCATATATTAATACATTTTGACAAATCTTTGCCATATTTCCTTAGGTTTATTTAAAACTTTAATGATAGATTTCAGTGCTTTTTTATATTTTTCTCTGATGCCATTCTCTTCCTTCCTCAATTTTTCCTTAACATCATAATTGTACATTATTACATACATAAATAGTATATAGTATTTTTATTTTTTTGAGAAGTGTGTTCTAAAATTTGTTTTTTTACTCAAAATCATTTTTTTAGATTTAAATTGATATTAATTCATTAATTCTGGTCTATTATTTCATTTCATGAATGCATCACAAATCATCTAATCTCTTTTGAAATACACAGATGGTTTCCAGTTGTTGAAAATTCAAAATCATCTTGTCATAAACATTTTTGTGTATATTTCCTTGAGCACATGTGAGAGATTTTTCCTATTATATATTTTCATGAACTGAATTTCTGGTCTTGGTGTTTGGGCATATTAACCTAATTCTCTAGCATCAAATTTTGTTCCACTGTGGTGCACCTATTTACATGACCAAAAGCAGTGTGTGATTTAAGTGTTCATTTCTCTATATACTTGCCAACACATGGCATTATTAGCCCTTTAAATAGTTGCCAACCTGATGGGTGTAAATGTAACTGTTCTTAACTGTCTTAACTTACATTTACTACGTGGGTGGTGAGATTGTCATATATTTATAATATATTCAGGTTTTCCATCTGTAAATTACCTATTCATTTCCTCTGTTCATTTTCTATTGAGTGATTTGTCTGTGCATGTTTGCCATGTAAAGTTCTTTATAAATCCTGAATAATAATCTCCGCCAATTATATACCTTTTAAACCTATCCTCCAAGTCTATGGTTTACTTTAAAGTTGTTTATGGTATAATTTTTGAACAGAAGCTTTAATGTTAAGTAGTTTTTGTGTATGTGCCTTATTTAAGAAATTCTTCCCTTCTATGATATGTTTCTTCTAGAGTATTTTGAGCTTTAATATATCATAAATTTGTTTTTGTATCTGGAATGTTACAGGGATCTTTTTCCTATATGGATAAGCAATGATTCGAGGATTATTTCTCAAATATCTGTTCCTTTCCCCACTGATTCATAATGCCTCCTCTGTTTTCGTATGTAAATGAATCTGGACTCTTGTTCTTCATATCTCTTTGTCTATCCCATATCATCCTGATTCCTATAGCTTTGCAAATTTGTCCTGTCTGGAAGACTTGGAGAACTCTCTCAAGTGGTTCTTTAAAATATCTAAACTACTCTTGGAGAATTTCAGGATCAACTTGTCAATTTACACACATACACACAAATTCTATTGGGGTTCCAGGAATGAATTTGCATTGAATTTATGGATTAATTTGGGGGAAACTGGCATCTTTGAGACATAGTCTTTTTAACCATGAACATGTTATACTTCACTTTACTTATTCAGCTATCTCTTTACATCTTTCAATAATGCTTTGAAGTTTTCTCCATATAGTTTTACAGTCCCTTTTTTGGATTCATCCCCAGATACCATTGTTTTTGTTGCTAATTGGGAATGTAATTTGTTCTTATTACATTTTTTAATTAGTTATTACTAGTATAATGCTATTTCTTTTCACTGTGGCTGTGGAAATCTCTGAGTTCTCAGAGTTAGTTTTGACAGTGATATGAAATATACCAAATGTGTGGGACGGTAAAGCATTATTCGGTCACATTCAGATATAGTGACCATAGGATAGAGACTCTTTTATTTTTAATGATATTTATTTATTTATTTGTTTGTTTATTTATTTATTTATTTGACAGAGAGAGAGAAGAAGGGAGGAGCAGCAGGCAGAGGGAGAAGCAGGCTGCCCACTGAACAGGGAGCCCAATTCAGGGCTCCATCCCAAGATTCTGGGATCATGGCCTGAGCCAAAAGCAGACTCTTAACTAACTGAGCCACCCGGGTGCCTTAGTGATAAGAGCCCCAGGAGGACTCTTAAGTGCCCCTTCTCCAGGCATGGCTTGCCCACAGTTTGGAGTTCTCTGGTTCACATCCTACCACTTTAGAATGATTGAAACAAAAGCAATGATTGTACCAGAAACTCAAGGTAGATCAGAGTGATCAGTTTCATTGCCCAGCTCCCTCTCTCTGAGACAATTCAAGATACACATATCATCTGGCCTTTGTCTGGGTCACTTCTTGGCCTTTGGTCATGGTGAATGCAAACTCAGGTATGGTGGGTCTCACCTCAGTCTAAGATGAGCAGGTAGCAGGATGGTTTCTATGAAGAGGCTTCATGGGGACTGATGAACCAACCAGTCAGCAATGAAATAAGCTTACTGGTTCATTCTTTTAGTTGGCATTTTCCTGTGAAGGAAATGAAGAGGCACTTCACATACATGGAGTCACTTAATTTTCATAATATTTAGATGAAGTATTATTGCCCTATTTTATAGACTACAAAGCAAAATTTAGGGATTTAAATAAACTGCCAAACACAAACACACAATGATAGGATCTTTACTCTGCTTAATTCCAATATCTGTGCCTTTCTCAGTACCCCATTATTCGGGGTATGTCTTTTACTTACTAATTTTTTTTTTACTAATTTTTACCAGTAGTATATTTGTTTGTACCCATCTTGTATTCCTTGTACACAAAAGTGAATTTTATTAATAAAGAGATATCTTAGAGGCTCAGTTAATCAGTTCCTCAGTTGGTCAGTGACTAAGACGGGTCATGCAGAGACATGTGGGCAGTGAGCCTGAAGCACCCACTGAATGATGGCGGTGAGGGCAGGTCCAGCAGCCGAGCACCAGCCTTCACCACAAACCTCTGTACCTGCAGCAATGGGCACAAATGTCTAAGGACTAATTAGGGGCACATAATGGAAAGATTCTTGGCTCCTAGAAATTATCTCCTGTTAAATAAGGGATCTGGAAGATTGAATCACAAAGATCAGAAATATCAATGACTAACACAGAAAGCATTGGCAAGCTGCTAAGGATATTTTCTGAACAGAACAAAAGGAAACAGAGCTTATATTTTAGCATTGAAAAATACTGTAAGGAAGACATAAGAAGATTATAAGTAAAGAGGGTATTTTTAAAGTTATATATAGCAAAGTCGCAACTGCAACAACAGAGAATAGAGGTTATGGTAACTACATAGGTTAATTCAATCACTTTTGCTCCTCAATTAACCATTCTTTTCCCTCCAAAAGCTGCCTCTTCACCTCCATTAACTGTAAGATACAGAAGATGGAAAGAGAATGCCCAATATTTGGGGAAATATTCCTTTGTGAGGCCTGGCCAGAATATGTCTTCTTAAATCTGGAGACTCACAGTATAGCAACAATGTTGAATTTCATTTCCGGTTATTTAAAATATTGGATATATCTGTTACAAGGCTTCTACAAGAACAAAGGGAAAAAAATAGAAGCTTACTCCAGGACATTCCATTAGACTGGCAGTTTGGCGTATCTTTAAAGCCAAATAAAAGAAAACACATACAAGAATAATAGACCTTGGGGCGCCTGGGTGGCTCAGTGGGTTAAAGCCTCTTCCTTTGGCTTGGGTCATGATCTCGGGGTCCTGGGATTGAGCCCCGCCTAGGGTTCTCTGCTCAACAGGGAGCCTGCTCCCCCCTCTCTCTATCTACTGTGATCTCTCTCTCTCTCTCTGTGTCAAATAAATAAATAAAATCTTAAAAAAAAAAAAAAAAAGAATAGACCTTTACTTGTGCTCCAAATCCTCTTCAGTTTGTAGAAAGAGGTGTGCTGTTTTCCTCAGCTCTTTGTGGGAAACCTTCAGAGGGTTGTATATACAGTAGAAGTTCTGGTATCCTTTTTTGCTTCCTCCCCTATCTGAGCAAAGAATTTAGAGACCAGAAATTCTACAGTAATTAGTTTTTTTTTTAAAAAAAGGGAAAAATACAAAAACCACAAACAACATCTTGACAGTGGAATTCACTTTTGCAATGGAGGAGGAGCTAACTCTGCTATAGGGGTGCTTCCTTCCTCTTTGCTACAGCTCACATCCCCAAAAGACCTCGGTCACACATGGGAGTCACAAAAAGAATGTCATTACCTGCTGTGTTAAAATCTGGATCCATAGAAGGAAAAAAAAAAATCCAAGCCCAAGTTTTGTGGTGCTTGGTTTAAATAGTTGTACATACCCTGGATTGGTGGGCCCAAAAATTACACAGCTCTACATAACTTTACCCCACCTTCAAGGGACAAGTAAGCCTCTGCTCCATCGGAATGACAAAGCTCATACAAAACATAACTGAAAGGATAACAATATAGTCAGG
Organism: Nasua narica; assembly: GCA_028533885.1. NCBI lineage: Eukaryota > Metazoa > Chordata > Mammalia > Carnivora > Procyonidae > Nasua > Nasua narica. Next base: position 103,043,311 of record CM052798.1, on the reverse strand, counting down.
ACTGCCACCATCTTCGAGTGTTTTCTGTTTCCCAGTTACCACTCTAAATTTAAAAATTCCTTCATCTCACTTAATCTTTACAAAAACGTGATAACACGGATGGCTAGCACTTCACAGAGTCACTTATGTGCCACGTGTAATTCTTTATGAGGCCATCTAATTGCTAAAGAGCCCTCCATGGCGGCCGTGTATTTCCATTTTAGAGAGCAAGTTATTGCCCGCGGTCAAATGATCAGTAAATGGAGAGCGAGCTTTGATCGCAGGCTGGTAGGGAACACACACCCTCCCTGCCTCCACACCCAGCTCAGTAGGGCAGATCGGCAAACGTCCACCCTACAGAGGATAGGACAGAAGCCTAGAGGAATGATCTACTCAAGATCCTACAGCTGGAGCCTCGTATGGATGGAACTAGAGCCCGTGCCCTGCATGGCAGGGAAATATCCAGCTGACTCTCAGGGCTCTCTCTGGAGGCTGCCCTGGAGGCCCGGCCAGAATCCACAGCTTGTCATGCAAATAGAAAGATCTGTTCTCTAATAATGTGTGGCATATGGTTAAAGACCAGTGCAATCTGGCAGGATTAGAAGCCTGGTGCGGAAGATATGACCACGTCTCTCCCTTCTGTTCGGAGCAGATGGAATGGTGAGGGGGATGGTGGTTCTGAGGGGAGGTTAGCATTCACAGGATGGGAAGAGGGCATGGTGGGGTCTGATGGGAGGGGGCATTGGCTGATGGCTTTTCCTCTTTCCTCTACTTTAACTCAGTATGGTCAAAAGTGAGAGGCACTTTGATTTGTTGAAGGATAATTCAGCTGCCATAACAAAATGGAGGAGATTATCATTATGCGCATGCACGAGTGGCTCATGTCATGCCAGGTTTTTGAAGCCAAAATCCAAGTTCTCCTAATGTATTGCCTTATTACAGTTCAAGTAATATAATTAAAGGCTGTGGTTGGCACACGGTTACTAATTATATAGTAACCATCAAGCTGTTTCTGGGTTTTAATATTTATTTGTAATTTTCCTCACCAGATCAAACTAACCATCTTGGGCAGTTGTAGACTAATATTTTTGTTGTGTTTGTCCTATAAGTAGATCTATTACATTCCAGCTGGCCGGCTGATCTTTGAAGACAGAATTGACTCAATCTTGCTAATTTTTTCACTTAATTAAATTTGAGACATTTGACTTTGGGGTAAATATTGAGTATCTAGACCTAGCAAAGTTTTTAAAGCCTGTCCACCATTTTACATTCAATAAACAACAGAAGGATCAATGAAGATTTACATATTCATGGGGTCCAAACCCCTGAATTAGAAGAAATTTTTCTAGAACCAATTGGATAAGATAGAGACAAGATAGAAATGACAATTGCTTAGAGACTTACGTTAATGTCATTTCTGCTTTCACAAGTTGCTGAATTTCTGGAAAGCAAGGTTCTGCTTTACTTACAAATCTTCATGCACCAAGCACAGTACCTAGGGCATAGTGAATGCTTCATAAATGTTTATTGAATGAATGAATGAATGAATGAATGAATGAATGAGGTGGGCATGAGACATGAGTAGGAAGTATAGGTCACTAGTTAGCTAGAAGGGTTATTTGTCACAGGAGACACACTCAGACAACAAAAAGACTTTTTGAGATATATTCTGAAAAGTACAGAATGGAGAGTGTATAAGATTTACATTAACTTTCATACACATACACACATATTCATATGTAATAATATATAACAATTCACTAATAGTATTACATGAGGGTTCTATGTTAACTAACTTGCAATGTGTCCTCATCGAGGAGATGGGGAGAACTTTTCATCAACTGTGGGTGGTTATTGTCTCTTCTGATTCTAGCCATACTGTCATCAGTCTGCTCTTGTTTAGGAAGACATTTCCTTTCACAATATATACAAATATTGAGGTGTTATGTTGTACATCTGAAACTGATACGATGTTTTATGTCAATTATATCTCAAAAAATAAAATAAAATAGGGGTTTTTGGGTGACTTAGTTGGTTGAGCATCTGCCTTCAGCTCAGGTCACGATCCTGGGGTCCTGGGATCGAGCCACGCATCAGGCTTTCTGCTAAGCGGGGAGTCTGCTTCTTCCTCTCCCTCTGTCCCTATCCTGCTGTCTCTCTCTCAATCTCTCTCAAATAAATAAATAAATAAAAATCTAATTAAAAATACAAAATAAGAGGACAATTCCATTTAGATATTTATGTTAATTGCAGAGACATCTCAAGTCTCTACTTTAACTTAGTATGGTCAAAAGTGAGAGGCACTTCTCACTTCTCACTGACTTCATTTTTTTTCCCCAAATATGTTTATTTTAATTTTTCAGTGTTACAAGATTGATTGCTCATGCACCACACCCAGTGCTCCATGCAATATGTGCCCTTCTCAATACCCACCACCAGGCTCGCCCACCCTTTTACCCCCTCCCCTCCAAAACCCTCAGTTTGTTGCTCAGAGTCCACAGTCTCTCCTGGTTCATCACCCCCTCTGATTTCCCCCCAGTCACCCTTCCCTTCCTTCTCACAATGCCCTCTGTGAATTTCTTTATACTCCACACGTAAGTGAGACCATAAGATAATTGACTATCTCTGCTTGGCTTATTTCACTCCGCATAATCTCTTCTAGTCCTGTCCATGTTGATACAAAAGTTGGATATTCATTCATCCTTTCTGATGGAGGCATAATATTCCATTGTATAGATGTACCACATTTTGCTTATCCACTCATCTGTTGAAGGTCATTTTGGTTCTTTCCACAGTTTGGCTATTGTGGCCATTGTGGCTATGAACATTGGGGTACATGTGGCCCTTCTTTGTACTGCATCTGCTTCTTTGGGGTAAACACCGAGTAGTGCAATTGCAGGGTCATA
>CM052798.1:102953006-103039926 GCA_028533885.1 Nasua narica | reverse complement strand
GTCTCTCCTGGTTCATCACCCTCTCTGATTTCCCCCCATTCACCTTTCCCTTCCTTCTCACAATGCCCTCCATGATTTTCTTTATACTCCACATGTGAGACCATAAGATAATTGACTCTCTCTGCTTGACTTATTTCACTCCGCATAATCTCTTCTAGTCCTGTCCATGTTGATACAAAAGTTGGATATTCATCCTTTCTGATGGAGGCATAATATTCCATTGTATAGATAGACCATATCTTTATCCATTCATCTGTTGAAGGTCATCTTGGCTCTTTCCACAATTTGGTGATTGTGGCCATTGCCATTGTATAGATGTACCACATTTTGCTTATCCACTCATCTGTTGAAGGTCATTTTGGTTCTTTCCACAGTTTGGCTATTGTGGCCATTGTGGCTATGAACATTGGGGTACATGTGGCCCTTCTTTGTACTGCATCTGCTTCTTTGGGGTAAACACCGAGTAGTGCAATTGCAGGGTCATAGGGTAGCTGTATATTTAATTTCCTGAGGAATCTCCATACTGTTTCCAAAGTGGCTAGTTAGAATGGCCAAAATCAACAAGACAGTAAACAACAAATGCTGGAGAGGATGTGGAGAAAGTTTATACACTTTTACTTCCTCATCTGTGCGGCTCTTTCTTCTTGGCCAGCAGGGCTAAGGGGAAAACCCGGAAGGGCCCTAGGGCCAGAACTGGGATTCCCCTGTTGGATTGGTTGGCCACCTCAGAACAAAGATTTCCTTTATCACTGGTTAGTGGGGCTTCAGACTTGGACCAGGAGTTATATCAACCCCCATCCCAATACACATACAACGATTCTTAGGCCTTTAGATTAGGACTGAATTATACTGCCACCTTTCTTGGTTCTCTAGCTTGCAGATGGCCTATCATGGGATTTCTCCCTCCATAATCATTTCCTGTAATAAATCAATTCCTAAAATAAATCTTTATATAGATAAAGAAATAAGAAGAAAGAAATACAGAGATCATATATATGTGTATATATATATATAGAGAGAGAGAGAAAGGTGGAGAGAGTGAGTTTATATAGACTATATCTATAAACTATAGTCTATGTAATATAAAATATTATATAATTTATATATATTCTGTCTATCTATGTATCCTATTGGTTTTGTTTAACTGGAGAACTCTGACTAATACAATATTATCTTTATAGTGAGACTCTATCATATATAAATAAAAATATATATTTTACTCAGGGAACACTTTATAACTCATTCTATGAGACTATTATTACCAAAACCAAAGGCATCAGAAGAAAAATATAGACCAATATACTTTATGGATATAGATGTAAAAATTCTCAACAAAATACTAACAGATGAAACCCAGCAGCATAAAAAAGATTGTACACTGTAACCAAGTAAACTTTATCCCAGAAAATTAAGATTGATTCAACCTATGAAAATCAATCAATGTAATATAGCACATTAATAAAAGAAAAAACACTCACACAATCATTTTAGCAGATGCAAAAGAAGCATTTAACAAAAATCCAAAACATTTTCACAATAAAACAATCAGAAAATTTGGAATAGAAGGGAATTTCCTCAACATAATAACAAGCATTCATAAAAAACCCACAACTAACATCATATTTAATTGTGAAAGAAATTTCTTTTCTCCTAAGACCAGGAACAAGACAAGAATGTCCATTCTTGCCAATCCTACTCAATATTGTAGTGGAGTTTCCAGATGTAGTAATTGGGCAAGAAAAATAAATAAAAGACATCAAGACTGGACACCCAAGTGACTCAGTCTGTTAAACATCTGCCTTCAGCCCGGGTCATGATCCCAGGGTTCTGGGATAGAGCTCTGAGTCAGACTCCCTGTATAGCAGGAAAGTCTACTTCTCTCTTTTCCTCTGTCCATGTGCCCTCTCTCTCTCAAATAAATAAAATCTTAAAAAAAAACAAGATTGCAAAGGAAGAAGTAAATTATCTCTATTTGTAGATGACATGATATTCTATATGGAATATCCTTAAGAATCCACATATAGACTCACACACACATAAACACACAGTTACAGGTATTAGTAAGTTCAGCAAGGTTGCAAAGTATGTCAATATACAAAAATCAGTTGTATTATTGTACACTAGGAATGGACATCTGAAAATGAAATTAAGAAAGTAATTGCATTTACAATAGGATCAAAAATAATAAAATATGTAAGAATAAATGTAACCAAAGAATTGCAAGACTTGTACATTGAAAACTACAGAGCATTGATGAAAGAAATGAAAGACCTAAATGAATGGGAAGACATCTCCTGTTCATCAACTGGAAGACTTAACATTGCTAAGATGGCAATACTACCAAAAATGAGCTAGAGATTCATTGCAATCTCTAAAAAAATGTTAACTGCCTTTTTTACAGAAATGGAAAAGCATCAGCTTTTAGGATCTTTTAGATTTTAGGTTCACCTAAAAAAAGGTTTTTAGCTTTTAGATTTTAGGATCACCTAAAATTCACATGGAATTTCAAGAGACCCAGAATACTTAAAACAAACAGAAATACTTAAAACAAAAAGAAAAAGGAAAATTGGAAGACTCAGACTTCCTAATTTCAAAACTAACTACAAAGCTACACTTGTCAATAAAGTATAATACTGCATGAGGATAAGTATGCAGATCAAGGGAATGGAATTAATAGTCCAGAACTAAACCCATACATTTATATCAATTAATTTTCAACAAGCATGTCAAGACCATTCAATGGAAAAATAGATCTTTTCAGTAAATGGTTCCAGGATGACTGGATATCCACATGTAAAGAAATGAATTTTGACCCTACTTCACACCATATAATGAAATTAAGTCAAAAACCATCAGAGATCTAAAGATTCTAAGTATTAGACCTTAAACTATAAAAATCCTTAAGAAAAAATATAGAAGTGAATCTTCATGACCTTCATGATTAATCGATGGTTTCTTAAATATGACACATAAAGTATAAGAAACTAAAAAATAGATTAATAAGACAAGCAAAATTTAAAACTTTAGCATGTCAAAGGACACTATCAAGAAAATAAAGAGACAACCCACAAAACTGGAGAAAATATTTACAGTCATATATCTGATAAGGATCAAGACTACACAAAGAATACACACAACTCAATGATAGAAAGACAAATAACCAAAATCTCAACTAAGCATCACAAATAAGATATACAAAAGGTCAATACTCACATCATTAGTCACTAAAGAAATGCAAATTAAAAGCACAATGGAATACTACTTCATATCCACTAGAATAGATAAAATAAAAAAAAATCCAGAAACCAGAATACAACAATTATTGTGAAAATATAAAGATATTGAAACCCTCATATATGGCTGGTAGAAATGCAAAAATGGTACAGAAACTGGAAACAGTTTTCTTGACAGTTCCTCAAAATATTAACATATTAATATCAACATATAGAGCTTTCATACTGTCCAGCAATTCTACTCTTGGCATATACCCTAAAGAATTAAAAATATATGTTCATTTAAAAAGCTTGTATATGAATGTTCCTAGCAGCATTATTTATTATAGCCAAAAATAGAAGCAACCTAAATGTCCAATGACCAGTGAATAGATAAATGTGGCATATCCAGACAATGGAATATTATTCAGCCATAAAAGGGATGAACTTTACAAACTTTGTGCTAAGAGAAAAAAGACAGTCACAGAAAGGCCACTTATGAGATGATTCCATGAAATGTTCAGAATAGACAAATCCCTAGAAACAAGAAGTAGATCATAGATCCCTAGGGATTGCAGTGAGAGGGGAGAGGGGAATGGTTGCTAATGGATATACAGTTACTTTTGAGGGTGGTAAAAATATTCTGGGATTAGATAATGGTGAAGGTTGCACACATTTGTAAAGAGGCAAAAGCCCACTAAATTTTACACATTAAAATGTGAATTTTAGGGAGCCTGGTGGCTCTGTCGGTTGAACGTCTGACTCTTGATTTTGGCTGAGGTCATGATCTTAGGGTCATAAGATCGAGCCCCAGGTAGGGTTCCATGGTGATCAGGGAGTCTGCTTCAGACTCTCCCTCTCCCTCTGCCCTCCCCTCACCCTCATGCTCTCTCTTTCTGAAAAACAAAAAGGTGAGTTTTAAGATACGTGACCTATATCTCAATTTTTTTTTCTATTATTTGACAGAGAGGGAGAGATCACAAGAGGCAGAGAGGCAGGCAGAGAGAGAGGGGAAAGCGGGCTCCCCGCTTGGGCAGAGAGCCCAATGCGGGGCTCGATCCCAGGACCCTGAGACCATGACCTGAGCTGAAGGCAGAGGCTTTAACCCACTGAGCCACCCAGGTGCCCCCTATATCTCAATTTTTAAGAGTATTTTTAAAAATATTTATGTATTAGTCTGAGAGAGAGAGAGAAAGAGAGCACAAGCAGGGGGAGCAGCAGTCAGAGGGAGAAGGAGGCTCCCCGCTGAGCAAGGAGCCCCACTCAGGACTCAATCCAAGGACCCTGGGAACATGACCTAAACTGAAGGCAGACGTTTAACCAACTGAGCCACTCAGGCATCCTTTTTTTTTTTTTTAAGATTTTATTTATTTATTTATTTGAGAGAGAGAGAGAGAGAATGCACGAGCAAGGGTGGGGAGGGGCAGAAGGAAAGGGAGAAGCAGACTCCCTTCTGAGCAGGGACGCTGCTGCGGGGCTTAATCTCAGGACTGTGGGATCATGACCTGAGCTGAAGGCAGGCACTTAACTGACTGAGCCACCCAGGCGCCCCTTTAAAAGTATTTTAAAAGTAGATCTCTCAAGCTCAGAGGGTTCAGCTACTAAATGGTGACAACAGAACAGTCAAGCCCAACTCCTGTATATTGTTCTCCCCTCTGGAGGGGCTGGAAATCTCAGTAGGCTAGATGAGAGAGCAGTGATAAGATTACAATCTGGAGAATGAGAAAAGACACTGACTGATCACCCCTTCTTTAAATGCAGGCTTCCAGATTGCAACAGAACCAAACTACAGAGAGGGAATAGACTCCACATGAAAACAAGATTACAATTTGATTCTTACATGGGCTGCACATTTAATTACCTAGTTAAAACGGTCTTTCATGACTTGAAATGGGATTTTTATTATCTAAAGGGTACAACAAAAGTTATGAGGTCTACTGGACTTCTCTTGTAGGGACAGAGAAAGAGCCACACAGAGTAACTGAAAGTATAGCAGGATGTGGAACTAAAGCTATGTTCTAATTCCATCTGGTTCCTTGTATGAGTTACAACAGGATAATGGAAGGAGCTGGGGCTGCGGGGAGATAGAGAATCCTCCATGTAAAGCTAGAGAGCAATATAATTGTATTTAATAACGCAAACTCACATACCCCATGACCTAGCAGCTTCGCTTCAGTGAATGTCTCACAGGAACTTCATGCGGGCGTATATGCCACAACTAAAGATTCCCTGAGAAGCTTCCAGCAATTCATTTCTACATTCAGCAAGTAATGTGACATGTTGTTTTTTACATCATCATGTTAACTGCTAATGGAAAGTTGAGAGCAGGATTGGACAACAGACATTGAAACCTTTCTCCCTGGTGTATCCACGAAGGTCATCGGGGATGAGCCTGGATTGAGATGCAGAATCCTTCTCAACACTCCACTCCTCCAGGCAGTCATTAACAAATGAACAGCCTTGTGGTGCAAGAGGACATTTTTTTTTCAATTTCAGGCTTATAATTTTGTTAAGAAGACAGAACATGCATATATTAAAATTATATGTACAATCTACTTCTGGGAAGAAGGTCAAGTTTAGCCAAGGCCATAGCAGGAGAGGAAACTGTAGGAAAGGATACCTTGGCTTTTAGTGGGTTTGGAAACAAAGGCATAGAGAGCAGAAAAAGTTGAGAACATAGGGACACCTGGTGGCTCAGTTGGTTAAGCATCTGCCTTTGGCTCAGGTCATGACTCCAGGGTCCTGGGATTGAGTCCAATGTCACAGAGAGCCTGCTTCTCTCTCTGCCTGCCACTTCCCCTGCTCGTGCTCTCTCTCTCTCTTTGTCCCTCTGACAAATAAATAAAATATTTTAAAAAAGGGTTTAGAGCATAAATGAATGGAACTGCAATGAAGTTGCATATGAAGATCAGTAAGAAGATTGTCTATTAGAAGTGGGAGAGAATTGAGGTTCTTTGTTCCCTCACTTTAGACAATGGCATGTGGTAGACATGATACATGCTCCCTGATTTCTCTTTAAAGGGAGGATTTGCTGCAGATCCTGCACTGTTGACCTGAACTGGTCTGTGCCTGGGGTTGAACCAGGCAGGCACTAACTGTCTGGCCATTCAGCCCAACACAGAGCACTGGTGGGGGCCACACTCTTCAGAGAGCTCCCCACCAGGCTAACTAAAGTTTTCTTGGTCCTGCATCTGCTGTTTGTCTCCTCCCTCTGCCCAGCCCTGCTTCCTCTCTTTTTCCTCCTAGAACATCTAGGAAGGCACCCCGCATTCAGTCTCAATGCCTTCCTCTGGAGGACCTGACCTGCAGCAGTCCGGTAAGCACCACTGTCCCATGTGACCCTTCGGTGCCAGACTTCAAGCATACTAAGAAAGCAAAAAGGACACCTTCTCTATTGCATGGTTGAACTCTGAAGTAAATAATGTCTTCCTTTCATTTTAATAACCGTTATATGATCTAATAATCTAAAGAAAGTATTTATACCACCACTTTATTTTGAGGTTTTTTTTTTTATATTTTTATTTACTTGAGAGAGAGAGCGATATAAACAGATACCGAGAGAGAGCAGAAGAAGGAAGGAGAGGGAAAAGTGGCTCCCCGCTGAGCAAGGAGCCTGACTAGGGCTTTATCCCAGGACCCCGAGATCATGAGCTGAGTGGAAGGCAGACACTTAACCAAATGAGCCAGGCACCCCATGTTATGAGATATTTTTAAATATTTTTAGGTCAAATGCTTGGATTGCTTTTTTTTTAAGATTTTTATTATTTATTTGACACAGAGAGAGAGAGATCACAAGTAGGCAGAGAGGCAGGCAGAGAGAGAGGGGGAAGCAGGCTCCCTGCTGAGCAGAGAGCACGATGCGGGGCTGGATCCCAGGACCCTGAGATCATGACCCGAGCTGAAGGCAGAGGCTTTAACACACTGAGCCACCCAGGTGCCCCTTGGATTGCTTTTAACTTAGAAAAAATATAATTACTAAGCAGGCATACTGCATTTTCGCAGAGCTATTTTAACTAGAATAATAATGGCATTAAAGTTTATCTATCAAATTGGTATCCTTAAAGCTTCGGAAAGAAAAGGGGAGAGAGCTAACCTTGAAATCCTATCATGTAGCAGCAGTGTTCTTACATTATTCATAGACTGTTTAAAGTACAGTTGGGCTGAGGTTGTTTCTATTGAGAAACACCACTAACTCTCTGGAATCAGATGTTCGAATGCAGTCAACATATGGATTGTATCCAGTACACAGCTTCTGCCCCAACTCCCTGGCTGTCAGGAGATTGCCCTGTCTGCTGTGAACTTTTATAGCTGGAGTCCTAGGAAAGAGTTCCAGCCTGCAGTCATCACTCTCAGCCACAAGGGGTCAGCATTCACATCTACTGTAATAAAGAGTCCAAACAAAACAAAACCCTTATACTTCGGGTTGAACATAATGAGCTAGCTTACTGCAATGTATTTGTCAAATAAAGATGCGTGGAACTGCAATATAAAATACTTATTTTCCATATTCCCAACAAATTGTTTTACAGTTATTGAAAAATCATGGATTCCGAGGATATGAGAACTACAGACAGCATAGAGATATGAAGAGCCGCAGTTATCTTTGCCTCATGCTCTGTGCTGAGCGCAATACTAACCCATAGAGTAACTGTGATTCTCCCCACAACCATCTGAGCCAGGTGTGCTCCCCTCACCTCGCACTGAACCCTGCAACATTTCAGACCAGGTAATTGAGATGAGGTAACTCTTTCAACACATATTTATTAAACACAGAAGCCCCCGCAGCAGGTCAGGAATGAGCCAGGCTTTATATTTAGGGTTGTCTGATGCCAAATCTTGCTTTTGTCTTCTGTAATACCTTCAACTTCTTCTTTTACAGGTGAGGAAACAATATCTAAGAAACTAAATAGATTATTTAAGGAAACAGAGCTCCTTGTTTAGTAGGTTTCTTTACTCCTCCTGCTGACACCAGGTAGAGGTAACCATTACCTTTAGTGACAGCTATACAGAGTTGACTATTAAACAAAAAATCAGTTAGTGAAAAAGAGAGAGAGAAATTCAGGTATTGTGAAACATCTTAATTTTCATGAAGTCAATAAGGAAGCCAAAATTCCTGAATAAGCTATTCTAATTTAAACTCATTAAAATTTTTGTCTAACTGTTATTTTCTCTCAGAAAAGTACTAGTATTATTCCATCATCTTCTGACTTTTATTACTTTTCCTTCATTCTGTTCTATTCTCTAACATTTATGGTGTATATGATTTTCTCATCCTATCTTCCATGTCTCTAGACATTTTATAATTTTTATATGTCATCCCTTTATTGAATGCTGTGCAATTTCTTCATCCCTACCTTTAAGGTTGTTAATTATTAAATCTGTTTCTAATTTTCTATTTAATGGACCTATATGCTTTTTAATTTAAAGATATTTTTAATTTCTGTAAAATCATGTGTCATTTCTATTCATTTTTCAAAGTATTTGATCTTTTCTCGAGATGACAGTTTCTTCATTTACATCTTTGACCATTTTAAATATATTTATACTATGCTCTTCAGATTGCCATCATAAGTTTTTAACTTCTTGACATTCTAATCATGTTTCATTTGTGGTAGGTTGTAGCCTCATTTGTTATGGATTTTAGAAACTGAGGTATGAAAATTAGTAAGACTATTTTTTCCTGTAAGAATCCACTGTGGTTGTGCCGTCACCCCCAGTATTAATTTATCAGAGTCGACAGAACAAAGTACAATAAATTGAGGGGCTTAAACAACAGAAATTTGTTTTCTCAAAGCTCTGGAGGCTAGATGTCCAAGATCAAGGTGAACACAGAGTTGCTTTCTTCCAAGGCCTCTCCTTGGCTAGAAGTTGCCTGCCTTCCCCCTGTGTCTTCATATGGCTTTTCCCTCTGTGTATGCTCCCTCTTCTTATAAAGATACCGGTCATATAGGATTAAGGCCTATGTGATTCATTTTACCTTAATGGCCTCATTTTACCTTAATGACCTTTGAAAGACCCTATCTTCAAATACAGTCACATTCCAAAGTAGTGGAGGTTAAGATTCAGCATATGGAGCCCACAACCCCAAAAGTAGTTTTGCTTACAAGTCTGGGTTTGTCATCAGTCTAGGAAAGCTTTTAGGTTAACTTACTGGCTTGAGTGTTTCTGGATCAATCTTTTAAAGAAGAGGGCCTCCATCTCTCCACTCACTCTGATCACACATCTACAGCCAAAAAAAGAGTATGATATACTGTATCACTTCCCTGTGTCACTGGTTGGATGTTTTTTACTTCCTGTGAAGCTGTATCTATCAGGGATCTATTACTTCACAGGAATAATTTTCCCTCAAAATCCTACCAACTTTTTATAGTTATTCCTTTACTAACTTTCATATTACCTTTCATATCTTAATGTGTAAACAATTTTTTGGGCTAAGCTATTTTCCACTGAAGAATACTATGGAAGCAAAGCAGGACTTGAGGACATACAAAAGAGCCAGTTTTAATCAAATGGGAAAGAATGGTCCTATGTAAGTCTCAATTATAGGTATAACTATGGAAAACTCTGGTTAGAAGTCTAAAAAGACCAAAGAAGTATTTAATCAATGACACCTTCAGCTAATTTAGACCTTTTATAAATCTTAATTCTGAATTTAGGCAATCTAATCTCATCCTTTATAACCAAATCTTTTTCCTAATTTTTTTTTAAGGATTTTATTCATTGGTATGCCTGGGGGTGGCTCAGTTGGTTAAGCATCTGACCTTGGCCCAGGTCATGATCCCAGAGTCCTGAGATCAAGTCCCACATTGTGCTCCTTTCTCAGTGGGGAGTCTGCTTCTCCCTCTGCCCACCACTCCCCCTGCTTGTGCTCTCTCTCTCTCACTCTGATAAACAAACAAACAAACAAACAAATCTTTAAAGATTTTATCTATTTATTTGACAGAGAGAGAGCAAGTGAACATGAGCCGGGGAAGGGGCAGAAGGAGAGGGAGAAGCAGACTCCCCACTGAACAGGAAGCCCCACTCAGGGCTCCATCCCAGGGCCCTGGTATCATGACCTAAGCCAAACACAGATTCTTAACTGACCAAGCCACCCAGGTGCTCTTTCCTAATTATTTTTAATAATAATAAAAAAATTAGGCCTGTGTCCTTTCAAGATACTGAATTTCAGTCTGACTATCTTCTGACTCTTGTATGTACCTGACATACCTCAAGGAATAATCAATAACCACATACTACAGGGTCCGCATGAAAAAAAAATCTATCTATGGCTGATCTACTTTTTTTAATATTTTGTTTATTTATTTGACAGAGAGAGAGAGAGATCAGAAATAAGCAGAGAGGGAGGGGGAAGCAGACTCCCTGCTGAAGAGAGAGCCTGATGCAGGGCTCCATCCCAGGACCCTGAGATCATGACCTGAGCCAAAGGCAGAGGCTTTAACCCACTGAGCCACCCAGACGCCCCAATGGCTGATTACTTTTAACAAGAAAAGGAGAGGGCTATATTTGAAAAACCTGAGCCGAGGAAGGTAGGCCCAGTCTCACAGAGACTAACTGTATGGCCTTGGGTGAGTCATTTATACTCTCTGAGATGCAATTTCTTCATTTTACATAAAACCAAAGTCTCAGAGCTATTGACAAGCTTAAAATAGAATCGTTCATAGCTAGTGCTTAAGAGTATACTTGGCATACTGATTTTCCCATTTTTAGCTCAGGTCCTCAAACTTTGCTCCAAGTGAATATTTTACTTTTGATGGTTGCATATGAAATTAATTAGTCTGGTGTTCCCAGCATTGATTGTTTCCACCAATCAACTACTACTGAGAATGCCATTGCCTTTCTAGATTATAGCTTCTCAGCAATCAGCATGAGTATGGTCTGAAAATCTGGGCCAGGTATCAGTTTGAAGGTTGCCTTCTTCTGAAGATGTTACAATGGACTTGGGGCCAAATGACTGTAGTAGGCAGAAGGCCAAGATGTGTACTCCTTGTTGTACATATCCTTTAGGGTCCCCTTTCCTTGAGTGTGTGCAGAACCTGTGAATATCAAGGAACATCAGCATCATGATTTAGTTACTAATTGGTTGACAGAGTCCATCACAAGTGTTATCATCCTGGGTGCACCTGACATAATCGTCGGAGCCTCGAAAAGAAGGTGAGACCTCAGAGAGATGGTCTCCTGCTGGCCTCAAGGGAGGAAGCAAATGGCCATACTATGAACTCCTATGGGAGGGGGCTGCCTCTACACTGGATGTCAGTGGTACAAACCCAAGGAATTCTGCCAACACCTGGATGACCTTTCAAGAGCACCATGAGTTCCAGATATGAACCATCATGAAGCCAATACCTTAACTGCAGCCTGGGGAGCCCCTGCATAGAGGACCCAATCAAGCCAGGCCTGGACTCCTGACCCAAAGGAACTAGGAGATAATAAATTGGTGTTATAAGCCACTAACTCCTGGAACTTTATTATTCATAATAGAAAAGTATTACAGTGCTTTTTGATCTGTGGGGGTCAATTCTCTGTCCTCAATAATAACAAAGGTTCACAACATCTGCTCTGTATTGGCTTCTTTCTTTTTTTCTTTCTTTCTTTCTTTCTTTCTTTCTTTCTTTCTTTCTTTCTTTCTTTCTTTCTTCTTTAGATTTCTATTTATTTATTTGTCAGAGAGAGAGAGAGCACAAGCAGTGGAAGCACAGGCAGAGGGTGAAGCAGGCTCCCCACTGAGCAAGCAGCTGGATACAGGACTCCATCCCAGGACCTTGAGTTCATGACCTGAGCTGAAGGCAGACACTTAACCAACTGAGCCAACCTGGCGCCACTCTGTATTAGTTTCTAACTTCTGTTTACACAGTAGCACCACAGAACCCCTGGGCTTCCCAGGAATGAGACAGCATAATCTCTTTAATCACTTTAATATTGTCAAAAGTTACTATTTGGGTACAGCAAATGTCAATTTGATGCTGTGGTTAAATATGCATAGATAGTCTTTTTTTTTAAGATTTTATTTATTTGACAGAGAGAGACATAGTAAGAGAGGAAACCCGAGCAGGGGGAGCAGCAGGCAGTGAGAGAAACAGGCTCCCTACCTAGCAGGGAACCCGACGTGGGGCTTGATCCCAGGACCCTGGAATCTTGACGTGAGCAGAAGGTAGGCACTTAACTGACTGAGCCACCTAGGCACCCCACATAGATAGTCTTATATAGAAAAGGAGAGGAGTATATAAAAAAGGAGTATTTTATAAACAGATATGTCTTTCAGTTTATGTATGTAATTATTTAATCCTCACAAAGCCTCTAAGATGGCTTTTACTGTTCCCATTGCTCAGATGAGTTCATTAAAGATTAGAAAGTCTAAATGACTTTAGCCAGTCATACAACTAGTAGGTAATAAGGCCAGTACTCAATTCCTAAAATGCCTCAGATGGAATATTTTATGTTATTTTGTTTATTTTATTCATGGTATGCTACAAAAATGTAGCTGCCGAATGAACATGAACGTCCTTAGAAGCCTCTCCGTTTGAGTTGAAAGAATGTCTCAGAGTTCCAGTAGAGGTATTGTGTAATGAGTTAGAGGAACATTAAAGCTAACTGCCTTCCTCGGCCTTTCCTGGCTAGTGTGTGGACCGTATTACATTAGGATGTGACAGGATGATGTGTTAGCTTAGAGATATTTTTTTTGTTGGCATATTAATTATGGACATTTTTCTTTCTTGGCTGGTTTTCCAGAAGCCAAAACAGGTGGATTGCTTTTCAAGAGAGTGTTCAAGGCATGTAATGACATGTTGATTCCTGTGGTGCATTTTGTTTGCCTCTTTGTTCCCCCAAATATGGATTTCACACAGGAACACTTTCAGTGCAATACAACAGTACAAATCCAATCTTAAAACTGCCTTTGAGCATTAGGCAATAACATTACATTAACTAGCAGCCTCTGGCCTTATGCAATGGGCAGTGTACATAGGAATATATTAAACTCATTCATCATAGGACAACAAAGAAAGATACACTTTAAGGAATGTGTTCATGCCCAACATTGCTGAAACACTCTTGCTCCCTTTTTCTCATTTAGTTGATCCTGGATACTTTTAAGAAGCATAAGACATGTCCCATTGTTAACTTCAGGATTTTAAATAGCAAGGTATCATTAAAATAATTTCAACGATAAACTAGTAGATTGATGAGATAAGTGTGTATCTCTAAATGTAGTATCATATTATAATTGTCAAATTTGTTCATAATTATTTTCAAAACTGCAAACATCATCCATTCTCTCCTCCTATGCATTCCCCACAGCCCAATGTGGTGTCCATTTACCTTACTCAAAAAGAAATCACACGATGTTTTGGTTAAAAGAAATAAAAGTCAGAGTAATTTTGTGCCTGTGGTTTTGTTGCAGAACCTGGACTGGATCCTGGCGGAAGAACCAAGTGGCACCCGGAGACTTAGGAGGATTGAAGATTTATTTAACACTGGTGGACTCAGAGGAGACCCTTCTCCAAAAGTCTGAGCCCCGAGCACAAGCAGGGAGGGTAATTTATACCCTCCTACTTCTGCATACTTGGTATTTTGGCACATGCAGGAAATGGGGTAGGAAAGAAGAACCCAGACGGGCTTTGAAACAGGGACTGGAGTTCCCTTGACAGTTTGGTCGTCCAGCTTAAAGTACAGTTTTTTTCCTTATCAGTTTCTTTTAGTTGTCTTACTTTTTTTTTTAAAGATTTTATTTATTTATTTATTTGACAGAGAGAGAGAGAGATCACAAGTAGGCAGGAGGCAGGCAGAGAGAGGGGGAAGCAGGCTCCGTGCTGAGCAGAGAGCCCAGTATGGGGCTCGATCCCAGGACCTTGAGATCATGACCTGAGCTGAAGGCAGAGGTTTAAACCACTGAGCCACCCAGGCGCCCCGTCTTACCTTTTTTTTGTATATATTTTTTCTGAAATAAAATTTAATTGAAAAATTTGACTTCAATTTTCTTTTTATTCCTTTAGTTCTAGAAATAGCACTGAATCATTCAGAAGTTTTCTGGAGTCTTGTTCTACCTCCTCATCCAAATCTCCAATACCTCAAACAGTACTTGACCTCATCAGAGTAGAACACAGATGGTCTGGTGATAGAGATGTGGAAAATCAATGTATGGCTACCAAGTTCACAGGCAGCCTCCATCCAGCAGAAGAAGGAAGATCAAGAGTTGCAGACCATGTAGGAAATCTTTCATGCTAGGCCTGCATCCTCTCTTCATGTCATCATTTTATGCAATTCAGTCGTACATCACACTTAACATCTGAAAAGGATGCTGGGAACTGTGGTCTAGCCATGTAGTCTAGCTGGGTAGCCTGGAGGAAAAGGAAATGGTTTGGAGAACAGTTCTTCTTCCCTCTTTGTCACAGTAGTTAAGAAACCAATATATTTTCCCTAAGAGAAATGCTTAAAGGGAGTTCTTCAGGCTGAAATGAAAAGACACTTGCTGGAACTCAAAGTTATAAAAAGAAAAAAAAGAAGAAGAACAACAACAACAACAACAAAACTGATAAGAATAACTACATTGATAAATACAAAAGCCAGTATTGTTATCCTTTTGGTTTGTAACTACTCTCTTATATCTATGTGATTTAAAGGGAAAACATAATTGCATAAAACAATGATAATATATATGTCAATATATACAAAAAATATATACAAAAATAAACAAAGATATATTCTGTGACACTAACAATACAGAGGGAGACATAAGGAGATGTATAGGAGCCGTTTGTGTACAATTGAAACTAAGTTAATTATACATCAATACATTGATTTATATACTACTGAAACTAAGTTGTTTTAAGTTTAAGATGTCATTTGCAACGAAGGTAGTCACTGAGAATTTCAGATAAACAGAAAAGAATGAAAATGGTACACTATAAAAAATTAACTAAATACAGAATGGGTGGTAGTGGAGGACTTGAGGAACCACAACAAAAACATCTAAGAAACACAGGAAACAAATAACTAAATAATAGAAGTAAATTCTTCCTTGTTAGTAATTGGTTTCAGTGTAACTGGATTAAACTGTCCCATTGCAAAGACAGAGATGGCAAATGGATAAAAACAGCAAAAATAATATGACTTATCTCTATGCTGTCCACAAGACTGTCACTTTGTTAGGATACAAAGACACAGAGATTGAAAATAAAGAATAAACAAAGATATTCCATGTAAATAGTAACTACAAGAGAGCTGGAGTGGATATATCATTATTAGCCAAAATAGACCTCACATCTAAATGTTTACTAGTAGGGTGCCTGGGTGGTTCAGTCAGTTAAGTGCCTGACTCTTGATCTCAGCTCAGGTCTTGATCTCAGTGTCATGAGTTTGAGACCCACATTGTGTTCTATGCTGGATGTAAGCCTACTTAAAAAAAATAAAAAGGTTACTAGAGTGGAAGGACATTGCATATGGATAAAATGTGCAATATGTTAAGAAGATATAACAATTAGAAACATATGTACTTAACATAACTTCAAAATATATGAAGCAAAAATCAACAGATTTGAAGGGAGAAATAGTTTTATAATCTACTTGGAGACTTCAATACCACATTCAATAATACATAGAGCTGCCAGACAGAAGATCAAGAAGCAAACAGAATTTGAACAACAGTATAGACCAATTGTACCTAAGAGATGCATATAGAACATCCCACCCAACAATAGCAGAATATACATTTTTCTCAAGTGAACATGGAATATTCTCCAGGATAGATCATATGTTAGATCACAAAACAAATATTAATAAATGTAAAAAATAGAAATCATACAAAGTTTCCTTTCTGATGGTGATGGAATGAAAGTAGGTCAATAACAAAGAAAACTGAAAAACTCACAAATATGGGGAAATTACAAAACATACTCTTAAATAGCATTAGGTCAAAGAAGAAATCACAAGGAAAATTAGAAAATATTGTACCTTGAGATGAGTGAAAACAAGACCACAAACTACCAAACTTACTCAAGAAGAAATAAAAAATCTGAGTAGACATAAAATGAGTAAAGAAATTTAATCAGTGAACAAAAGCTTCCTAAAAAAAATTCAGGACTAGATGACTCCACTGGTGAATTCTACCAAGTATTTAAAGAACTAACACCAATCCTTCTGAAGCTATTTCAAAGACAGATGTAGAAGCACATCTCAATTCATTCTATGAGGCCAGTACTACCCTGATACTGATGACAGACAGAGATACTACAAGAAAAATATAGGCCCTTATCCCTTATTATGCAAAAATCCCCAGCATAACACCAACAACCTGGAAATTCTAACTAGAATAATTATGGAAGAAAAAGAAATAAAAAAAATCCAAATTGGAAAAACCATCCACCTTATATGTATGAAACTCTAGAGTCCACACTCACACACAAAATCCCTGTTAAAACTAATAAATAAATCCATCAAAGTTGCAGAATGTTAAATCAACACTCAAATGATTTAGTTGTATTTTTATGCACAACAATATGAAAAGAAATTAAGAAAATGTTTGCATATACAACAGCATGAAAACAAATAAAATATTTAGAATTAAATCCAACTAAGGAAGTGCACAATTTGTACACTGAAAACTACAAATCATTGTTGAAAGAACTAAAGAAGACCTAAATAAATGGAAAAACATCCCATGTTCATGTAATGGAAGGATTAATATTGTTAAATGAGAATATTACCTAAATTATAAATTCAATGCAAACTCTATCAAAATTCCAGCAGAGATTTTTGCAGATATGGAGAAACCCATCAAATTCACATGAAATTTTAAGAGACCCTGAAAAGCCGAAAGAGTAATGTAAAGGAAGAGCATAGTTGTAGGTCACATACTTTCTGATTTCAAAATTTACTACAATGCCACATTAATCAAACCAGTGAGGTAATGAAATAACATCAACAGAATAGAGTTGAGAACCCAGAAATAAATCTTTACATCTATGGTCAACATGAAAATATTTGACAACAATGCCAAAATCTTAAGAAGCATAATCTTCAACAAATGGCACTTAGAGAGTGGATTTCTACAAGCTAAAGAATAAAGTCAGATGGGGCACCTGGGTAGCTCAGTTGGTTAAGTGTCTGACTCTAATTTCCACTCAGGTCATGATCTCCGTATTGTGAGATCAAGCCCCAGGTTATACTGGGCATGGAGCCTGCTTAAGATTCTTTCTACTCCTCCCTTTCTGCACCCCCCAAAAAAGAAAAAAGTTGGAACCTTACTTTATGCCATATACAAAAATTAAATTAATATGGATCAAGAACTTAGATTTAAGAGCAAAAAACTATAAAACTCTTAGAAGAAAACATGGGCAAATATTCATGGTCTTGGATTTGGCACTAATTCATTAAATATGACATGAACAACACAAGCAACAGCAACAAAGATAAATTAGATTTCATCAAAATTTAAAATGTTGTCCATCAAAGGACATCATCAAGAGAATGAAAAGACAATATCCAGAATATATAAAAAAAAAAAACCTACAACTGAACAAAAAAAGGACAAACAACCCAATTTTTTTTAAATGAGGAAAAAACTCAAATCGTCATTTCTCCAAATACAAATGGCCAATAAACATGTTAAAAGATGTCAAAATAATGATTTTAGAGAAATGCAAAGCAACGCTACTGAATATTACCACAAACTTACAAGGATGGCAAAAAATGAACAATGGTGTTGGTGAAATTGTGGAAAAAATATAACTCTTGCTTCTGTGGAAAATAGTTTGGTGGTTCCTAAAACAATTAAACATAGAGTTATTATATGATTCAGCAATGTACTCTGAGATATATAACCAAAAGAACTTCAAATAGGTTCTCATACTTATATGCTAATGTTTCCAGCAGCAGTATTCACAATAGAAGAAGATTGAAATAACACAGGTATCAATCGATAGATGTATAAACAAAATCTTATAAACAGATGTATAAACAAAACAAGATGTATAAACAAAGATGTATAAACAAGATGTAAAAACAAAAAAATAAAATATTAGCCAGAAGAAAGAATGAAGTTCTAATATAGGCAGCAACATGGATGAACCTGGAAAACATTATGCTGAATGCTATAAACCAGACAGACACAAAAGGACGAATATTGTATGATTCCCCTTATATGAACCAGCTAGAATAGGCAAATTCACGAAAAAGAAAGTAGATGAGAAGTTACCAAGGTCTAGAGGAAGAATTGTAACATCTATGCATATTCTGCAATAATTAAAAAAAGATATGCAAAACTCGAATCTGTATTTTTTATTACTCATTTCAACAGTCATAAACTAACTCAGTAAAATTGTAGTTTCCAACACTTGCTCACTATGGATACTGATTAAAAGTTCGCAGACCAGCACCATTTTGTGGACCACTGTAAAGAGCACTGCTCTGGAGCAAGACATTTCACCTAAATAAGCCTCAATTTTCCCATAGATAAACAGGGAATAATTGCATTTCTTCCCTTCTCCGGTTTGATGTGAATGGAATTAGATCATGTATGGAAATTACTCAGCACAGCCCTGGCACAATAGTCTTTAGCTCTTACTTGTTCATTCTCACATATCGCATTCTACATTTTAAATTGTTGATATTTATGTTTTATTAATTCTTAAAAAAATCTTTTGAGCTCAAAACTACTTTTCCATTCTTTATTGATATTTGACTCTACTCCACATATAGTATATACTATACTACATGGCATTTATTTTTTATATGCTTGATATCCGTGCAGACTACCTATTTAAGAGCAAGGATCATGCTTTCTCATGACAAAATCACTAGTGCTCAGCAAAATTTCTGCCGTGCAATAACTCTCCGCAATGCTTATTGAACAGTTTCTGAAACCACCCCCCCACCAGCTGCACCCTACAGTGCTGAAGACAATCTTGAACTGAAGAGGCACAAAATAAGTTTGTCTGATCTAACCATAACCTCGATTTGGGTTGGTCCCTATGACATTTTGGTATTATTTAAATTGTGGCCTTAAAGAGCAGTCATTTACAATGTGAGTCATCCACGAAAAAATTCCTAGAGCATATGATATTCAAGTGCCCTTTGTTCCCTTTACTAAATAGCAGAGAACATTAAACCACCTACATGCAACCTCCCACCACAGTAATGAAGCAAGTCACAGCCTTCAACATGACTCCTGAAGAATCCTACAGACCACAGCCAAGCCAAACCAGAGGACAGCCCTATGTGGTTTGCAAGTTTTCTATTCATGGAGTTTGAAGCATAAGACTGAGTTCTATATAAAGAAATAAAAACTAAAAAACGAAACCAAAAAAAAAAAAAAAACCAAAAGCAAAACCAATGACAACAACCCCTCTTTTGATTTCATGTCCTCCCATAGACATTACAAATTTATGCTTCACAAAAAAAAGTAATAAAATAAATATAACAATAATAACTCATTCATGGACCCTGGAAAAGTCTGTTGCAGGGAACACAGGTGATGTACACATGGAATACAGGCTATATATAAACTATACACTGAATGATTCATGAAATTGATTACAGAAATTACTTCAGTTAATTAAAACCTAAACTAGCTGTTCTTAAAAACAAATCAACAAACCTCTTCTATTAGTCCTCAGGTGAAGAGAGATGAAGTAAAGTGCCACCTTTTAAAATTTTTTAAATACTTGGGAATCAGAGAGTGCGTGCACATTTCTTCCTCCACTGTTATAAGTGCTACTTAAATATAAATGGAAAATAATTCAGTGGGTTTCCAATACTATCTTCATTAAGGTAAAGCTGTAGAAGGAAAGGTGTAGCCTCAAGTGATAATTTCCAAAAATTATAAATAAAATTATGTGTTTAATAGAATAAAGAATAAAGAATAAAGAATAAAATCTATGTGTTCTGCCTAGATGTGCCGTACAAACATAAGACTCGGTGGCTGGTGGGCGGACAGAGCTAAATGTCTGCCTTAAGTGTTAAATCTTATCTACACCACCTTCTACTTCTGGACTCCTCAGTCATTTGCCCGTAATCTCATTTCAGGCTGAGTATACCAACGGCTAAAGAAAAATCTGAATCCTATAAGTAAAACAACACAGGAGAATTGCATTATTCCACTCTTCTCTTTAACTTTGCCAAGGAGCCCTAATTTTGTGCCAATATATATGTTGACTCAAAGTAATGTTATAGATGCTTTATTAGGCTCATCCCCACCCTAAAAACAAGAGAACTACACTCTTTTCTTTTCTTGCTTTGTTCCCCAATTCCCACAAATATTGCTATTTGATTATTGTTGACTTTCCTTATATGTTTTATTGTCCCAGGTATATTTAATTGATGATTAAATATAAAATGAAAATCTGTTATAAAATATCCAGTAACAATACTGCCTCAAAATTCTGACTCCAAATATTCTGGGCAATGCTGGAATATGGAAAAAGAAACAAAACACAGTTCTAATTTAAAAGATCAAGTAGGTCAACCAAATATATTACAGCTATATATAATGTATAAACCTTTTCAAGATTTCAGCTGTTTTAGGCTTTCCTTTTTGGCTTTAGAAAGAAGGGGGAAATGTTTTTCTAGTCTTTGTTAATTTCAAACCAAAAATTTAATGCCGTTTTAGAAATATATGGGAGAAACTGCATAAACAACTGATAAATAAAACCACCCTCCTTCTTTATAGGACATAAAGCAATCCAAGTTTGAGTCATTATCATCATTTTGTCTTTTCACTCACCTGAAGAGTGAGAAAGACCTGACCCTGCTCTATTCCTGCTCACCAAGGACCATACATGGACCCTTGTCACTGACAAGCTGCTCTGAGAGGCTCAATGAGACATTATTGCCAACATGGCCACCTGATGCCCCAGTGTCTTCCAGCTCATGCAACTTCTTTGTCCAGATGGAAAGTATTGTATTATTTATTCGTATATGAATTATATATATATATTTGTGTGTATATATATATTTAATGTATATATTTTATGTGTATATATAGTATGTGTATATATATGTATGTATATATGTACATATATATGTATATATATTTTATATAGATAGATACAGAAAAAATATATATATATTTTTTCTATATCTTGTGATGTTTTGACATCTTAAAATTTTGCTACCGGGAGGAGACTGCCCTCCCAGGGCTAGCCAGTTCCTAGAGATAGCAAATGTCTAGGCCAACAACTCACCTCTCAAACGCACTAACCAAGCCGAGTCCGTTGGTTGGCTCAACTACTTCCTTCACACCAAACCAATTTGCCTCCTGTCCTAGATCATCCTTGGGCCAGTTAGCAAGCAACTAGAGACCACCCTTATAGCCCAAGCCTGCCAGAATTATTCAAACAAGCCAGTCTTAAACTGTTCTCTGTGCCCTGCCGTTCCTGCACAAACTCCAGAAAAGGCCCTGGCCTAAGCTCTCCCCTCCCTCCTCCTTCCAGTCCTGACCAGAGCCCCGTGCTTCCCCTGTGGCCTTGTGTGGTGGGGCATGTCCCCTCCTCTCCGAAATGTCAGTAATAAATTCTACTTTCAATGGAATCGAATTCTCTGTATCTTAACTCAGTCACTTCTATAAATGAAAATCCCATGGGTACTAATGAAACATACGCAAACATTATTCTTCTGGGCTCTCTTACTTTAGCATTTTGCTGGGAGACAAGCCACCTACTAAAATTAATTAGTAAAGGACAAATATGTACATAGATTTGTTATGAAGAAAGTGAGAAAAATTAGCTTTGTTTTGCTTTTGGCCTTCAAAAAGCACTTAATTAGCCATCAATTTTATTTCAAGGGTCTTTCCCTAAAACTTGTGTGAATTGCCAGATAAGATGGTTTTCAAAGTGAAAATTTACAGCTTCTCAGTAAAATTATTGCAATAGCCAGCTCTTTGGTATTATTCTGTGTTGGGTGACTTCTGCATGCTTTCTGATTAGAATGCAGTATAGACCTTGATGACACAACTGTAGACCTTGATGGCTCATGATGTCAGAACAAAGGTTTAATGGAGAACTGAGCTTTAAATCACTCACATTCTTTAAGCTTTTGTGTAAGACATAGCAGGCCCTCTGCTGGTGGTAACAATTGATTGTACTGTGTATTGAACACATTCTTTACCAAACACAGATTCTGTCTATGGTGGTAGTTCTTAACCATCTCTGTGCAACAGAATCTGTTACAGAGGCTTCTAGAAATACTGATGTCCATATTCCTCTGCAAGATGTTTGGTTTTAGTACTAAGAGTTCAAACATTGAGATACTTTATAACTCCCTTGGATGATTTTAACGCTCAACCAGAGTTGAGAATATTCATTTATATAGTATCACCCTTTAGTCTTGAGGCCCTATGTGAACATTATGTTATTTTTATGACACGTTAATTTTAGTGTTTTTTTAATTTTTTAATTGTTTAATTTTATAAAATATTAATTTTATAAAATCTGAAACACTAGCCCCATTAGGTAGATGGATTTCACAAGGGCAGTACATCTAATAGCAAAAACTCTTATAAAAGAAAAAAAAAATCCCAAGACAAAGCAGGGTGGTTTAATGATCAGAGCATTGGCGTAGCATTAGGAAAGTTGACCCACAGTTACCATCTACCTGCTGAGATTCTGGATAAGGCACTGAAATCATCCATCTGCCTAAGTTTCACTTGTTAGGGTCTATTTTGTTGAGCTTCCAAATAATCACACTTCAAAGTAAATGAAAGTGAGAATAAACAAGAAAACTGTACATGGGATTGTATCAATAAAGGGAGAGAAAATTTTAGTTACCAGCCAAGTAAAGTTTAGTGTTCTGTTACAATGTATATTTAGGGGCGCCTGGGTGGCTCAGTGGGTTAAAGCCTCTGCTTTCAGCTCAGGTCATGATCTCGGGGTCCTGGGATCTAGCCAGGCATCGGGTTCTCTGCACAGCAGGGAGCCTGTTTTCCCCTCTCTCTCTGCCTGCCTTTCTGCCTACTTGTGATCTCTCTCTCTCTCTCTCTGAAAAATAAATAAATGAAATTTTTTTTAAAAAATGTATGTTTAGAGAATTAGAGAAAACACCCTGGGCAAATCCATTTGTGTTTGTCTCATGATGCATAATTGTGCCCTCCTTCACTTACGATTCTTCAAAATTTTTTGTACGATCCTTGATCCCACATACAGCAGTCAGTAATGTTTTGAGTGAAACTCGGTGTGATATTTAACAAAGAGAAATGTCCTTCTCATACTTTTTTTTTCTCATTAAACTTTCATTTTGATGGGTCTCAAAATTCTTTGATAGATTTTTGGTCAAGTTGCTTCCATTAAAAAGTACTGATTTTAAAAACTAATAACTTAAAACTGCTCCCCCCCCAACCCCCAGATACACACAAATGGTTCGCAAAACATTCTCCTTTCCCTCTGAAGGTTTTGCGATGCATTGTTATCATTAACCGGTCTTTTACTATTAAATGGCCAATTGACACAAACGGTTCTGAGACTGTTCTTCCACCAATGATTAAGACTGGGGTGGCAAGTATATATTCATTTAGCCTTCTGAGCTTTTTGGGCCGACTTGGTGACCTTGCCAGCTCCAGCTGCCTTCTTGTCCCCTGCTTTGATGACAACCATGGCAACTGTCTCATGTCACGATCTGCAAAATGGCCCAAAGGAGGATAGTCAGAGAAGCTCTCAACACACACAGGCTTGCCAGGAACCATATCAACAATGGCAGCAGCATCACCAGATTTCAAGAACTTGGGACCATCTTCCAGCTTTTTTCCAGAACTATGATCTCTTTTCTCCTTCAGCTCAGCAAACTTGCAACTAATGTGACCATCCAGCACAGATGCATATCCAGAACTAATTTGGCCTGGATGGTTCAGAATAATCACCTGAGCCATGAAACCAGGTGTTCCTTTGGTGGATCATTTTTTGCTGCCACCGGCCACATTGTCACGACGAACATCTTTGACAGATATGATCTTGACACTGAAGCCCACATTATCCCCAGGAAGAACCTTACTTAAAGCTTCATGGTGCATTCCAACAGACTTTACTTCAGTTGTAACATTGACTGGAGCAAAGGTGACCACCATGCCAGGTTTAAGGTGACCACCATGCCTGTCTCCACTTGGCCCAAAGGCACAGTATAATACCACCAATTTCGTAGATGTCCTGGAGAGGCAGATGCAAGGGCTCATCAATTGGGTGAGTTGGTGGCAGAATGCAATCCAGAGCTTCAAGCAGTGTGGTTCCATGGGTATTCCCATCTTTATGGGTGATTTTCCATCCCTTGAACCAAGGCATGTTAGCACTTGGCTCCAGCATATTATCACCATTCCAACCAGAACTTGGCACAAATGCTACTGTGTTGGGGTTGTAGCCAATTTTCTTAATATAGGTGCTGACCTCCTTAATGATTTTCTTGTATCTCTTCTGGCTGTAGGGTGGCTCAGTGGAATCCATTTTAACATCAACAATTAGTTGTTTTACACCCAGTGTGTAAGCCAGAAGGGCGTGTTCACGAGTCTGCCCATTCTTGGAGATACTTGCTTCAAATTCACCAACACCAGCAACAACAATCAGGATAGCACAGTCAGCCTGAGATATGCCTGTAATTATGTTTTTGATAAAGTCTCTATGTCCTGGGACATCAATGATGGTCACATAATACTTGCTGGTCTTGAATTTCCACAGGGAGATATCAATGGTGATACCATGTTCACATTCAGCTTTCAGTTTATCCAAGACCCAGGAATACTTGAAGGAGCCCTTTCTCATCTCAGCAGCCTCCTTCCCAAATTTTTCAATAGTTCTTTTGTCGATCTCACCACATTTGTAGATCAGATGACCAGAAGTGGTAGACTTGCGCGAATCTACATGTCCAATGACGATGATGTTGATGTGAATCTTTCCCTTCCCATTTTGGTTTAGGTTGAGCGGTGGTTTTCAAGACTCCTGTTATCTGGTAGCAAACCTGTTGTGAAAAAGTATCTTTTGTTTTAAATAAAAAAAGTACTTGAAATGCTTAGGAATTCTTTTTGTTTGTTTTTGTTTTTCTTGGCAAGAAAGAGGATGACTTCATAGATGGTAAATGTGTTTTTTCTTTATATTTCTAGACAGATTATTTGACTTCTCTAATCCAGTAGTATCACTTCATTACCCTCCATGTGTTTGCTGGTTTGTTTGTTGCTGGAATAGCTCCTAGATGAGTAGCATCTGGAAATTTGACAAACTGAGTATCTCTCTTTAGATGATTAATAAAGCTGCTAACTAAAATCCAACAATGAAATTGTAGAGTCCTGATGTTAATTATGTTTCATCCAAGCCTTTGAGTAGGTATCCTATCATCCTTCATATACTCAAAAGGCATTTAATACCACTGATATTTAACTCCTGCATTATCTCAGGGGAATGAGGCAACCTCCCCAGGTGAAGAGATTGAGTCTTCATCATCAATGAACTTTCCATGTGGATTATCTCTATATCTCTTCTTTCCATTAACAAAATAATCAGGAATGACTATAAATACATGGGATGGGGATGGTCCCCAGGGGATCGTTCTTTAAGTCAAATCATGACACCTTCTTATAATTTTCATCTGACATGAATGGCTTAGGTAAAATCCAATTAAAGATCAGAAATATAGGGGCACTTGGGTGGCTTGAGCCTCTGCCTTCAGCTCGGGTCATGATCTCAGGGTCCTGGGATCAAGCCCTGCATTGGGCTCTCTGCTCAGTAGGGACCCTTCTTCCCTCACTCTCTCTGCCTGCCTCTCTGACTACTTGTGATCTCTCTCTGTAAAATAAATAAATCTTTAAAAAAAAAAAAAAGATCAGAAATATAGAGGAGCTGACATCTGAGATCTGTGCTCCATGAGTTTATGTTATCTTTTCTATATATTTGTATATTGCATTTTGAAGCTGTTAGTGCCAGAAGGAGAAATTACTCAAACTACTACCACCCAGGACGTTTTAATCACATGCATTACATGGCAGCTGTGGCTCCAAGTTTTTGGTGACAACTCCAAGAGGTTGCTCTTCTTACATTTAGCTCTTATTACCAGGTTATCAGGTGACTAGTGGGATTTTCTTTTTTTAAGACACATGAGAAATTATTAGAAATCTAAGAATCATGGGAATTATATGGTCTGATTACATTATTGCCACTTAAATATTAAGATTAATTTCTAAATAAAAATAAATCTTAAAGTATCACATTTTAAGTACAGAAAAATACAGAAAGAAAACCATTTAGTTGGTTATAAAAAATAGTTAATATTTATTGAGCAATTACTTTATACTTAGACCTGAGTTAAGAACTAAAGAAAAATCATCTCATTTAACAAAAGCTACAAAGAGTGATTTTTAACGTGTATACTGGAGTATTTAATCTTGCTTTTTTCTGCATTGACCTGTTATATACAGCAACTTAACTGGGTTAAAAATCAAAGTTTTCTTTTTAAAGTCTTAATTATCTATGAGTTATTAAAGACTAGAGTCACTATGTTTCATAAATTATTGCATTAATCTGCATTAACCTTGCATTAATCTCAACTCTTCCCTAGGTGAGACATAACTTGTTCAACTCCTTCATTTTTATTTGCTGGAGAAACTTTTTATCTTTATTACACACCCCCTTTCTCGATCCTCCTTTGCCTTTTATTCCTGTGTATGTGTTATCACTGTATCATAATATGTCATATGCCATGCAGTGATACAGAATAGTTGACTTAGAGAAATGGAAACAGAAAGAGAATTATAACTCTTTTGTGGAAGACATATTCAACCTGTGTGAAATTGGAACATTCCAATTTGATTACTTAGCTTATTTTTTTTTAAGATTTATGTATTTATTTGAGAGAGAGACAACTTGGGTCCTTGAGTGTGGGTGGGGGAGGGGCAGAGGGAGAGAAGTAGACACTGCTGAGCACGGGGCCTGACACAGGGCTTAATCTCATGACCCTGAGATCATGACCCTGAACCGAAATCAAGAGTGACACAATTAAGGGGCGCCTGGGTGGCTCAGTTGGTTGAGCAACTGCCTTTGGCTCAGGTCATGATCCCGGAGTCCCGGGATGGAGTCCCATATCGGACTCCCGGCTCTGCGGGAAGTCTGCCTCTCCCTCTGACTTTCTCCCTTCTCATTCTCAGTCTCTCGCTCTCTAATAAATAAATAAAAATCTTTAAAAAAAAAAAAAAGGAAAAAAAAAAGAAAAATACTCCAAAAAAAAAAAAAAAAGAGTGACACAATTAATCCACTGAGCCACCTGGGAGTCCCTTAGCTTACTTTTGAAAGCATAGTTATAACTTTTAATTAAAGTAAAAATTTGAGCCATAAGCAAAATTTGTTATTAAATGTCACTGCTAAATAACTGGTTTGATCTGGTAGGAAATAATAGAAAATGTATAGGGAAAAGCTAATTCCAGAATATTCTGAACATATATGCCAGGACAACTGAAAATGTTCTGGTTTGGCACAGTAATATGGTCATAAGTGAGAACCTATTCAAACAAGAATTACAGAGTCTACATTTCCTTCCCAGAAAGTTCTAGAAAGAGAGATGGGGAAAAGTCTAGAACAGAGACTGTTGAGAAAAGACAGAACAACTGAAAGAAATGTAATTTTTGCAAAACAGTCTTTTTCTTTCTAAGGTTTTGGCACATGCCTGTGCCTGGCATTCTTCTGGTTTCATCCTACCATTGAAATGGCACTCATTCTTGCATGGATCTGCATTATAATTAGGGAAACACAAGGTACTCTGAAGCAAAAAACATCATTTCCTCTGTGTTAGCCAACAGGATAATTCACAGAAAATGCCAATGTAGTTAAGTGACATGGGTTGTGCTAATTCAGTGGGATAGAGAAAGGTTGACAGGCATAATTTTATAAAAGAAACAGAGCAGAACTGTCAATTTGTCAAATAGAACATTTGTAACTAGGTTCCTAAAGTAAAGCACTCTATAATGATTGTATCAGAATACCACAAAAGCAAAGAAATACGTGGTGGCTTGAAAAAAGACCTTTTCATTCAAAGTATGGGCCAAAGACCAACAGCAATAGTTCAGGGTCACCTGAGAGCTTGTTAGAAATGCAGACCTAACATTTGCATTTTAACAGATGCCCAGGTGTTTCTTCTGTGTGATAGAGGGAGAAGATAAAGAATTCTTAGTCTACTTTGGAGAGTGAAAGGCGTGGAGGGAAAAAGAAGGCCTTTCTAACACTATTCATTTGTTTGTTTGTTTAAAAGATTTTATTTATTTATTTGTCAGAGAGAGAAAGAGAGCTTGCGCTAGAGTGCACAAGCAGGGGGAACTGCAGGCAGAGGGAGCAGCTGGCAGAGGGAGAAGCAGAGCCCTGCTGAGCAGGAAGCCCCCCACCCCCCAATGCAGGACTGGATCTCAGGACCCTGAGATCATGACCTTGAGCCAAAGGCAGATGCTTAACTGACTGAGCCACCCAGGAGCCCTTCTAACCCCTTTTAAATTGGTGATCTCCACAAAACTGTAGCTTGTGTTATTTATCCTTGTAACGGTTATACCTGGTAGTAGCTGGTCTATGATGGCAATAAAATGTTTGCCAAATGAGTAAACTAGTTAATGATCCTCTTTTAAACTGTCTCGGGCATAGGCAAGCTTGAGATATGATGACAGAGAGAGGTTTAAGCCTCCCAGGCTGGTATTTTGTTATAACACCCCTAGCAAACTAATACAGGTAGAGAGATCCATCTGTGAGGTACTTTCCCTCAGCAGTTTGAAGACCCTCTCCTAAAGCTGTGGACAATCGGCTCAAACTACAGTTGACCCTTGAACAGTGCAGGGGTTAGGGTCGCCAATCCCCCACAATAAAAATATCTGTGTGTAACTTTTGACTCCCCCACAGATTTACCTATTAATACTGCAGTGTTGATCGGAAGCCTTCCCGACAACATAAATAGTCCTTTAACACATATTTTATATGTTACATGTATTATGCACTGTATTCCTATCATAAAGTAAGCCAGAGAAAAGAAAATGTTATTAGGAATATCATGAGGAAGAGAAAATGTGTTTATAGTACTGTATTTATCAGGGTAAAAAAGCCATCTATCAGTGGACTTGTGCAATTTAAACCTGTGTCGTGCAAGGGTAAATTGTAGTTGTTTCTGTCTTTTCCCTCTGGCTTCCTTAATATTTTTCCTTTATCATACGTACCATATTCTCACTGTGAATATTTTCAAATCTTAAAACTTCTTGTGTTTCTGGAATCTAAGGGTTTTCTTCCAGTAATTTTTGAAAATCGTCATTCTCTTTTCAAATGTATTGTTTTCCTCAATCATTTCCAGTCTCTTCCCCAACTCTGGTTACACATATTCTTTCTTCCTGTCTCCAACTTTCTGTCCCAATTTCATCCTAATAAATCCCTGGGTTTAGGGGTCATTTTATTAACTTCATAGCCTAATAGCTAATAAGTCGATCTAATTTTTAATTTTAGTGGCTATATGTTTTATTTCTAGCATTTTTTTTTTAATTTTCCTTTTGAACACTTCCTTTCTTAGGTCTCAAGCTTTCTGTTATTTTCAACATAGTTTTTAAAACTACCTTTTAGTTTGCTTCTACAGAGCAAGGCTTTGGAGCGCTAAGTCGGCTGGCTCACTCACGCTCAAGTGCGTTGCCGTGTTTTATTGTATGCTGTATCTTCAGGACAGGTTTGTCTATTAGACAGGCACACAGGTTGCATTACATGAGCAGTTTTGCATTTTCTTCTGCCAGGCTTTCCAGGGATGTTACCGGTGACAGAGCAGTTTTTTTTTGTTTTGTTTTCTCTTTTTTTTTTTTTTTAAGATTTTTATTTATTTATTTGAGAGAGAGTGAGAGAGATCACAGACAGAGAGGGAGAAGGAGACTCCCTGCAGAGCAGGGAGCTGAACATGAGGTTCGATGCCAGGACCCTGAGATCATAACCTGAGCCAAAGGCAGATGCTTCACCAACAGAGCCAACCAGGGTGCCCCAAAAAAGCAGTTTATGTTGACGTCTCAGCCTGGAGTTTCTCCCCACCTGCAGAGGATATAGGTACCTATTTTTGAAAATTTTCAAGAGTAACTCTTTTTCACACTACTCAGAAAGAGAACATTCTTCTTAAGTCAATGAACAAACTTTTTACAGATCACTGAAGTGCTGAGTATCACAGGGAAGGTAATTAAGTATTTTTGTGTGCATGTAAGTATTGACTGCCAGCCATTTTCTTTCTCTTTCTTTCTTTCTTCTTTCTCTTTCTTCCTTTCTTTCTTTCCCCTTCCTTCCTTCCTTCTTTCCTTCCTTTTTAGAGAAAAAGAGAGCATGAGAGGGAGGAGGGGCAGAGGGGGAGAGAAAGACAGAATCTTAAGCAGTTTCCACGCTCAACACAGCCCAAAGCAAGGTTCCATCTCATGGCCCTGAAACTATGACCTGAGGCAAAATCAAGAGTGGGCTGCTTAACCATCAGAGCCACCCAGGTGCCCCTCCAGCCATTTTCTTGTGTAATAATCCTCCCATCCACCTCAGCAGCATGAGCTCACATGCCAGCTCCTCATGTTCTTGCTTCCTATTGTGAATTTCCTTATTATCTTATGTATATTGGTAATCACTTACTATAATTTCTCAGAATTCTTCCTGGTGTATTGTATGAGTTCAGTTTCCTGTCTTTCTTTTATACTGTTTGTATTCATCTGGTGTTTAAATATTAGAGTTCCTGAAATCAAGTTTGGGTGCATACATCATCTGTTCTGTCTGGCAGAGTTCCCAGCGAGAGGACAGGAGGCCAGTTCTGGTCTGTAGTCCCTCCCTGAGAGTTTACGAAGAGAGGAGGGGATGAGTCTCAGGCAAGGAGACCCATGTACCACAGAACCACTGTTCGGCCATTCCCATGTGACCACATCACAGATACTGCTTTAGGAAAAAGGATGGAGAGACAGTGGTCCTCTAGGTTTTACCCATCCCTCCTGAGAGGTTTAGAGAGAGAGGTAGTAGTAAATGCCTGATGTGGCTGGCTACCAATTTTTTAAAATTATTTATTTATTTATTTGAAAGAGCACCAGCAGGTGGAGCAGCAGGCAGAAGGAGAGGGAGAAGCAGGCTCCCCGCTGAGCAAGAAGCCCGATGGTGGGCTTCATCCTAGGACCCTGGAATCATGACCTGAGCCAAGGCAGACGTTTAACAGACTGAGCCACCCAGACATCCCCTGGCCACTGATTCTGGGGCTTTGCACTGCCCTGATATTATTCCATGCAGAATAGTCTGTACATCATGGGTAATTCTGTCCTAAAAGAGGGAAGAAATGATTGCCGCAAGACAACTCAGGAAGAGGCCAGAGTATTGTCTAGAGCTTTCTCCCAAATTTTCCTCTCATGCTGCCTCTGGTAGTCCTGTGCCCAGGTTGTGGCTGCCCATCCACACACAAGTCCTGACCAACCTCAGCCTTCCTTTTCTTTCTTTCTTTCTTTTTTTTTTTTAATTCCACAAATTCTTTTTTTTTTTTTTTTTCCTGTCTTTTGTTTCTTCAGGTTTGACTTTGGAAGAGAGAGCCAGCAGCCCATGTTTATTTGATATCCTGATAGAAATCTATGATCTAGTTTACCACTTTTTATTTCTGGCACCTGGGTATCTCCCTTGACACCTACTATTGCAGATACACATGAAACGTTATTACATGTTAAACTTTAAGACCGGAGGGTTTGGGGATTGGCATAGTCTTGGAAATTACTGAAACCAAAAGTCACTTTAATCTTTTCAAATCTGTGATACGCATCTTTGTGTATTTGATTTGGCTATTCTTCTTTCACGTGTTGCCAAGTTTTACATGAGATAATTGTAAAGTCAACCTGACATTGCGTGGGTAATATATACGTTTTACAATAAAGCCTATGACACTTGAAAGAAGCAGGAATAAGGCAAAGAAAAATTAAGAACCTTTGTCCCGACATGATGAGAACATAAATGGGGTTTCTTTTATGAGGCAGTGATATAATTATGATTAA
Organism: Nasua narica; assembly: GCA_028533885.1. Lineage (NCBI taxonomy): Eukaryota > Metazoa > Chordata > Mammalia > Carnivora > Procyonidae > Nasua > Nasua narica. The sequence continues at coordinate 103,007,769 of CM052798.1, read as the reverse complement.
GGGTGTAATCTTGAAAGTCAGAATTTCAAGTTGGATGACATGCAGTCTCAGTCACTCATTAACTACATACACTTGAGTGAGGCGCTTAATTTCTCTCGGCTTTGATTTGTGTAGCTGTAAAAGTGGTTAGTAATTGTACCTACCACATGCGTTGATGTGAGGATTAACTTCTATAATAGGCACTTAGTACAGGGCTGATCATACAGTAAGTATCTAATTAAAAACTCTCATTATTTTTATTACATTTATTATGTTTTCCTAACCTAGAAATATTGGAAAAGATGAATTGAGGTGGTGGGCGAGAACTCTTTTTGGTTTTCCCTATAAAAAGCCATCTACTTCCATGCCTTGCATTTAAGTTTACATTAAGAAAGGGACAAACCCAAGTATTATTTAAATGCAAACTCCCAGTTTCTTCTTTCAGCCTAATAGGTCCTCAGGATGATTTGCAGCTTCTATAATATGTAGTAAATTCAATGAGCCAAAAGGACTTTAGAGATATTTAAATATACTGTATTTATTTAGTCTAATAATGATTTGGAATTAAGCAGGAATCTTCCTGATCTAGTGATTCCAGATATATCTCACAGGTTTTACATTAGAATTGCAAAAAACAATGTATGTGAATATTGCCTGAAATGGTAAGAGAATGTAAAAATATCAGTTATTATTATTGTAACATCTACATTAAATAACATTATAAAACAGATAGAATTGTGTCTTTGGTATATATATATTTCGTATATATATTTCACATATATATTGCTTAAAACAACATATATTCTCTGACAGTTCTAAAAGGTAGAAGTCTGAAATCAGTTTCCCTGGGCTAAAATCTAAATATATATTTAGATTTATAAATACATTTAAGTATATTTAAATATATTTAGGATTTAAGACAGAAATTCTCATATTACTGAATGGGGGTGAGTTTGAACAATTTCTCTTGTTTAATTATTGGTTGATTTTTTATTGATTTTTTTTTTTTTGCATCTTGTTTTTAGAGATATTTTAAACATCACTTGACAAATCTGTGAGTCATTTATTTTGATTTTTAAGAGGGTTTAGGGTATTTTCAGTCTGGGCACAATGGAAAAACAAAAACTGGATTCACACTCCTGCCTTATGCAACTAAAAATCTCAATAAAAGCTATGAAAATATTATTTTTCAGGGATTGAACAACAGGAAGCTCAGGATAGTGGCCCCCAGTGAAGGAAAACAGACCAAGTAAGTCCTATGCTCATCTGTGTTTTCTGCCTGTGGGTATTCAGTGGCTCCTGAAGCAGGGGCAGAGGCGGGGGCAGGCCTGCAATGAGGCTAATGGTTGCCTCAGCAATGGTCCCAAACTGAACGAGGCACTCACTTGCAGGGTCAGGCAAGTGCAGAGTTGCCTGGAGCATGAAGAGCGTGGAGGTGTTCTTGAGCTGAGGAGATATCAAATATTAGGGAGGTGCAAGTGACAAAAATTTGCATAGAATGCCAAAGTAAAGGAGACAATATAGAAAGCACACCCCTGGCCTCCTGTACCCTCCCCCATTGTCTATCACTTGGTATAGTGTAGACACCATAAATACTATAAGCCCCTTCCTTGAGTAGGGAGACTTGGAGAGACTCATTGGCCTGCCTTCCTTTTGCTTTCCTGAAGTAAAGGCAGTGTATGGATGTTTGGGTTTTCTGCATTTATGAACTCTGTCTGAAAATCTGCATCATCCTCTTTGCCTGATGACTAAGTTGAGAGTGAGAAAGGAAATGTTAAAAGCATGGACTGGGCTGGAATTTGGGGTTCCAACCAGCCAGCATGAACTAACCTCACTTGGCAGCTGGAGCACTCAGAGGACACCTGAGCCATGCCATTACTTAATTTTAAAGACTGTTCTGAGCTTAGCCCAACAAAATTTTAGAATTTGTTTCAAAGGGCTCAGGCTCGGGGCACCTGGGTGGCTCAGTGGGTTAAACCGAAGCCTGAGCCTTCGGTTCAGGTCATGATCTCAGGGTCCTGGGATTGAGCCCCATACTGGGCTCTCTGCTCAGCATGGAGCCTGCTTCCCCCTCTCTCTGCCTGCCTCCCTGCCTACTTGTGATCTGTCTCTGTTAAATAAATAAATAAAATATTAAAAAAACAATATAATATTAATAGTAATAAGCATCCTTTTAAAATTGCTAGACATGTGAAGAAGCAGGAAAATGTGATGTGTAAGAAGGAGAAAATTCAGTTGGTGGAACTGGACCAAGAATGACAGAGATGATGGAATTGCCAGATAATGTCTTTTAAAAAGCTATTAAGAACATATTCAGACCCTTAAAAGAAAACACTGAGATAAAGAAGAAAATTTTCATTTAATTTAAAATAACTGAGTGCGTCTGAGTGGCTCAGTTGGTTAAGCGACTGCCTTCGGCTCAGGTCATGGTCCTGGAGTCCAAGGATTGAGTCCCGCATCCAGCTCCCAGCTCCACTGGGAGTCTGCTTCTCCCTCTGACCTTCTCTCTGCTCATGTTCTCTTTATCTCTCTCTCTCTCTCTCAAATAAATAAAGTCTAAAAAATAAAATAAAATAACTGAAATCAAATAAGCAACATTTTCTTTTTTTTAAATATTTTATTTATTTATTTGAAAGAGAGAGAGAGAAAGAGAGAGAGAGACCATGAGATGGGAGAGGTCAGTGGGAGATGCAGTCTCCCCGCTCAGCAGGGGGAGATGTGGGACTCGATCCCGGGACTCCAGGATCATGACCTGAGCCAAAGGCAGTTGCTTAACCAACTGAGCCACCCAGGCACCCCCAAACAAGCAACATTTTCTGACTACACCAGATTCCAATTAAAAATAGGTACCAAAAAATTATATAGGATACCAGCAAATACTAGGAAGTTAAAAAAAGCTTCTCTATACACTTGAGTCAAAGAATTCATCACAAGGGACATTAGAAAATATTTCAAACTGAATGATAGAGAAAGCACAATATATTAAAATTTGTAAGGTACAGGTAAAGTAAAACATATAGGAAACTTCATGGTTTAAATTTGTATGTTAAAAAAAGGTTAACATTAATGATCTAAGCTTCTGTCTTCATAACCCAAAAGAAAATACACCCAACTGAAAAAACAGGAATATATAGAAAGAGGGTAGTAATAAAAATAGGAGCTAAGACCCATGAAATAAAAAATTGGACATAATAGAACTCTATAAGCTTCTTTAGAAAATAGAAGTTGACATTTTCAAACTTATTTTAAGAATCCGCCATGACTTTGATAACAAAATCAGACAAAATCATTGCAAGAAAACTACACACCAGATTGTATGCAAGCAACGAATTGCTAGATTCTACACCTGAAACTATTATTGCATTGTATATTAACGAGGTGGAATTTAAATAAAAACTTGGGAAAAAAGGAAATAAATTTTATAGGGATCAAACACTTACACACCAAAATTCAAACTGGAAAACTTCTTGAAGAAGTGTTCACAACCTTGTACTATGCAATGATTTCTTAAGTCACATAATGCACATACCATAAAACAAATAAATTGAACTTCAAAATTAAAATTTCTGCTTGTCATAAGACACCACTAAAGAAATAGAAAAGTGGGATACAGAGTTGGAGAAACTATCTGAAATGCATGAATCTAACAATGACCTTGTATCCAGAATATAAAGAATTCCAATAATTCAGTAATCAGATAACAGATAATCAGATTAAAACAGATAAAAATCAGATAATTTTTAATAACAATTAAAAATCACAAACGATTTGAATATCAACTTTACAAAAGAAAATATAAGAATGGCCAATAAGTGCATAAAAAGATGTCCTACAACATTCATCATTAGAGAAATGAAAATTAAAACCACCATAAGATACAACTACATACTCTCTAGACTAAAATTAAAAAGAAATAAAAAGAGAGATAATATCAATGTTGGCAAGGATGTGGAGCAACTGGAATGCAAGCTACTGGTGGAAATGTAAAATGTTACACCTACTGTGATGGTTAATTTTGTTTGTCAACTGCCTAGGCTAAGGGATGGCCAGATAGCTGTAAAACGTTAATTCTGGGTTTGTCTCTGAGGCTGTGTCTGGAAGAGATTAGCATTTGATTCAGTAGATTGAGTAAAGATCTTTCTCACCAGTGCAAGTCGGCATTATCCAATCCGTTGAGGGCCTGAATAGAACAAAAAAGTAGAGGAGAAAAAAGTAATTTTTTTTCTCTGCTTACACTGAGCCATTCAGTTTCTCCTGCTCTAAGATATCAGTGCTCCTGGTTCTCGGATGTTTGGACTCAGACAGAAATTTACACCATTGGTTTCTCCCCCCATTCTCAAGCCTTTGGACTAAGGACTTAATTATAACACTGGCTTTCTTGGTTCTCCAGCCTGTAGAGAGCAGTTCATGAGACCTCTTGGCCTCATAACTGTGTGATTCAACTCCTATTGTAAATCCAGATAGATGACATAGATAGCTATAGATGTGTAGGTACAGAACAGATGTTAATATAGACATATGTCCTATTGGTTTTTCGTCTAGAAAACTCTAATACACCCACCTTGGACAAGAGTTTGGCAGATTCTTATAAAGTTAAATATACAACTCCAGTAATTTCACTCCTAGGTATTTGCCCCAAATGAAAAATATATATATATATATATGTGTGTGTGTGTATGTACACACACATATATATGTACACACACATATATATACACACACACATATATATACATACATATCTCAATAATTAAAGACGTGAAAATAAGTGTTTGTAGCCACTTTATTCACAATAATTAATAACTGGAACCAGCATAAATATCCATTTGTGAATGGGTGAAAAATGGTGAATGGATGAAAATTTGTGATGTATAATTACACAATGGAATGCCATTCAACAGTAAAAAGGAATGACATCACAACATGGATTAATCTCAAAAACATTATGTTGAGCAAAAAGCCAAAACAATAGAGTACATAGTACATGATTCTATTAATACATTATGAAACAGGTAATAGTAACTGATGGTGATAGAAATCAAATGGTGGTTGCCTAAGTCTGCAAATATGAGAGTTACTGTCTGCAAAGGTGCATAAGAGAAGCTTGTAGGTATGCTGGAAATGTACTAGATCTTGATTAAGTTTCTATGAGTGCATATATTTTATCAAAATTAACTGAACAATAAAACAGAATGGTTACATTTTAATATATGTAATTATATCTCAAATTTTACTTAAAAATAGATTTGTTTTTTAGATTCCACTTCTGAGTGGAATCATATGCTATTTGTCTTTCTCAATCAGACTTATTTTACTTAGCATGATAACCTCTAGGTCCATCTATGTTGCCTCAGATGACACAATCTCGTTCTTTTTATAGCTATGGAATATATATGTATATATCATGTCTTCTTTATCCATTTGTCTATTGATAGACACCTGGGCTGCTTGCATATCTTGACTACTGTAAATAATGCTGCAATAAACATAGGGGTGCATATATCTTTTTGAATTAGTGTTCTCATTTTCTTTGGGTAACAGGACTTGTAGTGAACATAGCATAATGTATATACTTGTCAAATCACTAAGTACAAACTAGAAACTAATGTAATATTGTGTGTCAATTATATGCAAATAAATACATGTTTTTTCATATCTAAAAATTTATAAGACAAACAAACCTTGATTAGAACTCTGTAAGAGCACAAAGTCTTTTTTAGATATATATATATATAAATTTGAAGGAATAATGTTCTCAGAATAAAAATTCTAAGTATATTTAACAGGTCTTGTCTATTATGATTTAAGGTCATGAATTTAACAGACTTCATATGGCAACACTTAAAGAGAAACTTGTGTGTTTTTTGTTTTGTTTTGTTTTTAAGATTTTACTTATTTAGTTGGCAGAGAGAAAATACAAGCAGGGGGAGCAGCAGAAGGAGAGGGAGAAGCAGGCTCCCCACTGGGCAAGGATCCCAACATGGGCTCAATCCCAGAACCCTGGGATCATGACCTGAGCCAAAGACAGATGATTAACTGACTGAGCCACCCAGGTGCCCCAAGAGAAACTTGCTTTAAAATTTTTCAAATAAACAAACAAACAAACAAACAAATAAATAGAATTTTCCTGTATTACAGATTTAATAGAGTAATGTGTGCTCATCCTTATAAGCCAAACACTACAGAAATGTATACAAAAATGAATAGTCTGAACTATACCAAGTGTATGCTCAATCCTCTCTTGCTGATCCTCAACATCAAACCTTGAGAAAAACAATGTAAACTATTTGCTCCATATTCTGCCATACCCCCTATTTGTTCACCTAAACACATAAAAACATCCTATTTATATTAAAGAGGTTTTTCTCCCCCTTGCTTACAAAAATGGGATCATAGTTTTTATAATTTATAGTCTATAAATATATATAATGTATATATTCTGTATGACTTGTTTTTTATTGAGGAACATACTTTCAACAGATGTTTAATTAACACCAAGAAATCCAACTTATAATTTTTAAAAGCTGTATACTTTTCTGGAGACTGGATAGATCCCAATTTATTCAACCCCACGCTGACAGACATTTAGTTTTTTTTAATTTATGCTATTACTAAGGACGCCCACATAATGCCAAGTTTGTAGCACATGCTCAATAAATATTTGTAAATCAAGGAGTGAATGTCAGAATAAACATCCTTGTACTTAAATCACAAGAAAATTAGCACTTAAAACATTCTTTTTTTTCTCTACTCCATTCTATTTATGGATTCACTTAACCAAGTCATAGTTGTTTAAGTAAAAAGAGTGGTTTTATTTCATTTTTTAAAAGTCAGCTCCAAATTATATGTGGAATGTCAATGCTTAGAGAGAAGAAAAGTAGGACCGCTCTGGGTGAATCAGAGAATTCCACCTTCTATAGCAACTCTAGAGTCATCTATCTCTGTGTACTTCTGGGGGCGAAAATTGGAAACACGATAGTCTGTGCTTCAGTTAGTTAACCCCATGTTTCCATCACTCACAACACCTCCTGCACTAAATCCAACTGAACACTATGCTTGGCATTCTTGCAAAATTACTTATATGGGATAGCAAGGTAAAACATGCTTTTTTTTCCCTCTAAATTCTCTTTCAAATGTAAATATTTACATGGTATTTCTAATGTTCATACATTATATCCTTCCATTTTAGAAATTAGAAGCACCGCTGAATAAGAATCACCAAAGCTCTGGCTTAGATATTTGTAAATTTATAAGGAGCGTTTTTGCTCAAAAAGTAATCCCATAGCCAAAACATGCAGTGAGTTAAAAGAGTATTAGAATCATTTCAACTTAGACATTATCCTCAGAAATACTGTGTTTCACATGGAACAAAATTGTTAGTCTAAGAGTATACAAAATCTAAAAATATTTGTATCTCTCTTTGTACCATAGTAACATAAAACATGTTTCAAGTAGCTTTCCAATAACTTCTGTTCAACCAAATGAATATCAAGATTTTTCCTACACTAGCTCTTACAAATGTATCTCCCTTTCCTGCTCAGTTGCAACTCTCTGATAGTTCCTATAAAATTCCATAGAACCAATACATTTTGCACCTCTAAAGTGTGCTTGTCATCAGGTATCACGACAACACTCATTACCAAAACTATTGTGGCTCCAAAAAATGAAAACAAAAACCTTATTTAACTGGCCATGTTTCTCACCTGGCGGTACACATAATAAAAGAACGTTCATAGGAACCCATATAGGGAATCCTTTGTCAATAATTATAGTTAGATAAGTGCAACCTCATGAGAAGATATAAAGTTCTTTTCCATTTCTTTCACAAAATCTAAGCTTGGGGAGTCCGAATTTCTGTAATAATTATATTAATTTTTACTTTAGATGGAAATTTAGATTCTAACAATTTGGAAATTAGATTATAATTGCATTCTAAAGATCCATAACTGAAATGGTATGATATGCTATTGCTGCTTTTTCCTGCCATTTCCTTATTGACAGAATCAAATTTGATAAATTACTTCTTTACTAATTTCCTAGAAAATTAAGGATGACAGATAATTGCTATCTCTTTAATGAAAGCGATGCCAAGTATCTCAAAGATAGCAAAATGTAATGTGTAAATTGTTACATTTTCTGTTAAAGAGGTATTGTCCTAAGCTGTGAGCCTTTTGAGAAGGGGCTATGTTCTGTTCATTTTTATAGCCAGAGCCTCTCACACTGACCTACTGTGTAAGTGTTCAAGAATCATTTAATTAAAGCCATTTACTTTATTAAAAGAATGACTTTCTCTTCTTATGACTTGCATTCCTATCAACACCAACATGAAATGTCATAGTTAAATCATTGTTGACACTTTGATCATATTAGACAGATTTTTGAAGTAGCAGTATACAATAGTTACAGCTTTATTACTCAGTAACAATGGTAACAGTCACATCATTGTCCCTTCCTGTCACTGAGTCATCTTTTCATCTATCATCAATGCCTCAGTCATTATAGAATCTTGGTGCTCCCAGACTATATGCAATATATATGGGAACAGATGTGTTTGTCCTAGGGTAGAGGATGCAGGTTTCATTCATGTAGAAAGTCGATGGTGATGGTAATTTGTGGATTTGTGGACTATTCTTCCTGCTATAAAAGCATTCGGAAGAATGAAGTGTGTAGGCCTTTAGTCCTTGTCCCTCTTATAAAATTGGGAACTTTTGCTTTTCTTTTTTTTATTTTAAAGATTTTTTTTTTAATTTGACAGAGACAGAGAGAGAGAGAGATCACAAGCAGGCAGAGAGGCAGGCAGAGAATAAGGGGGAAGTAGGCTCCCTGCCAAGCAGAGAGCCCAATGTGGGGCTCAATCCCAGGACCTTGAGATCATGACCTGAGCCGAAGGCAGAGGCTTTAACCCACTGAGCCACCTAAGCACCCCGAACTTTTGCTTTTGAAGTGACTTGAACTGTCCAAGGGCTCAGAAAGATCTCAGAAACGCTGAGACTGAAGAAATGACTAGCGGACAGAGCATGAGAGGGATAGGTTGTCTCAAGTGAAGATCAAGGCCTACATTCCATCTAACCTACAAGAGGTCAAGGACCTGAGTTGGTGGAAGCTGCAATAAAGACCCTGTTTTATTTTGCTGAGCACTTGGGTTAGGGTCACATGTCTTTCAAAGGATGACGGGGCTTAGAGAAAAAGCATTTAGGAATGTCCAGAGGCTTTGCTTCCTATTTACTAGACATCGCAGAGTTACATGTCCCCTACTGCTTGTGGAACCCAAGGTGAGACCAATAAAACTTTCCTTAGGTCAGGCTTCTCATCATGGTGGAGTTCCAGAGCTGGATTTGGTATGAGCTTTTAAAACAAAGCTATGGGATCTTTTCTTATATACAGATGTGTCTATTTCCTGTTACATTTTCAGTATGGTTTTATCTGGAAAAACCTTTGGCAAAAGATTCAAAAAAAAAAAAAACACTTGGTGATCAAATATATAATAATGATGCCCTTCTCACAGTGGTCCTGAGACTCTACAATATAGTTAGTTCTTCAGTGGCTAAACAAATTGAATAAAATACATACAATCCCTATTCCCCTAGAAGTTTATAAGTAGAATCTATATGCACATATTGCCAGTCTATCACTAAATGTATTTACTATTTAATATCTCATATAATGCAGAGTTTTCATACCCCTAGAAGCCATTCTTTTCTCCCCCACAATTTTAAAAAGAGGTTCCAGTTTTTTCATTAATTCATTCATTCAACAAATATATAGTACTGATTACTATGTGTAAGCACTGTTTTATGTGATGGGGGTATAGCAATAAAAACAACTGTCCTTATAGAGCTTACACTCCAGTAAACAAGTACACATAATATACATACAACAAATAAACATTTAATACAATGTCAGGTAGAGATAAGTGGTATGAAAAAAATACTGCAGAGTAAGGAAATAGAAATTAATGTGGGAATGATGATGAGAGGTACTACTGAAGGTAGGATGAGCACTGAAGACTTCTTGACATAACATCTGAATGTAGATGGGAATTCAGTGGGGAGGAAGGCATGAGAAGAGCTTCTGGAAGACCATTATTTTTGGCAGAATGGACGGCAACTGGAAAAACTTTCAGAATAAAATAAGCATGACTTGCGTGAAGAACAATTGGGAGATACAGTGTCTGGAAGGCAGTAGTTAAAAAGAAGCATGCAGGAGTCCAGGAGGGGCCAGAGAAAGCAGGTCTTACAGGTCAAGGCACAATTTTGGATTTTGAGAGGAGTGAAATAGGAAGTCATGTGGACACTATATTATAGATAAACAAGAGTGGAAGCATGGAGACTACCTGGGAGGCCAATGCATAATTGAAGTTAAAGATGATGGTGGTAGGCAACAATGGAAGTGGGGGAAAGTATATACATATATATGTATATATATATATATGACTAAACTTGCTGGTAGATTAGCTGTGGAGGGTAAGGAAAAGGGAAGAATCAAGAGTAAATGCTAAGTTTCTAGCCTATATAACTAGATGAATAGAGACGATTATTTACTGGAGACATGGGAGAGAATTGGTGGTGGGGGCCAACCAAGTTCTACTTTGGAAGAGTTGTCTATTGGAGGATATGTCAAGTGGACAGATAGGTACACAAGAGAAAGCTGGTGCAGAGCTCAGGGTATTTAAATCCAAGAGCTCTGAGGAGGACACCCAGAGCCTGGGTGGAGAAATGAAAAAGATAACACAGCCGAAGCCTGGGTGCTATGCTGCTTCCACTGAGAGAGCAAGAAGGAGCCACAAATGAATAGGAAGAATGCCAGACCAGTGCAGTCCCCAGAAGCCAAGGGAAGAAGTGGTTTCAAGAGGAAGACATTGTTCAGCTGTCTCAAAGTAGTAATAATAAAATGGTTTTAGCAAAGCTGTAGGGTCTATGCCCAATTGGACTAAGTTGAGGAGAAAATAAGGAAAAAGAGCAGCAGCTCATAGAGTCAACTCTTTCCATATGTTTTACTATAAAAATGGACTGGAAAAACACTGGGATTCCTAGAGGAATATCAAAAGTCCAGGGTGATTTTTCTTTTGTTTTATTAAGAAGAAAGCAATTACAGTATATTGGCATATTGACAATGACTCCAGCTGAGAACAGAATTACTAACTGTATGGGAGAGAGATGGGTGTGTCTGGGGAGTTGAGACTTTGAAGATGAGAAAAGATGGGATCCCGTGGGTATGTTTGGAGACTGGCAGCAAAAGAGAGTCTATCAACCACATCAAAAATGCAGACATTCGATCCTGTGTTCAGGTCCCAGTAGGGTAGCAGGTTGGATGACAAATCCTTTTTGGAATCTCTCTAGTTTGTAACTGAAACAAGGACAAAGTCCATACACTGGAGAATGATGGTAGCGAAGGGGACTTCTAGAAATGGGAGGAGAGAGGAAGTTGCAAAACAGTTGTCTCACAAAGTAAGAAAGTAAACTGACATGGAAATGCCTTCTTCTCTCTTTCTGTGGCCTCTATCAAAACTCCAAAATACTAAGAGTCACAAGTGAGATCTTCCTCTTTTTCCCTTAATTCATAAAGTGCCCCAGTTGCCTGGTCAACAGCCTTTGCTGGGGGTCAAGCCCTCTTCTGTTGTCCTGAGCTTGCCTCCCTCACTATTAAGGCTGAAATCCTAGAAACCAGCTTTCTGATTTCCTTTTCAGGTGAGGTTTTGCTGATGACCCTTTTCTGGCCAAGGAGACCTGAGGAGAGATCTGTTTGGAGGGTTGGGTGCTAGGATTATTCTCTGACACTTTTTCTTCCTTGATAAGAGTGAGATGCCCACAAAAGAAACTCTGCTAGTATCTTGAAGACTTTGGGTTCTGGTAAGTGGAGGTGTGTGGTCTGTGGCTGTGATCACCACCTCTGACAACAGCAAGGTGAGTGGAATCAGAGAGGCGCCCTCAGGCCCTCAGAGACCTCTGCCTTGCAAACCTGCTGAAACTCCAACCATGAGATTTTTGCTGCTTTAGTTTTATTAATGAACCTCTGTTCTTGTTGTTGTTTTAAGGTTTTATTTACTTATTTGACAGAGGAAGAGAGAGAGTAAGCATCAGCACGGAGAGGGGCAGAGGGGGAGGGACTCCCTGCTGAGCAAGGAGCCTGACAGGAGTGCTGGATCCCAGGATCCCTGAATCATGACCTGAGCGGAAGGCAGACGCTTAACCAACTGAACTACCCAGGTGCCCTAATGAATCTCTATTGTTGAAGTCACTTATAATTCAGAATTCTTTTTCTTGAAACCAAGGCATCCCAACTGACACAAATTGGGACTTGAGTATCCTTAGGGAATGATGCCACAACCAAGGACACTCAGAATATTCAATAGACCAATCTCACAATTCTATGCATTTTTAAATGATAAGAGAGTAAATCAAATGGTTTAAATACTTTGAATTCTTCTGCATTATGTGACTAGGAGGTCTAATTCGCCCTGTCAGGGGAATTGGTAGGATTTTATCTTTTAATTTCACAGTATACCATAAAAGGTCTAACACAAACATAGCCTAAATTCACTCAGCTTATAAATGCATACAACCTATAGCTTAAAATCATGATTTGAGTAGAGGAGAGATCCATGTCTGATGTAGACACCAGTCTAAAATACCTTAAATTATCACAGTTTTAATGAAGAAATGATTATTATTGCTTTTGAAATTATTATTACCAACAACCACTAAGCTTAAGAAGGTCTAAAGTTGGAGGAATGTAATGAAAATGTTGAGTGCTTTTCCACAATCCTTTCCTATTCTTCTGCTGTGAGTAGATTACCATTGTCAGAATATAGGGATCTTGGTGGATTTTACAGGTCAATATTTGTCTATGCCTATAAGCCTTTCATTTTAGATTTTTTAAAAAAAAACAAAACAACAACAACAACAACAAAAACAAAGTGGTATGGTTTGTGGGGATGAGGATTAGGAAATTTATTACAAAGAAAACCTGAATTGGTTTGAGATGGGTTTTCTCCCACACTTGACTACCATCTCTTAGCATTCCTAAGTTTCTGATGATGAGCAGAACATTTTAATTCTGAACATGTTGTGATCTTTAGAATATCTTTTACAATCTTAAAAAAATAAGCCTTATTCATTACATTTAAAGATAAACACCTTTTAAAAGGAAGCACTTCCTACCTTGAAAGTGTTATAAAGTCCCTTTTAATCTCAAAAGGAATTACCTAAAGAGGTGGAGAAGAAACAGCCCCCCTTTGTGGTAATCTGCTTTTGTGTAGAGTTAGATTGCGTCTGCAATTAAGTGCTTTATAGCTCTATTTGTTGGAAACAGAGCAGAAAGAATTTATGTAAATTCTATTTGTGTGAATTGTTGTTTCTACTGCTATCAGCTTATTAGCTGATATTTTGTGTACTTGATCTTCATGTAGTATCCCATTAATGTCAAAAAGATTTACATCAACTGAATGAGAAGGGAACATATCCATGTGTTTTCTAAGAAACAGAGTTAGCCTAAAAATATCTGCCAAGAACAATCAGCAAGAAATTCTGGACAATCAGCCCTAGCCTTTAACAGTCATCACTAGTCTAGACTGTTCTTTTTCTGTGGTTGTATTTCTCATATTAAATTATGGAGAACATGATTGGTTGAGACAACAGAAGAACTCATGTTAAAATTATTTTTTCATAATACTGCTTGTGTAGTATATGTTCATGTGGGCTAATTAGCAGAAACGTGGAAATTTTAAAGGTTAAATTGTGAACATTCAAAACTAGAAAAACCAGTAGTTCTGTACCTCATTTCCCTAGATGGCAACATTTTATAGGAATTAAGTTCAGGGAAGACAAAGTCTCAGTGGACACAATTAAATGTGTTTCTTATGCATTGATGATGCAAGACCACATGCAATCTGACCACATAAACATCGAAGTCCATAAAATGTCTAACATAAAATTACAGATGTAGCAATACATGTCAAATTATTTAGAATCTATAACTTTTAACTGAGTTCATTTCCTAGAATTATCATCCTTGGAAAATATTTAGGATAGGTACATAGATTTTGCTACATTGGTATTATCATTAAGAACAACAACAAAAAAATCCTCCTAGTTAGGAGGATTCCTAACTAGCCAATAAAAGAAAATTTGGCTAAAAAAAAAAAAAAAAGGTAGAACCATAAAGTTAGATAATATGCAGACATTAAAAATTATGAAAAAAGTAGGGGCACCTGGGTGGTTCAGTGAGTTAAAGCCTCTGGCTTCGGCTCAGGTCATGATCTCGGGGTCCTGGGGTCTAGCCCCACATCAGGGTCTCTGCTCAGCAGCTAGCCTGCTTCCCCCTCTCTCTCTGCCTGCCTCTCTGCCTACTTGTGATCTCTCTCTCTCTCTCAAATAAGTAAATAAAATCTTTAAAAAAAAGAAAGAAAAATTTATTGACATTGTTGCATGTACCAAAAGTTCGTTATGTTTTACTGCTGTGTAGAGTTCTAATTGTGCAGATACCCACATTTTCTGTTATGAATTCACGTTCAGTGTACCTATCAGTCGTTTCCACTTTGAAGCTATTATGAATAACATTTCTACACAAATTTTTTGTGGGCATATTTTCATTTCACTTGTGTAAATATGAACATCTAAGAGAACAATCACTCAGCTGCATGCTGAGATGTTTAATTTTATAAGAAATGACTATATGGTTTTCCAGAGTAATTGCAAATGTACATATCCTCCAATAAAGGAAAGTCCAGTTGTTCCACATTTTTGCTAACACTTAATATTTTGTTTTTAATTGTAGCAATTCTGGTTGGTGGTACACTGGTATTTCTCTGTGTTTTAATTTCCATCCAAAATATTCATATAATCCTCCCCTTTATTTTGTTAAGATGGTGAATTGTATGGTTATTTTTAAATGTTAAGCCAACTTTATATTCACAAGATAGACTTTATTGATAATTTATTATCCTTTTTAGATATTCCTGGATTCAATGTATTAGCATTTTGTTAAAGATTTTTACATCTTTAGGCTGCAATGTCTTTGTCTGGTTTTGCTATTAAGATAAATTTGGTCTCAATAAATGAGTAGAGAGGTACTTAGAGCTCTCCTCTTACGTGAAGAGTTTTTGTGTAGGATTAGTACAATTCACAAATGAAACTGGGGTTGTTTCTGGGCCTGGGTTGTTCTTTGAACATTTTCAACTAAGAAATCAAATTTTTCATAGAGGATTATTTAGATTTCCTATTTCTTCTTCTCTGCATTTTGGCAGTGTATTTTAGGGAATGTCTTCATTTCATCTAAGCTATTGAATTCATTGGCATATAATTGCTCATAATACCATATTATTCTTCTAATATTTGTAAGATTTGCAGTGATATAGTGTTTAGATTCCGATATTGCTCATTTGTGTCTCCTTTCTTGCTCACTTTATTAGTCTAACTAGAAATTTATCAATTTTATTGATCTTTTAAAATAACCAGGTTTTTGTTTTACTGGTTTTTTCTCATTTATGTTTTCTGTTTCAATGATTTTAGATATTATTATTTCTTGGCTTCTCCTTTTTTGGATTTAAATTGTTCTTTTTCTCACTACCTTAGGTCATTGATTTTAGATCTTTTGTCTCTTCTAATATAATCACTTAAGGCTGTTAATTTTCTGCCTTAGTTGCATTACATAACTTTTGACATGTAGTCTTTTTTATCATTCAGTTCAAAATATTTTCTAATTTCTCTTATGTTTACTTTTTGATCCATGGATTATTTAAAGAAATATTGTTTAATTCACACCTACTGGGAGATTTTCCAGATTACGTTTGTGTTACTTATTTCCAATTTAATTCTGTTGTGGTCTGAGCACATGCTCCAAGTGATTTCAACCTTTCAAAATTTGTTGACATATTTTTTAATGCCCTCATAAATGGTCTATTTGGTTAATGGTCCAAGTACACTTTAAAAGAATGTGTTACCTGCCATATTGGGTGAAGTGTTCTATTCATCTCAGTTGGGTCCAGTCAGTTGATAGTATTGTTTAAATTTTCTATGTGCTTGCTATTTTTTTTTTTCTATTTAGGACAGAGAGATGAGTGTGGAAATCTTCTTTCACATTCGTGCATTTGTCTATTTCCTCTAGTTCTCCCAATTTTTATTTCATAAAACATATTGGTGCTATAAAAATAGGTGCCTCCTGCTTTGCACAGTGGCAGTATCATAGCCAATGAGGTTTATCTGAGGCATGATTATTGCTAATAGAAATAGGTGCCTCCATATTTGAGAGTATTGTGTCTTTTTGAGGAATTGAGTGTTCTAGCATTATAGAATGTTATTCTTTTCCTGAATTCCATGTTGTATACTATTAATATATTGTGGCTTTCTTATGATAAATATTTACATGGTCTATCTTTTATCCTCACTTTTAAAATAACTGTGTCTATAGTTAAAATATATTTCTTATAAAAGTGTATAGTTAAGTTTTGCTTTTGTATTCAGTCTGTAAATTTCTGCCTGTTAATTAGTGTCTTTAGACGACTTTTGTACAATGGAATTAGTGATATGATTGGTTTCAAGACTACTATCTTGTTCCCTATTGATCCCATCTGTTTTGTTTCCTTATTATTCTTTTCCTTCCATTTTGGATTAATTTAGTTCTTTTTCATATTTATTGTTTTATCCTCACTGTTGATTTATTAGTCATAATTAATTGTTATATTTTCTGATGCTTAAGGTTTACAATAAGCCTCTCTAACTCATCATTTTATTTACTAGATTACCTGCTTATTACAAAAAAAACATAACTCAGGAACAGTCAGATGAGATGAATAGGACAGGGTATGAGGAAAGGGCATGGACCTTCCATTCTTTCTACAGGTGTGCCAGTCTCCTTGAATCTCTGTGTATTCTCCAGCCTGTAAGCTCTTGAACCTTGTCCTTTTGGGTTTTCATGGAGGCTTCATTACATAGGTATGACTGATTAAATCATCCGTCACTGGGGTGCCTGGGTGACTCAGTGGGTTAAAGCCTCTGCCTTCAGCTCAGGTCATGATCTCAGGGTCCTGGGATCGAGCCCCACATCGGGCTCTCTGCTCATCAGGGAGCCTGCTTCCCCCCTCTCTCTATGTCTGCCTCTCAGCCTACTCATGATCTCTCTCTCTGTCAAATAAATAAATAAAATCTTAAAAATCAATCAATCAATTAATCAATCATCATTCACCAATGATTGATTTAACAACCAGAGGTCAGGAGGGTAGAAGTGAAAGTTCCAACCCTCCAATCACATACCTGGTTCAATTGGCAACTAGCTCCATCCTTTGGTGCTTCACAAAGACACCTCATTAACGTAACAAGAGACATCTGTATAGCTCTCATCACAGGAAATTCCAACAGTTTTTAGAGCTCTGTGCCAGAAATTTGATGAAGACTAAATACATATTTTTATTATAAATCACACTAGCCAAGTCAGTTTTCCAAAGCCCCAGGGGACTTTCCATTGAAAGTAAGATAATACCTAAACTTCATTCTAAGTCCTTCAAACCCCTCATCTCCCATCAGTGCCTCTAGCTCAACAATGTGCTCCATTCTCCAACTTTAAATATCATCTCTGACATGACATCCATGTTCCTTTCCTTGAATATTTTTCCTACTGTTTTACTATTCATAAAGCCTTTTTTACATCTCATAAAGTTCTCTTTATTTTCAAGGTCCTTTTAGCCTATACTTCTTCAATGAAACCTGTCATTGCCACCCAAGCAAAAATACTGTTTCTCTGAACTCACATAGCCTTTGAAACACCAGAACAGCACTTACTACCCAGTTATTGTTAAACTGGTCTACCTTCTCATGTATCTTTGTTTCTCTATCCATTACACAGAAAGTGATCAATAAAGTCAATTTAATTAATAAGTTGCATGAAAGTTTATGCTATTTTAGCTATAATCTAAAATAGATATGATTAATTCCAAGAATCTATACAAATGTATCAGATAATTGAACAATCATGACAGTACACTGGTTGTGTAATTAGGAGATTACACTGGTGAGTTAGAGTGAGCTGAGATGATTTTTTCATTAATAAGAATTATTATAAAATGTTGTACTATGAATAACTTGAGGAAATCATCAATCCCAGAGCGACAAACATATTGAAACTCTTGCACTTACTCTAATTGCTTGGTGGAGGCTAAAAGTACCACATTTGGGGTTCAAAAGCCATAAGCAAATGATAAAGATGCTACAAGTTAGTAGTATTTATCACATGTATTGGGAGGGAGGGGAAATAGAGTATGTGAACCTAAAAGGTGTGAATATTTCTGTAGGTCCACAACTAAAATATCTTAGCGGTTGGTATTTCAACCACATTTTAAAGAACCCCATACAAAAAAAAAAAAAAAATCAAAGACCTGTGGTAGTGGTAGTACATAATTTTAATGTGTTAGGATTCTGTCATATATAATCCATAGCTTTATGCTATAGGCTAACCAAGCCTCCTCTAACTCTGCCTTCTGTAAAGATAGGGAAAACCAGAGTGGGTCTGGGAGGACAGGCCCTCTTCAACAGGCTCAACTCAGTTTCCTTAAAACACTCTGATTATACAGATGCTCAGTACTCTGCCATTAACACCAATGGCATATGCCCCTTTCGGTAAGCTAAGAAACTCCTCAGCAACAGAAAATGATCTAGGACTAAGAGCCAGCCCTGCTGCTGTCAGCAGAGTATGAAATTGTTGGATAATGACAACTGAACAATACAGAGAAGGGATCTTGGTAGGGCCAGTGTGTGAAGAAGGGATCTTGAGTTTTGGTGGCTTGACTTTTAATTGCGGGTCAAAATCCCATCCTTCTATGACTTCTGCTCAAAAAATTTTCAGGGGCGCCTGGGTGGCTCAGTTGGTTAAGGGACTGCCTTCTGCTCATGTCATAATCCCAGGGCCCTGGTATCAAATGCCACATCTGGCTCCCTGCTCAGTGGAGAGCCTACTTCTCTTTTTCCCTCTGCCTGCCGCTCTGCTTACTCGTGCTCTCTCTATTTCTCTGTCAAATAAATAAAGTCTTTAAAGAAAAAAAATTTTCAAGAGATTTTTAGTTTAAAAAAATGCAGAGAATTCATTGCCAGCAGATTTTCCTTGTAAGAAATACTAAAAATTCTGTGAATGGTTTGTGTAGGAGCTTCTGTAAACCTGAAGGTCACTGTTAAATGTCCTCCATGGTTGCTCTTTCCACCCATCCATTACGCCATTATCCATCCATCCATCCATCCATCCATCCATCCATCCATCCAACTGTCCATCCAGTATTTAGGAAGGAACTGCACTGGATTATTTTTTCCAGTCTAAATAGCCTCCATTATTTTACACATCTTATTTATAAACTTCATTACATTAATCACTAGTGTGACTTTCTTGTTAACCTGATGCAGCCCTCTAAAGTCACAAAACACATACCTAGACACTAATTTCAGTCTTTTAGTAAATGAGGTAATAAAAATAAAGTTGTTTTATGAATTGAAAGGCACTAAGCAAAGTCTAAGAAATTTTAGTAAGGACCCGCCAAGCACAGATTAATCTCTCAGATCCACCAGTTGTCTCAATGTCAGCTTATAACAACAACCATCTCCGTGTCAGTGTATGTTAGTTCCCAGCAGAAGCCATGGCATATGATATCCCAGTCCACAGCTAACCACACTTAGTTTCCTGACTAACATCATTTCTGCCAGCACCCAGCAGTGATGATGAAACACACTTTCCGCTGCTGGAATTTTTGACCCACTCTGACAAACTCTGCCTTTTAACTGGTGCACTTAAAAACCATTAACATTCAAAGTGATTACTTATACTGTTGGCTCAATTTCTGTCCTATTTGTTACTATTTTCTATTTGTTGGCCTTGTTTTGTGGGGTTTTTTTTTTTTTTTGGTCTTCTATCACTTTTCTGCCTTTCATGGTTTTAACTGAGCATTCCATTTTCTTTCCTGTCTTAGTATATTAAATGTTTATATTCCTTTTTTTTTTTTTACTTTTTTTAGTCATTGTTCTAGAGTTTGTGATATATATTTATGGCTAATCCAATTTCACTTTGAAGTAACACTATACTGCTTCACCGATAGTGTGAGTACCTTATAATAACAAAATAATTCTAATTCCTCCTTGCCATCCCTTGGATCCTGGCAGTCATTCATTCCATCTACATAAGCATGCATATATAAGCATATATATATATGCTTATGTGTGTGTATATATAATATAAAAGCATACATAATCGAACAATTGTGGACATTATTATTTTGCACAAACTGCTATCTATTAGATCAATTAAAATAAGAAAAATAAGTTTTTATTCTCCTTTCTAATTCCTTCTTTGATGGTCTTCTTTACTTTATACAGATCTGAGATTCTGCTTTTCCGACCCATGCTACTTTTCTTTTCTCTAAAGAAATTCCTTTATGATATTTCTTACAAGGCAGACTTACTGGCAGCAAGATCCCTAAGTATTTATTTGTCTGGGAAAGTTTTTATTTCTCCTTTACTTTTGAAAGGTCGTTTTGCAGGGTACAGGATCTAGGTTGGTGGGGTTTTCCTCTCAGCATTTTAAATATTGCACTCCATTCTCTTCTTGCTTGCATGGCTTTTAAGGAGAAATCAGATATAATTCTTATCTTTGTTCCCCTGTAGGTATTTTGCTCCTCTTACTTTTTTCATTTTTATTTCATCATTTCTGTTGTAGGATTTTTTTCTTGCATGTTATCTTTGATTTTCTATAATTTGAAAACTACGTCCCTAGGTGTAGGTTTTGGGTATCTATCTATCTATCTATCCTGCTTCAAATTTTCTGAAATTCCTGAATCCGTGATTTGGTATCTGACATTAATTTGGAGAAATTCTTAGTCATTACTGTCGCAAATATTTCTGTTCCTTTCTCACTTTTCTCTCCTTCTGCTATCCCATTTCATGTGTGTTACATCTTTTGTAGCTGTCCCACAGTCCTTGGATGTTCTGTTTTTCTTTGTTTTTTGTTTTTGTTTAAGTCTTTGCATTGACTTTTTAGCTTCAGGAATTCTATTGATATATCCTCTGACTCAGAGTCAGTTGTATTCAGTCTACTAATGAGCCCATAAAGACATTCTTCATTTCTGTTATAGTGTTTTCATCTTGTGTATTTCTTTTTGGTTCTTTCTTAGGATTTCCATCTTTCTGCTTATATTGGCTATTTGTTCCTGCTTGCTGTCTATTTTATCCATTAGATCCCTTAGCATATTAATCATAGTTGTTTCAAATTCCAGTCTGATAATTCCAACATCCCTGTCATGTCTGGTTTTAATGCTTGCTCTGCCTTTCCAAATTATGTTTTGGGCCTTTTGGTAAGTATATATACATTTTTTTCTTGACAACCAGATGCAATATGCTGGATAAAAGGTACTTCTATAAAGAGGTTTTTTTAGTAATTTGGTGCTAAGATGTGGAGTTGGGAAGCAATCTATAATCCTATGATTAGGTTTCAATATTTTAGAGTACCTATGTCTCTGGACTATGAAGTTCATAAATATTTCTCAGTTGTCCCCCACCCCTCAGCCTCCCTTAGGTGGGACAGGATGGCTAGAACAGGCTAGAGATGAGTATTTCCATTCTCCAGGACAGAAAGCACTCTCTATTTCTTCAGGCTCACTGTGGTCCTAGATTCATGGCTTCACTCAACTAGTTCTATAGAGCATTTATAATTCATGTATATTGTTTTACATTAGAACAATCCATGCTTGCAACTTAACCCTTTTCCATTATTTATATAAAATACATTCATACAGGTCTGTCTGTGGGCAGTAGAATGTGCTGATAGTTTTGCAAAAACACAGGAGATAGACTACATTGAGCCAAAGCAAACAACTTCAAATGTAATGTCAGTCATCCTTCTTTTAAGGAGCTCTTCATCCTCCCCATCACTGAACTAGATAGTACATCACTCCTCCATCCCACCGGTATTTAGTGTCAAGACTTCTCACTGGCTCTTCTCTCTTCCTTCCCCTCTGATCTGTCCCTTTTACCCCTTTCCTACATTTCTCCTGGCCCTGCTTTCCTCCCCCACAGAGACATCAACTCTTTCCCCGCTGGTAGGTGAAGTAATTCACCCCTCTCTAGTCCTTCTCCCAAACACTACACTGGGCCCACTTAATTAAGCTTACCAAACCTAGAAGAACTAGCAGATGTCCATTTAGCAAAATCAAGTCCTCCTTCTAAACAATTGGGAATATTCTTTTTTTCCCCCTCCATTACATCTTAATTAACCTCTCCATGATATTTGATATTTTCACTACTTCCTCCCTGAAATGTGTTCTTCACTGATCCCTCTCCTTTCTTATTTCTATCCTCTTTCCTTATCTATTATTCCATTTTGTAAGCTCTTATTGCTCTGCACATTTTTTAAAGTTCTTTTTAATTTTTTCCCAAATATGTTTATTTTATTTTTTCAGTGTTACAAGATTAATTGTTCATGCACCACACCCAGTGCTCCATGGAATATGTGCCTTCCTCAATACCCACCACCAGGCTCACCCAACCCCCACCCCCTCCCCTCCAAAACCTTCAGTTTGTTGCTCAGAGTCCACAGTCTCTCATGGTTCATCGCCCCCTCCGATTCCCCCCATTCACATTTTTTTAAAGATTTTATTTATTTATTTATTTATTTATTTATTTATTTATTTATTTATTTATTTGACAGAGAGAGAGAGAGAGCACAAGCAGGGGGAGTAGCAGGTATAGGGAGAGGGAGAAGCAGGCTCCCCACAGAGCAGGGGGAGCCCGATGTGGGACTCTGTCCCAGGCTCCCAGGATCATGACCTATGCTGAAGGCAGACACTTAACCAACTGAGCCACCCAGGCTCCCTGCTCCACACATTTTTAAAAAGTTGTTTCTAACCTTGCCACATGCCATAGAGTACCTTTGTCCAATAGAAAAATAATGCAAACCACAAATGTAATTTTAGATTTTCTAGTAGCCATATTACAAAAAGTAAAAATAGATGAAATTAATTTTAGTAATGCATATTATTTAATCTACTATATCTAAAGTATTATTCACACATAATCAAAATGAAAGTTATTAATGACTATATTTTAGGTTTTTTAAGTAGAATCTTCAAAATCTAGTATGTATTTTTAAAGGAAGTAAACACTCTTCCTGTGTCTACACTCAATACTCTGCTACAAAACTATTTCATTTCTGACACCAAATGTGTGAGTTTCCCATGCCTCCAACAATTCTGCTACACCAGCTGGGTGCCTTATAATTTAACTCAATTCTGACATTATAAATACAATGTCAAATGACTAAATAGAGTCAGATTCCATACCTGGGGACAGACTCAGATTCCATAGGTTAAGGGCTTAGTCCCACAGGACAGCCCTTTCCCACTTCAGATGTCAAACCCAAATCCAGATTGTCACCTATGCTTCTGACTAACTAGCTATAAACCAGAGGTTTTCACAATCCCCCTCATGGGTTTGATTAATATGTTAGAGCAGCTCACGGAACTCAGGAAAACATTTAGTTACTAAATTACAAGTTTATTATAAAAGGATATATCTCAGGGATACTTTGATGGAAGAGATACATAGGGCAAGGTATGTGGGAAAGGATGTAGAGCTCCCACATTCTCTAGGAGTTCCACTCTTCTAACACCTTTATGTGTTTATCAACCTGGAACCCCTCTGAAATCTGTCCTTTTGAGTTTTTATGGAGTCTTCATTATGCCAGCATGATTGATTACATATTTGGCCATTGGCAATCAGCCAACCTCCAGTCCCTCTCCCAGACCTCAGCAGGACTGAAAACTCCAACCCTCTAGTCATGGTTGGTTTCTTTGACAACCGGCTCCCATTCTTAGGGGCTTTCCAAAAGTCACCGCATTAACATAAACTCAGGTGTGGTGGAAAGGAGCTTTTTATGAGTAACAATTTCACCTTTTTTCCCTTCTAGTGTTATTTCAGCAACTAGATACAAAAGATGTCCCAGTAGTTCTCATCACTCAGGTCATTGCAAAGGTTTTAGGAACAATGTGTCAGGAACCATGGAGGAAAATCAAATATAGATTTCTTATTATAAATCAATACTATGATCTTTTACACAACATACCTCAATTCACATGCTAAATTTCATTAAAATATTTTATCTGCCTTTAAACTTAATAACATTTACAGTTGAGAAAGTAGACTTAGATACTCAAAATGTTTGAAAAATACTTAAGTTTTCCAACAAAACTGAATGAGTAACAAAAATCATTGTTCCATATTTCCATCCACATTGACAAAACAGGTTCATGATGTTACAGAATATATATGACTTTGAAACAAAAGCGTAACAACTCTCCAACTTTAGTAAATTCCTTTCTATGTCAACCTAGTAATAACAGCAAATTCTAAAGAGAATTACATAAATTTAAAAAGTAACTCTACATTTACCAATATCAACAAAGCAGTCTTCAAATTTTCCCTATAGTTCTTGTAGCCAAATTATAGAACTCTGTGAATTATAATTAAAATCTTCTGCATATTGAGTCATGATAAAAAGTTTTACAAAATCATTTTGATTTGTATTATAGGAAGTTTTCATTTCAGCATAAATTCTCATATCTGCATAGCTAGGTCATGAATAAGCATTTCCCTCCTCAAGGCTTCAAATTTAGCTCATTCATACACAGTGTGATATCAATGAGAAAATGTAAATCACACTGAAAAAATTATTTTAAAGATTTTATTTATTTATTTGACAGACAGAGAGAAAGGACAAGAGCAGGGAGTAGCAGGCAGAGGCAGAGGGAGAAGCAGGCTTCCTGCAAGCAGAGAACCCAACATGAGGCTTGATCCCAGGACCCTGGGATCGTGACCTGAGCCTAAGGCAGATGGTTAACCAACTGAGCCACCCAGTGCCCCATCACACTGAAATATTATCCAACTATATAGTAAGCATTCTTTTGTGGTTACTGTGAACTTGAAATATTGTTAATGCAACTGCGGAAATAAATTTTTAATTTAGTTAATTATAGTTAATTTAAGTTTATATTTTAAAACTGATGCTAGATATTGTGTTAAATACTTTTCCTTTAATATGACTCTATCATTTTGGTCAAACTATTTTTTTCAACCACTGCAACATGGAAGCCATCATTATTAGGGCATAATAATGGGCATATTGTCCAGTTCTAGCCATTGTCAAAGGTTTATTTCAGTGTCAGAAAGGTTTTGCTAGTCAGTGACAGAACATTGTAATATGTTTATTTGAATATTTTATGTGTGGAGCATAAGTTACAGTACACCTATATAAATTAAAATTTGTCATTAAATTGAAATATTTATTATTTTAACTGTCATATAATTGAATCATTTTTCCAGTTTATTTATCTCTTAACCCACTTGCCCATGAGTTCTTTGAGCTGAAAAGAGGTATTTTTCTGCTCTGTACTTCCAGTGCCTACTAATGTATAAAGTATAGAATAAGAGCTAAATTAACATTTGTTGATTGAGTAGAATCAGGACTCTGCCATGTACCTTTTCCCTTCTGTTGGCCAAACATGCAGTATTGCCACATGCTCTAGATGTCTAGATATGTTATTTATGCAATGTACATCATATCTTGCAAAAAGAGGGGGAAACAGCTTTAATAACAAGGCAATGCTGAAAGAGAGTCTCCATACTTTATATTCCTAGGATGAGTCTTAAATGTTGAGTTCAAATATTCAGGCTGCTATCAGAAAAGGGTGTTATTAATTCCAAGCTTTATACATTTTATTGAGAAGATCTTGATTGTACCATAGAATCAAAACCAATCACACTTAACTTGTCATGACTACAGGCAGTGTGAGAGGTCAGACAGACCATTGGTTCAACCCTGTCTCCTCTACACGATAGTGTTGTAATTTCAGGCAGCCTACCTTCTCTCTCTAAACTTTAATTTACTCACCAGTAAAATGTCAAGGATATTAGGATATTGCCATCTCCTGAGGTCATTGTAGAGATGAGGAAGCATACAGAACACCTAACACAATGCTGGTATGGTAAGGCCTCAATAAACTTTAGCGATTTATATTATGAATAATAAGCAAAGTGTATCTGCTAGAGTATTTGATTGTTATCATCTGATTGTAAGATTACAATTAACTTAAGAAAGAGAAAGTGTCAAGGGAGAAGGGGATGGCATAATTGGATTATAAAACAGCAGAGAACTTAAAAAAAAAAAGACTAAATCAAGAAACAAAAGAAGCAGCGCACCTCTGAGAACTGACATTTTGTAAATAAAATACAGTCTCTTCAAGGTGCCATGATTAGAATGATTCGACTGTAATGATTTTTCTGCCCTGTGCTACTAGGTTAGATATTGAATTCTAAGCTCCTGGTAGACAATCTGATTTATGGGTTTTGTGCCAACCCCTTGGTATGTGGGATGGGGATAGCAGGACTGCAGCATCTTGACTGATAGCTCCTCCAAGAATATTTTCAAGAGGGGTGCCTCAGAGGAGTAGCTTCAAGAGGGGTAGCTCAGTCAGTTAAGCATCTGCCCTCTGCTCAGGTCATGATCCCAGGGTCCCAGGATTGAGTCCCACATTGGGCTCCTTGCTCAACAGGGAGTCTGCTTCTCCCTCTCCTTCTGTCGCTCACTCCACTTGTGCTCTTGCTCTCTCTCTCTCTCTCTCTCTCATTCTCTCAAATAAATAAAATTTTTAAAAATCTTAAAAAAATATTTTCAAAGGAATGTACCCTATCCCTCAAAGTAAAATAGGAGTGCTGCTATCAAAAGAAGAAGTAAGGAATGCTTTGCAAGTAAAAACAATAGATGTCCTCTACACATATTTTTATGATAAACTATAAATTACCTAGTATTTGTATAGGATGTAGATATTTTTCTGTTTGTCTATTTCCTTCCTGTGAAACAGAAATAAAACAGGTGGACAAGCTGCCTGCCAACGGTGTGGTCCTAGAATAAGGATTCTTAGAATGGTAGATCTGGGAGGGATGGTTTATCCAAGGCAATGTACAACATTTGAGCCTGTAGAGAAGTCTGAATTATGATGGAGGGGGTTCCAAGGTCCTAGATGGGAAGACCTGGCCATACAACATGAAACAAGAAAATGAGCAGGAATTAGAGACTGTGAAAATAAAGAGTAAGATGAATTTGGTTTGGAAAAGATCAAGCATCCAGTTCAGAATTAAAGCCATGAATAAGAATAAAATGAAACATTTCTTTGTTTTCTGTTCCCAGAGTATTTCCAATGGCCATAGATAATATGCTTCAAGTGTTCATGTAAAAAGGTTCTACAGGGATGGAGAGATATTAATTCCTATGACTCCAAATAGAAGAACTGGGCCAACTCTTTATCAGACGAAACTGCTGGCTTGTTTCATCCTTGTCTTGATCAGATTCTTTTTATCTTTCATGTGAATTCCTCCATCATCTTTGAAATACTGTTTTCCAAATGCCAGTCTATAAACCTAGACTGAGCTGTGACAACATTTTTACCGACTTGTAGTCAAGTAAAAAAAAAAAAAAAAGGAAAAAAATAAAATTGCTGCAGCAAGATTTTCATAAAACTAAATTTATTCAATTTAAGGGACTTTCTTAAAAAAAAAGGACTTTCTTTCATTCTAAAGTTATATCCTTCTAACATAGTTTGATGTTAAAATATCCTTTCTTTTACAAATTCATGGTGAGAATAAATGGCAGTTTTTAAAAATGTGTTTTTCTTAGCACAATAAATACTGGCAACTCTATATTGTTTTCCTCTCCTTTTTCTTTTATCTTTTTGTTTAAGATAATGGTGATGTATGAAATACAAAATCTGGGAAATATAGTTCTAAGTATTTCCGGGTCTCTCCCCATTCACTTATCACATAGTTCTGCATGGGGAAAGGTGGTTTCTGACAGTACCCATCAGTGGTACGAAACAGAAGTGCCCCTAAGTTTAAATCCTGCTTCTCCACTTACTCGCCCTCTGACTCAGGGCATGTCATTCGGTTTTATCCATAAAATAACAATAATACTTGCACCGATTCCATCATGTTTTTGATAGAGTGCTCAGTAGATGTTAGTTCTAATCATGATCTATGTGTTATTAAGTTCAAGTAATTTTTTTTTTTTTTTGTCTTTCAGTTTATAATTACTCCGAGTGTAGACTTTAAGGACTGGACTTTTCAACTGAATTTTTCTCTCTCAAAATACTGCCTAGATTATGTAGAGCTAGAATTACAAAAGGTGTGCTCATTCAGTGTTGTATGAAACATACAAGCCACCTGTCCCTTAAGATCATGGTCTCAGTATTTGAAAGGTTTGGCTTTTCCCCTGCTGTGCTAGGTCATACCCCTGCCTGCTATTTGGGAGGAGATAGTCCTTAGCAGAGAGTGAAGACATGAACAAAGTTCCCCTCCTCATTGGGGCATCAGTTATAAGTCCTTTGATTCTTTTGGTGTATCAGATCACATACCATCCATAGTTATAGCAGCTCTGTCCTATCAAGACTCAGCCAATAAGGTATTATTATATAAGAGCGCCTGGGTGGCTCAGTGGGTTAAATTAAAGCCTCTGCCTTTGGCTCTTGTCATGATCTCAGGGTCCTGGGATCCAGCCCCACATCAGGTGCTCTGCTCAGCAGGGAGCCTGCCTCACCACCACCTCCCTCCCCCACCTGCCTCTCTGCCTACTTGTGATCTCTCTCTCTCTCTGTCAAATAAATAAATAAAATCTTTAAAAGCAAAGGTATTATTATATAACTTTATGTTCTTTCTGGCCTAAGTACAGGTTGTTGGAACAGGTCAACCAGGATTTGAAAAGAGACAAAGAAATAAATCTGAGGGGGCGTTTCCTTGTTTGAGAAAAGGCTCCTTCTTTAAGTGCTCTCAGCACGCCCATGGGTGTAGTAACAAGAATCTATGATCAGGGTGCCTGGGTGGCGCAGTTGGTTGAGCGACTGCCTTCGGCTCAGGTCATGATCCCGGAGTCCTGGGATCGAGTCCCACATCGGGCTCCTGGCTCCATGGGGAGTCCGCTTCTCACTCTGACCTTCTCCCTTCTCATGCTCTCTCTCACTCTCTCTCTTTCCTAATAAATAAATTAGTAAAATCTTTAAAAAAAAAAAAAAAAGAATCTATGATCAATTTGACGTTAATCTTTGTACAACATGTGAACTTCAGGTTGGGGTTAATTTTTTTAGCTATGGATTTATTTTTGGATATGCATGTACGATTTCTCTCACACAGTTTGTTGAAAAGACTACTCTTCCATTGAATGCCTTTGCACCATTGTGAAAAACAAAAAAACAAAAACAACAGTTGGTTATACTTGTATGTGGCTAGTTCTGGGTTCTCTGCTCTGTTCCATGGATCTAGTCTGTCTCCACCAATACCCTATAGTTCTAATTACTGCACATCTTGAAATCAGAGAATAATTCTTCCCATTTCTTTTTTTTTTCCCCAAAGTTATTTTAGCTATTATAGTTTCTTTGCTTTTCTATATGTTTTGGAGTAAACTTATCTATATTGGCCAAAAAAGGGGACTTTTACAAAAAAAATCCTTGCTGATATTTTTATAGGAATTATTTGGGGAGAATTAACATATTTTACTATGTTGAGTCTTCTAATCCAAGAACACAGAATCTTTCCATTTATTTAGAACTTGGATTTCTCTCACCAGCATTTTTTTGCTTTCAGCATACAAGTCCTATACATGTTTTGTCAATTTACACACAAGCTTTTCATTTCTTTTGAGCAATTATAAATGGTATTGTATGTTTCCATGCGTTTAGTGTTAGTATATAGAAATACAGTGAATTTTTGTATGTTGACCTTATATTCTGTGACTCTGCTGAATCAACTTATTATTTCAAGTCTTCTTAAAGATTCCTTGAGATTTCCTACATAAACTCTCATCTCATCTGTAAATAGTTACAGCTTTATTTCTTCCTTTCTAACCTATAAGACTTTTATTATTTTTTTCTTGTCTTACTTCCATTACAATGTTGAATATCAATGGTGAGAGCAAACATCCTTGTCTTGTTTCCTCTTTCAGATGGAAAGCACTCAGTCTTTCACCATTAAGTACAATGTTAGCTGTAAGTTTTCTAATATATGTTCTTTATCAAGTTAAGGACGTTCCCCTCTATTCTTAGTTTTCTGAGGGTTGTAATCAATAATTGATGTTAAATTTTGTCAAATGCTTTTTCTACTTCAATTGATAGAGTTATATGATCTTTCTTCTTTAGCCCGATAAAAGGTAGGTAATATTGGTTTTTCAAAATTGAGCCAATCTTGCATCCATGTAATAAACTCCAGTAGGTCGTGGTGCATAATTCCTTTTATGTACTGCTTAATTTTGTTTGATAATAAGTTATTAAGAATTTTTGAATCTGTATTCATGAGTGATACTGTTTGTAGTTTAGGGTTTTGTTTTTGCTTTTCTTACTTTATATGGTGTTTGTCTTTTTTATTTTTTTAATCAGAGAATGAGGGGAAATGTTTTCTCCTCTTCTGTTTTCCACAAGAGACTGAGTAAGATTGATATAAGCTCCTTAAACATTTGGAAGAACTCTCCAGTGGAACCATGTGGTACTGAAGAATTCTTTTATGGAAGATTTCTAATTATAAATTCAATTTCCTTAGTAGTTAGAATAATCAAATGATCTGTTTCATGTTAGGTGAGTTACAGAGGATGCATTTTGAGGAATTGGCTCCATTTTATCTAGGTTGTGAAATTTATGGCTGTAAAATTTCTTATAGTATTGTTCCCTTACATACCTTCATTTCTGTGGGGTTTATAGTGATATTTCCTGTTACATTCATGATCCCACTGAGATTAATGATTTGTTTCTTCTCTCTCTGGTCAGTTTTGTTAGAACTTTGTCAATTTTCTCAAACTTTTCAAAGAACCAACTTTTTTCTTCACTGTTTTTCTATTTTCAATTTCATTGATTTTTGCTCCTATGTTTAATATTTCTTCAGTTTTGGATAAATTCTGCTCTTTTTTTCTAGTTTCTTGGAGGTGAGAGCTTATATTATTGATGTGAAACTTCTCTTTTCTAACATAAGCATTTAGTGTTATAAATTTTCCTTAGTAATATGTTAGCTGCATCCCACAAGTTTTAAATATTCTATTTTCATCTTATTTAGTTCAATATCTGTGTGCATGTTTATTTCTTTGTTTATTTTTTCCTAATACACTATCTGATCCATGGACATTTAGAGGTGTATTGTTTGGCTTCCAAGTGTTTGGAGATGTCTCTGTTATATTTCCATTATTAATTTCTAATTTGGTTTCAATGTTGACAGAGAATATATTCCATACGGCTGCAATATTTTTAAATTTGTCGAGGTTTGCTTCATGGCCCAGGGTATAAACTATCTTTGCATGTGGTCCCTACACTCTTGAAAAGAATGTGTGTTCTGCTGTTGTTAGGTGGAGTATTGTATAAACATTTATTAGATCTTGTTCGTTAATGGTATTGCTAAGTTCTTCCATATACTTGATGATTTTCTGTCTGGTTGTTTGTCAATTGTTGAGAGAGGGATGTTGAGATTTCCAACTACAATTGTAGATTGTCTGTTTCTCTTTTCAGTTCTTTGAGATTTTCCTTCATATAATTTACAGCTCTGTTTTTAGTTGTTGAAATTACAATCACCATATCTTTCTGATGAATTGATCATTTTATTATGTCATGTCCCTTTCTGTCCTGAGTATTGCTCGGAAGTCTATTTTAGCTGACATCAATATGACCACTCCTGCTTTCTTTTGATTAAATTTTTGGATTATATATCTTCTTTCATCCTATTAATTCAAACATACCCATATCATTATATTTGAAGTGAGGTTCTTGTAGATAGCATGTAGCTGGGTCATATTTTTATCCATTCTGTCAATTCCTGTTTTTTAAGGGGTACATTCAGACCATTTACTGTTATTAATCATTGATATGTTAAAGCTTAAGTCTTCCATTTTATTTTTTGTTTTGCTTGTTCTTTCTGATTTTTGTTTGCCTGTTTCTTTTACCTGCCTTCTTTGAGATAACTGGACATTTTTTAGAATGCCATTTAGTTTTATCTACAGTGTTTTTAAGTATATCTTTTTGTATAGCCTTTTTAGGGGTTGCTCCAGGTATGTGTTAAACGCATATAGTTTATTAAGGTCTAAAGGTATAGGCATTATACCAATTTAAGTGGAGTGTAGAAACCTTACCTCCTTTTATGTCCCTTTACCCTCACCCATTTACAACTGTCTTGAATATTTCCACTACATATATGGGAAACCATATTTGTGGTTGTAGTTTTTGCTTCAACTATCAAACATATTCAGAAAATTCATAAGAAGCAGAATCTATTTGTATTTATCCATATTTTTATATTTTTGTATTCTCTTCCTTCCTAATATTTCAAGAGTCCTTTTTTTATCATTTCCTTTTTGTTTGTTTGTTTGTGGGGTTTTTTTTTGTTTTTCATATCTGAAGATCATATTTTATTACATAATCAGTAATAAAAAATTTATTAATGGGATAAACTCTCCAGTTAAGGTCAAAGATTGCCATTTTGTTTTTTGTGGGTTCTTTAATTTAAATTCAATTAAGTAACATATAGTGTATTATTAGTTTCAAATGTAGAGTTCAATGATTCATCACTCTCATGTAATACCCAGTGCTCATTACATCACTTGCCCTCCTCAGTGTTCATCACCCTTTTATCCCATCCCCTCACTTTCCTCACCTCCAGCGACCCTCAGTTTATTTCCTACCATTAAGAGTCTCTTATGGTTTAACTCCCTTTCTAATTCTGTCTTGTTTTATTTTTCCCTCCTTTCCTCTATGATCTTGTTTTATTTTTTAAACTCCAAACATGAGTAAGATCATATGATAATTGCCTTTCTCTGATTGACTTATTTTTCTTAGCATAATACCCTCTAGTTCCATCCATGTCATTGCAAAATGGCAAAATCTCATTTTTTTGATGGCTGAATAGTATTCCATTGTATATATACACCACATCTTCTTTATCCACTCATTTGTCGATGGACATCTGGGTCTTTTCATAGTTTAGCTATTGTGGATCATTTCCTTTTCCTTTGGAGAACTTTGTTTAGCCATTCTGTGTCATCTGTGTGTTGACATTTGTTGATTATCTTGTCTTATTCAGATTGACATCATCCTGGTTCTTGGTATAACAAGTGACTTTTTTTTAATAGAAACATGGTCATTTTGGAAATTATAAGGCTATGGATATCACTTAGATTATGTGTTCTGTCAGGCCTCCTCTGACACCACTCTACCTCATTAAAGTCAAGTACAGGTGAAAGTCCAGGTTCCCTACTGGGCCTCCATTATGGTGGTAGTGGCACATCACAGTTAATGCTGAGCTGAGAGGGAGTTCTGTCTCCCCACTGGATGTCCTACTAATTTCCCCTTGCCAAAAGAAGGAGGGGCAGCCCCACTGACACTGTGTGTGGGGTGCAGAGATGAAGGGTGGTCTTTTGGCCTTATTACTGCAATGGGGATGGAAGACCAGGTTCTCCAAAGAGGAAGTCTCACTGAGGCCACAGTGGGAGGGCTCCTTGTCCCTTGGTTCCTTCTCAGACATCACACTGATGGAGGAGGGGCTACATGCGTTCTACTCGGTAGAGGTTTATATTCCACACTCAGTATTTGTTGGGGGGGGGGGGGTCAAGGGAGTTGGCTTAAGAGGTCTTGTTATCTTCTAGAAGTTTTCTGTCTTGCTAGCCTAATCCTTTCCTCCTCCTTTGGCTAGATGGAGTGGGGTTTTTCTTAGGGCTTTTTCTGTTTGCCTGTAGGCGATACCAGGTTCCATCTTCTGCTCTCAATCAGGGATATATAACATCACAAAACAAACACAAGGACTCACCTGCACATGGTTCTTCCATCCTGAAGACCCTACCCGATCTGCTGTTTGCTCTCCACATTTCAGAATATAAGCATGTTTTTTTTTTTTTTCTAATGTCCACACAGGTCAGTTATTATTACAGGGAAAATGGGGAAAAATACATCTACTCCATTTTCCTGGAAATGGAAGTTGCAGTTTTTTTTTCCTTCTTCACATTTTGTTCCTTTGGCCCTTCACTATTATTCAATAAAAACTTGTATTTTGATTTATCTGTTACATCTCATAAACACCTAATTTATGACATACACACTTCTACTTCTTATATCTTTCACCTACTCATTTCTCTATATTCACCAAACAGATTAAGCTAACTTAATTAATTAATTAATTAATGTATTGCAACATGAAATGAAAATCACCTTTAAAAATATCAATTACAGGGGTGCCTGGGTGGCTCTGTGGGTTAAAGCCTCTGCATTCAGCTCAGGTCATGATCTCAGGGTCCTGGGATCGAGCCCTGTAGCGGGCTCTCTGCTCAGCAGAGAGCCTGCTTCCCCCTCTCTCTGCCTGCCTCTCTGCCTACTTGTGATCTATCTCTGTCAAATAAATAAATAAAATCTTTTAAAAAATAAAATTAAAATATCCATTACAAAGTGAATTGTTATTTGCCTATGATTTTTCCCTTGATACCAGGAGCTGGCATGTTAGATAAAATTCTCTAGCAGATGTAAAGAAAAGTGGAAAAAATCATAAAGGTCTTTTCCTCATTTTTTTTTAATAAGCAGATACTTATTTGTTGAGATATCATCAATTTAATCCTGTCTAAACACAGAAATAAGAGCTGAGACTCAAAATTCTAAAAGTTCGTAGCAATTTATGACTTAAAGTTCGTAAGCAGACAATATTACATAACTTTTAATTACCTAATTAGTGGTAGAAGTATCTTAAGCTGTCACAGCTTCAAATTTTAAAAGCCCAATTCCTGTCAAACAAGCTGACATCCATGCACTTCCCAAACTACCTCTTCCGTGATAATTCCACATAGTCATTTTTGTGTTTCTTTATTTCACTGTGACAGCTTCAACTTTTATACTTTCAGGGGGACCACTGGCAGAAAGTTCCAACAGTTTTTTGGAACAAAGCAAGTTCCCGAGCTTGAGCAGAGGAGGGGAAGAGGGAGAAGCAGACTATCTGCTGAGCAGGGACTCCAATGTGGGACTTGATCCCAGGACCCAGAGATCATAACCTGAGCTGAAGGTTAACGCTTAACCCACTGAGCCACCCAGATGCCCCTATTTTATTTTCATAATTTTATTTGTATTTCCCATACTTGTAACTCTCTAAGGTTTTCTGAGGTACAGATAATACCAGTTCTCCAGTCCGTCATTGTGCTTATAGTCACAGGTGCACCCTGAGAGGGAAGCCTCAGAATACAGGAAGCTTTACAAGGAAAATGCCAGTGGAAGAAATCTGGGCTTGGAAAGCTCAAGATTTTTGGTTTCAAGACAACAAATTGTGAAGGCTTGTGAGCAGAGTAAGCCTGAAGTGTGGGGCTTGTGTTCAGATCTGGATATCATCATCTACGTATCCCTCAGGTACTTTTCCCTCCTCTGGTACTTTTAATGGTGATATTTGACAACCTACATCAGCTAATTGTATCTTCAAGCCTGGAACAACAGTTTTACTTCCAAACATCAAAAGGTAATTTGATAGAATGTAATAGAATATGACTTTGTCATATTTCCATGTGCAGTATTTCCAGTACTAGGTTTTCTGGCTTATAGTCTAAATTAAATTTCAATCAAGCCTCTCTGAATGTTTTTCTCCAGTAAGGAGCTGTGTTAAGATGGGAGAGTAGAGTATTCCTGGGGGACAGTGGCATAGACATAGAAGGAAAAGCTGGAATGAGGGGCACCTGGGTGGCTCAGTCAGTTAAACATCTACCTTCAGCTCAGGGCATGATCCCAGGGTCCTGGGATTGAGTCCCACATCAGGCTCCTTGCTCAGTGGGAAACCTCTGCCTGCCACTTCCCCTGCTTGTTCACTCTCTCTCTCTCTCTGACAAATAAATAAACTCTTAAAAAAGAAAAGAAAAGAAAAGCTGGACTGAACATTTGAATGAGAGCTAAGGGTTCAGGATGACTAATA
Organism: Nasua narica; assembly: GCA_028533885.1. NCBI lineage: Eukaryota > Metazoa > Chordata > Mammalia > Carnivora > Procyonidae > Nasua > Nasua narica. The sequence goes on along the minus strand of CM052798.1, from coordinate 102,971,830 downwards.
AGCAAGACCAGGTGGACAGGATCCCACTGGAGTGTCAACAGATACACAGTGTAGAGGAAAGGCTTCTAGACCTAAAAGATCACTGTCAGCCTGAGGTGTAGACACCAGTCATCAGCCAGGCTTGAAGGGTCAGAATTAGCAGTAAGGAGTCTTAGAACCTGGAGAAACAATAAGCAGAAAAGAATGAAACAAGGAGACAAGAACCCATAGGGATGACTCAGGAAATATACAGGACACGAACAAAGGAGGAGACCTTGAAAACAAACCATGTCTGGCTGGCTCAGAGGTCTACACAGGCTTCTTATAAAGATGATAACCAAATCTGGAACACAATGAGCCTGGGGCTGGTAGGTAAAAATCAAGTGTAATCCCCTGTCTGGGATCAAGAGACCAAGTTCTGGTGGGCACAACACTTATTTATTCATTTTTTTATTCAGATACAACACAGAATTTATAATGTGCCCGATAATATTCTAGGTTCTGAGGATAAAACAGTGTATGAAAATGGATAATTCTCTGTCTATGATTTATATTTTATTGAGAAAGATAATAAAGAAGTGACAAATACTACAGATCATAATTTTGAGTAGTGGTTAAGTGCTAAAAAAAAAAAATACTGAGTACAACCTCTCTAGGAAGAAGAAGTTTGGGGGGGGGGGCATTAAAACCAGGGAAATTGCTATGTGATGATCCCATGGAAGAGTGCTCTGAAGAGAACAGTAAGTGCAAAGGTCCTGTGGCAATACTAAGTATGGCCTGCTTGAGAAACTGCAAGGTCAGCATGCTGAAAGCCAAGGAATCAAGGCAAGGCTGACAGGTGAGGAGTTTGGAGAAGCAGTGGGCAGATGTTGAAGGGCCTCACAGGCCTTGGCTTGGAGTTTGTATTTTATTGTTGAGATGTTTTTCTCATCTACTCTTCTAAAATTAAACCCCACCACTTCTCAGTTACCACAGATTTTCACTCTGTGCCTTATAACTATTCATTATTGTCACAGGCAGCATAGCCACTCTAGGCAAACAGTCAAAATCAGCTATCACTCTCCCTGTGGGACTCTTGGTCACAAGTCCATTTCGCTGTCTCCACAACCCACAGAGGTCTCTAAATGACAGTGCTGGAACCCACCATGAAATGTCTAATGCCATGTGCACGTGTCATTACAAAGCCCAAGTCCGGTCTAGATATTTAAGTGGGCCAGATGGGCGCATTCCTCAGATGTCTGCAAATACGCAATTCCCACAGCTCATTTTATATTTTCAAGTGCATTCTTCTGAATTTAAAAAGAAAAAAATATAGGGGGATTGTTTTGAAGGCCCCGAATTTTTCTGTTTAAAGTTATGGTGAGAAAATGGATTTATATGCTTTCCTGGATATAAAATATAACCAGAAAAGTAAAGAAAAAAAATCATTTCCATGCCACGATAGGAAATTCAGAGTTTACACACCTGATAAGGATATTTGTATTATAATTAATTAACAAACATTGTTAGAACTGGATAAGCAATTGTGTTCGGTTTTCATTTTGGAACATTTAGCCATGGAGACCTTCTGGATCCAACACTATTTAGCCATTCATTTTTATAGACTGAAGTGTGTCATCTAGCCCTACTACCTTCCATAAAAATATTTCAAGTTCCAGTATCTTGATTTTTGCTTTCTTATCAAAATAATGGCCATTTGCTAAATGGCACTAAAGCAATATGGCATTGTTCTTGAGAAAATACAGACTATGTAGGTGTGAGGAATGGGGTTTGTGGACACAAATAAACTAACTTGTCTCCTGGTTCCATTACTGTCTAGTTGTGTGATCTTCACTGTATTATTTCAACTTTTCATTCCTTGGTTTCCACATCTGTAAAACAAGGTTAAAAAACCCACCTCAGGGTGCCTGGGTGGCTCGGTCAGTTAAGCATCTGCCTTCAGCTCAGGCATGATCCCAGGGTCCTGGGATTGAACCCCGTGTCAGGCTCCCTGCTCAGCTAGAAGTCTGCTTCTCTCTCTGCCTGCCTCTTCCCCTGTTTGGTCTCTCTCTGCTTTCTCTGTCAAGTAAATAAACAAAATCCTTAAAAAGAAATACCCACCTCATAATGTTGTGAGGACTGAGATGACACAGGGCCCTCAAAATAGAGTAAGGGCTTCATCAATGGTAGTTTTGTAATAATTACAGATTTACAGAAAGTTGCAATAAGAGGGTGGCAAGGTCACTTGGTTTCCTTTGGTGGCTTCATCTTACCAAATTTAATGGGGAATTGATATCACTACGGTGTATGTGTATAGATCTGTGGATTTTATCACGTGTGTGGATTCATATAATCACCACCATGACCAAGATACAGAACTATCCCATCATTCCAAAGGGCTCCCACATGCTACTCAAGAAAACACACCCCCATCACCCCAGCACTCACCATCAGTAGTCAACCACTACTGATCCGTTTTCCATCTCTGTAATTTTGTCATTACAGAAATGTTTTATATAAATAGGATAACACAATATGTGACCTTCTAAAATGGACTTTTTTTCACTATGCATAATGCCTTTGAGATCTATTCAAGTCATGGCATGTATCGCCAAGTTTAGGTTTTTTTTTAAATACATCATGCAGTGCTCACCATGATAAATCTAGTTACCACTTATCACCATACAACATTATTACAATATTATTGACTGTATTCTTTATGTTGTACCTTTCATCTCCATGACTTAATTACTTATAACTGGAAGTCTGTACCTCTTAATACCCTTCTTATATTTTGTCCATTCTCCCACCACTCCCTTCTGGCAACTACCAGTTTGTTTCTGTATTTGAGTCTGGATCTGCTCTGTTTACTTATTTGCTCATGTTTTGTTTCTTAGACTCTACATATAAGTGAAATCACAAAGTATTTGTCTTTCTCTGACTTATTTCACTTAGTATAATATCCTTTAGGTCCATCCATGTTTTTGCAAATGGCAATATCTCATTCTTTTTTATAGTTGAGTAATATATATATATACTCAATATATATATATATATATATATATATATATATATATATATATATCTCACATCTTTATCTAGTCATCTATCAATGGACATTTGGGGTGTTTCCATATCTTAGCTATTATAAATAATGCTGTAATGAACATAAGGGGTGCATATATCTTTTTGAATTAGTGTTTTTATTTTCCTTGGGTAAATATACAGTTGTGGAATTACTGGATTTTATGGTATTTCTATTTTTAATTTTTTGAGGCACCTCCATACTGTTTTCCACAGTGATTATACCAATTTACATTCCTACCAACAGTACATGAGGATTTCCTTTTCTCTAGATCCTCACCAACACCTCTTAGTTCTTGTCTTTTTTTTAAAGATTTTATTTATTTGACAGAGAGAGAGATCACAAGTAGGCAGAGAGGCAGGTGGAGGGGGGTGCAGAGGGGGGGGGCCAGGAAGCGGACTCCCCACTGAGCAGAGAGCCCGACTTGGGGCTCGATCCCAGGACCCTGAGATCATGACCTGAGCCAAAGGCAGAAGCTTAACCCACTGAGCCACCCAGGTGCCCCTGTTCTTGTCTTTTTTTATCTAGCCATTCTAGCAGGTGTGATGTGAGATCTCTGTGCTTTTGATTTGCATTTCCTTGATGATGAGTGATGTTGAACAACTTTTCATATGTCTGTTGGCCATCCAGATGTCTTTTGAAAATGTCTACTCAGATCCTCTGTCCATTTTTAAATTAGATTTTTGGGGGAGTTTTGGTATTGAATTAAGTAAGTTCTTTATATATTTTGTATTTTAACCCCTTATTGGATATGTCATTTGCAAATATCCTTCCCACTCAGTAGGTTATCCCTTCATTTTGTTGGTGGCTTCCTTCTCGGTGTAAAAGCTTTTTATTTTGGTGTAGTCCCAATAGTTTATTTTTGCTTTTGTTTTCCTTGCCTGAAGAGACATATCCATAAATATGTTGCTAAGGCCAATTTCTAAGAGATAACTGTCTATGTTTCCTTTAGGAGTTCTGTGGTTTTGGGTCTCACATTTAGGTCTTTACCGATCGTTTGTTTCTTTTTATTGCTGAATAGCATTCCATGATATGTAAGTGCCATTTTTTTTAACCATTCATGTATTGAGGGATATGTCAGTTGTTTCCAATTTGGGGCTATTACAAATAAAGCTACTTATGAACTATCCTATACAGGTGTTTGTCTGAATACAAATGCGATTTTTCTGAGATAAATTTTCAGGAGTATGATTGCTGCATTTTGTGAATGTTTATAATAATTTCCTTACTGTTATGCATCACAAAGGTACAATTGTAGCACCACAAATGATTGTCAATAAATTCCATTAAAGGCAAAGAGAAGATGAAGAGGGAAGGAGAGGATATGAAAGATAGCTCTGAGTGTTTTAAGAGTTGGACATGCATATGGCATACATCACTTTTATCTACATTCCATTGGCCAATATCAGTCACATAGTCTCTACCTAACTGCAAGGGAGGTTAGGAAATTCAATTGTCTAAGAAGAGGTAATGGCTATGCTCGCTTCCGCAGCACATATACTAAGAAGAGGTAATGGAGAATCTACCTGGCTAGGATTTGTGTCAATAGTGAACAGCATCTGTGAACAGATGGAAAAATAGAACATTTTGTTTTTGCTATCAAAGCCTTGTAGGCTGAATAAAGTCTAGCTTGAGGAAAACTCAGTAGCAATCCCTGAATCACTTCCTATGAAGACATCTGAGAGAGTTAAAGAAAAGGTAATGACACTTGTAATGGTACCAGTCAGGGTTTATTGGTAGTTATGATCATTAAAGCAGTTGACACATGCTGCATGTATTAAACTCTCCTGACTGGAGGCAAGTAATCTTTGGAAGGTACAGGAATGGAGAGGAAGTACAGAAAGAAGAGGTGGAAATGCACCAAGACCAACCTCTCTCGCTGCCTCTCAGGAGCCATTCTCATTCTACAAGCTATAGCCAGGCTGAAACCAAGTGAGCTGGGATCAGCAAACCACAGCCCGCACATCACACCCAGTGCTCTGCCTGTTTTTTGTATAGCCTGGGTGCTAAAGATGAGTTTTAAATTTAATGGGTCGAAAAAAAATTCAAAGGAAAGAATGCTATTTTGTGACACTGGAAAATGTACGAAATTCAATTTCCATTGTCCATAAATAAAGTTTTGTCAGAACACAATCATACTCATTTGTTTATGCATTGTCTATCGCTGCTTTCACACTATAGTGACAGAGTTAAATGGTTGCAACAAAGGCTGTCTGCCTAAAGACAAAGCCAGAATTATTCACTATCTGGCCCCAGTGTGCCAACTCCGAGTATAAACCATCTGGGTCTAATAGTTTTCAGCGGTTTTAAAAATATTGTTAAGTTCATGGAAGGCTATGCTCCTTTTAAAGCCAACTTTATTTAATGGCTTTTTCACACTGGAAAAGTAGCGTTGCTATTTTTCTAAAGATCCACTTTTAATAGACCCTTTTCAGCTACTTGTCACAAAAGCAGTCATCTGAGAATTAACAATCCCATTCCTGAGCTTGAAGGGATAATGATATTGTCCCCGAAATCCATCAGCATTGACCCTGGAGTCCCTGGTTTGGAAAGAGAACCGCAACACATCCTGCTTTGAAGAATCTTAAAATATTACATAACCGTAGCATAACAGTGTTATATGACTGGAAACCTTTAAGTACCATGAAAAAGATTTTCCCCAGGCATAAAGTGTACAAGTTTTTAACTGTATTTAGAAATTTTCAACTTTTCCAAACTTACTTGTTTCCTCATTGAGCAGCCAAGTTCAAAAGAGTGTCAGTAGAAAACAAACTTTTCTTTAAAAAAAGTTCCCATCCTGTCTGTGTTCTGAAATACTTCATCTTTTTAAAATAACCTGCAAAGATTCAGCATTAAAGTCACAATTTACAGAAATGAACAATTAGCACTTGGGTTATTTTGATATGCAGGGAAAAGCACGTGAATCTTTTCTAACACCTTAGGAAAACTACTGCATTTCATGACTTTTTAACAACTCGCAAGATTTTTGTTCTCCACATCTGATTTTGCTTTTTTAAATGTGTAATTGGTGAGAGTCCTGGCTTGGACAGCCCACGACCCAAATTCCCCTCTGGTACTTACATTATGTGACTTTGAGTCAATCACATGATGGGGCTCATACAACACCCACTCCACAGGATATTGTGGGAATTAAATGGGACGCAGCCTGGAAAGTCCCTTCCTCAGTGCCTGGCATTTAGAATATGGTCAATAATATTGTCTATGATTAAGGATTGTTGTTGTCTCACTGGAGCATGGACGGAGCAATGAGAGTCTTCTGTTTTGTTGCTGTACCAAACACCACGGATGCATGGTTATAACTTGTAGAAATAGGGCCAGAGACAAATAACAGTTATCATCAAAACCATCTGTCAGTGGAGTAAGCACATTCCAACAGAAAGAGCTTCTTCTGTTTATCAAGGCAGTGGCTAAAATATATCAATTAGATGGACAGAAATATAGATATTAACCCAAGTCCATGAAAACAATCATTTTCCATTAAGCTCTCTTAAACTCCTAGGAAATCTTAGGATTTATCCAGTTCAACCACCTGGATCATTAAGTCATTCTGTCCCTCCCCATGATAAGTAAAGCACCAACCTTTGAGGCAAACCATTTCCATTTGAGACTATTTCTTTGACTGGGGTGAAAAGGGTTTCTTTGGTGCCTACATTCTTTGGACCAAGTTCCACACTCCAGAGCCCAACCTTGACCGATCTTCGAATATTTTATGAGATCGTCTACACTGCTGTTGTATTAATTTCTCCAGTCCCTTCCACTGTTCATCACGCTACAGGATCAGTGGGGCCTTCAGCATCCTGGCCACACATCCTATTGTGCTTCAAGTACCACACAGCTCCTTTCTTTGTAAAATAGCTCACCTGCCCTGGACTCTGGCTTCTGGCAAAGGCACAACCACATAAATTTACCACACTGTGTAGCTAGAGTAAAGTATTCTAAATATGTTCTCCAGCCCATTCTTATGTTTGAGAGCACATTTCTTTTTTTTTTTTCTTAAGATTTTATTTATTTACTTAACAAAGAGAAAGAGAGAGCACAAGCATGGGGAGCAGAGAGAAAAAGAGAAGCAGACTGCCTGCTGAGCAGGGAGCCTGACGTGGGGCTCCATCCCAGGACCCTGAGATCATGACCTGAGCTAAAGGCAGATGCCCAACTGACTGAGCCATCCAGGTGCCCTTGAGAGCACATTTCAAGGCAAAATTATTTTAACTCTTCCCTGGGTTCTGTTCTGCACATCAGAATCACGTACCAGCCATATTGGAAGGCAGAGTGAGAAACTGCAACCACAGGGTGCTGGCCTGGAGAATTTAAACCTGGGTGTCCTGTTGACTCAATTCTCCTTACAACTAAATCGATATGCTTTTCAACATTAATTTCAACAGGATGGCAAAAAGTCTGAAGTTTTACCCTACTTGCACGCTAGCAAGCGAGCTTGCCACAGTGTTGGGGAGGCTGCCAGATGCCATGAGATGCCTGGGTCAGAGACAAGGGAGCTTATGACATCAGGCCCAGCAAGCAGCCCAGGCTTCACATTCCTGTGATTTCCATTTGCCTCTCTGGTCCCCTCAGGACAGGATGGACTGGCACAAGCGGATGCTGAGGACTTAGCAGGTGTACACCACAGCTGCAAACCCCAGAGCTAAAACATTGCCCAATCTTTCATAATGGGCTGCAAGCAAGCTTACCTAACTTTTATCCTGGAGGAAGATGTAATCTTTATTACAGTGGGCAGCAAACAAACTTGCCCTCCATTCCATTGGGGTCACTATCTCTATTTTCCAAAGCCGTTTATTATACAATCATCTTTAAAAAGGGAATCTAAAACAAAAACTGTCAATGCCTCTGCTCATAAGACATACAAAGCCAAGAGACCCATGGAGAATGGTCTCCCAGTACATTGCAGGAATTCACTTAATTACTCCAGAACATTAAACCATTCAGTAAGTGTCTATTGAATCAACACTGTGTGTTCCACATTTGCCTGGGGACTGTGGAGGGTGAAAGATTCAACTTGAACCAACCAGGGGCAGATTCAAGGAACTTAGAACTTAGATTCTCTTGATTCAAGGAACTTAGAAGTGATCAAGGACTACTTGACTCACAACAAGGAAGAATGCTACTTGACCCACCACAAGGAAAAATATTCTAGGAAATAATATAAGCTAAAGTTAAACTAGGAATAATTCATTCATTCACAAAAATTAATATTAAATGTTTAACATAAACATTAACATTTACTTAATGTTCATTATAAAACAGGTACTAATCTGGGCCCTTTACATATATTAAAACAAGCATATGGAGTAAATCTTAATATTATCCCTATCTTACAGTTGTGAAAATAAAGGCAAAATATATAAAGTGGCTGATCACAGGCACACAGCTAGGAACTCGTCTTGATGCTCAGGCAGTGCCCACAGAGACTGCAGGTTTACTCAGAGCACTGCACTCCCTGTCTTGATAAAAGCTGGACAAGAGCAGGGACAATCTCCGTTTCCAAAAACTTTCGATCTACTAAGTAGGATACTTGCTCATGGCTATTCACTTGATGAAAGGGGGGGGGTACTTTTGATAAGAAGACCAGCTCAGGGGCGCCTGGTGGCTCAGTTAGAGGTGACACCTCTGCCTTCGGCTCAGGTCATGATCTCAGGGTCCTGGGATCAAGCCCCACATTGGGCTCTCTGCTCAACAAGAAGTCTGCTTCCCCCTCTCTCTCTATCTGCCTCTCTGCCTGCTTGTGATCTCTCTCTCTGTCAAATAAATAAATAAAAATCTTTAAAAAAAAAAAAAAGACCAGCTCAGAAGCAATCACAATAACACAAGCAAGAATTAATGCCTGCTTGGGGCGCCTGGAAGGCTCAGTCATTAAGCATCTGGTTTCAGCTCAGGTCATGATCCTGGGGTCCTGGGATCAAGTCCCACATCAGGCTCCCTGCTCAGAGGGAAGCTTGCTTCTCCCTCTCCCACTTCCCCTGCTTATATTCCCTCTCTCTGTGTCTCTCTCACTCTCTGTCAAATAAATAAATAAAATCTTAAAAAAACGAATTAATGCCTGTTCAAACCAACCAGGGGCAGAAGAAATGGAGGGAAGGGCACAGAAAAGATACAATGGAAATAGAATTAATGAGATGAGTGACTAATTGGATGTTGGAAGTGAAGGAGAAAGAGGTGTTTGTGATGAACTCTGGTGTCTGGCCTGGGGAGCAGTATGCCTGTTATGTCACTGGCCAAGAAAAGTAAGAGCAGGAAGAAGAGCAAGCTTTGGGAAAAGGGGATTGACCCCATTTTGGACAAGCCCTCAGGGGTCAGGGGAGGCCCATGGAGTAGCACTTAGAGTGAGCACAGGACTTGGGCTGCCTGAGAGCAGTTGGCCTGGCTGATGAGTCTGGGGCCATGGGAAGAGCCTCTGTGGCCAGAACAAGCATCATGCTGTCATTCTTTATAATTCGGGGTCCTTGTAACTGGAGGGGGTCTTTGTTTCCTCAGTGCTTAGGGGATGGAGGTGTGTAGGTGTAAAGGTAGAAGCAGGGAGACTCTCACGTATGGAGGTATGTCTGATAGAGTGTGTCCCATAAGGGAGGGACTTGGAAAAGAGCTATCAGTGTGGGGGCTGGAGAGTGCTCCTGCACACATAGGGTTAATTTTCCTGCTAAAATATACATTTGTCTCTAATGTGCACTTGGAGGATAGTATGGATGAGAACAGTGGCCACAGATGGGAAGGCCAATATCCAGTCATGCTAGGTAGATCTTGTCCTGGAGCCGTGGATCACACCCACGATCACATCATTATCCGGTCAACAGCCAGGTATCCTCACGACTGTACATGTGCTGTCCCTCACCACAGGGAAGTAGATTTAGACTGGAGGAGCCATGGAAATCCTTACACTGTCCACCTCAAAGGCACACGGAGGTTGCGATAACACAGAGCTGCTGTCCTGTCTTGTGGGGAGTCGAGTAGTGCCGGAGCGCACGTTGCAGACAGTGTCAGCTGTGGGTAGCCTCCATGAAGCTTCTAAACCTCACCAATCAAGATTAATGTTTAATCCATCAGCTGTTGAAACTCCTAAGAGCTGAGACTTTTTGAGGGTGGAGCAGAGCCTGGCAGCCATGGTGGAGCTGGGGAAGGGCCACCACCTTGGAAGTCTCAAAGATAGGCTGCCACCAACAAGCACTTCAGAGCCCTCACCGAAGTCAAATTATGCTCCAGAAACTGGAGACAGAGTCAGGAGTCAGTGCTGTGCCCTAGAAGGGAGGAATTTCATATTAGTTTGAAAAATAAGACAGTAAAATATTAACTTCTATAAAATATGGAGTTTTTGAGAAGCAATAGAAATTAATAAAAAAGTTTAGGTCTGACATGAAGGATGCCACACGTCTCCAAGGTGGGCACCTCTCTTCTTTGGCAGAAGGCTGAGGAAAGACCAGTGAAGAGTTATCCACAAAGGAGTTTTGGTTACACTAGGAAGGCAGCAAGGACCCACCATTTTTTCACATGCTATGTCCTCTGTCATGAAGATCGTCCCCAGACCACTGCTTCTTCCTTTTCCTCTTCTTGCAAAACACCTACTCATGTTCCCATGCTCATTTCAGGAGTCCCTCCCCCCATCTCACCCCACTGCCCAGGTAGAATTGGCCACTCTCTTGTTTGAGTGCTCAGGTACCCTATATATAGAAATCTTTCATTGAGATTAGTGAACCTTTTTATTTGCATGCCAAATTCCTTCTAGTAAACTCCAGTCCTTAAAGGACAAGGACCTCGTTTTGATGTCAGATTCCTCAGCTCCTGCCACAATGTTTGCTGTAAGATCGGTACTTGACGAAAGGTGTATGGTTGAGAGGCTCACGTTGACCTCCATTCCCACCCGGATTCCCAGAAGAGCAAAGTACAAGGCAGGCAATGAGGCCAATGCTGTATGAACTAGTCTGAATTTCCAGGACCCATTGGGAGAAGGAAAGTGAGGAAGGAAATGAGAAATCCATGTCTGTAACCAAAGGAGACAGGGAGCCATCTCCCACTCAACCAGCCCCCAGTCACTGAAGACCAGACCCTATATAGAGCAGGGGTGGTGGGAAGAAGAAACTGTTTCCAGTCAGAGGGGAAAATGACCAGAAAGAAGGAAGAAGAACCAGCCCATGACTTCTTTGTGGGGAAAGGGTCCCAAGGGCCTCCCTTTCTGTCATTTGACTTTCCCCATCACAGATAAGCCTTTATAGTAAAGTCCCTGAGGTTCGAAAAAAAAAAAAAAGTAAGAAAGTTGGAAGGCCTAGTGGCCAACAAGTATCTCTCTTACCCTGCCTTAAATCCCACCCATCAGAAAGAGAATTTAGAAACATCAAACTCAAATACCTTAGCATTCTGAGGTAAATGGAATGGATAAAGGTTCTCTGTCTAGAACTAGCCTGTAACAGAGGTACCAGCAAAGACACCACCAGCAGCTTCAGTGCCTAGAGTGCCGGCCATGGGCTGTGGGCCTCCCTGGACTCCCTCAGACCATTTTTTGGTCCATGTTAGAGATGACCCTCCAGATGCTAGAAGGATGATTTGGTGCCAACTCCATTCCTGTGGGCATTCTGTGAACTCCAGATTTGGATGGGTCTGCTAAGTTCCACAGTCAGTGCAAAGCCACCATTCCCTCCTCCTGCCAACCTGCTATGGCTTCAGTCCCCACCCCTCCTGGGCTGGCAAGCACATCCTCTCAGCACCTTTCCTGTGTCCTCACCTCCTACACCACACCTCTCCCTTCTCTCTGAGGCTCTCCCTGGGGTTTGCTCTTGGCAGGGTGTGCCCCAGCCCCACCCACTATAGCCAAGCCTTGGCTATCACTCCTGTGGCTTTATAATCCAGCTTTCTGGTGACTGCCAAGGGACTGGGTGCCAGTAAATGAGGCCAGTAGCAGGTGGAAGCCTATCTGTAAATTCTTCCCCTTTCCTGTCCTCATTCCCCCATCACAGATTGCTTGAAAAGGCAGTAGTCTCAGCATCCCTGAAGAAATCTGTGAGACCTGGTAACTTACTTGGGAATACACCAGACTAAAATATATTTGTTCTCTCCCCTTCTGGGCCTCCCCCTTGGGAATACACCAGACTAAAATATATTTGTTCTCTCCCCTTCTGGGCCTCCCCCTACGTTTGCCCTCATCGCAGCTTCCCCAGATTTCATTCCCAGGAAAGTGTGAACTGGGAGCCTGCGGGCTCAGTCTGAGGATGGGAGCCTGGGAGGAAGAAGATTTACTACCCACAGAAAGTACAGTGGGAGTAACAGAAGGACAGATTCTAATACTCTAAAAATACAATGGCTTGGAACTATTCTCATTCTGGACCATTATCATTCTCTAGAGGCCAGATGAGATGAGTTACCTACCTTCAGGCAATCTCAGGGACATCTGGGCACAAGCCCCTGCATGTGGGAACAGAGATACCCATGCCCACTTGCTGTAGAACCTTATGCTAAAGAGACTGAAGGGCAAGATGGGAGAGGGCCTGAGTCCCCTACTCCAGGGGGTCATGGACATGAGGAACATGGCTCCTCAGGAAGCCTAACACAGAGCTTGGCCCCTCTGCCAGACCCTCTTTGAGAATTCCTTCTCTTTCTTTGTGCACATCCCCTGCCAGAGTTGGATGAGAAACCAACATGGAGAACAAAGCAGGCTTCATGTGGCCCAGGGAAAGAGTCACCACAGGTAAGGAGACAGGTGGACCCGGAACCTCATCCAAACCTACTATGTGAAGACCTAGGGTATATTATCTAACAGTTCTATCTTTAGTTTACTTATTTATTAAGTGGGAATGCTCAAACCCAGGGAAATTATGAGAAACTTTGGAATGGGCCTAAGAGATCCCTGAAATGGGCCTAAGAGATCCCTGAGTGTCCTTTCAATGGCACATTGGGCATTGCTCCATGGACATTCAGGGGTTATTGGATTCCACAGGAGTGTGTGTCTTTGACAGTCTCCCATGAGGCTGTTCTACAATTTGGGCAAGTCTACAGAAAATTGATAAGATGCTTATAGACACATTTAATCTTACTAAGGGCAACACAAATCAATTCTGTCTGGTACAGAATATACGTCTCTATACGTTAAATCTGAACTTGAACTAGTTTTTACCTTTCAGCAGTTCCCTTCTTAATTAATGACTTACATAAAATCTTTGATACATGTTCATTTTACAAAAAAGTCATGATTTTACCTTTTTGGAAATTATCCTTCATAGTTATATCAAGACTTAAAAGGGTTTGGGGAGGATTAAATGAGGCTGCATATATAAGTATCTGACATAGAAGGATGTGAAATACAGGACAGCAAAGTCTAATATGGAGTAAAAGTTCACACAGAGGGGAAAGGAAAGGAAGGAGTTGCAGCAGAGTTTCGTCAGAGGCCCTACTGTGTAGTCTCTTCTAATATTGACAACTACCCTGTATGGTAGTCATTATTAATCTGGTATCATGAAGGGGAGCCCTGACCTCTGGATCCTAGAGAACTTGATCCAAGCCAAGATGGTGGCAGGTAAAGCAGAGGAGACCTAAGTCTGTCTGACTCCAAAAATCCATGTTTTTTTCACCAAACTACCTAACACAGGCCAAAAATCAGTGCCACTCCAGTCTGGTGGGAGGGCATATTTACAAATGAAGGTGGACTGTCTGCAAGTGAAGGGGGAGAATGTACTCAGAGCCCTGGGCACCCTGACTCAGAGGGAGCAAGGAGGAAGGGGGGTGAGTAGAGAAGGAAGGTAACAAGGGGACAATACTGAGGACCTCCAGCCTTGGGCAGACACAGGATTTGTTCCCTCAGCCTCCTTCCTACTCCTGCTGTCCAAAAGAGAGCGAGGTGAAAGGAAATTGAAATTCACATTAATTTCATAATTTCATCCAAGCAGGGACATTGACATTTTCAAAGACCAAAAAATGACTCTTCCAGGTCATGGGCAATGTCAGTGAGGAGATGGAATGGAGGACCCCTGACCCCTAGGATCATCTACCTCCCCCCAACTATATTCCCTCTGAAGGTTTTAAAGGGTCATTATTCATCAGAATGGTGAATTCACTGACTGTAATTTATAGTATCATTCATCAAACTGGTGGCCAAGTGGGTTAATTTTTAAAGACTCTAAATCCTGTTTGCTTTTCAAAATAAAGATAAGTATGCAAACCTGGTAGTTAGGGAACAGTCAAGATTGATGCAATATTAATAAATTTTAATTGCTTTATTATTTACATTGACAAAGCAACCAAAGGCCATCAAAACAGAAAGAAAGACAAACCCAAACAAGCTCCATTGTGTTGTTGTGTGCCAATCTGCTTAAAAAAAATAGCTGGGGGCTTTCAATATCTAGCTACACACATCAGTGATATCTCAACCAAACCAACAACTACCTCAGACTCAGTGGCCTTGTAAGTGATTTCTCAGGTTCCTCCCACGTCTTTCGCAGGTAGTAGATGGTTGCTGCTAATCTGGGGTGCTCATCCAATTTATCATTGTGATATTTTAAATTACTATTTCTCTCTCCCCTTCACCTTCCATCTCGTATACCCTGACCAGTGATTTTGAAATATATGGGATTAAAAGAAAAGAAGAAATATATGGGATTTTTCTTGGAGGAGAAACAATGTTCTTAATATGTAAATGGGAACTAAACGTCAAGCTTTAAAGATAGAAGTATATCTTCTAAAATTGTGAAACTAGAGACATTTCCAATAGACCATTTTTCTTCTCCTGACCTTTAAGTTCCATGACCTACCAAAGTTTCATTACAGCCCTCTGAGGAAAAAGTAGCTACATTTTCACCCAAAATGCAGACCCAGGAGTGAGGGAGGGGAATAGGCAACTAATCTAGCCTCTTCATCAAAGACTGCTCCAAATAGCTTTCAAATGACTGTGAAGACAAGTGAACAGCAGATTATGCTTCCCTATGATGAAGAGCTGTAATAACTGCCGAACTTCTTAGAATTCCAGTCTTCACATTTTCCTAAAGGAAATAGAGCATACAAAATACTAAAATGGAGAATAATAATGAATTCTCAGTAATCATACAGCTATCTCTTCTAATTTGCTTAAAAATGATAAATCAGTTTTGATATATTATAAGAAAAAAATTCATCCTACTGGGTGTTAGTAATTAGATATCGTGGAAAAATTTCATTGCCACTGAGTCACTTGGCATTTTGTCATAACCAGTTAAAGTAATCAATTTATTAAAAAATATGCTGTGAACTAAAAAAATTTTTAGGAACAGCATGGTCTTCTTTTTAGTGTTTATTCTTTTTTTTTTTCTTAGTGTTTATGATTGACTCTTACTTAGTCTTACTGAGTGATTAGTCTTACTGAGTAAACCACTTACAATAACCAAATGAGAGGACCAATTTTTATTTTACCAAATATTAGCAGATTATTTGTTTCTAAAAGGGTACTCATTAAAAGATGTATATGGTGTGTGTGAGGTATATGTGTGTGTGTGTATGCCTGTATTCGTGTGTGTGAGTGTATGTGTGTATGAATGTGTGTGTGTCCATGTGCAATTTTTGGTAGTAGCCTGATTAGTCATTATACCTCTACGTATAGGGGGAACTCCAAGTTCTCCCATAGCCATTCTGCTCCTTTTAATCTCTACATAGAAATAAATTGTTTATCACTTGGCCAAAAGCAGGAATAAGAATCATTTTTCCTACAGTGAGTAAATGATAAACAGTAAAATCATCATCATCATCATTATCATCATGTCAACTATGAAGACACCTGTCACAGATCATGCTTTATGTTTGAAAATTAATCTCTGGACACCATCCCAATAGCAACAATATTATCTACTCACCTTAGAGTCAACATAGTCCAATAAACAGCAATGATAAGGCAGTACTGTAAGCATGTGCTAAGAATGAGTACATGAAGAGTGCTGCTATAATTCTACATTTTTATTAATTGTAAGTCCTCTGAAAATAAGGACTGGGTCAATCTCAACTCTGGGTAATAAATTCCCTACCCGAGACTGAAGTACCAAAACATCGTGTTAGCAGTAGAGGACCTTTGGTTATTTTTAAGGAAATATTAAGTCTTTGAGGACTATAACAATTCCTTAACAAATTCAGACAGCATATTCCAGAATGCTATGATTTTAAAGGTATCACTTTATGGCAAGGGCCACCTGGCCATCATTACACACCTCGTTCTGTGACGGTCTGAGTGGGGGTTGTGTTCAGTGGTACTCAAGCACTGCTGTTGGGCTTTACTGAGTGAGTAACTTGCATGTATCTTCATGTCCTGGCAATAGGAAAAGAAGCATTCAAATCTCCTTTTCCTGCCAGCTCCAACTCTACCAACTGACCATTTTACCATGCCAAGAGAACTGGTAAATTCCCCTTGAATTTAGCAGGCACTCACTGACGGCAAAACAAACAAAAACAAAACAAAACAAAAAACCAACAAACAAAAAACAACGGAGAAGCGCATTTCAGATGGAGTTGGCTTAGCTGTCGCACTGCTCTTATTCCAGGCGGACTTCATAGACTTTTTTCCCTACACTTCTCTTTGTTCAAATATCCCAATTTTGTTTTAACTGTTGTAAGTTGACAGCAACCAGGCAGAGAACTATAATAAAGACTACAATGGCGCAGAAGTTTGAATACTTTGGTCTTTATCCTACAGAAAGAATTATTCAATGGGTTCTTTGTTGCCTCTACAAAAGACTAGTTATTTCACTGCTGTGAAATGTGAGTACCCTAACTACCACCATAGTACCACCTAGCTACTATAGATGTGAAATGGAGATATGATATACGCCAACGGGCAACACTGGTCAGGGAGCTCTAGCTAAGGATAAAGGGCTATACTGGACCAAAATGTCCTGTCAATTTCCAAGTCTATTATTTCTATCTTGCTTTCACTGAAGTTCAGGTTAAAATGTCAGACCAAAAATAATGTTTGTGATAAATAAGATTTATCAAAAAAGTATTTTTGAATTACATGCATTCAAGAAGGTAAAACAGCTATAATATATTCTTTATTAGAGTGCAGTAAATTAAAAGCAGCATAAAAATGGTAAAGAATATCTGTTTTGCATTACAGGAAACCTGGGTTTGTTGTGCCCTGGCTTTGCTATACACCAGTTTTATGACCTTGGATAGTTAACCCAAGGCTCGGATTCCTCAGATGTAAAAGAGGAAGGAGAAGAATTGTTTTTTCATAGTTTTGTCGCACAAAACATAGTTTGTCACATAGTTTTGTGGGATGCCTAGCAAACAGTAGCACTCGGTAAGAGTTAATGGTGATTATATTTATTCAATATTTAACTAACATTTATTTATCTTAAAAATATTAGCTGAGGGGAGGAGCAAGATGGCAGAGAAGTAGGAGGTTCGGATAGAGTCGGATCCCAGAAGTTCATCTAGATAGTTAATAAATCATTCTAATAGCCAGCATACTCAACAGGAGAGAGAAGAGAGAAAGAAGAGCAATTCTAGGAACAGAAAATCGACCACTTTTGGAAAGGTAGGACGTTTGAAAAAGTGATTCCAAAGTGACGGGAAGAGAGAACGCGGGGGGAGGGGCTGGCTCCCTGCAGCCGCAGAGCCGCGGAGCACAAAATCAGAACTTTTAGAGTCTGCTCCGCTGAGGGACATTGCTACAGAGGCTAGGCCGGAGGTCTGGCCCTTGCGGGAACAGAGTGGTTTCAGGACCTGTGAGATCATAAAAAGACTGGCGGCGTCTGAGTGAGGCAGAGCTCCCAGATATCGGGGTAGAGAAGTCGACGGCAGAGAAAGAGCCGCGCGGTGCGTTTTCAGCTGGGGCTTACCCTAGACCGTGGCCATGGCCCTTTGAGCGGGGACCACATAAGGCATTCCGGAGAGACCCCCTCCTTCCTCCTTGGGGAGGAGCGGTGTGGCAGTGCTCAGCGGGAATCTGCTGGGTTTGGAGACTCCAGACGGGGCCGTGCACCAGAGATAGAGGCACGCTGCCACCGGTGGCTGAGCTCGGAGCTTGTGCGGACCCGGGAGACGGGAATGATTGACGGCTTTCCTCTGAGGGCATGCTGAGGAGCGGGGACTCCAGCGCTCGGCTCCTCCGGCGGAGACTGGGAGCCGCCATTTGCATTCCCGGCCTCCAGGGAGGTGCGGAAAGAGCTAAGGGAACAAAGTCTCCCAAGAGCAAACCTGAGTGAATTGCTTGGCCCCTCCCTGGGCAAGGGTGGGGTAATTCCGCCTCAGGCAAAGACATCTTAGAATCAAATTGTAAAGGCCCCTCCCCAGAAGATCAGCGGGAATATCCAGGCAAGACCAAGTTCCAAGTTCATCAATCAGTGAGAACTGAAGAACTTTTCTCTCTCACTCATCTGTTCTTAGCTCCATAAAATGACAAGGCAGAAAAACTCACCACAAAAAAAAGAACAAGAGACAGTACCAACGGCTAGAGACCTAGTTAGTACAGACATCAGTAATATGTCGGAAATAGAGTTCAAAATGACAGTTATCAAATTGCTAGCTGGGCTTGAAAAAAGCATGAAAGAGATTAAAGAATCCCTTTCGGGAGAAAAAAAATTCCTCTCGGGAGAAATAAAAGAAATAAAATCTAACCAAGATGAAATCAAAAAAGCTATTAATGAGGTTCAAACAAAAATGGAGGCTCTAAATGCTAGAATAAATGAGACAGAAGAAAGAATTAGTGACATAGAAGACCAAATGACAAAGAATATAGAAGCTGAGAAAAAGACAAACAACTATTGGACAACGAGGGAAGACTTCGAGAGATAAGTGATACCATAAGACGCAA
>CM052798.1:102841959-102952506 GCA_028533885.1 Nasua narica | reverse complement strand
AGACAAACCATAAGAGACTCCTAAACTTATGAAACAAACTAAGGGTTACTGGGAGGTGGAGGGGGGTAGGGATATGGACATTGGGGAGGTTATGTGCTATGGCAAATGCTGTGAAATGTGTTAGCCTGATGATTCACAGACATGTACCCTGGGGTAAATAATACATTATATGTTAATAAAAATTAAAAAAAAATATTAGCTGAGCATATTGCTGAGTGGCAGGCATTCTCCCAGGGGCTAAAGAGACAATAATGGGGACCCCTGGATGGCTCAGTCGGTTAAGCATCTCCCTCGGCTCAGGTCTGATCTCAGGGTCCTGGGATCAAGCCCTGCATGGGGCTCCCTGCTCAGCAGGGAGTCTGTTTCCTCCTTCTCCCCATGCTTCTCCCTCTGCTTGTCCTCTCTCTCTTTCTCCTTCAAATAAATAAATAAAACCTTAAAAAATAAAGACACATTGATAAATGAGTCAGTAATTGCTAAGAGTTACCGAGGGGTGACCATGTGCCAAGCACTGTGCCAAGCACACACTATGCAATGACGCATTTCAAATTCACAACTCAGTAGTAGCAGCAGTATTGCTTTTCATATGAAGACATTGAGAAAAAGTTAAATAGGAAGATGGAGATCTGTGATTTGGAACTAGGTGCTCCAGCTCAAAACCTTCACCTTTATTATGCAGGTTCCAGTGCATGAGTCACAAGATAAACAAGTGAACAAGTTAACGAATTCAGAGGCTGAATATGGCCAGGAAGAAAAGAAGTCTCAGCATAAGGGACTAGAGAATGGAAAGAGTTTGGAGGAAAAGAGGGCAAGGAAGGCCAGTAGGACAAGGTGAGGTCAGAGCAGAGGTTTTGGTCACATGAAAAACAGCCTAAGGTTTGCAGGAACAGCATTCCAGGAGGAGGAAACTGCATGAATAAAGACCCTGCAACTGCTTCTGTTTCATCTGAAAATTAATTTTCTACATGAATATTCTCAAGGACCCCATGCCTACCCTATTCACTGCCTCTTTCCCTATTACCCCTCCATGTTGTTTTATCTTCTTCCCAGTCCCCTTTTCTGTTTCTCTCACTGCCTTATCTTGTCAATTTTCCACCTCACTACCATAGAGTATAAACACAAGGAGAGAGGATCAGAAGGAAAGTCAAGAAAATGGGAAGGAAAGACTTAGGTTATGATGTGCTACTGCAGATGTTGCATGCTTTTGTATAAGAGGCTTGAATTTGTGAAGCTGGAATTCATCAGGAACTCTATCCCCTCCTTTCCTGTCTAATAACAAACTCAAAGCTATGCTCTGTGTTCAGTTGTAATAGTTTCCATGAGCCCAGGTGTTCTGGTATAGTCTTTTAAACCCCAATACTGCATTACTTTAGTCTTATATTGGATCTGTACTTCTCTTACATACTACAATTCCATAATTTGAGGTGTAGATATAAATTACAAATACATTTAAATAAACAAATAAGAGCACCGTGAATATTTTTTGCAAAGCACCCACCATGATTTCCCTCTGTGGATAGGTCTATCGGTAGGGCCTCCTGCACTGATGCTAAGGAGCTTTCCATTTCTTTAAATCCTGAAAACTCTTTACTCCCATGTGAAAAAGCCTGAGCTAGCCTCATGGCAGAGGGAGAGGTTCTAGCCTTCCAGATTTTCCCGCCATTTCATGGGAGGTTCCAGATGGGAGATTCCAGATGTGAGATTCTAGCTGCAGCTGAGCTGGCCCAGGCCAAAGGCCCTGTCCAGCCAGGATAGAGAAAATGGGAAGTAATAAGTGTTTTGTTTTATGCTGCTAAGTTTTGGCATGACTTGTAATACAACAAAAGCTAATGGATAAAAACAATAGCATTTTCTCCAAGTACAATGCTTGAAAGTAAATATACAGCCATATTCTAAATTATATTCTTAATAAACTGCTTACCTTCTCACTAATGTAACCAGTTCATAATTTTTAGTAAAGAACTTTCCTGATAATATAGAAAGGATACTTATTAAATGTGAAGAAGGCAGGAAATTAGGAATGATATAATTAGATAAAATAGATGTTTGAAAAGCCCAAATGATAAGATACATTCAAGAAGTTGAAATTCCTTGGGGCACCTGGGTGGTTCAGTTGGTTGGGCGACTGCCTTCAGCTCGGGTCATGATCCCGGAGTCCCGGGATCGAGTCCCATATCGGGCTCCCGTATCTGCGGGAAGTCTGCTTTTCCCTCTGACCTTCTCCCCTCTCATTCTCTCTCTCTCTCTCTCTCTTTCTCTCTCTCTCAAATAAATAAATAAAATCTTAAAAAAAAGAAGCTGAAATTCCTTAACATATTAAATATTGAGTCTTACATCATGGTCCATAATATCTACAGCATACATATAGCATGCCTTCTTGTGTCTTGTCTGAAGCATTTGAGGATAAACATTTTGGTCAAATTCTCTCCTTTGGTGCAGAGAAGATAGAAAAAAAAACAAAACAATGAAGGACCAAGGTCACCCAGAGGACCTCATTGGATGTTATATTAGTTAATGTTGGCTACGTGCTTTAATAAGTAGATCCCAAATTATGGAATTCTTAACACAAAAAAAGAGACTATGTATTACTTATATAACAATGCTAGGAAGGTGAGCAGATGAGGGAGAGTGGCTCTCAGTCATACAGTCCCTCAGGAATCCAGGCTGACAGAGCCCTGCCATCTTCAGTATGTGGCTTCCAATATCCCTGGTTTCCAAAGTCCAATTCAATCTAATATCCCTTCCCTATTTCGGCAGGCCAGAGGGAGAAGGACCATGAATGATTCTGTATAGGAGATAATCATGTAGCTCTGAAATGGCAGGTATCACTCCCTTTCCCTTATTCTGTGGGTTAGAACTCAATTGTAGGACCATCTAACATTAAGGAACGCTGGGAACTCTATGTATTAGGAAGAAAGGAACAAGAGACTATGGCAACGGCTCACCCTTTTTCACTCCAGCGTTTCATATGTATGCACACGTGCCCATCATTCATTCTCATCCTAATCTTCTGATGGACCCACTCCTTCTGCCCCACCCTCTCACCTTGAGTAACTCACCGCCATTAATGTGCATGAGGTTACATTACTCAGGTGAGGTGCAGAGAAAAAAAACAAAAAACTGTTCAGATCCATTCACTTAGAGAGTTTTATTCAGTACAATTCAATCCTGGAAATGACTGCAAAGAAGCAATAAAGTTCACTGATACCAATAGTGTCCAGAATGAGAGCAATGCTCTTCATTGCTTATCTCAAACATGAAGTATTTCATTCAGTTCCATCCCATATGCAAAAGGATAAGGTGAATCATAAAACCAAGCCATAGGAAGAGAAGCTGAAAGAAGTGGAGTTATTCAGATAGAAAAGCAAAGAAGGGTCAATGGAGAGGCTATAATTGTCTATACATTAATATTTTTTTAGAAACTAAGCTTTTTCTGATAATAAACTCACAGGTGGGGGGAGAATGTTATCCACATTCCCACCACCCAGAGACAAACTCTGTTAACATAACTTTTATATAGTTCCTTCCAGACTATTTTTCATGCATAATCTTTTAAGATACTCTCGTATTTTATGTATTTTTTGCATTTTTGCATGTTTTTGTCATTTAGGATAGTAAGCATTTGCTTTATGTTTTTAAAGTCTTCAAAAACACCATTTCTTAAAAACACATACTGTTTCACTGAGAAGAAACACCACAGCCACTCACTGCTCAAGATTTAGATTGCTCCTAATTTTTTACCATTATAAATATCATTGGGATGCATGTTTGTGTGCATAAGCCTTTTTCCTACAGATCATGTCTACTTGCATAAAATCTCTTCACATTATGCTAAATTGTTTTTCAATATTTTTCTCCCACTGGTAAATGACTAAGAATGCATGTTTCATCAACCCTTCTCTAGTGTTTGGAATTACTTAAAAATATTTTCTTTTAGAAAAAATTTATAACTGTTTTTGAATCTGCATTTCTTTAGTTATTAGTAAGAGTAAACACTTTTCCAAGTTTATTAATCACTTATATTTCTGTATTTGTGATTTTTTTTTACCTAATTTGGCCAACTAATTAGTGTTCTCCTTATTGACTTGTATGACATAATTATGTTGATATTTTAGCACATCTGTCAAGTTTTTTTAGTTTCTTTGACTTTGTTATTATTCATTAGTTTGTCTACAGCAGGTATAAACCATAATGTGTATCCAAAAATTTTAACCTCCTCTATTTTTCTCTAAAGTTATTTAATATAAGAAATTTCTTTCCAATTTAAGGGTGAATAAATAAATATACATTGATATTTTCTTCTACCTTTTTTAGAGTTGCTTTTTTTTTTTTAAAGATTTTTTATTGATTTATTTATTAGGAAAGAGAGAGAGTGAGAGAGAGCAGGTCAGAGTGAGAAGCGGACTCCCCATGGAGCTGGGAGCCCGATGTGGGACTCAATCCCGGGACTCCGGGACCATGACCTGAGCTGAAGGCAGTCGCTCAACCAACTGCGCCACCCAGGGGCCCAATTCTTAATGAAAATATAACAGTATTTCGGAAGTCCCAGATTGTCTAAAGCTTTATTTTAAGTTTGACATTGATTTCTCAAGTAGCTATCTTCAAATATTTAAATGGATGCTATGTGTGCAGAATGTGGATGGTAGAATTAAACTGGCTTTGCATGGCTCCAAGAGAGAACATTAGAATCAATGGGTTAAGTTATAGATTTTGGTTTCATAAGAGAAAGCACATTCTAAATCGTGATGACATCGAAATATTTAACTGATATGGCATGTTCTCCAAGCATCCAAGTGGATGCCCAGCCATAAAAAAAACTGACAATGACCTATAGGTGTGACAGGATGAACATCAACCAAAGTTAAAACTACCTGAAGAATATGAAATGGACCACCTTGAGGTTAAAGGTACAATGACCATATGCATAGTTAGCCCACGACAGTCTTCATTTATGTCTCTTGTCCAGGTACGATTATTTGTAATTCCTTTTTTACCCCACTTTTACACTCTCCCAATTTAGATAGCCCTGATCAAGGAAGCACTCTCTCAATGAAGACATTCAGCTAAAGTAGGGGTACTAATTTGGAAGGTGTGGAATAAAGAATTCTGACATTAAGGGACTGTGCTGGTCACTTCTCAGGTCCTGTTGTCAGGTTCTTATGGCCCGGAGTGCACCCAGCTATGCCCAAGTCCCTGTATCCTCTCCACAGCTTAATGAGTACTTTGTGGGACTGTGTATATGCTTATATATTTCCCCAATAGAGCCCCCTTGTAATGTGATATTGTGCTGTTTTCTTCCACTCAGAGTTCCTAACTAGTGCCTAAAATGAGGCAAGCACAATTTGTCTTGGTTGTAGAGCACTCCCCACCGCAACAAAAGGTTGAGGAGGCAGGAGACATCCCCACTGAAGATGAAGAAAGTCATCTGATTGGGGTTGAACTGTTGTTAACAACCATGAGTCTTACATGGTTTATGCCCATAGACTATAAGGGACACAAAGTTCCCTGAAATTTTATCTTTTGACTCTACTTAAAAGTCTGTAAATATTTTTGAGCCCTAAAGATAAAAAGGAAGATAAAAAAGAATTTCCATATCATCCCTAGGTAACTTTTGGAGTAGCTGGAGGAGCCTAACCACTTAGACAGGAAGCCTTCCATCATGCAGCATAACACTTAAGGACTTTTTTGGGGGAAAA
Source organism: Nasua narica (assembly GCA_028533885.1). NCBI lineage: Eukaryota > Metazoa > Chordata > Mammalia > Carnivora > Procyonidae > Nasua > Nasua narica. The sequence continues at coordinate 102,946,810 of CM052798.1, read as the reverse complement.
CAAGTATGGGTAAAAATGTGATGATACACAGAAAGACAATTTTATTCCCTTGGGTGTATTATATCCTATATTATATCCTATAGCTAGAAGAACTAAAGAGAGTTCATTTGAATGATGAAATGTTTACATTAATGAAGTTGAATGAGACTGCATATTAGGCAATAGAAGGTAGCAAATGCAGGACCCTCAGTTGCAGAAAGAATTTTCTAGACTGACCAATAAAATATGCTTCACTTTTTTATGACGGGTTTTAGGGAATCACATTCTCAGTCAAAGGGTCATTCTCAAAGAATCCAAAATAACAAATCTACAGAAACCTCAGGGGTTTAACACGTAAGATTTTGCTCACTTAAAGTCCATTGAGAGCCCATGAGCTCTTTAGGCTAGCTGTCCTTTCATGCAATGACAAAGATTTATCTTCTCATGGTGGCCAACCCAATCAACATGAAAGGGAAGTGGGAGCTGGAGGTTGCACAGGGGGCTTATGGAACTTTTATGGCCAGGATGTGGCATAGCTCACTTCGTCCTATATCCCATTGGCCACAACCAGTCACACGGTACCAACCAACTGCAAAGGAGACCAGGCAATGGAGGGCTGTTCCTGAGTGTATGATAAGCATTAAATGTATCTGCTGTAAAATTTTTATAAATTAGAGAAATCTAAAAGAAAAACTCTCCTACACAAGTCACATTTAGTAATATTAGACTTGGGTACATAATATCCATATTCTGTGTAATAACCTGGTTAATCTGAGATATAGGAAAAAAGAGCTGTTCACATATCATCACATGCTAGAATTCTAGCCTTTTTTACAACTGCTTTCTAAACTCAGTTACATCCATTTATATCTCCTATAACAAATGATAAATGTTACTGGTTTCCCTAATCTCCTTTATTTTATGTAGAGAGGTTTAACTGGCATTGAGACTGATTATAAATGTACTTATTAGTGTTTTTGATCCAATTTAAGCCTGAAATCAGGGCTTATGACATTTCTATAACAAATCTCATTATTAATTGATTGTTTCTTCCACCCAACATCCTTGTTTTCCCTGTTAGGTTTAATTAAAATTCCATTTGAACCATAGCCATAGCCTTACTGATATATTTCAAAAGCTCTACACTATGTGACAATGCCTGCATCTCTCTAGATGGCATCATTGTCCCATCATAACATGATGCCTTTTTCTTACTTAGCACTTAAGAGTTCAGAGAGATGATTCATGGAGCTCATTAATGAATTCATATTTAATCGTATCTTTATAACTGTAGAAAAGTGTATGCGGCTCATAAAGTAGGATGATGAGCTTTCAGTAAAGGTTATTTGGGTCATTTTGAGGCCAAATTATAAATATAAGGCAATGACCCTTAAACAAGACCAAGATGGCATAGTGATAAATTAATATGATGTCAAGTAAATGATAAATTAACTATTACTTGCCTCCTTAAAAAAACTTTTATCTGTACTTGAGCAGCTTTTCATCCACTAATGTTTAAGACAGGATTTAAATTCTTCAAGAATAAGAACATTATGAGCCACTCATCTGAAGATACTTGTGAAGTACTACATTATATTTTGGTATCTATGAGAAAAGTAAGACTTCAAATATTTCATTCATTTACAAATGAACTACATTTAGTTCAATCATAAGGTCATTGAAAATCATTTAGTTGACTTTCCAACTCACCACGTTATATATTACCTGGTGGTAATATTGGCTTCCGCTGGGATGCTTTTAATAGACAGGGGTCCCCAGTGTCTCCAACCTATTGTACTGCTAAAGTTGGTAAGTGGAAGCTTTTTTCTTTTTTTCTTTTTCCTTTTTTTCTGTTGAACAAAAACTTATTTTCTTAAAGATTTTATTTATTTACTAGAGAGACAGAGAAAGTGAGAGAGAGCATGAGAGGAGAGAAGGTTAGAGGAAGAAGCAGACTCCCCGTGGAGCTGGGAGCCCGATGTGGGACTCGATCCCGGAACTCAAGGATCATAACCTGAGCAGAAGGCAGTTGCTCAACCAACTGAGCCACCCAGGCGTCCTGAACAAAAACTTATCTTTACATAACCTTTTCCCAGTTGATCTTACTCTATAATATATATATATATATATATATATATATATATATATATGTAATGCTAATACATAATGTTCTTTAGTAGTGTGATTTCTTTCTCCCCAGACAGCTATGATATCTGCCTTTAATCTTCATCTCATCTGAAGCCCCAAATACAATTGAATATTCCAACCATTAATGGTGAGATGGTCTGGAGACACCCCAGTAAATTCATTATCTTCTGAATTAATGATTCTCATTTGGAGACCTGGAGTTTACCTAAGAGAATAATTTTGCCCCACATGGTCCCCTCCCCTTGAGATTCTTCCTATTGGGGCAGCAGGGGATGCTTCTGATGCTTCCTCAGGAAATATGCCCTTTCTCTACTCTGGGAATGAATGCTGAGTAAATCTCCATAATTGATGGATTTGTGAGAAAAGATTTACTTAAAATGTACATTAAAGTTATTGAGAGACTAGTCCAATAACTAGTTTTTATTGATTAATTGATTGATCGATTGATCTAATAAATAAATAACTAGGTTTTTTTTGTTTGTTTTTTTTTTACAGAGAGAGAACACAAGCAGGCAGAGAGGCAGGCAGAGGCAGAAAGAGGAGCAGGCTCCCTGCCGAGCAAGGAGCCCAATGTGGGACTCGATCCCAGGACGCTGGGATCATGACCTGAGCCGAAGGCAGCCACCCAACCAACTGAGCCACCCAGGCGTCCCAATAAATAACTAGTTTTAAGAGACTAGTCTAATAACTAGATTTTAATACGGAACTCCAGACATTGCTTTAGCATTACAAAATATAATAAAGCTATTATCTCTCATACTGATCATTTCCTACCTCTAATAATACAGCTGTCACTATAGAATTTTCTTAGGCTTTACAGACCTGTAAATATTCATGGTTTCTTATTAATAATAAAAATACAAGTGTCTCTGATTTTTGATCTCTACTTTCTCATTCTGCTACTTAGTGCATCTCCCGCTCCACTCTCAAACACATGCTGTATATTTCTTGAACACACACACACACACACACACACACACACACACATCCATTCCAGTGTAGTCCTGGCTCTTTTAAAGTATATTTCATCATTTAATTCCCACAAGAAGTTCTCTGTGGGTAGTAGGGTAGTAGTCTTACTTTACAAAGCAAAAATGTTAACACAGGGAGATTAAATGCTTTGCCATGTTTCCATGTCTCTCAAATGGTATGTTACTGTATAACTGTGTAGATAAGTACAAGGTGCTCTTGTGCGATAGGGTAATAGACTGTACAATTATCTGGCACGAGGGGTTTAAATGATTCTGTCTTAAATTCCTAGCCACACAGATGGACCATTTCAAATCATTGTTTTTTCTTTACCTTTATTTTCATGGAATAGCAGACTCCCTATACCTCACTCTGAGTTCAAGGCTGCAGTCATAGTCCTCACAACCTTTCTTAGAGTTAGGAGCACTCATCAGGCAGGCTGAAGATATGCATTCAAGGCTAGTAAAGTCCAGAGTGGAAGTGAAAGTCCATGGAATGCAAATGCGTTTACTACTTGAGTGCCCAAGTTCCTTCACCTCCTTCATAACTGCCTCAGACATGTCCTCAGACTACATTATCCACATCTCATGTCCATCTGAGCTCAGCCCCTAAACTCCTAGGTTACTAGCTCCTACACTTTTTGCACCAACCAGATCGTTGCTGCTGTAGGTGAAATGTAATGACCAAAGACATGTTATCCCTGAGCTTCCATAATGCACAAACAGATCCAACTAATGTTAATGGCAGGGCAAAAGCTTCCGTAGTTAAATCTCAATATGCTCCTCACAAGTACTTTTTTTTTTAAGATTTTATTTGTTTATTTGACAGAAAGAGAGAGCACAAGGAGGTAGAGCAGCAAGCAGAGGGAGAGGGAGAAGCAGACTCCCCACTGAGCAGGGAGCCCAATGAGGGACTCCATCCCAGGACCCTGGGATCATGACGTGAGCCAAAGGTAGCTGCTTAACTGACTGAGCCATCCAGGTGCCCCACTCCTCACAAGTACTTTTAAAAATCTCCCCTCATGTCCAAGCAGCTTATGAACAAATATTCTGAAAAGTCAGTAAAAATGTCCTAATTTTTGGAATTTAAGGTCACATAAGGAATATGGACCAGTTTAATGACTTCCCCACTGCTAAGAAACCAGGCAGGACACGAGCCAGGCTAGAACCATCCTGAGCCCTTTTCTTTGAACTTTAATCTAAAGGTATTCCTTTGATGGAAGCTGCTACTTCATGCAAAAAGAGATTCCTCCAAACTAATGGGCTAATTTCTTTTTTTGGCCCAAACTTCTACACATAGATCCTATAATGTTTCTTTTTCATTTCCAACAAATGTCTTTCTATACCATTATAAATGCTTTATTTCATGCAATTAAAAAATCTTATCTGGATAAATTTTATAATAGCACTGACTTAAACTGTACTCTCCCTTCATTAAAAGTAATAATCATAGTACAATAAACAATAATAGAATAAAACATTCCCACCAAAGCAACTCAGTTTAGTTTGCAGAGTAGAGCAAATTAATCAAACCACAGAACCTACTTTGGCGGAAGCTGACATAATAGAAAAGCCTTCTATTGGAAATCAGGGAATTAATAGTTGAGAAATCTTCTGGGGATTGTTTGAAAACTGGCATAAAAGTGAAAATACTATTTGAAATACCATCATTGACTTTAAACCCCTCACTTGGAAATACTCATATATACGCATTCATCCATTTGGTCAATTGACAAATATCTGTAGAGTGTCAATCATGTATCACTGAGATAAGTGCTAGATATTTATTCTGATTTAGGTTACTGAACCGTCTTCTTAATCTAATCTCTTTTTGACAAAGAAGAAAATAACTTTCTGCTGCATAATTAAAAGCTCTGCAAAAAGCTGCAATAACAAGTCATCTAAAAGCATATTTATTTACTCCTAGACTTCATGCTACTATTGAAATCCAATTATGTATTACTCATCATTAACTTGGGATTTCTTCCCACCGAGGTATTTCTGTTCCTGGGAAAACTGAGGTCAAAGGCTTATTTTCATTTTTTTCCCTTGTGTGTTTCCTCTGTACCCCGTTTTTTGATCAGACTATACGGATAGACAGAATGAACCGAGATAAAAATGTTAAGAATTTAAGACATCAATCTTTTGTGTGACCAGGCCCAATTCAGTTTAAGGAGAGTGAAGCAGAAGAGTACTAGAAGAGATCAATCTAACCTGTTCTTTTGAAAAGTTTGGCTTCAGAAGGGCAGTGAGGGAAGGGTCAGGAATAAAGCGGCAGTTAAGTGAAAGTGCTTCTGCTAAAGAATGAAAGGGGCAGTGCTATTTCTCCCCAGTGGGTGGTGGTGGCAGAGATCCAGGTTTGGAGTCCTCAGCTACAACCTCTAGCAGTATAGATAGTGAAGTGGACACTTCTCTCCACACCCATCTTCCTAAAGCCTGGGGATGAGTCACCCTCAGTGCTAAGATAAGAAGGGGGGGCTTGTTAATCATTTCAGGCTGGGAAAGGTGGGTGCTCTTTTAGTGTAGTTAAGAATAACAATAGTGTGTTCCATTTCCTTAATGGAGAACTATAAAAAGATTTCCCTCTGAAATAAAAAACAAGCAAAGGATCTCCACTATTCTCTTTAATTGTTCTGAAGGTCTTTATCAACATCATTAGTCAGTATGAAGTAGTTACAGGCATAAGAATTGGAAAAGGAAGAGATACAACATCTGTATTTAAAGAAAATGAAGTTAATAAATATATGGAAAACCTAAAGAAATCATGTAAAAAACTACAAAAATAATAGAATTCAATGAACATAGAAAAATATTAGTTTTTATGCATACATATGATAATTTTCTAACAACAAAATGGAAGCAGAGACTTCATTTACAGTAGTAAAATCAATAATAGTAATAATAACATAATTCTTAGGCATAACTTAACAGGACATGTTTAATACCTATATGAGGAAATTTCTAAAAGAATCCTGAAATACACAAAAATAGACTTGAGTGAATGAAATGATACATACCTTGTTTGAGATAGGAAAGCTCAAATTATAAATATGTCGATTCTTTCTAAATTAATTTATAAATGTAATGCATTCACTACAAAAATATCCTCATATTTCCTAAAGCAGGATAAGTTGATCATAACAAACAATTAGAGCCAAAAAAGAAACCTTGAAGAGAATGAGAGGTGATCAGGAAGTTAGCCATATGTCTAGAAGTTATTCTATAGTATGAAAGATACAATCTCATACTAAAACATTACATTAAAGCATGTGATAATTCTCAATGGGGAAAAACTGAGAGCTTTTCCCTTTAAGGTCAGGTACACGGTAGGGATGCCCACTCTCACCACTGCTATTCGACATAGTACTAGAAGTCCTAACCTCAGCAATCAAAACATCAAAAAGAAATAAAGGGCATCTAAATCAGCAAAGAAGTGAAACTTTGACTCTTCACAGTTGACATGATACTGAATGTTGAAAACCCAAAAGACTCCATCCCAAAATTGCTAGACCTCATACAGCAATTCAACAACGAGGCAGGATATAAAATCTATGCACAGAAATCAGTTGCTTTCTATACACTAATAAGACAGAAGAAAGAGAAATTAAGGAGTTGATCCCATTTTCAACTGCACCCCAAACCATAAGATACCTAGGAATAAACCAAACCAAAGAGGCATAGGCTCTGTACTCAGAAAACTATAGAACACTATAGTGTTCTATAGAAAACTATAGAACTCATGAAAGAAATTGAGGAAGACACAAGAAATGGAAAAACATTCCATGCTCATGGATTGGAAGAACAAATATTGTTAAAATGTCTATATCACCCAAAGCTATCTACACATTTAACTCAATCTCTATCAAACTCCAGCATTTTCCACAGAGCTGAAATAAACAATCCTAAAACCTATATGGAACCACAAAAGACCCCAAATAAACAAAGCAATCTTGAATAGGAAAAACAAAGCAAAAGGCATCACAATTATGGACTTCAAGTTGTATTACCAAGCTGTAGTGCTCAACACATTATCATGCTGTCACAAAAATAGACACATAGATCAATGGAACAGAGTAGAAAACCCAGAAATGGATGCACAACTCTATGGTCAACTCTTCTTCAACAAAGCCAGAAAGACTATCAGTGGGAAAAAAACAGTCTCATCAACAAAGAGTTTTGAGAAAACCAGACAGCAACATGCAAAAGAATGGAACTAGATCACTTTCTTACACCATACACAAAAATAAATAAATTCAAAATGAATGAAAAACTAAAATGTGAGACAGGAAACCATTAAAATCCTAGAGGAGAACACAGGCAGTAACCTCATTGACATCAGCCATAGCAACATCTTCCTAGATACGTCTCCAGAGGCAAGGGAAACAAAAGCAAAAATAAATATGGGACTTCATCAAGATAAAAAGCTTCTGCACAGGGAAGGAAACAATCAACAAAACTAGAATGCAACTTACGGAATGGGGAAAATTTTTGCAAATGACAAATCTGATAAAAGGTTAGTATCCAAAATCTATAAAGAACTTCTCAAACTCAACACCCCAAAAATAAATAATCTGGTTAAGAAATGGAAAGAAGACATAAATAGACACTTTTCCAAAGAAGACATCCAGATGGCTAACAGATGCATGAAAAAATGCTCAACATCACTCATCATCAGGGAAATACAAATCAAAATCACAATGAGATACCACCTCATACCAATGGCTAAAATTATGTTAGGAATGGCTAAAATGGCTAAAATTAACAAGTTAGGAAATGACAGATGTTGGCGAGGATGCAGAGAAAAGGGAACCCTCTTATACTGTTGATAGGAATGAAAACTGGTACAGCCACTACGGAAAATGAAAAGTTAAAAATAAAACTACCCTACAAATTAGCAATTGTACTACTAGGTATTTACCCAAAGGATACAAAAACACAGATTTAAAGGGGTACATGCACTCCAACATTTATAAGCAACATTGTCAATAATAGTCAAACTATGGAAATAGCCCAAATGCCCACCAACAGATGAATGGAAGAAGATGTGGTACATATATACAATGGAATATTACTCAGCCATTAAAAAGAATGAAATCTCGCCATTTGCAATGACATGGAGTGTCATCATGTGTACAGAGAATGTATTATGCTAAGCAAAATATGTGAATCAGAGAAAGACAAATACCATATGATTTCACTTATATGTGGAATTTAAAAACCAAAATGGACAAACATGGGGGAGAAAAAAAGGGGCCAACCATAAAATAGACTCTTAACTAATAGAGAACAAACGGAGGGTTCTGGAAGGGAGGTGGGATTAAATAGGTGATGGGTATTAAGGAGGGCACTTGTTGTGATGAGACTGGGGTGTTATATGTAAGCGTTGAGTAGCTAAATTCTACTCTTAAAACTATTGCACTATATTTTAACTAAATGAAATTTAAATAAAAACTTAAGCAAACGATATCTGAACAAAAATATGAAAAGATGTATGTACTATGTGGTTTTTTGTTATTCTTGTTAGATTATTTGTAAAATACTGGAAACAACCTTAATATGCATCCTCAGAGAACTGGGTGAAGACAATATGGTATATCCACATGATAGAGCGCTATCAAATGAAAAGGCAAGTTGCACCACAGTCTGGGTAGTATGTTTCTTTATATCTAAGAAATGGAGTACATTCTGGCTTGTGTTTTTTTCAAAAAGCAATTCTTAAAAGCTAATAAAAATCGTTCCTTGCAAAAAAAAAAAATCGTTCCTTGCTTGGAGGGATAGAACGGAGTGATTGAATCAGAGGTGGAACTGGGCTGCTTACGCTGTCCCTTGTTTTGTGCTTTTGACTTTGGAACAGTGTAAATGTAAATAGAAAATGAAATCAGAATGAGGGGAATCCCTAAAAATTGAAAACAAAAATAAATAAATGACCCTAACTGTATGCCCAATTTGATAATTGGTGGTTTAATGACACAGGGAAAAATCATATAATCTGATTTTTTAAAAATATTTTATTTATTTATTTGACAGAGAGAGAGAGAGAGATCACAAATAGGCAGAGAGGCAGGTGGAGGGGGGAAGCAGGCTCCCTGCTGAGCAGAGAGCCCAACGTGGGGCTTGATCCCAGGACCCTGAGATCATGACCTGAGCCGAAGGCAGAGGCTTTAACCCACTGAGCCACCCAGGTGCCCCTATAATCTGATTTTAAAACACAGTATTTGATAAATACAATCCTAATGGGAAATAATCTAAGAACAATAACAAATAAAAAACTGCAAGGAAATCTGAAACCGTGCTCATTATTCCTAGTGTTAGTAGTAATAAAGCACCTGGCTCTTTCTTTCTGCCAAGATTAAGGTGTTGGCTTTTATTCTCTTCTCCAGTATCCTTGGCTAGAATTGAGTTTTGTGGTCACACTCTTGCTTTAAGGAAGCTGGAGGCAATAAAAAGGAACGTTGTCATAATTATTTAGATGAATCATGAACCATTCCTCAGGGCTAGGCATTTATCTGTTCTCTGCTACAAAAAGTAGCATCTGTTAGGAAGGAAGAAGGAGATAATGTACTGGAGAGAAGTAATGTAAAGCACTGGTCACAGAGGGTAGAAGTGAAGGGAAGACCTCAGATAAATGCTTTCTGGGAGTCACCGGAAGGGGACAAACACACTTGTAGAGCATTCATGGGGCAAGTTAACCAAACCACAGATGTGACTTTTAATCCCTACCACTCTTATGAGTTGGATTACGTTTATCTCTCTGAAGCATTCTCTGAAGATTCTTGAGTACGTGCATGAGTGCGTGCGTGCGTGTGTGGTCAACTGACAAGAGAGGTCAAGTATCTTGTCTAAGAGCATACAGCCAGGAAGTGGATGAACCTGGATTCCCACTCACACAGCTGCAAAAGAGACAGGCTCTTAAGTACTCCTGGAGAGATTGGTTTTACTGAATCCAAGATAAGGGTCATGTTACCTGGGATTCATTTTGCAAAGACAGCTAACATCTAACAGGCAAGCAGTGTGCTAGGGGCTTTATATAGATGATCTCTCTTAAACCTAGAAAAAACTCAGCTATTACCTTGTGATTCCAGACGGGAACACTGAGATTCTGATAACCTGAGTAATCTGTCCAAGTTCTTAGCTTTTCTAAGTAGCAGAGCTGGAATGTGTGCCTAATTCTTTCTGCCTGCAGTGTCTCTCCTCTTGCCTGCCTTGGGAAACTGTCTCTTCCTGGAAAGAAGTTTTTTTAAAAAAGCTTTTTATTTTGGAGACATCCTTTTCAGTTCTTAAATTTACATTGTATGATTGTGGGGGTCTTGGGGTCTCACTAAGTAGACAAGGAATTTAATAAAAATCTTTTAGAATCTAAATTGCCTTCTGTAGATAATATACAAATTAGAGGACACTTTCTGAAAGAAATATGAATGAACATTCAGAGTTAATTCTGAATCCCACTCTCTGGGTTCAGGCCCAGTTTTTAGCAACATGGCTAAATGTACCAAGAAGGCCAGAATTCTTGGTGACTATTTATGGGACTGTTTATGGTGCCTCCCTCAGGAAAATGGTGAAGATTGAAATAAACCCACACACTAAGTACACTTGCTCCTTCTGTGGCAAAATCAAGATGAAAAGATGAGCTGTGGGGATCTGGCATCATGGTTTCTACATGAAAACAGTAGTCGGTGGTGCCTGGACCTATAACACCACTTTTGAGGTTGGTGAAGTCTGCCATCAGAGCACTGAAGGAGTTCAAAGACCAGCAGAGGCGCTGCCATTTGAAACACTGTTAGCCTACAATAAATGGGTTAATTTATATAACAACAACAAAAAGAATTCTGAATGCCAGAGTTGGTGGTCTAGATCACAATGCCCTTAAGCAAAAGTCAAGAAGTTTTACTTCAAGTAAAAAACCTACTGTTGGCACAGAGGGGAAGGCATACACTATCTCCAGGACAGGGGCCAAGATGAAGGCCAAGAAGTCTACAGAGCATATTAGGATCTGAGAGTACCAAGTGTAACACCACAGAATTTTCTAAGGTCAGCTATTGGAGTAGCCAAGAAGGTACACAGGAGTAGCTTCCCCCACAGATAACAAAAAGGTTTCTGAATGAAGCAACTTAGGTCACCTAAACTAAGAGTCACAAGCTGTCAGACCATGTGTTCTGTTTAAACTACACTTTCTGGACTTAAACCAGCTTCACTTTCTGCATCGGTGACTCTAAAGAAATACAGTTGACCCTTAAACGAAACAAGCTGGAACCCTTAGGATCCACTTACACCCAGAGTTTCTACAGTACAGTACTGTAAATGTGTTTTCTCTCCCTAACGATTTTCTTAATAACATTTTCTTTTCTTCAGCTTACTTTAAGAATACAATATATAGAATATGTGGTAATCAATTGTTTATATAATTGGCAAGGCATCTAGTCAGAAGTAGGTTATTCGTTAAGTTTTAGGGGAGTCAAAAGGTACACTCAGGTTTTTGACTATGCAGGGGGTGGGTGCCCCTGACACCTTCATTGTCCAAGGGACACTTGTAAGTCTCCGGCTTCAAGAGCTCCTGATCTCTGGGCTCCCTTTCATTAGTGTCATCCTCTGAGGACTGTCCTTCCCACGAACAAATATGAAATCAAGACAATGTCCCTACAGTAGGAATAAATTCATTTCAAAAATAGGTAAAGCCTCCTGAAAATTTTAAAAGTTTGTTTATGAGAAATGCATAAATACTCCAATAAGTATCTGAAAATCAATAAAGGGAAACCTCACTAACATAGAGTAAGATGGCTGGCCGGGGAGGCCTACCACTCAATGTCAATTACATGAAGAATTGTCAATTACAGACTGAAACAGAAGAATCCTCAACAAGAAGAGATATACATTGCATCTTTTACAAGAAATCGACCATCCTGCAAGTTAGTGCATGGGGAATAGTCTTTACCCTTAACCCTCACTTTTCTCCAGTTGACTTTTATTCAAAACAGCCCCTCTCAATTTCCTCCTTCTTCCCCATACACTAACATTTTTCTCTTTTGTTTGTTGGACTTGCCTGTAGTTTCCAAGTCTTGAACTTGTACCTTCCAAGTCCTGAGCTGCAATTCTCTGCGAGTCGTAACAAATCCATTTTGCTGGTAAAATAACTGGCTGTTTTATTTTTAAGGTTAACAAGTAAAAAGATGGTGTTTTACTTTAGGCATTATTATCCTCTCACCATTTTTCTTTTGTGTTTATTAATCTTATACTTCGTATAGGACCATCCCAGAAGAAAAAGAAAAAGGCTCTGAACATTTGAAATTATTTAAAAATTCAAAATATTTTTACTTTTCTCTGGTGACCTGGACCATTCATGCTCACCCGGCCTTTCTCTCACTTTGCCACTGCATCTCACAGCTGTGGAATATCATGTTTCTTTCATGGAGTTCTGGCTTTGTAGATTAAGACTTAGTATGCCTCTCAAAATATCTTCCAATATGGAGGTGAATAAAATATTTAGATTCATCTGAGTGTTACAGAGAGTGAGATGGAAAAGGAAAGAAGCATCGGTTCTTTTCACTGCCACAGTAAAGAGTGACGGGAAGGGGAAACAAAAGTGAGGCAGAGGAAAGTTTTATTAAAGTACATTCCAAAGGGGTGCCTTTGGTTCAAGTCACGATCCCAGGGTCCTGGGATTAAGCCCCATGTTGTTTGGCTATTTGCTTAGCTGTGAGTCTGCTTCTCCCTCTCTCTCTGGCCCTGCTCATGCTCTCTCTCTCTCTCTCACTTGCTCTCTCTCTCTCTCAAATAAATAAAATCTTTAAAGAAAAAGAAAAATATAGTACACTCCAAGGGAGGAGCATGCCAGTCAAGAGAGACAAAGATCCTGGGAACTCTGGCATGTGGGCTTATTTTTTCTTCTGGGTGGGTCCTAGGGTCCCAACATTTGAGTGACAGTGCCTGGATTACTTAAGAATTAGCCAATTCCTCATGTCTTTTCCTAAAATGTATTTAAAATACCTGCATGGGGTAGGAAATCACAACATTATTTCTATTCTAAGGACAGGGGTCACATAATAAGAACTAGCAGCTGCTTTCTGCACAAGTGCAACAAACAAACAAACTTAACTCTGTCTCCCCCAGGATGTCGTAACCACAAGTTGACTGTGACATGGGTGGATGGGGTGGTCCCCTCTGCAGTCTTGGATGGGGCTCTCCAGCAGGACATCTTAGGACAGCAGGATGTCCATCGTCCTGTCAGTCATGCCTAGTTTCCTGTTTAACAGAAGTGGTAGTGTTTAAAAATTGCAAAACCATGAGTACAAAGTCATCACTGACTTTGGTAAGATGATAACTGGATCCTGCCCACTTCAGTGATAACCATGTTAAATCAGCTTCCTGGGAAGCACAGATATCCTCACCCATCCCCTTACCTCCCACTATCCAAAAGCTGAGCATTCCTACGAAGCCTTTTATAAGCAGAAACAGTCATAAAGAGAAGGAGCAATTGCCATTGATGTATATGGAAAATTCTTTTGAGAGCTCCCTGACTCCAAAAAGTATCCTTTCTTAGGCTTTGCTGATAACTTAGGACACATCTTGCTAACAGATGCACAAAATAAATGGAGGAGAAGCACGGATGCTCACAGACACAGTTCAGAGCTATGGAAGCTGGATGCTGAGCTGCTGAGTGCAGTTCCCTTGGGAAGGAGCTTGGGGGGGCCAGCTCACTGCTCAGGAAGCACAAGGTCCCCAGAAAGGCTCAGTAGATGCAAAACAAATGCTTGACGCTAGTATCGCTTTTTGCGTTTTCTCATAAAAGCAAAAGTCCTCTTCGGATTTCCTTGGTTAGCAGAAACAGGTAAAATGCAGTAGTATTTCTGTCAGAAAAGTGAAGTGGCCTCACAAGAACTTTTGAAAGGTGGGGGATACCCTGTATCACCATAATGTATAATGAGACTCAAGCCACCAACTGAACCCACAACTGTGAGACAAACTCTTGCCTTCTTGCCCATTTCAATTTCCCATTCTTTCACTCTCTCCTTTTCTCCACATAGTATATGCAAATATAAATAAAATATAGTGTGCATATCAATCTATGTGTTTGAAACACATCGCAGCTGTTTACTTGGTAAACAGTGTGCCCTCACAATCTAGGGCACACAGGTTTTTTTCTCTAAACGGTTCCACCGGAACCCCTCTCATTCTGTCTGAGACAGAGAATGGGGCATGGTCAAGGTAAGAACCGCATTCAGCCTCTAGATTTAAATGGATCCTCACTCATCTTTCCTCTCTGATCATGGTTCTGGTCTATGTGGTGGTGGAAAGGAGGGATTGGCCCTGTTCCTTGGGGCTCCTGACAATAGTTCTGGGGAGATGAGCTAGCAAGCACCTCTCTTGAGAATATATGGTTTCTTCATAGTTCTCAGCTTTTGAATCTCGGTGAAAACTGCAAGACAATGAGTAAACTTAAAATTAGCCTCCCATTTCATAGGATTGATGCAACTGGGAACCACCCCTCCCTCTCTTTTCCCTTCCAGGAACAAGGCATCATGTAATCAATCAACCAGAATATACTGGGCCAGGTCTATGCCAGGGACTGAGGAAGTTATAAAGAAAAACTAGATTATAAAGAGAAACTAGTACTTTGAGAACTAATCATCCCAATAAATAAAACAAAGGGTGTCCATTTAAAATACAACACATTGAGTCAACAGCAGACTTGTGCCAGTGGGCATAGCTGGTTAGGCTGGTCAGACCAGGGATGGGGGAGAGACCTCTAAGGCCACAGCCCCTAGAGGGCTGTGGAAGGAGGTGATGCCCTCTGTGGTCATTGAGTTTTCCTCGACAACCACAGAACAGTGGCCCAGAGGCCAGAGGCAAGAGTCTTGGGAAGGGAGAGGGCACAAAGAGGAAAAGCAGGGGGTAGCCTATCCTGCCCTGCAGGATAACCTGAAGTGTGCAAATACAGGATGCTTCCCTGTCTCAGCCACTCCAAGGGCCCACAGACTTCAGAGTTCCTTGTCCTCAGGGAAGGGCTTTCCTCAGCCAGAGGTAGCCTAGGAGAGCCCATGCGTGCCTGAGGAAAAGCATCTGAGGAAAGTGAGCAAAGCATGGCTTTTGCAGTGTATGAGAAAGTAAGTCAAGAATGAGAATTTGAGGGAAATGATCCTTTGATTACTGGGCTGTGTTCCTTTAAGAACAAGAAATGAGACCATGTTGGTATAGCATGAGGAATGTTATGCAAAAATAATGAGGAAGGCCATGCTGTGCTAAGCTGAACAGGAAAGGTTAGGAGCACAGAAAAAATTTAGGGACTGAGCTGTTGGGTGGAGATAGGGAGGGAGGAGGGACAACTGCTCGGGGCTCAGAAGATGGCAGAGATCTGGCAAGACCCAGAACGGCAGGGGGATGCACAGAAGAAGGAGAAACAGCTTTCAAGAGAGACAGAAACACCTGTGGTTATAAAGCGCAAACCACCATTAAAGAAAAGCAAAGGGTTTTGCATCTTTGTTCTCTCTGTAGTCTCAGCCTCAGGAGCCCTTTCTTGGACATGGAAGCTTTGGCTAAAGTCTGCCCCGAGTGCTCTAGTTAGGGTGCAAGCAGAGCACCCTTCCAGATTCTTCAGCAGGCATTTGTCTCCTCCTTCCATTTGGTTGGAGCCTTGCTGTGATTGATGTAGGCACATGACTTCACTTTCAAATGTTGCCCTACTTTTTCATATACAGGTTAATCTTTGAAGGACCTTCAGTCACAAATCTAGCCAGACAGGGAACTTTATTCACCCTCATGATTTATATTCATCTGCTGCATGCCCATTGGAGAGAAATATCACTTTGCCCCCTCCCTGGTCATCTGCATTCTAGTCTGACTAGCTGAGTGGCTGGTCTTTCTCCCTCTATTATTCTGTGTTTATTTCTACCTGCACGAGTCAGTGCGGAGAATGAGCTTACAGATGATGCCAGACAGAAATAGAAGAGATTTCTTATCCTTTTAAGACATCAAGACAATTTTGTTGGAACATGCAGTTATAGTATGATCGAGGCAGAAATGCTGATGTCATTCCCACACTCCCGCCCTATTTTATCTCCAAAGAGATAAAATGTTTACTATCATATACAGGATCTGTATCTTGATTTGTTTGTCCTTCCTTCCTCCTAAAAATCAGTTTTTTGAGATATAATTTATATACGATGACATTTGCAATTTTAATTTTTTAATTAATTTTTTTTATTTATTTGAGAGAGAGAGATTGAAAGTGAGAGAGAGCATGAGAGGGGAGAAGGTCAGAGGGAGAAACAGACTCCCCACAGAGCTGGGAGCCCGATGCGGGACTCGATCCTGGGTCTCCAGGATCATGACCTGGGCCGAAAGCAGTTGCTTAACCAACTGAGTCACTCAGGCGCCCTGCAATTTTGAGTATTCATCAATTTGCTGATTTTTGACCAATGTCAGGGAACCACCCCTACAGTAATAATATAAAATATTTCTGCCACCCCAGATGTTGCCTCAAGTTTTCTTGTCGTCGACACCCTCCTCTTAGCCCTGTTCCTGGCATACTTTGTCCCTTTCTACATGAAGAGGGATGTGAGCAGCCTAAAAAGAGCATGATCACATAAATATCCCCTGAGTCTTCTTGTTCTTAATTTACAGAAATTCCATCTTGCTAGTCATTTCCTAATTGGCATCCTGAAGAATTAGGAATCATTAAGATCTGTCCATCTTTAGCTACTTACCAGGAGCTAGACTCACTGTCTGTGTTGACCTGCTCCATGAATATCATAGGTAAATTTGGTACATGTTTCCAAAGAGATGCCACTGTAATTGACATCTGTCTGGGGCTGAAAAAGAGCCATCTGAGCTTAAAGGAAAGAAATGCATAGTTGAAATCAATGTAGTAAACTCTCCCTTTTACCGCTCTTCCTATTATCTTTTGGTTAGATTTTAGTAATATTTTGTGTCTAAGAGATTCTTGCCCTTATTCTATTGCCCTTTGGGAATAGGAAGAGATAAGGAGCAATGAACAAAGCTAAGCGAGGAATACCAAAAGGGATAAATAATGGTGGTGTAAATGTGGTGGGTTGAACAAAATGCATTATAAACCACTTGTTGGGCATGTATCATGTATTTCAAATGCTGGGATACCAACCCAGAATGAGGTGTGGGTCTTGTCCACCAGGAGCTCACAGTTCAGTAGGGCATGCTGCCAGGTAATGAGATAATGCAGTGATGAGATAATGGGATCAGGCAATGACAGGCAATGCTGTTGGCTACTGGAGCACACACAAAGAGCATGGCATCCATTATTCTGGAATGAAGCCTCCTGGACACTGGTTTCCAGGCTTGAAGATCATGAAGAGTACAAAACCTGAGAATTTGTTTCCCTGGGTTGTTCATGGAAATAAGCAATTCACAAAGTAGAAACTGGAGACTATTTAAAATTAAGTGGTAGCATGCAGAAGCATGCAAGAAGGGAGAAAAATTAAAAATGTAATCCAAATCAGATTATACACAAATCTAAGGTGAATCAATTGAATTTAAAAAGAGAGAAATAGAGGGAGGGATCGAGAGGGAAAGAAAGAGAGAAAAAGAGAGAGAGAACATGCCACACCATGGAACAGTCCCTGTGGCAAAGCGTGGAAATGAGGCTCTGCATTTGAGGGACTAATATACGTGTTGTCTTCCGAAGAAGGGTTTTGTCGCCCATATGTGGGCGTTGTGTGGAAATTGGGCTGAATAGGAAATGGAAGACCAGGGTTCTGATCGGATTAGCTCTGGGGGAACTCACGTACAAAATCAAGAGATGGAGCAAAATGATCTCTCCAGTGTTTTAACCTCTAGGCTTTTCTGATTTGATATTTATGGCAGCAGGTGTTTGTAACTTTGTAGTGAGGCATAAGGATGTTAATATGTTATCTGAGGCACTAATAGATTGCCAGTGATGACTATATCTGCCCATGGCCCTCTGCAAAGGAAAGCAACATCAAGCTATTCTTTAAATGGCTATGGCTTTTGCCATGTGTGAGGATATCCAACTAAAGCAACCTTGCTTATCCTGGATGAAATTATTGGACCAGAGCCAAAGGTACCCAGCAAGATGTGTGTGAGAAGTACCACATGACAAGTAACTTGGCATGAAACACTGCCAGTATGAGTGACCTAATCTGAGCTTTTCTTGCTGGTGTAAACATGATGCATGAAAGAAACATGGTTTACTGGAGCTGTTTTGCATTCTACATGACTATAAGTCATTCTTGAAATGCTTCATGATCTGCGGAATATTATGTTTGTAGAAGCATTGAGATACAGAATGAATCTAAGTTGTTGAGAATGTTCCTGGGGTTCCTCATTACTGCAGATATTCTTACAGGAACACTTCTCACCTAGAGCAATCTAGGTATGTTTTATCTCTGCTAACTATGAAAATCCCAAGGACAAACAGGAGACTCTGTCTAAGTGAAGTGCCTGGGTGAAGACAGAGGAGTAAGAAATTTCATTCTACTAAAAGAAGAGGTCCTTCGGGGAGACACTTTGTAGGATAATGCAATATTAGTAAGTTGATGCTAAAGAAAAATGCATTTTCTATTTGCTTTGGGACTAAAGTGAAGAAATAAATTGGCAAAATTAGCCTTATGGCTAAATTGATAATGTGGGAATATTGTCTGAGATTTCACACTACCTGCAGCTAACCAGTTAGCCTATAAGTTTCATGGATGTTGGCAGAAAACATGAGACTCCTGGCTCAGAAACAAGGCAATTGTGGCATTCAGAGTCAGCATTGGCCCCTGTTTCTCAGGCCTCATTTCTCACTGAGTGACACTAAGAGGGTGCAGAGGAGCAGAACTTTGAGCTTAAGGACCTTGAAACTTTTATAATTGGCAGTAAGTCTGCCTGCCATTATCTTTATTTCGATGTGCAGGAAGCAAATTTGTCTTTTTTTCTGGAGGAAGACACCATCTCTGTCTTTCAAGGCTGTTCGCTGTACAAACAGCCTTGAAAGAATAGCATTTTTCAAAAGGGAGTCAGTGCCTGTGCTGGAAAGACAAAGAGAAATAGAGACTAACAGACAACTGTCTCCAGTGACTCATTAATAGAATCATGATATCAATTCAGAGGGTTTAAACACACAGAAGAATATTTCATATAGTAGGGTAAGCATTATTTAGGGAAACTTTCTTTTAAAAACATTTTTTCTCACCTTTTTTCATTAAGTTTGAGATTCATTGGCTAAGATATTATTAAACACACTGAGTTCTTACAATCTGGGTGACATGACGTGGCTTGCATTTTACCCAGAATTGTGCAGTTGGGGCAACATGTATTATATAGGGGTTCTTCTGTAATATAAATCATAAACACAATGCCATAAACTACATACTCTAATTGTGTGATAAACACACTCAATTGCTATTTTTGGAGACTATGAAATTTTAGATATTATATTGTGGGATTTTTTTTTTAACTAAATGGAGTTTTTTTCTCCCCAAATTTATTTATTTTAATTTTTCAGTGTTACAAGATTGATTGTTCATACACCACACCCAGTGTTCCATGCAGTACATGCCCCTCTCAATACCCACCACCAGGCTCACCCACCCCCCCCACCCCCTCCCCTCCAAAACCCTCAGTTTGTTGCTCAGAGTCCACAGTCTCTCCTGGTTCAACACACCCCCCCCAATTTCCCCCCATTCGCCCTTCCCTTTAAGAAGATAAATTTTACCTCTGGTTGCAGGTAGATAGTGGGCAAAATGTGTAGTATGAGTTCAGACCACTCAGAGAATAAAATATAGTGTGGGAAAATTTACATTACTAACTGAATTAGTGCTTTGCCAAGCATTGGATTTAATAAGAAGCACACACAAAAATTAACAAATATTTGACATCTTAACAGCTCCAAAGCAAATATTTATTTCGTGTGACTTGTATGCCTATGAAATTAAAGTTCTGGACAGACAAAATGAATGTTGGGCCCTTAATGTATTTGTTAAATTCAAGATTTTTAAAAATACTTTATACAATAGACAAAATTTCATTAAAATTAGTTTTTAAAATTCCACTCTCATAAATATCTACTGAGTTCATATATGCAAAATGTCATAGGATGGAAAGATATGTAAATTACTTGACTTCATGTAGATCATATGGATTAGAGTGATCACAATTTCAAAAGGTAGAAATTATATGCAATTTTCTATTTTATATACCTACTATGTTGCCTCTATTTAAAATAAGTATTCGCTGTTTTTATTGCAAAGATCAGAGCCATAGTAGAAGGTTACAGTGCTAACACATTATTTTATATCAATTGAAAAAGTTACCCATTTAAATTGACTATTTCTAAATCATTGGGAAAATCAATTTTAAGAATGGATGTAGATCATGTTTTAGAAACAGGCATATAAAATCTTAACATATAAAAGTCATTATCCCAAGAATTATATGATCTGCTAAAGAAAGAACTTTAATGGCAGAACCAAGCACCGTATCACGGGGTCTATTACAAAATAGAATTATTGTTTTTATAAGCTCAACTCATTTAAAGGAAGAATATACAAATAATATTCTTCTTGGAATATTTTAAACATGAAGAAATGCCATTAGTTCATTGTTTTTTCTTGCTTTCTCAGAAAAGTAGTAAAACCACTTTTCCCTAGCCTGAACACTTAATTAATGTCATTGCCCCCCTTAAATGCTCTTTCAAAAGAAAAATTATAGAAGAAAACTAGCTGATAGAGATTTCACACACACACACACACACACACGCACGCACACACACACACACACGCATACACACACACACACACCCCGTTTCTCCAAGATAAACTCCCGGGTCAGGAGTCATTCAGACAAATCAAAATATCCTCATCGCTTAAGATCTTAATAATGTTTTATAAATGGGTATTATTTATTTCATACATAATGGAGAGCATAAAGAAAGGTGGTATTTGTAGGAAGGTAGCAACATCTTGCCTTTAAGGGGAGGTTCTTTATCTAATATAATCAAGGTAAGAGTGCGTCGTAGATGTAAGTATCGAAATATATAATCATTTGTCTCTCTTTTAATATAAGGCAAGGGTTTTCTTTGAGTAGATTCATTGGTTGCACTTTCAACCACATGAGTAATGCATTAGATAAGATGACCAGCTTGGTTTCCTTAAAGTCAAGCAATCTGATTTCAGCATTTGAACTTTTATGATCCTTTTTCTTTATAATCAGATAGTTTTTGCTCTCAATTTGATAATCATTTGCACTTAATTTGATAGTAATTTTTGTTTTTAATGACTCCCCCATAAGTCATTCAAAGCTTTCTGCTTTAGATTTATACTCATATTTCACTATTTTATATAACATTTAACTTATATGTATTTACAGTAGTAACCACAATGGCAAAATGGGGTTGAAATAAACAGAACTAACCCTTAAGAAGTATTTAAAGTTCTAATAGTGGGAGTGTAGGGGGCAGTGCTCCAAAAGGTGGCATTTACTACGTGTAAACACGCAGATGGCAGCAAGCTGGGTCTGCCAAGCCAGTGAAGTGGAAAGTTGATAGGGAAGTTTCTATTGTACGTCAATTCTTGCTGCTATTGGTATTTATACAGAATATAGGCAATCCTCATCATCAACACTTAGAAAAAAAGTTATTTTTGAAAGTCCAGTTTGCCTCAGTTCACAAACGTTTTAGTTTACATTTACTTTAAAATAAAAATATTTTTGGAGACTATGAAATTTTAGATATTATATTGTGGGATTTTTTTAACTAAATGGAGTTTTAAGAAGATAAATTTTACCTCTGGTTGCAGGTAGATAGTGAACAAAATGTGTAGTATGAGTTCAGACCACTCAGAGAATAAAATATAGTATAGGAAAATTTACAAATTTACAAATATATAATTTTTCATTGGTGTGTAGCATTCTTTTTTCTTTCTTTCTTTTTGAGAGATAGAGAGAAAGAGAGCGAGTAGGAGAGGCAGAGGGAGAGAGAATTTCAAGCTGACTTATTACTGAGTGGGGAGTCCAACACAGGGCTGGGCTTGATCTCATGACCTTGAGATCAAGACCTGAGCCAAAACCAAGAGTCAGATGGTTAACCAACTGCACCACCCAGATCCCCCACTGATGCATTCTTTAGTGCCTCTGACCACTTGTTACTGAAAAAGCAAGTTTCTTGCAATCAAATTCCTATGAAGTTTCTAAGACAACGTCACTGTCCCACATGTAATTAGTTGCATTTTCTTACCACACAGTTTCTCTTAATGATCCCATTTTATATTTTATCAATATCTATTACCTATTCTCTGTGGTCACCTCGGTACTAGAGCCCCTTTTGAAACTATGGTACTTATTTATTTATCGGAACTATGATCTTTAAACTCACTCATTTGTTTCAGGGCATCTTCTCCTTCGATTCTTTAATCCCTTCCCTGCAATATAAATTGCGAGAGCTTTCGGTATCTCTCTGCGTGTTTCTCTGGTGCCTGGTGCTTTGTATAATGCCACAGTGAATGGGGCCAACAGTCCTTTCCAATATCCTTGGAAAATATTCAGTTTATTTTTACAAATCTCATCCATAAAAGGATCATCTAATGATGCTTTTAATATTTTCACAACTACTCCCGAACCCATATCTTTTGCTGATCTCATAATATAGTTTGAGGTGGTTCTGTTGAACTTAAGTCTTTCTACCGCAACCTTGATCTTTATCTCTGGATTTGGTAGCCATAATTACCCTGTGACCTTCACTTTCAAATTTCTTTTGAAAGCAGCTTTGCTTAATTGTGAATTTGTTCCCAAAAGCTGACAAGAACAGTGTCAGTTCCTTAAGATCTGGTGCTGTCAACACTCCAGAGACTGTTCTTTCATTGATTTGTATTTGTACTTATTCTGTGCTGTGATTATTTTTAAGCTAGTTACTGATTGCTGACAGGGAAACGAAGCAATCAATAGTCTTTGTTTATTGTATCTATATAACCATATGCAAATTCTACAGATGTTCTGAACTCTAAGGAAGTGGTGAAAGTCAGCCAGTCTCTAAGGACTTGCTTAACAAAGGATGTTCAGAATCCATTTTGTATATTTCAGGTTTTTAAAGTCATTAATGTTTATTAAAGCCCACTTAAAACCAATGGCTTTTGGCTATGAACTGTAAAATAGGCTGCATTTTAAGTGGATTTAATATAACTATTTTAATACCTGAGAATGATACTGCACATCTTAATATTTACTTGTGAGATGGAAGAGAAACTATTAATGCTTATTATAATACTTATTAAAATTTAGTAAATATTAACTATGACTGCTAAATTAAGTGGCATACAAGGCAGTTATATCTGTTAAAGGCTTCTCCAAGTACATTTGGAGGTCCTATATTGATTCAAAGATTACATATTCTAGATTGACTGACCGTCCTGTGATAATCTTTATATCAAGTGGGCTTGCTCACACTTTGCCTCTTCAATCTCGACCTCTGGGAGAAAGGCACGCATAAAGTACCCTTGGAAATGAGAGAAGCCCCGGGCAATTTCTTTCATTATGCAAATCCAGAATCAAGCCTTGTTTTTCAGTCACATAAAGGATGGTTTATTCTGACAGATGGAGGTATAGGGAAAAATCTATATATAAACATACAGATGTAAATGCACACACGGTTAGATAACCACAGAGAGACCAATACACTAAAGAGTCAAGTAAAATTCTCCAGTGTGGGTCACTGCCCACCTCTTCCAGGACAGAGAAACAACTTAAAGCTACAGGCTCTTCTTCATAAGCACCAGAGAAAAAAGCATACCAATCTCTCTGAAAATGGTTTGTAATTTCCTCCGTTCGTCAATAATCTGAGAGTGATGGGAAGTCTAAACTGTAAAATAAAGGCTAGACCTCATGTCAGCCATACATCTTCGTTTGAAGAGAGATTTAATTTAAATTTGCACAAGGCAGTCAGCACCTTGCCGGCATGGAAAATTGTCCCGTCACTCGCAAGAGTGATTCCAAAACCCAGACAACGCTCCATCCTGACTAAAGGAGGAGGAGCAATCCGGCGGCTCCCGGAGCTGGTTGACTGCCGCCCCGCCCCCAGAGTCACTCCGCCCCGAGGGCGGAGCCTATATTACCCCATCCCGCCCCGCCCCCTCGCGTAACCCGGATACACACCCACGCTCCCCTTTCACCTCGCAGCCGTTGGCTAACGTGGAAGTGAGACCCGGTGGCCGGCTGAGGACCCGAGTCCGCGCTGCTACGGGCAGTTGGGCTCGCGGCACGGCAACGGTGGCCTTCTCGGCGCGGCTCAGCCTTTCCCGGGAGGGAGCGATGGAGCGCGCGGGCGCTGGCGAGCGGACGCCGGTGTAGGACGCGCGGCGCCCGGCCCGGGAGCGCGGCGGCGGCGGCGGCGGGCGCGGGGAGGCCTGTGAGGGCCGCCGCCCGGAGCGCCGGCCTCCCGCGCCATGGCCCCTATGGGCATCCGCCTGTCCCCGCTGGGGGTGGCCGTGTTCTGCCTGCTGGGGCTTGGCGTGCTCTACCACCTGTACTCGGGCTTTCTGGCTGGCCGCTTCAGCCTCTTCGGCTTGGGCGGCGAGCCGGGCGGCGGCGGGGCGGCGGGGCCCGCGGCCGCGGCGGATGGGGGCACGGTGGACCTCCGCGAGATGCTGGCGGTGTCGGTGTTGGCCGCTGTTCGCGGCGGCGACGAGGTAAGGCGCGTCCGCGAGAGCAACGTCCTCCACGAGAAGTCCAAGGGGAAGACGCGCGAGGGAGCTGAGGACAAGATGACCAGCGGGGACGTGCTGTCCAACCGCAAGATGTTCTACCTGCTCAAGACCGCCTTCCCTAACGTGCAGGTGGGTGCCACCAGCGTCAGGCGCACTGGGAGCGGATGGGCGGCGGTGCCCGCCCTGGTCGGGGAGCCAGGAGCCTCGGAGCGTGTCCCAGCGTTTTGACGCTTCCAACAGCCCCAGGTCATGGGGTCCTGACTCCCATTTTGCAGATGTGGAAATTGAGATGCGAAGTGTAGGTGCTCAAGGCCATACAAACAGTTGGCGGGTGAGATGGGTGAGGTTGCAGGTAGTCTGACTCAGAGCCCTTGCCCTTCTGGCCCCTCCTGGAGTATGTGTAAGTCCTTTGTACCTAGGAGCTGGAGCCCTCGGTTCTGGGTGGGCCTTGATATCAAAAGGCTGTGAAAGTTAACTTCATTCCTTACTGCAGGCCCTTTTCTAAAATGAAGGGGTTGGACTAAAACCCCCGATAGCCCTCTCGCCCTCCTTGATGTAATCGTTGAAAGGGTTGTGACTATAGAATACACGTTTTCTGCCGGACCTACCAGGAGCTAATGGAGGGCTAAAAACTGTAGAAGTCTTGTTGCAGAGCTGTTAATATGCAGGCATTTGTGGGGGGTATGCTCATGATTTACTTTAGCTGTGGAGTGATCTCTTAATGGCATGTACTTTGGGGGCTCTTTAAAGAAGTGTTTGTTTCCCAGCAACTTCATTTCAGCCCTCTTCCCGGTTTTATCTCTAGATAGTGAGAATTGAAGAACCCTTACCTTTTATTTGGGTAGGTTTCTGGGGGAAGGAATTGACATTTTCTTAGATAAATTCAGAATTTTGAATTTGTTACTTTTAAAATTCATTTTAGTGGAGCTGCTGTTGAATGAATAAAACTTTAAAAACACACTATAGTTCCAGAGGAAGAACTTAGCATAGCATACTATTCTTTATAAATGTATGTGTTAACTCACCTAATAGTAGATTTTGGCTACTGGGAAGAAAAATTGTTTTCAGTGGAATTCTATTAATTAGATAAACAGTGAAATCTAAACCCCAGCTTCTTTGGAAGGCATCTGACCTTTTACTGTTGTTCTTGGAAGAGTTAGGAGAATATTGTCATTGTAGAATTTACATATCTTGTGTAACCCTTTCTCTGGTCTGTCATTTTATTGCTTTAGTCTCTCTTTTGTCCTCTGTCATTGACTGTCTTTTTTTTTTTTTTTTTTCCTTAAAAAAAGGGGTTTTTTTGCAGGGGAAGGAACATTGGCTATATATCGTGAGCTGCTGGCAATCAGGTGTAATTGACAGAATTCTCAAACAAAACACCATTTACTTTTCTTTTGCCCTACCCTATTTATCATCTTGTGATGATATGTATGCAAACCCTACTTCTGTTTGCATAAATGTAAGATGTGCTTCTAAAATATTTTCTTTCTCCAAAACGTGTGTTCTTCTCCTCAGAGTTTGTGGAAGAAACAGGAGTTTCAGAGAAATTGATGTAGAATAGTTTTAACAGTAGAAATGGTAACCATTTCTGGAGTGTATTTTAGGCACCCAGATAGTGGCCACACAAGACTTCATTTGATTGCCACAGCAACTTTTAAGAAGTAAATTTTAATTATGCCAGTTTACAGATGGGAAATCTGAGGCTCATGACACTATAGTTTTTATGAACTAATTCTTCATTTTAGCTAGATCTTTAGGAGACTACTTAAAATTTATGATATGATTTCCTGGAGAAAACATAAAATTGTGGCAGATTAAAAGCAATAATAATGAAATATACGAAGCAGAGTTGAATTTCTTTTTTTAAGGGTAAAGACAAAAATACCCTTAAATACCAGAAACGTGGAAGTATGTGCATATGTGTTCACATGTGAACTCCACCCCATCCCTACCTAAGCTTTTCCTTTGGTTAACTTCCACAAGATTCTGCTTTGTTTTCTCACTTATTAGCAAATGCTATGGGAATAACTGCCAAAAGTGGTGAGCTACATTTTATTAAACATAAAAGATAGGCTTTCAGAATTGTAGATGTTGAAGGCTGTGCCTTTATGTAAAATAACTTTTTGTTTTCTTGTGACTGTTTGAATGTTCATATGTATATCTTTAGTGTTGGACTTTTGCTGGGGTAAAGGAGGTTATGTTCATTTATACGGTGTCAAAGTAGGGTGGTGTCATGTTGAGCTGACTCCTTTTATCACTATGTTGTTAAACTAGAGGCCAAATACTGTCATCTAAGTAGAAACTCAGACCTGGATTCTTTCCTTATCTCTCCTGCAGCACCCAGAATACAGTGTTAAATGTCTGGTTGTTTTTGAAGCCTCACCTGGATTTTTTTGATAAGGACTTTAAGTCAAATCCCACTCAGTTTACTTCCTTATGGCAAATTAGCATTGCGAAGCCACAGATACTTTCTTCTTTTATCCTGGTGTCCTGTGCAAATAGGGAGAGGTCTCTTATTTTCTCCCATGATTTTCCTATATAGAATCTGAGGCTTGAGCTCTTCTGATGTTTACTTCTCATTACAAGGATATACCAGGTATATATCTGGGTATACTCTAGAGTACTCAAATGGGTCTGGTTTTGCCCTGGAGGGACATTTGGCAAAGTCTAGAGATTTTTGTTTGTCACAGCTGTGGGTGGAATGCTATTGGCATCTAGTAGGTAAACCGTAACTGGCCCACAATGCGCAGGACAGCTCTCCATAGCAAACAATCATCTAGCCTAAGTTTTCATTTGGTGCCCTGGTTGAAGTGTGTTATCCTAAGAAAACTCAGGTTTGGCCTAGGATCCCTGGATTTCCTTTTGTCTTCAGCCTTTCTTATATTAGGGATCTTGGGAAAGTCCGCAGGGCAGTCTTTCTGCTCATCCTAAACACTCTGGCTATGCTTGATTTTATTTTAAGGAAGTAATAGTAACTGCAGCCATTTGTATGATACTGTCTTTAATTATATCCTTCTGGATAGTGATGAAAATGAAGGCTGATGATAGGTTTGTGGAGTGAATTTATGGCCACAGAACAGACAAACTTGGATTCATAGTTTTAGTTTAACACACAGGGAACTCTCAATGTGAGAGCTTCTATGTCCTCAACTTTAATCATTCAGAGTTTTTGACTTTGAAAATGATTCATTTTATTTGAAGTTAAAGGATGGTACTCCAGGCTCTTTGGAGTCTTGGGTCTAGGTCTTCCTTAACCTCTAGGATGGGAGTTAAACTCTTCTCTCAACAGGAATGGTCATTGGGAAAGTCTGAGAAGCGCTAATATAGTGCTAAGAACACTTGCCTTGAGGGGCACTGGGTGGCGCAGTTGGTTAAATGTCTTCCTTCATTCAGCTAGGGTCATGATCCCAGGGTCCTGAGATGGAGCCCCACATTGAGCCCTGCATAGGATTCCTTGCTCAGTGAGGAGTCTGCTGTTCCCTCTCCCTCTGCCTGCTGCTCCCCCTGCCTATGTGTGTTTGTGCTGTCTCTCTCTTACAAATGAATAAATAAAATCTAAAAAAAAAGGAACACTTGCCTTGATGTCTAGTCACCCACCTATGTGATCCTGGCCAGTCATTTCACTTCTTTGAGCTGCAGTTTTCCTCTTCTGTAAAATCCAGATAACTAGTAATTTGATAATTAGTGCAGACATAAGCATTACAGACAGGAAAAAAAACAAAAAACAAATTGAAAGGAGCTGGCCCAATAGAGGTGGTAGTATAGTAAATTCAAGTATCCTGATGGGTCTGAATCTGATGAGCATTGAGGGAAATGACTGAAAGAAATTAGATGAATGGGCTGGATCATATGCCAGACTCAAAGAGGTTTGAACCTGATCTTTAGTTTAATCCTAAAATACTGAAGAAGACTAGATTTGCCTGACTTTTTCTGAAGCCTGCAATATGCTTTGGGCTGTGGGCATTTGGAGGTGGGTGAGACCAGTTGGGGTATTTTAAAATAGGCCGTGCAGGAGATGAGGACCAGAACTCAGGCAATGGGAAAGTTACACTTAGCTTGGTTTACTAGCTAACATTTATTTAGTTCTCAGTAGCAAGTACTGAATTAAGCTTTTTATTCCCATTATTAATGTACTCACGACAACAGTATAGGAAGTCAAGTACGATTACTTCCATTCTGCAGATACAGAAATTGAGGCTTGGAAAAGCTAAATAATTTACCAAACTTTAGACAGCTAGAAAATAATTTTGGGCCTGTAGAGAGATTCACTTAATGGTCTGAGAATCATCTTAGGTCTGTTTAATTCTCTATATAAGTCAGTATAGGAGCTATAACTACAGTGTACTTTTAACTAACCCACAGTATTTTGAATGATTAGAAGGCCTCAGGGTTAATACCTGGAGAATAGTTTGGAGGGAGTAAACCAGTTAGGTTTTTTTCAAGAGAGAGATGATACATTTTAAATTGGGGGTATGTTTGTAGAGAAGATAGAATTGGAAAGAGATGAGGGAATTTCTAAGGATGTTACAGAGGATACCCTTCTATATCTGGCTTTCACAATTGCTGTTTTGCTGGAGATGAAGAGTGAGGGATGACATGTTCAAAGGGGCAGATTATGAGTGTCTTCTTGGACTTACGAAGTTAGAGTTGTCTTTGATATGGCCAAGCAGACATGTTAAGGAGGTATTTCAATATATGGGTCTGAAGTTCTGAAGAGACCTCTGATTTTGAAATATGAATTTGTGAGTCATCATT
Organism: Nasua narica; assembly: GCA_028533885.1. NCBI lineage: Eukaryota > Metazoa > Chordata > Mammalia > Carnivora > Procyonidae > Nasua > Nasua narica. Next base: position 102,917,301 of record CM052798.1, on the reverse strand, counting down.
GTTGTGATATTAATTGAAACCCATTGTGAACAGGATTGCTTATGGTAAGAATATAGTGTAAAATGGGAAGATCAAGGACCTAAGGCCAAGGGTAACAAAGATTGAAAATAATTGTTTAATAATGATAGCAGCCAGCATTTATTAAATGCTTACTCTTTGTTAAGCACAATGTTAAGCTCTTTTGTTTTACCTATTTCATTAATTCATCCAGAGAACCCAGTAGGAAGATATATTTATCATCCACGTATAGCAGCTCAGAAAGTTTAGGTGACTAGCCTAGATAAGTCACATTCCAAATAAATTGAGGAACTGGCAATGACAGAACATACTCTTCCTTTTTTTTTTTTTTTTAAGATTTTATTTATTTACTTGAGAGAGAGCCACAAATAGAGAGGCAGGCAGAGAGAGGGGGAAGCAGGCTCCCTGCTGAGCAGAGAGCCTGATGCAGGGCTCAATCCCAGGACCCTGAGATCATGACCTGAGCCCAAGGCAGAGGCTTTAATCCACTGAGCCACCCAGGTGTTCCGACAGAATGTACTCTTAATGAAGGTTCTGCATGGTGAATGGTCATTGGTGAACTTTGTGAGAGCTTGGTTGTGGTGAATGGTCATTGGTGAACTTTGTGAGAGCTTGCTTGGTTCCTTGATGGAAAGGGAGTCAAATTGAAAAAGATGGGATGAGGGAAAATGGAGATAGTAAAGACAAGGCTTTTAAGAAATTGGACTTCTGTGGAGTTTGGCTGGGGCCTTATGAGAGACTAAGAGAAGTTTCTATGAATTTTTTTCTTGGTGTTGTTTTTAAGATGTGAGAAACTAGAACATGTTTATTTATAAGTATACATGTGAAAGACGGTATTGATAGTAAAAAGCTTCTAAAAAGCTTTTTAGAAGATTCAATAGAATCTTATAGCATTCAATAGAATCTTAATAGCATTAATTGTGTTTTGAAGTCTTGATTTCCTATTCTTCAGTTCCCTGTTGAGGACTGAGACAAGCACTACCAATGAGGGAGCGAGAAGATTGAATGGAAATGGTTATGGGGAAGAAATGAAAGTACAACGGCAAAGAATAATGTTGTCAATGCAGAAGTATTTATTCAACACCTACTGTGCCAGACGCTGGCTTAGGCAGTGGGATGCAGCTACAGTGTGAAGGAAATTGTGTCCTAGAACTCATAAAACTAAAGTTCTGGTGGGTCAGAATAGATGGTACACGTATGAACAGAGAAACTGATTTCAGATACTGATAAGGATTTTGAAGAAGAAAAATAAGACCATGTCAGAAGAGTGAGTGGGGACTTCTGCTTCGGCCATCTTAGTCAGGGCAGGCCATTGTAAGGCTTTATCATTTGAACTGAGATCTGAATGATAAGAAGCCAGACCATCATGAAGAGATTTGGGGAAGGTGTATATGAGCAGAAGAGTGCAAGTACAAACGCCCTGAGGCCAAGGGACCAGAAAAGACAAGTCTGTGTGTAGGAGATAAGGGTGCAAGTAGAGAAAGGCTAGTGGGGCCGAGTCATCCAGGCCTTACTTTGTAGATGACGGTAAGGAGTTTGGATTTTATTTCTGTGTAATGAGAAACCATTGGCAGGTTTTAAGCAGGGAGTGACAATACTCTTATATAGGAAGATGACCGGTTGCTGAGTTGCAAAGGGAAGCTCCATTAAGGCAATGATTTTGTCCATTTTGTTCATTATTTTATCCTAGTACCCAAAACAGTTTAGAATATATGGTTATTAATAGTTGCTGAATGAATCAATGAATGCGTTATAGGAGACCATACTACGTTGAAAGGATATAGAGAAGCTGACTTGAACTTTAGGGAAAGATCTTAATCATAAGGCACAGTAGTTGCTTCCTAGACTTGACACTGCCATTTTTGTAAACTACAGGGGTTTCTAGTTGGTGAACTACTTTGTTGTTTCTGGGAGTCACATTTGTAGTTTAAGTTTATTCTGTGGTGTTTGCATGGTATTACTTTTTGATTCATTCATCTGACATAGCCTAGCATTGTATTATTATTAAGTGCATGGGCTCTAAATTGAAAATACTTTAAGTTGATGTCTACAAGATGGTAGAAAGGAGTTCTCTACTGTCATTCCCTCACAGGACATTGATTTCGGTAGTCATTCAGAGACATGAGTTCCTTTGTAGGAGTCTGGGAGTCCAGCAGAGAAGTTCCAGCACATCATTGGGGCCAAAGAAACAAAAACAAAAACAAAACTTAAGAATAGATGCATTGATGAGAGTAAGAGGAACATTTTCACTTTTCTTGCCTCACCTCTCCATCAAGGTCAGTGTCAGGAGAGACCCCTACAGCCTGCAGTTTCACCCATCGGATTCTGTGAGTGAGTACCTGGCTTTTCCAGCCAAGCAGAACGCCGCCCAAGAAACCCACTTCTTTCTCTTGTCACCTACATTACTAAAGTGATCTGTAGGGCTGAGGTGTTGGGAGAGGCTGTGGGAGCGCATAAACCAGGGCTCAGAACTCCAAAGGGATGCTATGAATCTCTTCATAGATGCCCAACGGACAGGCTGCCCAAGAGCCACTGGGGACTTCTCACCCTCAGATTCCCTCAGCTGGCTCACAGTCAGCCTCAACACTGTATATACCTTGTGCAAACCCACCTTACTCACCCACATTGGCCTGATTTTAGCATGTGCTTCTGTAGACGGTGAGACTGAGCCTTTGCAAATGGCTAGCAAACAAGGGCAGAAAGTTGGCGTAACTGTGGAATTGGGAAAAGGCTCACAAACTTGAGTATTTCAAGGGTACCACCCTAGAGAAAACAAATCGGTGACTCTCAGCATCTGGTTTGGCTTTGTGGGATTGAGACAAAACATATAATCTTAAGACTGCTCTCCAGGAATCAACAGAAAGTGTGGAGAAAGCACATCCATAGAAGAGGTCAGAGAAAGCCTCAGAATTCCACATCAGACTCAAGGTGAGATAGCTCTCTCCCAAAGCCAGTCAAGAAAGCCTGGAGGAGGTAATTCCTTCTTCAGATGTGAAGGCAGCAGTGCAAAACTTCAAGGAATACAAAAAAATTAAGGAAATACAACATTGCCAAAGAAACATAATTTCTTAATAACCTCCCCCCACCCAAATAGGGATCTACAAATTGTCAGAGAATTCAAAGTAATTGTTTTAAGGAAGTTCAGTGAGCTTAAGAGAACACAGACAACTCAAATCAGAAAAACAATACATGAACAAAAAGAGAGATAGAACAAAGAGAAGTTTAGAAAGCCGCTAGAAATTTTAGAGCCGAAGAATATAAGAAATGAAAATGCAGGAATCAGCAGACTTGATCAAGCAGAAGAAAGAATCCACGAACTCAGAAACAGATCATTTGAAATCATCCTGTCAACAGAGAAAAAAGAAAATAAATAAAACAAGTGAAGAAAGCCTGTGTGCATTATGGGGCACCATCAAGTGTAACTATTTACATTTCAGGAGTCCCAGAGAAGGAGAGAGAGAGAAAAGGGCAGAAAGTTCATTTAAAGGAATGATGGCTTAAAAAAATAAAATAAAAAATAAGGGAATGATGGCTGAAAACTTCCCACATCAGGGGCGATATAGAGACATCTAGCTTCGTGAAGCTCTTAAGTCCACAAATTCAACTCAGAGAGGACTTAATTGAGATACATTATAATAAAACTGTCAAAGACCAGAGAATTTTGAAAGCAATAGAAAAGAAACTCATCTGATACAAGGGAACCCTCATAACGCTATCAGCAAATATTTCATCAGAAACCCTACAGGCCAAGAGTGAGTAGGATGATATATTCAGAGTGCTGAAAGAAAAACAAAAGCAAAAACAAAAAAACCTGTCAACTGAGAATACTTTACCTTGTAGCACTCCCCTTCAGAAATACAGAATAGATGAAGATTTTCCCAGGTGAATAAATACATCACCACTAGATCTGCCTTATAAGAAATGTTAAAGGGAGTCCTTCAAGTTGAAATAAAAAGATGCTAAATAGTAAAATGAAAATAAAGTATAAAATTCACCGGTAAGTATATAATGAAATTCAGAATATTCTAATGTAATAGTGATGTGTAAATCATTTAACTCTAATATAAAAGTTAAAAGATAAGTATTTTTTTAAAACTATACCTACAAAAATGTGTTAGATGATATAGAATATAAAAAGATATAACATTAAAAACATGTAGAGGGAGTGAAAGAGGGAAGAGTTCATATACAATCAAGGTTGTTATCAACTTAAAATAGATTGTTACAATTTTATAAGATATTTTATGTAAGCCTCATGAAAACCACAAGACAAAAACCTCTGATAGACAAAGGATACCACCATGGAAAATCATCAAATCACAAAGGAAGACATTTAGAGAATAAGAAAGGAACAAAGAAGCTATAAAAAACCATGAAGCAATTAACAGGATGGCATTAGTAAGTCCACACTTACTAATTATTTGAAATTTAGATGAACTGAATTCTCCAATCAAAATACAGACCAGGTGAATGGATTAAAAAAAGAAAAAAGACCCAAATGTATACTATCTATAAGAGAAACACTTCACCTTTAAAGACACACATAGGATAAGAGTGAAGGAGTAGAAAAAAATATTCCATGCAAATAGAAACCCAAAGAGAATAGGGGATAGCTATACTGCTATCAGGCAGAATAGACTAAGTAAAAAACTCTAACAAGGGACAAAGAAGAATTTATGTAATGATAAAAGGTTCAGTTTATCAAGAAGATATAATAATTGTAAATACATATGCACCCTACATCAGAGCACTGGATATATTGAGCAAATATTATAGATCTAGGTACAGAAACAGACAGCAATGCAATAAAAGTAAAGACTTCAATACCTCACTTTCACCAATGGATAGATCATCAATAAGGAAATAATGAGCTTGCACTACATTTCAAACTGATACAGGCACTGTCAGATGTATATAGGCCATTCCATCCAACAATAGCAGAATACACATTCCTCTTAAGCTCATATGGAGTACTCTCCAGGGTAGATAGCATGTAAGGCCAGAAAACAAGTCCTAACAAATTGAAGATTAAAATCACGATCATAGGTCTTTTTTGACCACAGTGGTGTCTGTGACAAGACAAAAGCTGGAAGATGCACAGACCTATGAAAATTAAACAGTATACCCTTGAACAACCGATGGGTTCAAGAAGAAATCAAAAGGGAAATGAAAAAAAAAATCTTGAAATTAACAAACAGGGGGCACCTGGGTGGCTCAGTTGATTAAGTGTCTGACTCTTGATTTTGGGTCACATCATAATCTCAGGGTTGTGAGATTGAGTCCTGCATTCAGCTCAGAGCCTGCTTAAGATTCTCTCCTTCTGCTGCCCCCTTTCTCTTCATCCCTTTCTAAAAATAAATTAACAAAGATGGAAGTACATCATACCAAAACAAACCAAACATACCAAAAGGGCATGCAGCAAAAGCAGTTCTAAAAGGGAAATTTATAATGATAAATGCTTACATTAATAAAAATGAAATATCTCAGATAAACAACCAAATTTATAACTTAAGGACCTAGAAAAAGAGCAAACTAAGCTCAAAGTTAGCAGAAGGAAGGAAATAACAAAGGTCAGAGCAGCAATAGAGAATAGAAAAGGAATAGAAAATACCAACTAATCACTGATTTTTTGAAAAGATTAGATTGACAAACGTTTAGTTAAAGATAAAAAGATTCAAATAAACTAATTCAAAAATGAAAGCATAAACGTTACACCTGATACTGCAAAATACAAATGATCATGAGAGACTACTATTAACAATTATAGGCCAACAGATTGGATAATCTAGAAGAAATGGATCAATTCTTAGAAACATACAACCTACTAAGATTGATTCCTGAAGAAATAGAATACCTGAACTGACCTGTAAGGAGACTGAATCATTAATCAAACTTCCCAGTAAAGAAAATCACAAAACAAGATATCTTCACTGGTGTCTATGAAACATTTAAAGGAAAATTAATACCTATCCTTTTCAAATTCTTCCCTCAAATTGAAAAGGATGGAACACTTCCAAACTCACTGTATGAAACCAGCATTACCCTGATACCAAAGCTATGCAGGGGCACTACAAGAAAAGAAAATCACAGGCTATTATTCCTCATGCACATAACATCCAAAAATCCTCAACAAAGTGCTAGCAAACTGAATTCAACAGACAATAAAATGATCAAACATCATGATCAAATGGGATTTATCCCTGGGATGAAGGATGGTTTCCATATATGCAAATCAGTTAATGTGATATACCACGGTAGCAGAATGAAAGATAAAGATCACATGATTATCTCAGTATAAAAATAAAAAGAGAAAATATAAAAAGCACTTGACAAAATTCAACATTTTTTCATGATAAAAACAAATTAGGTATAGAAGAAATATACCTCAACATAATAAAGGTGATATATGACAGGCTCACAGCTAACATGAGACCCATTCATGAAAATCTGAAAGCTTTTCTTCTAACGTCATCAGGAGGACAAGGATGCCCACTCTTAGTACTTTAAATCAACATAGTACTAGAAGTCCTAGCTGCAGCAGTTAGGGAAGTCAAAGAAATAAAAGTCATCCAAATCAGAAAGGAAGAAGGAAAAATGTCTGTGTGTAGATGACATGATTTTACATATAGAAAACTAAAATTTTTAGCAAAATACCATTGGAACTAATAATAATAACTGTAAAGTATAGAATATAAAATCAGCAAACAAAAACCATTTTTTAAAAGATTTTATTTATTTATTTTAGAGAGAGAGAATGAGAGAGCACAAGAGGGTGAAGGTCAGAAGGAGTAGCAGACTCCCTGATGATCAAGGAGCACATTGCGGTACTCCATCCCGGGACTACGGGATCATGACCAGGCGCCCAAACAAAAACCATTTTATTTTTATGTATTAGCAATAATGAACTATTTGGAAGAGGAATTAAGAAAACAATTCCATTTACAAATCAAAACCAAAATTCTTAAGAATAAATTTAACCAGGGAGGTGAAAGATCTGAAAACTCTAAGTCATCGATGAAAGTAATTGAAGAAGACACAAATAAATGGAAAGGTGTGGCATGTCTTGGGTTAGAAGAATTAGTATTATTAAATTGTCCTTGCTGCTCAAAGCAATCTACACATTTAGTGCAATCCCTATCAAAATTCCAATGTTAGTTTTCAGTGAAATAGAATAAATAATCCAAAATTCATAGAGAACCACAAAAGACCCAAGTAGCTGAAGCAATTTTAAGCAAGAAGACAAAGCTGGAGGCATCACATTTCCTGATCTAAAATTATGTTACAAAGCTGTAGTAATCAAAACAGTATGGTAGTGGCATTAAACATACACTTAAACCAAAGGAATATAGACATAAATCCACACATACACATTTAACTAATATTTGACAAGGCATCAAGAACATACTACAGGGAAAAGATAATAATAAAGGTACTGAGAAAACTGATTATATGCAAAAGAATAAAACTGGATCCCAATCTTACACCACTCAACAGAAACTTAACTCAAAGTGCACAAAAGAGGGGTGTCTGGGTGGCTCAGTCCTTAAGCGTCTGCCTTTGGCTCAGGTCATGATCCCAGGACCCTGGGATCAAGCCCTGCTCAGGCTCCCTGCTCAGATGGAAGCCTGCTTCTTACTCTCCCACTCCCCCTGCTTGTATTCCCTCTCTCACTCTCTGTCAAATAAATAAAATCTTTAAAAAAAAATGCACAGAAGATTTAAATATACCGCCTGAAACCGTAAGCCACACAGAGAAAGTATTGTGTGGTATCACTAGTATGTGAAATCTAAAAAAAAAAGTTGAGTTTATAGAAACAGTGATTAGAATGGTGATTGCCAGAGTCTACGGAATGGAGGAGATGTTGGTTTAAGGGTATAAACTTTTAGTTATAATAAGTTATAAATAAGATGAGTAAGTTCTGAGCATCAAATATATAGTTAGATTGCTGTGGTCAATAATACTTTATTCTGTACTTAAAAATTTGCTTCAGGAGTGAATCTTAACCATCCTCACCACAAAAGAGAAAAGTGAGTAAGTGATAGATGCATTAATTAACTTGATTGTGGTAATCATCTTATAGTATATACATAAATCATCACACCGTACACTTAACATATATATGTGTGTGTATATGTATATACACATATGTATATATGTATAGCTTTCTCAATGAAGCTTTGGGGAAAAGCCAAGTATGTCACCAGTGCCACAGTCTTAATTATTCTAACATTAAAGTAAGTCTTGATATTTGGTCAGGAAAGTCATCCCATCATGATAATCTTTTTTTTTCCCTTCCTTTCTTTCACCAAAATGTCTTGCTCTTTTTCCAAGAAGGGGTTAAAAAAAAAAAAGACATCCTATATGGATTTTGATTGGAGTTTTCATTAAATTTATAGATGTACTGTTGTACTGGGAGAATTGACATCTTTCTATCATTTTTAACTCATTACTTTTTTCATACAGCTTAATTTTCTCCATCGTGCTTTTGCACATCTTAGTAGTAGTTTTTTTTTTTTTAATATTTTTATTTATTTAACACAGAGAGAGAAAGATAGCGAGAGAGGGAATACAAGGGTGAGTGGGAGAAAGGAGAAGCAGGCTTCCCTCCGAGCAGCGAAGCCGGATGCGGGGCTCGATCCCAGCATCCTGAGATCATGACCTGAGCCGAAGGCAGATGCTTAACAGCTGAACCACCCAGGCTCCCCCTTAGTAGTAGTTTTAAGTCTGGATAATTTACTTCTTTTGTTAGTTTAAATGGCTTCCATTTTTATCGTAAGTATTCTTAATATTTGTCGCTGGTATATAAAAAATGGAATTGAAAAAAAAATGGAATTGATTGTTAAATATTCATCTTGTATCTAGAGCCTTTGCTACATTCTGTTATTCTGTAGTTTATCTACAAGTTCTTTTGGGTTTTCTCAGTCATCAGTTGCATGTTATGATTTTGCTTCTTCTTTCTATCTCTGTACCTCTCTAAATAGGCTACCCTCCTTTAGCTTTCTGCAATGGCTAGGATGCTCTGTACATTGTTAACAGAGGTTATGATGGAGGGCAGCTTACTCTGTCATGCATAGTCCTTTACCGTCCAGTTTCCATTATTGTCAAACTTCATCCCCATCCAGCTCCTTTCTTCTTGGCTTACTCTGCTCTAGCTATACCTTTTTTTTTTTTTTAAGATTTTTATTTATTTTTTTGAGAAAGACAAAGAGCACAAGCAGAGAGAAAGGCAGAAGGAAAAGCAGATACCCTGCTGAGCTGGGAGCCTGACATGGTGCTCGATCCCAGGACCTAGAGATCATAACCTGAGCTGAGCAAATGTTTAACTATCTGAGCCATCCAGGGGCCCCTGCTCTAGTCATACTTTCCTCTTTGCTTGCTCTGAATACACCAGGCACATTCCCACCTCCCGGCCCTCACATTTTTGCTCCAGGGGCTGGAAGGTGCTTCCTTTAGATGCCTGCTAAGGCTCACTTCCTTTAAATTGTCATTCTAATACCACATTTTCCTTAAATACTCTATCTTTGAAAACAAACAGCAATTTTATTGCAGCATATTTTGCATATATAATTTGCCCATGAAAAATGGCCATTTCAATAGTTTTAAAATTTGCCAAAGTGTACAACCTTTGTCATTAATAAATTTTAGAACATTTTCATCACCCTAATAATATACCTGTGCCCATGTACTGCTAATCTCTGTTCCCACCCTTACCCCAGGAAACCACTGATCTACTGACTCCATAGATTTGCCTGTTACAGACATTTCACATAATTGGAATCATCTAATATGTGATCTCTTGTTTCTTGCTTATTTCACTTAGTATAATGTTTTGGAGGGTACCTCAGCCCTATAGTATGAATAGTATTTCATTTCTTTTTTGGCTGAATAACATTTCATTGTATGGATGTACCACGTTTTGTCTATCCATTAATTAGTTGATGGACATTAGGTAGTTCCTAATTTTTAGCTAGTTAGTATGAATAATCCCAGGCACCTTTTCTTTCTTTTTTTTTTTTTTTAAAGATTTTATTTATTTGACAGAGTTAGAGAGAGAGAGAGATCACAAGTAGGCAGTGGGGCTCCTGGGTGGCTCAGTGGGTTAAAGCCTCTGCCTTCAGCTCGGGTCATGATCTCGGGGTCCTGGGATTGAGCCCCACATCGGGCTCTCTCCTCAGCGGGGAGCCTGCTTCCCCCTCTCCCTCTGCCTGCCTCTCTGCCTACTTGTGATCTCTCTCTCTCTCTAACTCTGCCAGGTACCTTTTCTTAAAGAATAACCCTTCTGCTGCTGTCCTACAATATACTTCTTCCCTGCTACATTTTATGTCTCCTTGTTGTCACTATACAGCATATCACATTTTACTTATGTATCTTGTTTATTGTTTATCTCCCTCGCTAGAATTTCTACTAAGCTCCGCAAGGGCAGAGATTTTTGTCTCAAATTGATTACTTTTATACATCAGGCCCTGGAACTGGCATATAGTAGGCAATCAGTAAACATTTGTGGAATCAATAGAGACATAAGTGAATGGATGGGTTGGATGCTTACTGTACACTGTATTAAAAATATTTTTTGATTTAAGTGGCTTGATGTTTCTCGAATATTACTATTTTTGTTTTTTTGGATTACCCAGCTTAGCTTTGTTTACATTTTATAATATACTAGCTTATGATCTATTTTATTATTTCTAAGTATCTTTTTTCTGTTGATCAAAGGTATATTTTAGATGATTAGTTTTCTAGGACATTGTGTCTCTTAGCATTCATCATTTCTCTATTTTTTTTTTCTCATTTCTCTGTTTTAATGTATATTTCTTTTAAGTCCATTGCCACTTTTCTCCTCCTCTTATAGTTGATTGTAATCAGTTCAATGTTCTATAATATTGTCGGTCTATTTTCACACTTTAGATCTACTGTTTTGTTTCGTTTTGTTTTTTAACATTTATTTGACAGAGAGAGAAAGATCACAAGTAGGCAGAGAGGCAGGCAGAGAGAGAGGGAAGCAGGCTCCTCGCTAAGCAGAGAGCCTGATGCGGGGCTCGATCCCAGGACCCTGAGATCATGACCTGAGCCAAAGGCAGAGGCTTTAACTCACTGAGCCACCCAGGTGCCCCCCTAGATCTACTGTTTTTTATAAATATCATTAAGCTTTAAATGCTTTGTTTCTTTCTCTGTATTTATCTATATTTGGATTCTCTGTCTTAGACAACAAACAGCTTAAATATTAGATTGGAAAGTACTTGAAGACGAGATGTTGTTGGAATTTCTTTTATATAATATGTTTCCATTTTACAGTGAAATGCTTCAAAATAAAAATACTAATTTACCTACTTTCAGTTTGTGTGATTTGGTCTGAAATGTTTTTCTCTCATATTTTCTCAGGTGGCGTTTTTTTCTTTTTATTTTTCAACTGTCCTCTGTTTTTGATGCAGATAAATACTGAGGAACATGTGGATGCAGCTGATCAGGAGGTTATTTTATGGGATCGTAAGATTCCTGAGGACATCCTGAAGGAAATAGCCACCCCTAAAGAGGTACCAGCAGAGAGTGTTACTGTCTGGATTGATCCACTTGATGCTACACAGGAATATACAGGTGACTCTACATTAAAATTGCTCTCAAACTTCGGATTGCCATTATATATTGGAGAACCAGAACAAAGCGGGTAGTATATACTTGGTGGTATATACTTTACTGATCTTACACAACTTTTCCAATTAGATTTTAAGACAGATGACTGGATTAATGCAGTGCAGTATGAAACCTTTGGACTAGATCAGTTATTCTCAACCTTTCCCAAAACCCTGACCCCAAAACCAGTAAATTGTGGCATACTCCTATTGGTGATAGTGATTCACTGTATCACTGATCCTTCAGTGAAAGGACATTTTTAGCAGTCGCAACAACAAAATGGTTCCTATTGGACACTTGTTTATTGAAGTGTTTGTTTATTGAGTTATATATTGAGGTGTGAGTTCAGGTATTTATATAGCCAGATTATAATATTTACTTGTGATTTGGGGGATTTAGGTTTTACTGCATATATATCGATCTTTGGAATTCTAAATAGTAAATCCTAGGCACCCAGGGATAATTAAGTAGCAAAACAGAGAATTACTGCCCTCATCTCCATTTTCTTTTGTTTGTTTTTTTACCTAGTACTGCTCAGATTTCATTTCTGTAGCTCCTCTCTCATGCTTTGTTTCTTACCTGGAGATATCCAATTCCTGCTTTTTCTCTGTTCTCTTGGTGTATATCATAAAGTTAATTGCTTATCTATGTGCCCTCCTTCTAGATGGTAAGTTCTCTGAGTGTGGGGCCTTCTGCTTTTTCATCTTTGTATTCTAGTCCTTAAGCATTGAACTTGATCGTAATAGACACTTAATAGGTAGCTATTTGGAGAATGAGAGGAAGATACAAGGAGTCTAATAGTAACTGATATTAGAAAATCCTTTGTAGAAGTAGGTACTAGAAATGGAGAAAATTGAAGGTATTTTTTAATAAAAATTTTTCCTAAACCAAAATTGGCCTGATCATATAATAATGATAACACAGTGAGTGCAGCCCTTGTGCAGAGACTAAGTATTTGAGTTAATTTTCAAATTTAAAACTAAAATTTTAAATTTTTATTCTGATATTTTTTGTTATTGGTTTTTTTGTGTTCTTTTTCTTCACAGAGGATCTTCGAAAGTATGTCACTACTATGGTATGTGTAGCTGTGAATGGTAAACCTGTGCTAGGAGTGATACATAAGCCATTTTCTGAATATACAGGTATGAAATGCACTAGAGGTTTTGAAAGTTAATGTTATTAAATCATATGTCTATAGTATGTAACCACCCTGTCAGGGTTTCAGCTGTAGCTCAGTAATTATTATAGTCAATCCTCTACCATACCTCACCCTTTCGTTGGATACAATAAGGATTTTATCATTGGTAATGATAATTTATAATGAAGCAGAGCTTTCTAAACTTTCTTTAGAGGATAGAAACTGACTGATAATGAGAGATAGTGTTGAGGAGTATAGTTGGGCACAGACTTCCCAGAAGCCAAGTTCTTTGTTTCTTTTGTGCTGTTGCAAGGGATAAGGTCCAGGGCTCTTACACATTGGATTCCATGTGGGTTCTGAGATCCACCGTCAGGGGCCTTAGCCAAATCTATAGTAACATTAGAAAACGAGCTTGATATTGTGGCGGTTAAGGGCAATGGCAATTTGGCAGCCTCAGCGTTAAAATTAGATGGTGTTAACAGTGAAAGTCTTACTAATCAGCCTAATCCTAGTGTAGCCCAGGACACTTTTCAGAGTTCCATTTGACCCTTGCCTACCCCACCTTCTTGATGTAGTCATGTTTGTTAGCTTTGTACAGATGGCAGGTCAGATCTTTGATCATCACGCTGGGAGTTGGGAGTGTGGAAAACCATGTCAAAGGGCTTCCCTGGCAGCCCAGGATGACCTCACCCAAAGCCTTTCCAGTGCTAGTGAATATTGACATAACATTTTGGTATCACCACAGCCATTATTCTGTAGTTTGCCAGAGTCTAGGCATGGTCTTCTGAATAGCAGTGATAGTGTGGCTTGTAATTGCAAGTCCAGAATGATGCCATGAGTTGTCCAGGTACAGAAGTTGAGGGAAAGAGTTAGTGGTGTAAGCAGTATCACTGACAGCCTGAAGGGACTCATCATACTTTTAACTGTCATTCCCATCAAGAACACGGAGCAAGGATTATCGCCTTTTAGCTCCACTGTTCTCTAAGGTGATGAGGTTCTTGATGGTGACAGTATCCATTTTGCCATTGCCAGCGTTGAAAAAAGCCCTAATGGACATTTATTGATCAAAGGTCAACACCTTTGACAAGGTGTTGTGGGTTGAATAATTCCCCCCTCAAATTCATGTTCATGCCTGTATTAGTTTCCTAGGGTTGCCATAAAAACAAAAAGAAAAAAACCTACAAACTATGTGTCTTTAAACAACAGATATGTAGTCTAACACAATTTTGGAGATTAGAAGTCCAAAATCAAGGTGTTGACAGAGACATGCTCTCTTTGAAACCTGTAAAGGAGAATTCTTCCATGTTTTTCTCTTAGTTTCTAATAGTTTGACAGCAGTCTGCTGTGTTTCTTGACTTGTGAACACATCACTCTAGTCTCTGCCTTCAGCACCTCATGGCAGTCTGCCTATGTGTCTGTGTCTCTGTGTCACTTCTTATGAAGACATCAGTCATACTAGATTAAGAGCGCACCCTACTTTGCCAAGGCCTCATTTAGCTAATTATATCTACAATAACCCTGTTTCCAAATAAGGTCAGATTCTGCTTGCTGGGGATTAGGACTTCAACATATCTTTTGGGGGACTATAAACCCTTAACAATCAGAACTTTAGAATGTGACCTTATTTGAAAGTCAGGTCTTTGCAGATGTAATTAAGGTAAGTATCAGGATAAGATCATCCTGGATTAGGATAGGTCCTTAAATCAATGAGAGTGTCCTTATAAGAAACCAGGATTACTGAGACACGGGGGATAGGAGGATAGGATGGTAGAGGCACAGATTAGAGTGATGCATATAAGCCAAGAAACACCAAAGATTGTTGGCAGCTGCTGGAAGCTAGAAGAGTGGCATGGAATAAATTCTCCCTTACGGTTTCCAGAAGCAATAAACCCTACCAATACCAGTATCTGGATTTTGGATTGCCAATACATTTCATAAGCTGAAATGTGTGAACCTCCAAGACTGTGAGAAAATAAATTTCTTTTCTTCTAAGCCACCGTGTTTATGACATTTTTGTCATGACAGCCCTAGGAAATGAATACACCCAGCATCCATACAGCTCTTCAGTTTACTCCACCCTTCTCACTGTGTCTCAGTGGTGTGGCTGACACTGCCTGAAAAGGTTGGCTGCCAATTGGACGGAAATAGAGAAAAGGTTAATTTTTGACTACTCTTAAAATTTACATGCTTTACAGAATACTTTGTATCCCAAATTCCAGCTCCTCTGAGATAGGCTGAACATATACTTAAGTGTTGCCTCTGCATTTCAAGACCAAATCTGTTTTGTGTTAATCTGACCTTATATCTTCTTTTCATAATTCAAATAGTTTTTACAGTTGACAATTTGATAAGCTGTAAAAGATTTATGTCATTATTGCGACAGTGTGCCTTAAAATTAATTATATACTTGCTTTATGGTTTGTGGGTTGCTTTCACACGTTTCCTTTAATCCTTACTGAATAAGTGAGAATATAGGTTAAGCTATTAATTTAGGCCGCTGTAATACACTGTACCAGAATAACAGAGTTTGAACAAAATAGTTGATTTCTCTCTTCTCTAAGAGCCCATATGCAAACAGACCAGACATGTAGGTTATTCTGTCTTATTGCTGTGCTAAATTTTGGTGCCCCCTTCTGCATGACTGAGGATGGCTTTCTGGTTCATCCACATTTCACCAGTGAAGAGGATCAAAAAGGAGACGTGGAGGACATTTTCCACTAAGGGTTTGACCTATAAGTTGCATACATCACTTCAGCTCACATCCCATCGATCAAAACGTAGCTTGAACCCAGCCATAGGGGAGGTTAAGAAATTTGGTTTTTATTTTCAGTGGCCATCCAAGCATCCAGTTTAGGGGTTCTGTTACTTAGAATAGATCAAGTGGATATTGGAGTATAACTTAGCAGTATTGCTACACTTAGTATAACACATGAGGGAGGGATACACTTACTAATACCACCACTTACAATGAGAATATGAGACTTAGAAGTTTGATACATTCCTTAAGGTCATCCAGCTAAATTAGAGGAGGAAACAACCTTAGGAATTTTATGCAAATCAATATATCACATTACTTTTATAATAACTCTACAATTTCTAACATTTGTATAGTGGTTAACTATTTGCAGTAAACTAAGTTAGCTCATCTGAACCTTGCGATAACTCTGTGAGACAAAGATAAGTTGTTATTTTTGTTTTTTGTAGATGAGAAAAGGGGCTTAGCAAAGTTCTTGTGAAAGCCACATAGTTCAAAATGTTACAGTAAGAGCTAACCACTCCTTATTAATATCTCACATTTGTTTAGTATTTTCACAGTTTATGAAGTTATTGGCATAAATTCATTTCAGCCTTAAAATCACTCTGGAAAGAATATAAAAGAATTATAGTGACTTTCAATTAAAGAAAGAAAAAACAGGCATATAAAGGTTAAATATAGGGCTTAAATCTTTGAAGTCCTCTTTTTTTTTTAATCAAAGTATAGTTGACTCATTCTTTAGTGACAGTGTTCCTCATTGCCTATCTGTATCAGGTAGGGTTGCATTTATCTGTATACAGATAAATAGATTTTATTTTTCTCACCTAGTAAGATGGGCAAATGGCAGGAGGGTTCATTTTATGACACTGTTAAGCACCTGACTCCTCTTTTTGCTTTTTCTCTTAGAAGGTAGCTTTTTGTTTGCATGCTTACAAAGATGGGTTCTTCCAGTTTCCATGGCTCTCTTCCAGGCTGGAAGAAAAGGGAAAGAAGAGGGACAAAAGATCTATCCCAGATATTCTTTGTATTAGGAAAGAGTCACTTTGAGCCCTCTGCTCCATCTCATTAGCCAAATGTCACATGGCCCCCTTAGCCGCAAACAGCCTGCAATTCCAGAGAGAATTAGAATTGTAGTAAAGGAAATGAAGAGGAAGTTGATACTGGATAGGCAAAGAGATTCACAGTCTTTGGGCTCTAATTTCCACATCTGTTCATTTTGGGGATGATGAGAATAAGGATCACATAATACCCATTAAAAAAAAAAAAAAACAGCTTTATTCCATAAGACTATATATCCTCTCCCCCCTAGAGCCTTACCTCCTCTAAAATAAAGCCAAAAGTTTCAAATGGTTTCTGTAAGTTGTAAGAAAATGGCCTGTTCTTCTGCGATGCTGCTGAGTTGCCCACTATGCTGGAATGAAGGTGCTTGCTAGTCAGCAAACATTCCGAAAGAATCAATAAGTCCTTAATTAGGTGTGGGGTGACCTTCTGTTCCTGAATCGAAGGTGTGTTTGGCTTGTGTCCTCTTTTTGGACTGTTATTTTCAGATCCACACTGTATATTGATGTTGGCAGAATACCAGCTATCAGGTATTATATGCTGACCAGAATTTAGCTACACTTGACTATGACGGTAGCTAGATAGTATTGTTGTTGGCAGCAGGTAGAGCAAAACTGATTAGAATCCTTACCAGACTTAATTAGAAGTAATTCACTGAGTTTGAAATCCTAAGAAGCAACAGATACTTAAATAGTATTTTAACAAAGTAAAAGTGTGAGTGTAATATATCCATGCAGTGGAAATTTGTAGCTAACTTATAATGTCTGAAGTGTATAGCAAACTACCAATCACTTTTTATTTCCCACTGAAATTTTTTTTAGCATATCCTCAGATGGAATAAACACATTCTGTTAGCTGCTATTTTACCTTTTCATGATTACTTCATCATCATCAATCATTTATTTAAGCACATAGTGAATTTTTTTAGTGTGCTTGAAATAGTTTGTCCATGTATGTGTTAGGATAGAATTTATTGAAATTCTGTAACATGAAATATATTTTTAAAATATTAAATTACTAATTCTTATCTAAAATTATTCTAGTACTGAGATAGGTTGTCTTTATTCTCTTACACAATACTGACCTCTAGAGATGCAGCACTGTAAATTCACTTCTTAATAAAACCATGTTTTTTCTGATCATTTCTAAAAAGAATTGAGGTTTTTTGTTTTGTTTTGTTTTCTCCTCTTTCTCATTTTTTTAACTTCTATTGTGGATAATTTCAAACAAACATAAAATTGTACGGAATTTTCATGTGCTCTTTCATCAAGATTTAACAATTGAACATTTCTGTATATTTGCTTCCTTTTTTATGTACTTTAAAGAAAATTACAAGGACTGTGACATTTTACCTTTATATACTTTACCATGTATCTCTTAATATACTATTGATGTGATACTGTTATTTTGTACTATTATTATGCATATAATAATAAAATTAACATTTATTCCCTAATTAAGCCCATATTCACATTTTTCCCAGTTGTTTCTAAAGTGGATTTTACAACTGGTTACTTCAAACCAAGATCTAGTCAAGTAACATGCATTTTTTTTTGGTTGTTTTAAGTTCTCTTTATCTAGAACAACCTCCAGTCCTGTTCTTCCCCATGACATTGACTTGTTCAGATCAAGTTAGTTGTTATATAATGTCCTTTTTGAACTCTTCTGATTATTTCCTCAGAGGGTCATTTAACTTATTTACTTTTCATCTTCTTTTTCTTATAGAATGCAAATTGGATGTGAAGCCTTGTTTGGATTAAGGTTAAGGATTTTTGTCAAGAATATGTTGTAGATATTCTTCATGTACTTCCTGCTGCATCATATTATATGAAATACCTAGTCTCATTATTAGTGATGCTAATTATTAGTGATGTAAGATGGTTAAAGTGGTCATGACCAGATCTCTGTTATAAATTATTTTGATTCTCTTGCTACCAGCAAGTAGTCTGGAGAAATATTTTGACACTATTTGAGATCAGGATTCTATTCAATGTTTCACAGGATAATTTTAGGATCTATTAAAGGTGTGAAATAGGATTTTCTAATTCTGTTGTATTTTCTACATATTAGCTAGAATTATTCTACTGAGAAATTTCTTCATCAATTGGAGTTACTTGTTTATCCCAAAAGGTAGTTCCTGTAAAAAGACAAATACACGTTTAACTTTTTTTCTTCACCAACTTCTAAGTAAGGACTTTTGGTAAAAACTACCCCCAGGGGGGGAACAAATGTTATTTTTCAATGAAGACCAGGCTTTGCCTTTATATCTTTGATATCCTTAAGGTCTCATGGATTTTTGTATATTCACTGCTATTCAAACTACAGATATCATTTTTCAAGTTAAATCTGTTCTTTTTCTTGCTCACTTTTACTAACTCCTTTAAATATGCCTTTTTGTTTAAATGCCATTATATAGTCCTTTGCCTTAGGTGTCTCATCTGTTGGTTCTCCCCTATGAGTATCAGTGAAATCAGCTTATTTTAGCCTTCTTGACTACCATCCCATTTTAGTCAGTTATACCTTTTTTGATATGTGTCTTTCTACTCTTCAGCTCTTCTGATGTAAATGGTTTCCTCTGACTCTCACCAGTCAACTGTGATATAACATTGACACACTTTTATTCTTCCACCTGTATTCCTATCTTTGGTTTCCTCTTAAATTCACAGTTAAATTTATTCAGTGTTGATCAATAGTGCTTTTGCTAAGAGATCTTTAGTCATCTTTTTGTTGGATAAAGCTTGTCCTCAAGTAGATTACTTCAGGAGAGGTAGCTCATCCAAGTCATATTACCTGAGTTCGTACTTCTTAAAAGCTTTTTCTGTAGCCTCGATTCTTGAAAGACTCTCAGCTACTTACAGACTCTTTGGTTTAGCCCTCTGTCCTTGGGCTGCTCTAATAAATTACCATAAACTAGAGGGCTTAAAACAGCAGAACTTATTTTCTCACAGTTCTGAGGGCCAGAAGTCTGATAGCATGTTGTTGGCAGTGTTGTGCTCCCTCTAAATTTCAAGGGAAAGAATCTTTCCTTGCCTCTTCCAGCTTCTGGTAGCTCTGGGTGTTCATTGACATGCTTTGATTTGTAGACATACCACTCCAGTTCTTACCTCCACTTCACATTCTCTTGGTCTGTATTTCTCTTGTCTCCTGTTTTTATAAGGGCATCAATCATTGAATTTAGGGCCTGCTCTAATCCAGTATGACCTCAACTTGAATTACATCTGCAAAGACCCTATATCCAAATGAGGTAATATTCTGAAGGTTCCCAGTAGACACGAATTTTAGTAGGACACTATTTAATTCACTATACACTCTTTTTTCTTAGTTAACTGGTAGGAACTGTTGGATTGATAAAATATCTGTGTGGGTGCATGTTGAATCTTGTTGGCAGAAAAGCTGATAATCCCAATTTTCTTTCCTTTGTAAGTAGATCAGTATTTTTGCCTGGAACCACAAAGAGCTTTATCTTGAAAGTCTAATAATAGAACTATGATATATCTCAGATTCAGAGGGGATTCTGGGATCTGGGCAGATATCTATATAGTATGTCTCTCAGTGTGGATATTCAAGTCCTTTTTTATTTCAGGAACATTTTTTTGAATCAAAGTTTTAAAGATTAGTTCTATTTCATTATTTTTGTTTTTTAGAGATTTCTAACATATGTATATTGATTCTTCTCTCACTGACTTCTATATCTATTACCCTCTCTCTGGTCACCTTTATCTGTTTGCTTGTTTCACTTATTTTTTGCTTTTCTCATTGCTTGCTGTGCTTTTCGACCAATCTGTGCCTTTCTGTGTATCCTGTGATCTAGTACTAAATTTTAACTGATTTTGTCTTTTTGTTGTTGTTTGCAGTTTCTTTTCCTGTGTTATGTGAGTTCCCATTTCATATCTTTTATCTTTCCTGAGTTGTTTTTTTGTTCCATAGTATTTTTGTTTTTGTTGCTTATTTACTTTTAATCGTCTTTGAATGTTGTGTTAGTTTTACTCTGCTTTAGAGAAGTTTTCAAGTAGCCTGAAATGTTTTAACCTTCATTCATTGTGTTTTCTTCTTAGATTTTTCAGTGGATGTTGCAGTTGTACATATTTCTTACTCATATTTGGGCCTTCTCATAGATGGGAAGGGTGGCAGAAAAGGAGTTTGGGTGGTTCCCAGTACAGGAAATTTCTTTTCTGTTAGAGCGAGGAAGGCGTCTTTATTATCAGGCATCTTTTTTTGTTTTCACTTTTCTTCTATCTTTTTGGGTCTTGTTTTAGTAAGGTCCTTATCTTTAACCCCTTCTTTTTCTTCAGTTGTGTTTGCTGTCTTCCAGTCGTCTCTCCTAGGGTGACTTTCTGAAAGATGTTGTATGTCATCTGGTCTGTTGTCAGAACTTCACTGTGCTCTCTGTCTTCCCTAGGCCTCCTGTTGTCACTGCTCTGTTGCCATGTCTCAGGCCTACTTTCAGTAGTTATCATTTTAGATGGGACCCTTTTCTTCTGGGGAGAAATCCTGGCTATTCTCTGAGTCCTACCACCACTGAGAGGCCTCCAGCATTTTTGCACTTCTGGGAAGCTCCTGCCGTATTCCCCACACTGGGCTCAGCTATGGCACTCATTCTACTGATCTTCAGTATTTACTTCCCTCTTTCCTATAAATTTGTGTTCATGACTATTCTTCATGTCCTTCTTATTCTTTAGCTATTGATTAAGGGTGTTATTATTTGCTCTTGTTGCAGTGTGTGGTTTTCAGAAAGAAGTATGAGAGGAGTCCAGAATACTGCCATCATCTTTGGGCAGCTCAGAAACCCAGCCACTCTTTTCTTTTCTTTTTTTTTCCTGCAGCCAGGAGTAAGTGGTAATGCAGCTGCTTTCGTTGCTAGCCATGGTGGACTATGTGTTTCCCCATAGCGAGTGACTGCTAGAACAACAGTCTAATTGGGATAATTCTGAGTAAGTTTATTTTCTTATATAGCTTGGTAGTCAGTGAAGAAAACTTTGAAGCCAAGATAAATATTTCAGGCTATTTCTGGGGTCTCCTCCCCTTCTTAGAAATTTCTGTTCTATTTTGAAATCTAGAGCATTTTCTTTTCATATTCTCATGATAAAGTAGATGTATAAATCTAACTCATCTCTTTAACTGTTTTATGTTTATCAATGAAACCATGAATATATCAGAAATAGATAGGAGGAGTGAATAGTAGGAGAAATAGTAAGAGGAGAAAATAGGAGGAAAACCTATTTTAAATTTTTAATTATCCAGGCTAACTAGTTGTGTTTACATCTTGGTTGTCACAGGTTCAGTTCCCCAGGAACTGGACTTTTGAGATGGAGATTAGCATGCAGGATGTTTAGGAAAGAGTACCCTTGAGATCAAAGTTATGTAAGAGAGGGAAGGAACCCAGATTAGGTGCTGAGAGGCAATTGAGTTACAGTAAAACCCCAGTGAGAATTTAGCACCTCACTGGGAGCTCTGGAGCCTGGGGGTTCTTTTTTTTTTTTTTTTAATTAACATATAATGTATTATTTGCCCCGGGGTACATGTTTGTGAATCACCAGGCTTACACATTTCACAGCACTTACTGTAGCATATACCCTCCCAATGTCCATATCCCAGCTACCCTGTCCTTACCCCCCCTACCCCCCAGCCGCCCTCAGTTTGTTTCGTGAGTTTAGGAGTCTCTTATGATTTGTCTCCTTCCTGATCCCATCTTGTTTCATTTCCCTCCCCCACCCCCCTACAACCTCCCTGCCCTGCCTATCAAATTCTTCATATCAGAGAGATCATATGATAATTGTCTTTCTCTGATTGACTTATTTCACTTAGCATAATACCCTCTAGTTCCATCCATGTCGTTGCAAATGGCAGGATTTCATTTCTCTTGATGGCTGCATAGTATTCCATTGTATATATCTACCACATCTTCTTTATCCATTCATCTGTTGATGGACATCTAGGTTCTTTCCATAGCTTGAGCCTGGGAGTTCTTAAGCCAAGTTTTTAGTAGTCATTATCTCTGGTTGGGCAGTATTATGTGGCCTTTTTTAGCTTTGTCTTAATATTTGCTTATTTTAATGTAAAATGTTGAATATTACTCTCATTTTCAGAAAAAAATAAGCATTTCTGTTTTTGGGAAAAACACAAGTAATTCTGCAGAAAAGGATATTTTGTCGGTCAACTCTTGGTACTTTGAGTTCCCATTTCAAAAAGCTTCAGTGCTGTTAATGAATGTCATATTTCCTTTTCAGCTTGGGCAATGGTAGATGGTGGGTCCAATGTGAAAGCTCGTACTTCCTACAATGAGAAGACCCCAAGGATCGTTGTGTCACGCTCACATTCAGGAATGGTCAAACAGGTTGCTCTTCAGACTTTTGGAAACCAGACTACAATTATCCCAGCTGGTGGTGCTGGTACGTTCCAATTCCCTGTAGTTTCTGGGGACAGTGTCCCAGCATAGTCAAGGCTTATGTCGGGAGAAAGATTTCGTTGTCCTGTGTTTGGGAAAAAAGTGAGAATAGAGAGTGTACTTTGCAGACAGACATGGTCTCCTACTTGGTTATCTCTAGGGTGAGATTTTAGTTACACATGCTTTCTTGTTAGAAAGGACCTCACAGTTGCACCTGGGTGGCTTAGTCCGGTGAGTGTCTGCCTTCGGCTGGGGTCATGATCCCAGGGTCCTGGGATCGAGCCCCATGTCAGTATCCTTGCTCAGCTGGGGGGCCTGCTACTCCTTCTCCCTCTGCCTGCCGCTCCCCTGCTTATGCTCTTTCTCTGTCAAATAGATAAAATCTTTTAAAAGGAAAGAAGGAAACCACCTCACAGTAGGGACAATGTCTCACAACAGTGACTGCTGTTCCTCAAATACTACAAAAGCATCTTCATATCAGTGATATACCATCAATAGTGGTTTTATATATGATCTCATTTCAAAGTAATTGCACTTTGTAGGACTGTAGGTAGGACTTATCAGGGAGAGAATGAAAGATCAAGCACAGTCCGATGCTTCCTCTGGCCCCAAGATGTCAGGAATCCTCATAAATGTTACTAAGATGACTAATCCCTGGGCACTTTTAACACCTGAACTCTTCAGCTTGCATGTCTGGGATGAGCTGGAGTCTGGGAGCCACTTTGCTTCCTGTATATTCTGCTATTTTATTACCTGTTGTTGATCAGGGGTCAGCTTACTTTTTCTGAAAGGCCAGATAGTAAATATTTTAGGCTTTCTGAGCCACATATAGACTTTCTTGCCTACTATTCTTGGATTTTTGTCTTGTTACCACCCTTTAAAAATGTGAAAACCATTCATAGCTTGAGGGTTGTACAGAAACAGTGCATGGCCTGGATTTGGCTCACAGGCCATTTGCTTGCCTTTGTTTTGAGTGCTGTTTAATATGACAGAAGTGTTTTAACTCAAATAACAAATTATGGTCAGAAATGTGTTTTTGAAAACCTTTTCATCACAGTAATAAAGGGAAAAGTAATGTTTCTTAACTTTTAAGCCTAATAGTTTTAATTTAGTGATTACATATATGTACCTTACATAGTTTGACTTTTTTTCCTATAAATCCTCTGTTAATGTTGGTTAGGAAAGGTAATGTTCAGAATACCCAGTATGAATGGGATAAACCAGATTCTAGACCTGGTTTCTTCTGTTTATTTTATTTTATTATTTTTAAAAAATTCCGCCTCATAAAAAAAAATTAAAAATTCTGCTTCATTACAAAAAAGGCTTAAGATTGTGTTATTTTGCCTTCTTTCAAATCCAGTGTTCCTAGAAATTTGGATGAAGCTCGTGGGTATTTAGCTTCAGTATAGTATTCCATAGGAAATGATGCACGTTGAATATAAAAACAGCCACAAAGTTGATTTAAATTTAAAAGATTATAGAAGTATATTTGATTACACTTGAGAATAGCTTCATAAGTTCCTTTACACTACATTTTTTTGCTTATTTGGGTTTAATGTCTGCACTGTTAACTTTCTTGAAAAAAGAACAAAACTATTTTTAAGTAATTTTAGATTTCACAGTTGCAAAAATAGTATAGAGAACTCTTGCCTGCTGTGTGCTGTTATTTTTCACAATTACTCTTAAAAAGTAAGCTACTTTCTTTAAATCTTTTGAATAGTAACCTAAATTCTTTGTTTATATTTTAGGTTATAAAGTTTTAGCACTCTTGGATGTACCTGATAAGAGTCAAGAAAAAGCTGATCTATATATCCATGTGACATACATCAAAAAATGGGATATATGTGCTGGCAATGCCATCTTAAAAGCCCTTGGGGGGCATATGACTACCTTGAGTGGTGAAGAAATCAGTTACACTGGTTCCGACGGCATAGAAGGAGGGCTTCTTGCTAGCATCAGAATGAACCACCAAGCTCTGGTCAGAAAACTCCCAGATCTAGAGAAGACAGGACATAAATAAGCAAAGGCGATCACAGATCACAGTTCTTCCTGAGTCGAACAGTCAGCCTGAAACGGCTGGGGGCTTCAAAGCATCGGTGGAGATTCTGCATGGTTAAGGCCATCCCGAACTTTTTAAAGTATTTATGAAGCATCAGAGACTTACTTTCCCTGTAATAGGATGCAAGATCAGGGAAAACGGGTTGCTTCGTGTCTCAAGTATTGTCTTTATTTTTGAGACTATTTTCGTACAGTTGTCATACACAAGGCGCATACACACACACACACACATATATTTGTGAATTAAAATCTATAGCTGAGTCTACATTGTTATGAGTCACCATTTTCACACAACATCATGAATCTTCACTATTAGTACTTTCATACAGAATTGGGCTGAAGAAAGGATTGATTTTGTGTAGATTTAATACTACTTTACAATTGTATCTCATTGAAAATAAAGTAATTGGGGGTTTTTACCCCTAATTCAGATGGAAAGCACAAGAAGCCACACATTCATTAATATGCAACAAATGCTCTATTTATCTGTTGTTACTGAATATTTCTTATGGATTAAAATAGAAAAATCTTAAATTGTTTTTTATTTTACTTTGAAATTTTAATTACAGGTTCACCAGCTAGTTGAGAATATAGCTATATGATGATTGCGTTGTAATTGTAGTTTCTGTGTATATGTTTTTGTTTTGTTGTTTTGGTACAGAAAAGTGTATTTGTACCCATGGGTTCAACATTTCTGCCATCTTACTGTTGACTTTTATTTGCTCTGTGGACATTGCAAGGTCTCATCCTTTCCCTCCTAACCAACATTTAGTCTTTAACACATAAGGTTTGGATTAAGGTTTCAGGGTTAGCACTAGGCTTTCGGTATATTTTCTTCTTAGGGATAAATTATGCACTATAAGAATATAAATTATTCTGTTAGTTGAGTCATTTGATATTACACAAATTGAGCTAGCTATCATTATTTTCAAAAGTTTGTTTTAGTACTTTTTAAAAACTTTGCCAGGTTTGTATGTAGAGATTCTGTCCTTATCAAGAATGATTTATGGTTGCTTTCACCACTAATAAATGGATCTGATCTAATCTCAAAGCAGTAATTTTTAAGATACTTTAAAGTTTCTGTTCAGATTAAAATAACAGGTTAATGTTACTTTTTGATTAATTTTTGTTTTAATTCAATAGGCAGAATCTGACTGGAAGAACAGTGGTGGCATATTCACTCTCACTATAATTAGAACCTTGCTTTGTGAACTTTGATTGGGATATTGGATTTCTGTCAGTGTGTTATCTGGAAACTTTGTGTAAACAATACTGTTACTTCATGTGACTGATGTCTTTGTATTTTATAACACACTGTTAGAGGGGGAGGGGATTGCTCTTTGTTTTCTTCTTTACTTTCTTTAAAACAACTTTCTATTTCTTTTCCTATTTTGGAGGTGAAATTGACCAAAGAATGGATATCCTCACCTGGTGGAATGTGCATACAACTTCAGGCCTGTGTTTTACACCATCTCCAGAGTCCTTTCATTCCTCCTTAGGGAACTGAATTTAGTACAAAGCACATGTTTCCACCCAGTCTCTAGCAACTGGTCACAGACCTGATAATGTAATGGGCCTCAATAGGTAGGATTTTGTTTAGTGAAAATTCATACAAAGTTTTGGTAATTGGAACACTTGATATTTAAACAGGACTTAGGGGATTCAGAATAGAATATTGGAGACCTCATCTTTTTACTTTTCAATGAAATTAAGAGTATTTTTTTTCCTCAGGAGAGGTGGCAGAGGCATATACTGTTTCCAGAGTTCTGTGGTATAAGCATTTATTTTAATTGTAATGTGTCAAACATGGGGCAAGAAGACTGGCATATTAAGAAATGGCATTTAATTGGAGGGTTTTTTTTTTTCAATATTACATGGAAACTTTCTAATTTAATGGAAATGATCATATTAGCAAGCATGATCACTTTCGTTTTATTTTTTAATTCCATTAATCTGCATGTAGATAATGACTTTGCAAAGGGCTTGTGTACAAAAATTAAGATATTGGCTGACAGATAAATGCATTATTTTTATTTGTTGGGTATAGTCTAGTTACTAATGGTTTTTAAGCGCTTTTATAGGAAATTCATTTTTAATTTTTTTGTTTCTAAAAGACAATATACATTACAGAACTAATATAAGTACAAAGAACAGTATTTATATTAATGTGAGACATTATTGTGCCAGAACATACCAGTAAAACACCATGAATAAGTGAGGCATGTACTATCTCCCAGAATTACCTAAATAAAATTACTTTAAATGTAACAAAATAACTAGAGTTGAACTTTTAGAGAGCCTCACCTCCCTGACTCCTGGTCCTCCCTTTAACTTTGCCCTTATTTAGAGCACAATGTTCCCTTAAACTTTTGAGTTTTACACATCACATTTAGTAAAAGTAGTGGCATCAATAACTTCAGTATTTATTAGCGGTCCCTTTCTCTGCCCTTCATCTCTACCTCATTCCCCGGCTTCCAAGCCCGTTGATGTTGTTTAGTATCTGCCACTCTTTCTGGACCAGTACTCTCCCCCAAAACTTAACCCCCAAATTCTCTCCTAGACCTACTTTTCTCTAGAATGACTACTGAAATCTTATGGTAGAACTGAGTTAAATTCCTGGTCAGGGAGATGTTGGGCAAGAGTTCTGGTTGACCGTCACTTCTCAAAGACTATTCTCAAAAGGTAAAGGAAAATGACCTTCAAAACCACAAAGATTTACACAATCGAGTCTAATCCAGTGCTTCTGTCTTGACAACACATTTCTTCAGATCCTTTCTTCACAGAATGAAAATGCAGAAAATAAAAGAATTAGGTATATAAGCCTGCTTGCTTTTTCTGTTCGCATTCATATCTGTGTCCCTATTTCAGTTGAGATTACAAAGGGCCTACAAAATGGGTCATATTTTGTATTCAATGGTCTGCTTTCCTTAAATTGTATTGTTTTATCTGGATTTTATTTTTTTTCCTGAATTTTAAATCTGCATTCAGATGAATTGTTTATGGCTGTATTATGAAGCTAACAAGTGTTTTGGCTCGTGTGTTTTAAGTAACAATTGTACAAATTCTGTTTGCTGGGTGCTCCCCTTGAATATTGTGCAAATTGGATCAGAGGAAGTAGGGGAGGGGCAGTGGCTAAGAAGAGGGTGGGAAGGAAGAAAGCTCCAGGAAAGGGTAGCAGAGGGAGGATCCAGAGCAAACATCTGCCTGAGCTGTAGGATCAGGAACTCCGCCCTTGTCTCAGATGTTCAAAAATTGGATCTCACTCAGGCTTTGAAGGTGACAACTATCTCTGATAGCAAAGCACAAGTGAAGAAAGCTGATGTGCCACCTACCCCCTGTTCCTCAAGAAAATATCCAGCTTACTTACCTCTCCCTTGATAACACCTTGAAAAATGGCCTTATGGAGACAATCTTTGGAAGGTTAAAAATAGAATTTACTTGGGTTATTCTAGCTGTAACTATCTTGGCTGTGTGTTGACTGGTCCTGGATATAAAGTGATTTTTCATTTTGATCTCGGTTGAATTTGAGCTATATTATTTGCGGTATATGCCTACAAAAAGTCTGTCTTGTAACTTGTATAAAATTAACCTAGTCTATGGTTTCATTTTTATCCTAAAAAAAGTTGTGCCTTAACAATAGGGCATTGTATGTTAATAAGAGAAAATAAAATCTTTTTTAATAGATGGGGAAAATAGGAACTTTTTGCCATTAAAATTTAAGTTCTTTTAACATTTTTAATATTAGAGTTGGGGGAATTCATTAAAGTTAAATACAATTGATACAAACTTATTTTTGCATAACCTAGCATTTACAACTAAAGTACATTTTTATAAGAACTGGCATCTTGATGTATATAGGTCTGAAATGATACTTCATCCTTTGGTTTTTAATTTGAATTAATACAAGACCAGGATAAGGTACATTTTTAAAGATTTTTTTCTTTTAAATCATTTTAGTGTGCTATTGTATCTGTTCTACTAGTTCTGAGTTGCTTTGGTTTTTAAAAATAGCTATTCATACCATATCAATAATTTATTAATGCTAAAAATACTGTGTGTTATGTGACTTAACAAAGCAGAATAGTTCCTGGAATGAAGAGGGGAGGGAGGGTTTGGGGGTTCTGATTAGCAGTTACCAAGAGGGCAAGAAGAATTGAACTTTATATTTCAAAAGAAAGTTTTGGTTTTATGGGGTGCTGTTTATGTAAGGTGTTTATTTTTATTTTATCAAAGCCTGGCGGGTATTAGCATTCCAATTTACTATTGGTTTCTGTTTTTAAAAGTTATTTTTAAAATTGGATGGTGAATTAATTCTGTGGGAAAATGAGATTTATAAGTAGGCTTTTTTTTTTGAGATAAAATTATATAAGCCAAACTTGTAGAAGTTAAGGCTGATGAATAATATTAAAGCAACATTACATATTGTGTTTGTAAGTGTTCCCTAAAGTATTATAATTAAGATAATTTGTGTAAATTACAAAAGCAGAAACTGTGATGTTTTACTAGTAGTATGTTCTGTTAAAATTCCTCTTGAAGTATGTTCTACACATAGTAAGTTATTATTCAGGAAAGACTTGCTCATCCTGTATTTTTTTTAAATAGGAAATACAGCATACCAAGTCATCATTGGATCAGTTAGCCTAGAAAGACTTAATCTCTCTCCCCAAATTATCTCTTCTAAGCTCTTTTCATCATTTATACTGAGTTGAGGAGGTAATGTTTAAGGACTTCAATTCATGTAAAAATATGGACTTCCAATTTCCCTGTAGCATTACATCCTCCACTGGCAGGAGCCAAAGCTAGTCTTAGAGAGAGCGTGTTCTGCCATGATGAACTGTGGTGCTCCCAATGGATTTTTCCCCTCATTTAATGATGTTACTTAAGCTACTGGATGTATATATAAGCACGGGGTTGAGTTTACATGAAACTATGAAATGGTGTTTCCTGCTCATGTCCCTGCCTTTTCAAACTTTATTTTTTTTAACAGACCTCACTTCCTGTTGATCTCTTTCTTGTAATGGGCTAACATTGATGAGAGGAATTAAAATACAAATAAATACCTTTGAATACTCCTCCTCTATTCACACATACAAAGCTGTGGAGAAGCTAGTCCATTTCCTGGTGTCAAGCGATGCTTGGACACCAGACTTCTCTTGGCAGGCTGTATCCTGCCTCACCCACAGCACCAAATTAAGGGGGTCCTGACTTTAATCTCTACTGAGAAGTTAACTCTCCTCCGTCATTTTAGAGCAGTTACTTTGTACCTCACTTATAGCACTCATTTTTATATGTGCTGTTGTAAATTTCTTAAGGACAGGGATCGTGTCTTGGTGTTTTGTATCTCCACATCAACTCCAGCAGCTAGCCCAGTGTCTTGAATAAATTAGGTGCTTAATGTGTGTTGAACTAAATTGAATAAAGGAGTACTACTAGCATAAGTTTTTTTCATGCCTTGGTTGGGTAAGCTGATTGTTTTGTTGACTCTGCTAATATTTATGATTATCACCCCATGCACACTAAATTATTTTTTTTTAAGTTTTGCTTTCTTTAGATACTACCCCATGGACATTTAGCTCTAGAAAATGTGATCGCTTCCAATGAAATGACTGTCCCAAAGTCTTTGCTCCTGGATATACTTTGTCAAACTGAAATTTGAATTTTCTGAATAAATTGGTCATGTCTGAAAGAGATGGTGTGCTGCATCTGTTTTTCCCCTTCTTTTTTTTCTTTTTTTTTTAAACTAGGGTAACATATATATACATACATACATACGTTTACCATTTTTACCATTTGTAAGTACACAATTCAGTGGCATTAAATACATTCACAGTGTTGGACAACCGTCACCACTATGTTTTTGAAGGACTCATTCATCATCCCAAACACAAACTCTACCCATTGAGTCCCTCCCCATTTCCACTTCACCTCAGCCCCTGGAACTACTCTTTCTATGAATGCATCTACTTTTGAACTAATTTTCCGAGATTCTCTCACCATGTACAGAAAAGGCATCTATTTGAAAATGGGTGTATAAGGCAAACAGTCATAACAAAATTACATCTTGCATTCTTTATTAGATTTGTTTAAGATGGAGGTTAGAAAAAAATTAAAAAAAAAAATAGAAAAAAAAAGATGGAGGTTGAAAAAAAGCAAAAGAAGTAAAGATAAGGAAAAATTTATGGAAAGGTAGTAATAGAAACAGTATGATCAGAAAGATCTCCAAGGTGCTTGTTTTCCTCAAGTCTTACAGATGATAAAAAGATATCAGCCCGATATTATGAATTTCATTATTTCGTATCTTTGACGTCTGCATCAGCAGATGTATATTATTTGTTCGTATAAATAAATAGAGAATTCTATTCCACATCCTAATAAAAAATTAGAATATCACCACTATATTAAGAATTGTTTCTAAAATCTGAGTATTTTGAAAGCACAAAGTTTAATCTGAAGTATAGTTGACACAATATTACATTAGTTTCAGGTGTACAACCCTGATTCTACAACCCTATACATTGTGTTATGCTCTCTACAAGGGTAGCTACTATCTACCATCATCATGTGCTATTATCACACCAGTGACAACATTGTCTATGCTGTACCTTTTATCCTGGTGACTTATTCATCCCATAACTGGAAGCCTGTGCCTTCCACTCGTCTTCCCTATTTTGCCCATTCTCACACGCCCCTTCCCTCTGGCAATTACCAATTTGTCTTCTATATTTATGAGAGGGGTCTGTTTCTGATTTTTGTTTGTCTTTTCATTTGTTTTTTAGATTCCACATATAAGTAAAACCATTTGTCTTTCGCTGTATAACTTATTTCAGTTTGCATAATACACTCTACGTCTATTCATGTTGTCACAAATGGCAAGATCTCAATCATTTTTTTTTTAAGGCTGAGTAATATTCCGTGGTATACATACCACATCTTCTATATCCCTTCATTTCTCAATGGACACTTGGTTTGCTTCCTTATCTTGGCTATTGTAAATAATCCTGCAATAAACAAAGGGCTTCATAGATCTTTTTGAATTAGTGTGCTCTTTTTCTTTGGGTATATACACAGTAGTGGAATTACTGGCTTATGTGTATTTCTAATTTAAAAAAAAATTTAAAGATTTTTATTTATTAGAGAGCACACATGAGAGCACAGGAGAGTGAGAGGGTGAAGCAGACTCCCCACTGAGCGGAGAGCCCCATGCAGGACTTGATCCTAAAACCCTGAGATCATGACCCGAGCTGAAGGCAGACACTTAACCCACTGAGCCATCCAGGTACCCTTGTGGTATTTCAATTTTTAAATTTCTGAGGAATCTTCATACCTTCTTCCACAATTGTTGCACCATTTTGCATTTCCACCAATAGCACATGAGAGTTCCTTTTTCTCCATATTCTTAGAAACAGCTGTTGCTTCTTGTCCTTTTGATATTAGACATTCTGACAGGTATAAAGTGATATCTCATTGTTTTGATTTGCATTTCCTTGATCATTAGTGATATTAAGCAGCTTTTCATTTGTCTGTTGGCCATCTGTATGTCTTCTTTGTAATGTTTTTTCAGTTCCTCTGCCCATGTTTTTTTTTTAAGAAACACTGAGCTTTACAGCTGGAAGGATCCTTTTTTTATTTTAAATTCTAGTATAGTTAACATACAGTGTTATTAGTTTCAGGTGTACAATATAGTGATTCAACACTTCCATACATCACCCAATGCTCATCATGTGTGCTCTCCTTAATCCCCATTACCTATTTCACCAATCTTCCACCCACCTCCCCTCTGGTAACCATCTGTTCTCTATAGTTAAGTGTCTGTGTTTGGTTTGTGTTTTTTCTTTGTTCATTTGTCTTTTCTTAAATTCTACATATGAGTGAAATCACATGGTATTTGTCTTTTTCTGACTGACTTATTTCACTTAGCATAATACACTCCGGCTCCATCCATATCATTCCAAATGGCAAGATTTCATTCTTTTTTATGGCTGAATAATATTCCATTTTAAATATATACCACTTCTTTATTCATTCATCTATCAATGGACACTTGGGCTGCTTCCATAACTTGGGTATTATAAATAATTCTGCTATAAACATAGGGGTGCATGTATCCCTTTGAATTAGTGTTTTTGTGTTTTGGGGGTAAATAATGCAATTATTGGATCTTAGAGTAGTTCTCTTTTTAACTTTTTGAGGAAGTTTCATACTGTTTTCCACAATGGCTACTCCAGTTTTCATTCCCACTAAGAGTGCTAAATGGGTTCCTTTTTCTTCACATCCTCGCCAACACTTGTTTCTTGGGTTTTTGAATTTTGCCATTCTGACAGGTTTGAGGTGATATCTCATTGTCATTTTGATTTGCATTTCCCTGATGAGAAGTGATGTTGAGCATCTTTTCATGTATCTATTGGCCAACTGGATGTCGTCTTTGGAGAAATGTCGGTTCATGTCTTCTGCCCATTTTTAATCAGATTTTTTTTGGCATTGAGTTACATAATGTCTTTATTTATTTTGGATATTAACTTCTTATTGGTTATGGCATTTGCAAGTATCTTCCTCCATTCAGCAGGTTGCCTTTTGTTTTGTTGGTTTCTTTCTTTGTGCAAAACTTTTTAGTTCGATGTAGTCTCAATAGTTTATTTTGCTTTTGTTTCCCTTGCCTGAGGAGATATATGTAGAAAAATGTTATTAAGGGCAATGTCTGAAAGATTACTGTCTGTGTTTCTTTCTAGGAATTGTATGGTTTCAGGTCTCACATTTAGGTCTTTTGTCCATTCTGTTTGTTTTGTGTATGGTGTAAGAAAGTAGTCCAGCTTCATTCTTTTGCATGTGGCTGTCTAGTTTACCCAGCACCTTTTATTGAAGAGACTTTTCTTGAAGAGACTTTTCTTCCCCCTTGTATGTATATTCTTGCCTCCTTTGTCATAGATTAATTGACCATATGGTGTGGGTTTCTTTCTGGACTCTCTATTCTGTTCTGTTGACCTATGGGGTCTGTTTTTGTGCCAGCACCACACTGCTTTGATTATTAGAGCTCTGTAGTATATCTTGAAATCTGAGATTAGCATAGAAACATTTTTAAATGTCTTGGCTCTTTAATGATTTTAAGGATTATTTTCTTTCACCCTTTGAACTCTTTTTTTTAAGATTTTATTTATTTGAGAGAGAGAGAGAGCACACGAGGGGGGTAGGGGGTAGAGAGAGAAGAAAAAGCAGACTCTCCACTGAGCAGGGAGCTGGAAGTGGGGCTCAGTCCCAGGACACCGAGAACATGACCTGAGTTGAAGGCAGACGCTTAACTGACCAAGCCAACCACCCTCCCTTTGGGAGACTCTTATCAGGAATATCATTTTAGAGTTTCCAAAGTACTTCAACATGGATTCAAGTTTTCCCAGAAGAGGGATGACCCTGTGAGTGCCAAGTACCAACTTATAGCACAGAGATTATATACTTTTTTTTTTTTTTTTGCAATTTCTGAGAATTTTAACTTGTCTTGCTCAGTTTGGAACTCAGACCATGGAGGAGAAAAAAACACAAAAAAATCTGATTCACAGTGAATTCACTGATGGAGTCCAGCACCTCACATGGTCTCCATTTACTCTCTAGAACTTCCATCCCTTCCTCCCACCCAGTGCTGTTTACCAGCCAATCGTGCTTTGGGGATTAACATGAGAACATCAGGAAACAAAAGAGTCCATATTGTTGGACAGAGAGCAGAGTGGTTTCCTTCTCAAACAAGATTTCTGATCATGAAACAAGATTTCCACAGCTCTGGTGGGAGTTCTTCCCAGATAAGTACTAGGTCAGATCTTATTTCACAGTAGGAATGCAAACAGCACATTTGCGAAAGTTTTTCTTTCTGTTTTCAGTGAATTTAGTTCTCTAGCTGGATTAAGATCTTTGGTTACATCAAATCTCCAGTTGGCAGAAGACCAGACCTAATTTTTCAAAGAGAACATTGTCATGGAAAATATTTTTAAAAGTGGATGTAATTTTGCCTAAAGCAGCTGTTAGTAGGTAAGCAGCAGAGTGTCATGGGGCGGGAGGAAAATGATCTTTCTCGAATACACTTTTTATTCTCTGGAGAAGGGATAAAACATTCCTCAGTGTGTCATACGGTTGTTTTGGACTGCAAGCCAAAGGTCCTGGAAACCTCAGCGGATTAAATATCTCAACAAAAGGAAACATTTAAAATTGTAAAGTATGTCAGACAACAAAATGATACTGCACTAACAGTAAGAGCTGAATTTCCAATAGTGATAGGTCGCCCTCAGCCCTGGACCCCTGGAAAGTGACAAGGGTAGATCTGCAAAACTTCTGGCCCATGGCTCATACGACGGTTGGGTTATCAAGCAGTGTGAGAGATAGGAGTTGAGACTCAGCGACCAGAGTGTTGAGTAGGGAAGGTCACTGCCAGGACTCTGGTGCAGGAGCGCCTGCACTCGAACACCCTTCATTGTCTCATTAGCTGTAAGGGTCCTGAGCAAGGCGCTCGGATATGAAGGGGCATAGCAGCAGTACCACCCACAGGGGTGCTGTGAGATGAAATGAGGTAAAACACAGAACAAGTGGAGAACAGTTATGCAAGCCCAGAAGGATGCACACTCCCCCAGCACTGACCCTCAACTCCCCAGGCATTTTTTAATTGTCTGATCTGAAGCCTTATGTTCCAGGCTGTATTCATTTGGCAGGACTCTCTTGGTCTCTAGAAACAAAAATTAACTCAAATTAACCCAAGCAGAAAATGATTTAGTGGCTCAAGTGTCTGAGAAAGATGAAGTTAGGGATGAAAAACGGACCCTTTAGTTAATGTGATCATTTCTCTCCCTTAGCTCTATCTGCTAGTGTGTTATGCCCATCCATCCTATAGACTGTCTTGCTCCACAAAATGGGAAACGTGGCTGTCAGTGAGCCCAGAGTCACATTATTCCAGCAGTCCCCATATGCATGCAACAGTCATCTATACTAACTTCACAGCAAAGCCTTGGAAAGGATGGTGGTGGATTTGGTTGGGACACGTACCCTCGCCCGTCCTAAACTCTCTGTCCAAGGGACAAGCCAGGGTCTGTTAAGAAAAGGAAGAAAGTGTGAGAGGAAACACTAATGACCAAAATCTAATCAAGGATTTACCTGTGAGGATGAGGTGAAGGAACTCCACTCATCCTCAGCCAGTGCCCATCTGTGAAGAGAGGCTGACAACTGTTGTCCCCTCATATTTCTCACTTGATCCTTCCTGACTGGAGGCCCAGATCTCAACAACACTCCAGCTCTGTAGCAGCAGGCTGTGTCCTCCAATGCCTAAAGCCTTACAGGCCAATATCTTGACACCTTGCTCTTCTGTGAGGGATTGGGCTGGGGAAAGGCAGAAGACACACAGATTGGCCTGCACCCTTGTGTTTATGGTCCGAATTTATTTCCCTCTCGAGATCTCTGATCCTTCTGTAGATTTCTAGGAGTCGGGGCAAAAAGTCATTACCAAGTTGGTGTGAGTTATTGTGCCCCCTGCTGGCATGTAGAAACCCATGGGGAGATCAGTGGACAAGGCAGAGGGCAAATGGAAAACAGTGAACACTGCAGGTTTGAGTATGCTGAGTGCTGGGTGCCCGGAGGTCAGAGTCCTCATCTTTCTTGCGTATCCCTAGTATTGACCTGAAGGGTTGGCCTCATTCCAGCAAGAGGAGAATGTGAGGTCCTAAGTTCTTTTTGGGTTTTCAGTATAGTGGATGAACTCAGATGAAGTATTAGGAAAGATTGAGGTTGTAAAAAAATGAAGTACTCCAGATTTGTCTGATCTAATAATTCTTAATCTAACAACAAAGAATAAGCGTGAAAGAGCTCTGTGAAATGGGTAACAGATGAGGACAGGAATGCCCTGGAGTCAACATCAGCCTTCCTTTGGGAGGACTTGAGTCCATGGTGAAGCACTGTGGGAACAGAGATGATATTTCTGATAAGAGCCAACCATAAGAGTTAAGAGGGAACCAGAAAACAGTCCTTTATGGGTTAGTGCTTTCAAAGTACTAACATTTAGAAGTGATTTTTTAAAAATGGCCTACGTCCTGAGAATTCTTTATTGTAATGGGCAAATAAAAAGGCATTTTAAAAAACTTGGTTATAAATTTGCTTATTTAATAGTCTTGACTTCTGTGTTAGCAATTTCTAAGATTGTAAAAATTCCAGGGAGGTACTCCTTATCCTTAGAAATAAATATTTTGTTCAGTTCCATGAACTTGATTGTTTTATGCCAACCTGAACCCACAGCCCTGATTAGTTGGAGTCTTTTCCCTGACTCTTCTGGTTACAGGGAATAAAATTACACCTGCCTTAGTTTGCTTTAAGTTGCCATGACAAGGTTCCACAGACCAGGTGTCTTCAACAACAGAAATGTATTGTTTCATGTTTCTAGAGGCCAGAGTCCAAAATCAGTGTGTCAGCAGGGTTGGTCCTTCCTGAGAGATGTGAGAGGAGGACTGTTTCTCAGCTCTCCCCTAGTGTTTGCTGTTTGCTGGCAATCTTTGGCGTTCCTTGGCTTGTAGAACATCACTCTAATCTCCACCTTCATCTTCCCATGGTGTTCTCCTTGTGTGTCTGCCTGAATTTCTCCCTTTTATAAGGACACCTGCCATATTGGATTAGGGGCCCACCCTGCTCTAGTATCACCTCATCATAACTAATTACATCTGCAAAGACCTTATTTCCAAATAAGGCCAACATTATGAGATATCATGAATTTTGGTGGGGAAGCAGTGCACCTCATAATAATATACCTAAGAACTAGGATAAGGGTAAAAATGAGATAGGGATTATATAGAAGAACTCCAAAACCATGGAGTAGCATTTCTAGTGCCAGAAAGAGTTTTCTGTGATCTTAATCCTTTATGAGTTTTTCGTTTGCTTTTTCAGGAATTAAAAGTATTTCAAAGTATCTGACATATTCAGCTTTTGAAGAGTTTAAGCTGCAATTAGCATTTAAACGCTTTAAGATATTCAATTTATTAAATTCATAGCCCTTGTTGTATTTTTTTATGTAGGTAGTCTGAGCATATTTAGATGAATATTCAATTTAAGATGAGAAATTGAATATTGGAAAAATATAGTGAACATCCGTCTTTAGGAAAGAGAGTCCAGCAGATACTCATGAATCTGTTGGTAGAAAGCTGCAGCAAAGAATCTGACGTAGAGTCTCCTGAAACTCACAAATGTCTCTGCCCATTTCCCAGCCTCTCAGTAAAGACAAAAGCCATGCTGTGGAATGCCATGTTCTAGGCTGAGCATAGCAGGAGTTGGGTCTGGGAGGTGGGTTGTATGAAGGACTTTGACTGCTTAGCTAAGACCGATTTTCAAATATCTTTTAACTGCACAATCTTTGTGTGAAAATAATATCTTACATGGAAAGTTAGTCTATAATAGGGATTGCAGCCAATATTTTCCATTGTCATTAGAGCAGTTTTCCATTGAGTTGTTTTCTTTGTGTCACTTGCCTCAGCATCACTTGGAGACGCTTGAAGTGGTAGATCCATGGGCCTGTGGTAGACTCCCCGATTCCGGGGTTTAGCTTTGGGGCCCAGGAATATGCATTTGAACGCATTCCAAGGATTTCTCATATATGCACTAAAGTTTGAGAGTTGCTTCTTTCTTCATCTTAATAGATGTTCTGGCACAAATCTGGCTTTATCCACGTTAATCCAAGAATCTGGGTTCAACTCCTACTTGGTCTGCTTCATAGTTCCTTGATCTGGGTATAGTACAAATGTGGACCCCGGTTTCGCTACCTCAAATGTTGTTGCGAGGGTCCAACTAAACTATACATGTTAAGCCCTAAGCACAGAGCTTAGCAACGCCCAGTGCTCACTAGGTATCTATCACAACTAATTCTACCATCGTCCTTATCACTACCATGCCTGTTCTTACGATGACTTCCACTGTGTTGAGTTGGGTGGGATAGTTCAGAGGAATTCATCCTCACCACTAAATAAACAAACTCCTGCTTCTAGTCCCCTGGAACTTTTCCATAGCGGCCCTGGGATACTGATTGCAAACCACCTCCTGCAGTTTGGATGCCTGCCCTTAGAGGTGAGGCTCACATTCTAACCATGGATTTTTTTCTCCCACTATCCACTTTCCCAGTGGGTGGGTCTTGGTTGTTCCAGTTGTCTAGTCCAGTGGTTCTCACCCATTAAAGTCCATGTAAATCATCTAGGAATCTTGCTGAAGTGCAGACTCGGGATTGGTGGAGTCTGGGGTGGGTGGAGAGACCACATTTCCAAAATGCTCCTAGGGAACCGCTGTGCTGCCCATACAGGCAGCACACCCAAGAGACTAGAGGCTCAAGATAATGATGGATCTCAGTGTGGTTCTCTGTGTATCCCCCGCAGTAGGTGCTGCTCCCAACACAGAGCCTGTATCTAAGACTATATTACCTGAGAGACTCTACCACCTGCCTTCAACTTCAGGGGCTCCAGAGAGAGATTCCCAAAGTGGGTGGTACTTTACCAACTCCCAGAACATCTAAACTTCCATTTTCTGCATGCCGTATATGTCATTTTCAGATGAATAGGAACTTGATTTTATTTATATAGATATTATAATGGTTGTTATTTTACAAAGTAGAGGATCCGGAGAGATATATGAACTTACCATTGGCTTTCCCCTGAGTGTCGCATAAGCTTAAAGAATACTCTCCATCGTTACAGTTAGAGAGCGCTACTGGCTGACTTTCAAAGTTGAGAAGAAGAAAAATAAGGAGGAAATTCCTCTAAGGATATTATGAAATCGCTATTGGCTTCTTTTGTTCAAAAAAGGAACTTGTGACATGGGTCATTTAAAATAAAAATAAATAAACCTGCTAATAGCGCCCGCTTCTTCCTTTAGTCTTGGCTGTAATCTGGTTTCTAGAGCGTGAAGTATCAAACTCTGCCACACAGGGGAAGCAGAGCATCACTCTTTCTACACTGAGGAGCAGAAAAAGCCCCGTTTTGAGTTTGGGTCTGAATTTCAAAATCTTGAAGTCGGAACTGAAAACAACAGAAATTATCTTACTAGGATTATTTACTAGTATTATTTACTAGTAAATAACCTTCTTCAGCTGGTTGAACATCCCACGTATAACTTTCTAACTTAAGAGTTCACTTGAAGAATTGTGTTTGAGGTAAACTCTGTTTTTAAGGGGGAGCAGCTGGTGTCTCTTTGTGACCTTGTCTGGCCCCACCTGTCTTTTGATGGGTCAGTTCCGAGGTGGGAGATGATGCAGCAAGAGTGGGGCACTGATTAATTTCAGGATATCAGGATGCCCACAGCTTCTAGCAAAATTCGGCAGGATATCTCAATTGGAGGGTGGTGTAGACAAGCCGCCTTTGAGAAAACAAAAGGGATTTGGAAGATTGCTGTGTCTAAGGAACAAAAGCAGAAGGCAATCTTAAAGAATCACCTTAAACAGAGGGACGCCTGGGTGGCTCAGTTGGTTGAGCAACTGCCTTCAGCTCAGGTCATGATCCTTGAGTTCCGGGATCGAGTCCCACATCGAGTCCCACATCGGGCTCCCAGCTCCGCAGGGAGTCTGCTTCTTCCTCTAACCTTCTCTCCTCTCATGCTCTCTCTCACTTTCTCTGTTTCTCAAATAAATAAATAAAATCTTTAAAAAAAAAAAAAGAATCACTTTAAACAGAAAAGCCACTTCACCTGGAAGAATCATTTTAGAAACATTTGGATCATTTGAACTGCTATCAACAATGCCGGCTGTTCCGGAAGGGCATACGGTTTGTTTTTATTTTTTATTGGGTATTATGAGGCTGGCCTTTGAAGGCAGATAGTTTTGAACATACTTCTATTTTGTCTCTAGGCAAACTGACCAAATCTTACTGCTCTGTATTCTCAGATGGAAAATCAGGCAGAAGAGCGATGCTTCGAGGATCCATAAAACATGGATGCAGGCTTTGTGTTAGAGCCTGTGGCTTCAGGCCACGCAAAAATGCTGCATTTTGCAGGAAGGCAGGAATTCTTGCTGTATCCCCTTCCTCTGCTTCCAGGCTGGAAGGTGAAACACAAAGGAGGGTTTTGTTTTGTTTTGTTTTAAGATTTTTTATTTATTTCTTTGACAGAGGGAGAGACACTGAGAGAGAGGGAATATAAGCAGGGTGAGTGGGAGAGGGAGAAGTAGGCTTCCTACTGAGCAGGGAGTCCAATGCAGGGCTCAATCCCAGGACCCTGGGATCATGACCTGAGCTGAAGGTAGAAGCTTAACAACTGAGCCACCCAGGCACCCCTCGAAGGAAGGCTTTCAAGGCAGATGCTGACGCGGAATGGCGTGATGGTGTCCTCCTTCCGCAGTGTGTCCGTTCACTCAGGATAGAGTCACCCTGTCAGCTGAGCTGCCTGCAGGGTGTGCGGCTGGGCCGGGTGCTCCGTCAGCCTCAGCCCTGTCAGGCAGGTGAAAACGTGGCTACAGTTCACCAGAACCATCACAGAGACAAGGGTCCGAGGTGATGTGCAGCCAGAGGGTGCTGGAGTGTGGGGTTGCCCGTGGGTAAATCCAGTGAATTCCTCAACTCCGTGACATTTCATCAGACCAGACTGGACTTAGCTTCTGTGCTGCAGACCCATAAACGCAGCTGCCTATCTGAGACACCCCCTGGAGGTGTATATTCCTATACACCCTTAACCCTCTGGCTTCCTGAGGCCCCCTGCTCTACTCTAGCTCCATAGACCTTCTGGATTCTTCCCTTTTCCCTCATTCTCCCCTGTAAGTGACCAGCAACTTTTCTTTCTACTTCTTTCTTTTTCTTTATTTCTACTTCGTTCTTTCTACTTTTCTTTCTTCTTTCTTTCTTTCTTTTTTCTTCTTCTTCTTTTCTTTCTACTTTCAACATGTGCCTTGTACCTGTTCACCTCTCCATCTCTCTTACTACCCTCTTACAAGTCCTGTTAACAATGGAGTGCAAATCCTGGAACACTGTCCCTTCTGGCTGCCCTCTCTCCAGTCCATCTTTCACCCAAAACTCTGAGGGGTTCTGGGATATGTAAATCATAGCCTATGCTGGACCTTACTTAAAACACTTTAATTTCAGCCCTTTGCTCTTGTAATGCAAATGTCTTACAGTGGCCTCTGGTCAAAGTCTCTGGGCCCTGTCCTGGTTTGCCTGGGACTGTCTCGGTCTTAGGAAAGTCCTGTGTCCCAGGACACCACTTATCCCCACTGACCAGGTTGGTCGGTCACCCAAAACTCTGATGACTTCATCTCCTCCCTACTTCTCCAGGTGCCTCCCACTTCACTTTGCCACGTACTCTCTAGGTTTGAGCCACGCTGACCTCCATGTTGCCCCTTCAGTAGGCTGAGTGCTTATTGAGAACAGGCTGCTGTCCCTGCTCTTCTTTGGGTGATTCCTCTCCCCCAGCCGTCACATGTTGGCTTGTCATCTCCATGGTCCTTCACAGAACCCCTGCCCCATAAGCTGATCTCCCTCACTCTCTACCTGCCTGCTTTATGCAATACCCCCTTGGAAGAACACCTCTTGAGATTAGAGCCTTTTTGTTCTTTATTTACCTGTTCTTTATTTATTTTGTCCCATCTGTCATAGTGCTCAAGACATAATCTTTGCTCAGTAAATATTTTCTGAAGGAATTTTTACAAACATGAGCACCTCAGGTATCTTTCCCTTAGGCCTAATTACATCTCCTTTTCATTTCACTCTGCATTTTCAACCTTGTCATCTTAGCTTAGTTCAGGGACTGTAGAATCAAAATGTACTGAAGCTTGCCGCATTCAGGAGCCCCACCAGCAGAGATTCTGATCTGTAGGTGGGCAGCCGAGCCCACCATCCTGTGCTTCAGCTGCCCCTCCCTGCCACCCCCACCCCCCCCAGCATGCTGTTCCTCCCAGTCTTCCAACTCTCTCTATTCAACATTTAATTTAACAAATACCTCCTAGCTCTTGGGGATACAAAGGGGAGAGACATACCCTTTTACTTCAATTATGTCTTGTATTTCTTTTTCTCTTCTTTTCGTTTTTTAACCTAGGAACCAGATTAAAGAGCATCATTTATGAAGCCTTCCTTAAGTCCCCTCACAGAATTACTTGCTCTGTATTCCATTTTACCAATAATATATTCCCTTATTTTAAGACAGGAACCAGGAATTTTGTGTGATCACCCATCAATCTCCTCCAAGAAACTATATTCTCGCTGAAGGCCAGGATCCACTGTATCCAAAGCACATGGTTCCTAAGTTTAGCAAATGGTGGCTGCTCAACAAATGTGTAGGATGGATGGCTGAATGGATAAACATTGTGCTCGTGGTCAAGCTTAGAGAGAAAAACACAACCCAACAGCCACAGTAAGTGGTATACAGAGAAGCAATTACTTGTGCTGGGTTTGCTAGAGGTTTTGGGAGATCCACAAAAAGAAGGTAACAGTTTAGTGAGTTTGGGGATGAAGGGGTATGTGAACCAGGTGGGAAAGAAGACTGTGTAAGCCAGGAGGGGGCACAATATGAGAGAAAGTTCAGTCAACAACAGGCCTGAGCAAGAGGCAAATACATCTGTGGTGTAAGAGGGGCTTTAGGAGCA
This sequence comes from Nasua narica, assembly GCA_028533885.1. Taxonomy (NCBI): domain Eukaryota; kingdom Metazoa; phylum Chordata; class Mammalia; order Carnivora; family Procyonidae; genus Nasua; species Nasua narica. Next base: position 102,873,707 of record CM052798.1, on the reverse strand, counting down.
GGGCCTGTGGAAGGAAGTGGGGAAGGCTGGGAAGGGTAACTATTAGCCATGGGAGGCAGGCAGAGTTAAAGGACAATGGCTTAATGAAATCTGGGTTCCACAGAGGTAACTGGTGGCCAGGTAGAGGATTGAGGATAAGGAGCCTGAAGGCAGAATAGCCAGCTAAAAGGCCTTTAGCAGAAGACAACAGATGAGGGCAGGATCCCTCCAACTAGAGCCAGCCATGTGGGAACCAGTTGCAAACATGAGTTAAGAGCACAGAGCAGTCAAGGCTGTAGCCACACGACAGTTTACAGGAGGCCCCTGCCACCTTGGCATGGACTCAGGGTGCTCGTGCGAGGCGTTTAACATGGGAAGGAGAGGGCACAATCTTTGGGGCAAGCCAAATAGACTGATAATGTAGCAAACTCTACTATTATTTAGCACAAGTTCAAAATAATTGACAGACTAAAGCATTTTCAGTAGGAATAGCTTATATACAGGTTGTATTAATTTTTCTCTGGAATGTCATATGTTTATGGTGGCTGGTGTGTCTGTGACCCACGCACCCTGGGGAGTCCTTTGGTGGGTTATATACTTTTTCACTTACTCAACAGATTTCGCTTATCTTTCTACCTCCTAGTCTGCAAATTCTTTGCAGAGCAAAGTTTGGTAACCATCAATATGATAAGGTAAAAAATTTGACTTCAAAACATTAAGATGTTTTATTTAATTTCTTTGAAATACATTAAGTACACTGCAATTGCTGATGGTAGGAAAGAGAACCCCCTATATAAGTAAATACTTTGAAAAATTGATAATTTATGACTATATTAAGTGTTTCAGAACAAAATTACATATAAAGTGGTTTTCTAAACCTTGCATAAAATACTTCTGAGCTTTTAGCATTTCCTTTGCTTACAGTTTTAGATTGCTTTGTAAGCTCCTATTCCACAGAAAGTACAAAGGTACATGTTAGCCCTGTTAGCTAGAGTTCTTTCAAATTCTGATTTAGAAGAGTCTCAAAAACCAATGAAGTTTTCTGCCTGCTGTACTTAAGTGAAACCAAGTTGTACTTTTATCTGGATTTGTACCACACCAGACAAGGCAACGTCCTTGTCACTCTTGACCACTCCCTCCCTTCTTAGGAACATTGAGAACATTTGTTTTTCTATTTAACCTTCATCTGTTCTAGTTTGCTTTCCCTTTAGCTAAGATTATGTATTTCTCAAGGAAACAAGATGGGAAGAAGAAAACTCCAAATATTCCAAGAGTCTCCAAGCACCTTGTTGCCTGCATACGGCAGTTAGGAAATGTTTGTTTGAAATGTGAAAACAAGACAAACTTTCCACTAGCATTTTTGGCAATTTTCCAACTGGTCTCTTTTAGATACTAGACCTTTCTATCCACTGTGTTCCTAATTTGGGGGATCTTTTTCCTGCTCTGTAGAAAATAGGAAGCCAAATCTTTGGAGTCTCAAAACCACTCAAAGGCTAAGTAGGTTGAAATGTCTTAAAGTTGAACACTAGAAAAAAAAATACAAAAACAAATAAAACTCATACACAAAACCTTGCATAATTGTTCAGTATAAATTGTAATTAGCTAAACATGTCTTAAAAAGGCCATTTTCAGAAAAAAACAAGGTCTCTATGCAAAAGACTCATGCCACAGTCAGTGAAGGGCCAAGTGAACTGTGAAAACATGTTGAGAGAGGCCTGTACTTGTTATAAAGGAGATGCATCCCGCCCAGTAACAAGAATACCATATGGAGGGGTGCCCAAGTGGTTCAGTTCGTTAAGTATCTGCCTTCAGCTCAGGGCATGATCCCTGGAATCGAGCCCTGCATCGGGCTCCCTGCTCAGTGGGGAATCTACTTCTAACTCTGCCCTCTCCACCCACTCGTGCTTGTTCTCTCTCTCAAATAAATGAATAAAAGCTTCAGAAAAAAAAATAAAAGAACACCAGACGGAGCATAGAGTACCTGCCATGACCCGCTCTGTGATGCCTGATATTTGCTCTTGTTCTTGTCATTCCTCCACTTAAGTCCGGGTCTCCCAAGTCTGGCTTATACATATGATCTGGGCTATGCTTACAGGTCTACCTTCTTACAGCTTTCCCCCTGGGCCCTCTCACAGTCCACAGCTGTGTCTTCTCTGAGGGCACCACATTTAGCCTTTGATTGCTGGGCTCTGTCCCAGGTCTCCCTCACACACCTCCCACTCCCAGCCCAACCTCTGCTTCTCCTTTGCCTGCCTCTCATTTCTTGTATGTGCCATTTCTTCTTTTTGAAATGAGTTCCCATTGCTCTTCAATTTGGCTGGCTAACCACTAACTCTTTCTTCCTCTTCTTCCTCCTCCTCTCATTCTTCCCCCCCTTCCCCTGCCTTCTTCTTCTTCTTCTTTCTTTCCTCCTCCTCGTCCTCCTCGTCCTCCTCGTCCTCCTCGTTCTTCTTCTTCTCCTTCTTCTTCTTCTTCTTCTTCTTCTTCTTCTTCTTCTTCTTCTTCTTCTTCTTTCTTCTCCTTCTCCTTCTTCATTCCTTCTCCTTCTTCTTTCCTTCTCCTTCTCCTTCTTCCTCCTTCTCCTCCTCTTACTCCTCCTCCTCCTTCTTCCCAGCTTAAGTTATGCCACATCTTTTTGGATGGCTTCCCTAAATAACACCTCTTCCCTTAGAGTTTAACTATACTTTCTTTTGTGCTCAAATAGCACCCCATTCTGGAGGATCTGTCACAATCCAATATTTATTCCTCTGCCAATCTTATTTCACTAATCTTGAGGACACAAACTACCATCCGTATTATCCACTCAATAAATACTTTTTGAAAAAGGAAATGGAAGAAATATTTGAGACTTGTCATGCAGTTTTGATGAGCTAGAAAGACTGTAAAACTTGTTTTGATTGAAGAAAGAGTTTTCTTATCTGGTATGTTCTGTATGATTTCATAGACCTGTCAGGGCAAATATCTAATATTTGTAATTTCTTTGTCACTGAACAAATGGAAATGGAATGGAAAGAAGCTTCCATTTTCTTTCACGGCAAAACTCATCTTGCCACCTTGAGAAAATTCAACCTACTTCTGGTTTAAAGGTCTCTCTGGGGTAAATTCTCAATTAAATCCACAGGCTCTTTCTCTTCTCCATCCTTTTGTGTGTGGCCCAGGGTTGAGGGAGGAATCCCTGGCTTCCGAGTTAGTCTAGCTCCTGAAGGGAAAGTAAATCCTTGCCAGTTCTCTCCATGTAGGCAACTCCAGGGAGTTCGCTGGTTTCTCTCTGGACTCAGTCCTATCTCAGCATACAGTGTGTGTTGATTTACTAGGGTTCATCCTTTTCCTCTCTCTGGACCTTGACTGGAACTCCCAACTCTGTAGCTTCTGCTTCAGGGATCTTGGGCTTCTATTTAAAATGTCCTTTTTGGTGAGTTCTCTAGCTCTCAGTTCTTAGCCATCTTCCCTGCTGACCTAGGCTGTGGGTGTCATTTAAAACATCCTTTTATCCCAAGGGAACCCAGGAAAACCCAGGGAGGTATGGATGGTTCTCTCAGGCTCTACCTCCCCTCCCCTCCCTTCCCCTTTTAACTTAGCTCCCTTCAAGAAGATTCCTTCAACGTGGTTAGAGAATGACCTGCTAGGAGGGACCCAGGCCTTGGGAGTCTCTGGCCTCAGGTGAGCATATGAGTCCCCATACCTCAACTTTTGGCTTTCTGTGGGGCAGGCTCTTAAGCTCCTGATGTGAGCTTGTGTCCCTCACTTAAACTTTAGAATTTATCTTTCAGGGCTTGGTTTCTCTGTGTCACTTTCAATGTATCTGGAGTTTGAACAAAAGGCTTACACAGTTCTAAAAGGGTCTGGGAAAGGGGCTTGTCTCCTGGACAAAGAGTAGAAATTCTTCCCATGTACTGTACAATCTTCTATTTGAGACTGATTTGTTGTTAAGACCAGAGAGGAATCCCTTCCTCTCTCCTTCTTCGCTCCCAAAAGCAGAATATGTGAGGCTTGGATCCTGAAGTTTTGTTGAGGAAATTTATGTTGGAAGTATCTGGTACACAGAGCCGTCCAGTTATGTTATTTTATTTCATCATAGTGACAGAAATGACAGGTATTAACAGTTGAGTAGTAACATTTTCTTTTTAAAACTGAAAAGCTATCTCCATCCCACTGAAAATAAATCATATAGGCTGACCCTATTCTATATTTTTTAATGAGTTTCAAATTTTCATTAATTATATCTTCAGATGAGAATATTATTAAAAAAAGAAATAAAACCCCCCAAACTGACCCTTACTCAATGTCTTCTGTTATGTACTTATGGATTCACGTCATTTTAAGCTTTTCTATTTCTAAACTAATGATTACTTCTTCAAGCCTCTAAAGGTCAGGCCCTAGTGAGTCTCATTAAAATATGATACACATAAAACAGAGTTCTTTAAAAAAAATCACATTCAAATCACTTTCACTCAACAATTAGCTCTGGAGAAAAAAAGAGCATATACAAGTATAATTCACCGCTTAGGAAAATAAGAATGGTTTTCAATTGAAGATCAAAAGATTTTTAACGCTTATTTACTCGATAAGCAAATAGTATAATTGGGAACAGAATGTCAGTTGTACAGAAAAGACTAAGAGACCTCCTCATAAGGACTGAGGCAACATTCCAGGTTTAAGAACAATATTTATGTTGCATATTTTTGTGAGTAAACATGCTAAGGTTAGATTCTCTAATACCCATGTTTCTTGTGGGAGTAAATTCCTATATAAAGCTAGGCTTAACCCCATGAAAGAACTCCAAATATATTTTTTATTTCCTCCTGATTTGTTGAAGTAATGGATGAAATTGCCAAAACATCTTATGTGACAAAAAGATCAGCCTGATCCTAATATACGTGCTAAACCACAAATTGATGGCCTCAGAGTGATAAAAATGTTTCTGGCCTCACAGTGAGCAAGGAAAGGGTTAAGGTATAAGAAGGGAGAGATAGGGGCCCCTGACTAGGCTTTGAGACTATTTCTGGAAGGCTGAAGCACTAGCCAGAGTGAAACAGAGATTACGGACTAGACCAGACCACCTAGTGGGGGATGTTGGGGGATCTTTTTCTTCGACAGCTACAATGTAATCACAGAAAATGATCAAACTTCAAAGAAGTAAGTCATGAGGGTGTTATCAGTCATTCTTGCTTAAACCAAAAGGACACAAGAATCTCAAGGCCACAAGCTCCCTGGTCAAGTTTTCAATAAAAGACCCTGCCTAAAAACCCACAGTGGCAATCCATTTGGGACCCCTCTCACTCTAGCTTTCTGCTCTCACCTGCAGTTAAACTTTTACTCCATTTCACGCTTTTGTGTCTGGAAGAATCATTCCTCCACTCCCTGACACAAGAACCCCGTGATCCTGCAACAACAGGACTATTGTTGGAAGAAGATGAGGTAAGGCAAGTGAAATCATTTAGCACAGTCCTGGGAACAGAGCAAAACTGAATATGGAACTGTTTGAAATAAGTGGCTGGGAAAGGATGGGAACTTCCTCAAAGCAAGGGGCAAGCTCACCAGGTGCCCCCAGACCTGGTTGGGTGAGATCTTTAGTAACAACACAAACCACCTGAAAATGAAAAAGTTGCCAATGCTGAATTTCAGCAACGAGTGCTAACCGGTCGATTTCAAGTAATTTAGTCAGGCAAGAGAATGTATGTCAATAATTCTTTGCAATCAGTTTAAAATTTTCTGGAAAGAAAACAAGTACTTGGAACATATATGAAAATTGGTGAAAACAAAGAAACAAACAAATAAATGAAACGATTCCATTCCCAATAGTTGGAAAAATATAAATATATATGGATAAATTTAACAAAATTTAAATGACATTTATGAAAAAACAACAAAGCTTTACTAATGGACATGAAGGATGAAATTTGAATGAATAAAAAAGATATACTGCTTTCTTGAATGTGAAAATGCTACATAAATGTGATTGGAATCCATCTTAGTCAGTATACTTAATGCGGGTTGGATTACATTATAAAAAAATTTGGTTAAAATATAAAAATGATTTTAAGGTAAGTCTGAAAGAAAAAGACCATGTAATTTTAAAGAAAGAAGAAAATGGGGTAAGAAATCATTTTCTTTTCATTTAAAAACATTTTATAAATTATAAAATAATAAAGCAATGGGACATATGTATGGATTCAAATAAATATAGAGTCAAATATAAATAAAATTTAGAAAAAATAAACTGGCTTTTCAGATTTAATAATTAATGTTGGAAGTCTGGCAGCATATTTAGAAAAAAAGATTAGTTTGAGAGCTCCAGTTTCTAATGTAAACTAAAAATTTAAAAATCTCTAAGTATGCTAAGTGTTTAAGTTTTAAAAATAAACAAATAGTACAAGGGGATATATAAGAATTTTTAAGTGAATAAAAAGAGAAATTTAAAAACTCTTGGGGCGCCTGGGTGGCTCAGTGAGTTAAAGCCTCTGCCTTTAGCTCAGGTCATGATCTCAGGGTCCTGGGATAGAGCCCTGCATTGGGCTCTCTGCTCAGCAGGGAACCTGCTTCCCCCTCTCTCTCTACCTGCCTCTCTGCCTACTTGTGATTTCTCTTTCTCTGTCAAATAAATAAATAAAATCTTTAAAAAAATTTAAAAACTCTTTTACATGAAAATGCACCATAAACAAAATTGATCCTTGAAAGAAAAATTAGAAAAAAATATTTGTAACATACAAGAGAGATAAAAAGGTAATATAATAAATAAACTGCAAGAACTTCTAGCAAATGTTATCAAGGAAAAGAGAGAAAAGAGATGAATAAATAATATTTTAAGTGATTGATGAATATAGCTATAGATAGAACAGAGACAATATTGTAGGTAAATTTTTGTCAAGACTTCAAAGAACAAATAATCCATTTTTTTAAGATTTTATTTATTTATTTGACAGAGAGAGATATCACAAGTAGGCAGAGAGGCAGGCAGAGAGAGACGGGGAAGCAGGCTCCCTGCTGAGCAGAGAGCCCAATGTGGGGCTTGATCCCAGGACCCTGGGATCATGACCTGAGCCAAAGCCAGAGGATTAACCCATTGAGCCACCCAGGTGCCCCAAATAATCCATTTCTTAAACAAAATATTTTATAGCAAAAAGGGGAAGAAACAGCCAACTTAATTATGACGTTAATATAAGCTTAATATCAAAACCGGAAAATGAAATGTAAGAAAAAGTTGATATAAACCAATTTCATTTACAAATATGGATGTAAAACCTTAAACTCCACACCAATGAGTCAGATCTATCAGTGATTATATATATTATCTGTCTAAACTTTGTAACTTATAAGTACATAAATACATACAACTGCAATAATATCAAAAGTACACACATGGAAACAAACTAATGGGACTCCCTTCAGGTGGGAAAAAGGTGATTGTTTCAGAGTGGAGGGTAACAAGGGCTGGCCCTTTATACATAATTTATTACAGCTTAAAGAAACGACTGAAGTAAGTATGGAAAATTCTTGAGACTTAATAAAGCTAGAGGTAGGTTCAAATGTGTTTTACATTTGTCTTTGTACTTTATTTGAAATATTTCATAATAAAAAGAATATGAAGAGCCCTTCAAAACAAAAAAGGAAAAGAAAAATATTTCCAGTAGACAAAAGTTCAAATGATAGGCAAATAAGCTCACAAAAGAAGAAATGTAAATGATGATTAAGCATATTAAATAACTCAGTCTTTTTTTTTTTAAGATTTTTATGTATTTATCTGACAGAGGGAGAGAGATCACAAGTAGGCAGAGAGGCAGGCGGGGGGTGGGGGGCGAGAAGCAGGTTCCTTGCTGAGCAGAGAGCCCAATGCGGGGTTAGATCCCTGGACCCTGAGACCATGACCTGACCAAAGGCAGAGGCTTTAACCCACTGAGCCACCCAGGTACCCCAACTCAGTCTTATCTGTAAAACATGTTACTATCATTATTGATAAGATTTTGAGAAGAGGAGCCTGGGTGGCTCAGGTCATGATCCGGGGGTCCTGTCTGGCTCCCTGCCCAGCAGGGAGCCTGCTACTCCCTCTCTTTCTGCCCCCTCATCCCATTTGTGCTCTCTGTCTCTCAAATACATAAATAAAATCTTTAAAAAAATAGTGAGAATGCTGATGTTAATATGATTTGATATACGAGATCCGTGAAGAGTGGTTTTATTTAAAAGACTTAATATTTTGAATCTCCTGTCCTTCTATACCACACATAGGAATTTATCTTATAGTGATACAAAAAATAGTGTATACATAGAATAAAGTAGAAGATTCTTTTCAAAGCACTGTTTATAATAGCAAAAGACTGAAAACATTCTGAGAATAGCACAGTAATGAAATGGGTTATTATTCAGCCGTTAAAAATAATGTTACAGAAGAATATTTAATGGCATGACATCTTATCAAAGAATAAGGAAGTTAAAAATATTATGTACATATGATCTAAATTTCATTATACACACAGAAGAATGTACACATGCACACACACACAGCACATGCACATGCACAACACACACAGCACACATATACTTTACATACACACATACACACATGCACATACATGTACACACAAAGGGCAAAAACAATGACTAGAAATTTCTACGACAAATATGAATAGTGATTTTCTCTGGGTAGTGGGATTATTATTATTATTCCCATTTTTTTAGTTGTATTGGGCTGTGCTATCCAAATTTTTCACACAAAAAACTTGTTTTTTTTTATAAAATAAGAAAGCTTCAGGTTTAACAAGAAGAAGAATGAAAGAAGAGGAATGTGTCATACCTTTTATTATAAAGTTCATCGCCAAATCCTTAGATAGTTGAATTATCATTTCATATTATCTGTGCTTCTTACACGTAAGCCCATTATTCCTCCTGTACCCTAACCTTTCCTTGTCTTTTATTAGAGGTATAATATAATTAGTTGCTTGTCTCATTAAAGCTGGTTTAGTGATCGAGGCATTTCTTGAGATAAGGCAGATGTTTCTGATTAATTTACTCAGGTTGATTAGATTAAAACTCTGAAATGGAAATATTCATCCATGTTGAAATTAGCTTTGCCTGAGTTTGTCATGCTAAATGGTTGTACAGTTTAGATTATACTGATACAGAATGATACTGATGTAAGTAGATTTACCTGCATTGACTACTGCTGTTTAGTTATTGCTTTACTCTTTCTTAAATAAGAAAAAGTTAAAATTGTCATTCTTTTGACATAAAATATGATACCATGGTAGAAACTAATGTTCTTTATGTTTACTTTCCTTTCTTTCATTTTATGTTTAACTGAATAAACATATACTAATTTTCTCCTCTGGATAAAGCCCTCCGTTAGGACCAGGGAGAGGCACCGAATTAAGATCTAATTGCTACTAGCTAGTGTTCTGTGTTTTCATGGAGCATTCGGATAGATGCACATATATTGGGGAAGGAGAGTAGCATTTTGGGAAGAAAGAATAGTTTGAAAAAAGAATGCAGAAAATTATAATATCCATTTTTAGGAACTATGAAGTAGCATGGTATGGCAGGACCATAGGGTCTGTTTGGTGGAAATAAAGCTAAACATTTAAGTTGGAGCTGAATATTGAATTAAGGGGTTTAGAACTCATTTTGTATGCAATGGGCATCAACCAAATATTTTAACCAAGATGATTTTCTAGGCAGAAGTATGACTACTAGAACAGGGAAGGGAAAGACAAGAGACCCAGAGACTGGTTGGGAGTGTGCTTTTACCAGTATAAGGCTTACTGAAGGTCTAGAGCAAAGACAGTGTCAATGTGAAGGTGAAGCAGATGTACTTAAAATAGTAAGGACAAGATTAGTAAAATCTGGGCACAAATTGGACCTCCTATAAAGTAGAAGGGGAATCTGAAGATGACTTCCATCTATTAGGCATGAGAAACTCAAAAGACAATGACGGCAATGACCATTATGGAGATGCCAGGAATAGGGATAATGATAATGATGATGATAATAGTAATAATAACACTAAGGAGAGCCAGAGAAGCTGGTGAGTTTGTTTTATGTATTGAGAGGATGGTACTGTGGAGTGAACCATGTGAAAATAGCCAGCAAAAGTGTGAGCCCGGAACTCTGGAAAGAAATCAAGACTATATTTAAAGGAACATTGGAAGAAGAAGGAACAAACAGGAAGAAAAAGAAAAGACCGAATAAGAGTAGTCCCAGAAGTCAACAGAAGAAATGCAAAAAGAAAGTTATTCATTCACTGATCTATCCAATAAGTGTTTAAGGCTACAATTTAAAATTTAAAAATATTCTAAAAATTTTAGAAAGAAGAATAAGTCTACCAGGCATTCTTTTAAGGGAGGGGAATTGGACAGTGACTAAGGTAACAGATTCCCTGACATCATGGCATTGACCACCTAGTGTTTTCAGTTATTTTCTAAGTCAGAAGAAAAACATAAACTTCTAGGTCAAAGACAATATTTACTGTATATTTGTCTTTATACCAATGCAGTTATAAAATATAATTTTTAAATATATTTTTATGGAAGAAGGGGCCACAAAGGTCAATATGCCCAGGGTCCACGAAAGCCATGATACAAAGTCCTGGAGAGCCTAGGGGCTGCTTTAGAGGGAGGGTCAAGGACGATCCCTGAGGATCTGAGTTGAGTTTAAGGAGACAGGAAGTTAGGGGATAATGTGTAGAAGTCAAGTGTCAAATCTAATGAGCCCTGTCTGAGAAAGATCCTTTCATCTGGTGGTTTCCAAGTTTCTGGCATCCTTCAATAACAGATAACAGGAGTGTGTTCAGAACTAGACTGCAGTGGATTCTGAGGGAATGGGCGGAAAGACTAGAAAAGTCTTAAAACTACAGTGTTGGGAAAAGGATGATAGGATCATCAGTGGGGGAGGAAGGCAGATTGAATCAGTCCTTCATTCTCCAAATTAACTTCTTACATGTGCCTTGATTCCACATCATTACATGCTGTTCACATTGTCAGGGGAGAAATTTTAGAATTTAATAAATAATTGAATCCTGTCCAAATGGTAGTACAATATTCATTGGGCTCTACAGAGCCAAAACTAATGCCTGCTAATGTTCAGGAGAGAGTAAATGAATATGGTCTAGTGCAGTGAATTTGAAAACTGTTCCCTACTTTCCTGGACTTTTCCAGTCCTTAGAATGGCAAATTAATATAACCCAATGTGGTAGTTATTATCTTAAAAGTGACATTTATCTAAATATTTTTCCTCTTCTCATCTTTCCTCTGATATTATTTAAATATAATGAAGGAGATTATTTAGACATCTAGCTCCTGATTCATTGTTACTGTAGTCAGCCTCATTAATCCTCAAGAACTTTTCACTTACTGAGAACTCTGTGATTCACCCAAACATACATTAGCAATCAGAAGTAAATTGAATTGTGAGTCTCTGTCTCCTACCACTTTGCCCTTCATTTGTTCCAGTTGTATTGTTCAAAAATGTTGCTTAGACCAATAGTTTTGTGAACTAATATGGTAATTTACTTAGCTCAGATATCATTGTTCTTGCCTGTGGAATACCCACTCCTCATCTTTCAAGAGAAGACTCCAAGGTTTCTTATTCTGTGAAGTCTTTTCTCACTGCTCCTCAGCCCCTTGTTCAGGCTGGACTTAACTCTTTCTTTTTATAAGTTGCCCCAAACTGAACATACTTCTGTCATGATGATTGAAGTGTCTGAATTCTGAAGTGAGATCTGCCTATATTACCCCACTTCCTTTTGTCTCTTCTTTATTTATAAAATGAGTGTTATTACCCTAGTGTCATCATTTTTGGATCATTTAAGAATCAAATGACATAATATATGCAAAGCTCTTAGAACTTATTAAATGTCAATAAATGTTGGCTATTGTTTTTAACAAATGTCATATTTCTTCCCAGACTGTAAGCCACTAACTTCCGGTACTTGTTTATTTCATTATATGCAGCCCTGGGCATGACTTAGAAAAAAAAAAGTACATAACAGAAGAGTGATTCCCAAGGAGAATCCACCACCTCCCTCATCCACCTATTCTACCTCCATCAATACCATTCGCATACCTCATCCTGAAGTATCTGTGACTCTCTCCATTCTCTTTAACAGACCATCACTTCCTGCATAGATAATTGTCATGACCTGCTGACCGATCTTCATCTTCTCCTGAACAATGGCTATGCATGAAGCCAGAGTGAGATTTTTAGCAATCAGAATCAGAGCATACTAGTCTACCATTCAGTGGCTTCCATTACCTTCAGAGTAAAGATGGTAAACTTTCTCATGGTCTACCTATTCCGACCCTACATGTGTAGGGCCCCTCTCTTCCTCACTCTGCATTCTTATAGCAATGCTGGCCTTTGTCCCCAGGGCTCCTCCCCACCTGTGGTCCTGGCATGCAGTGGGGAGAAGGCTCTGCCCCATCTGCCTCATTTATATCCAAATGTGAAGGACTGAGTCTATACTATGCCTTGTATGCAAGAGACACTCAATGAATGTTAGTTGGATAAAAGTGATTGAAAAGCTGCATTTGTGCCATCACTGGTGTGGACTGATGACAAAGGACCAGATGAGTGACATGTGTCCCCAAGAGGCTGATGTGGTCAAAAGACAAGGAGGAAGAGATAGGCCAAAATGCTATCCAAACCCAACCTCAGTACTCTTGATGTCCTAGAAACTTAAAGACAACCCCAGGAGAAGGGTAGAAGTGAGATCAGAATTCTTAAAATAACTACAATTCAGTTTTTGTCATGCCAGCAGATTAGGAGGTCAAAATAATAATTAGGTTGAATTATATAAAAATAAAACATATCTTTCTTGCATGCTTGAGCAATGGTCCAAGACTATTCTTGATGCTAACAGCCCTGCAACCATAATCCAGGCAAGATCAAAATAGTAAAGAGAAGAATGAATCATTCTCTCCTACCCTCTTGCTGGGGGCATGGAGGAGGATGGGTGAGCTGCCTCCTGCTTTTTTATATTATGCCTCTGTCTGCTATAGCAAAGACAAAGGGTATAACTATGCATTATGTCCTTGAAGCCACCATGGTGCCATTGCTGCCAGCCATGGTTTTCCTAAAATAGTGTAGTATTTTAAGAGTCACCATACCTTTAATCGCAATGGAAATACCCTCTTGCAGAACCAAGGGCTGGTGTTCATTCTAGTTTTGTTGACCTGCGTAGTCAAGCTAAGCTGGTCATGACACCTGAAAGTGCCCTAAACTAGTGCTGAGCATCTGACCAATCAGCCAGGTGGAATGGATGATACTACAAGAAGAAATACAGCTTTGATACCACTCAGATCTAATCCTAATATATTCTTTTACTTGATAGCTATGTTGGCAGGAGTATGCCATTTAGCCTGAGTCTCAATGTTCATATATATATATATATATATATATATATATATATATATATATATAATATATAATATATATATAATGTACTAATAGCTGTTTGCTAAGGTTGTTGTAAAGATTAAGATTGATATTCACAGAACACTTAATGTAGTTCTGGGTGCATTGATGCTTCTCAATAATAATCTATCAGTGGCTGCTCAAAAGCTCTTCTGGTTAAAGTATTTATTTATTTAATATTTCATTTATTTATTTGACAGAGAGAAGAGAGCTCACAAGTAGGCAGAGAGGCAGGCAGAGAGAAAGAAGGGGAAGCAGGCTCCCTGCCGAGCAGAGAGCTGGATGCAGAGCTCAATCCCAGGACCCTGAGATCATGACTTGAGCCAAAGGCAGAGGCTTTAACCCACCGAACCATCCAGATGCTCTGAAAAGTTTGAAGCTAGGGAGAAAAATGCCAACAAAATTCTCATGTACTATGAAAGCATATAGAAAGAGCTGTGACAGAAATATTAGTTTATCTTTAGGAAAAACTGGAAGATCCAGAGGTCACTCAAGGTCTCAAGTGTTTATGTGTCTGTGCACAGTGTGTAGGGGAGAGTCAGTTAAACTTGTTTTAAAACAAGCATCAGGTCAGTTTAATGAATTCATGTTGCGTATATTTCAGGACAATTCTAGGTTCTGAAGATCCAAAGATGAATATCATATGGTTTCTGATCTCAAGTAGTTTATAATCCAGAAATTAAGTATCTTCAACTATGGATGGCACGAAATTGATGACCAAAATAGGACTACTAATGGGTAAATTTTGCTCAAAAGCATTAGCTCCAATAGAATCATGATCATGTTTCTCCAAAAATACACATAATTTGCAAAATGCTATGAGTTTTAGAAATGGTAGAAAATATTCAGGTGAGGACAAAAGGGAGAGAAACAGGTGATAATATTGTGATGTGTAGGACAGACTTCCCGGCAGGTAGAAGATATAGGGGATGGATCTTGTTTGAAAATATAGATCAGCTCAGAGGGAAGAAGTAGCAGAGGAAGGGGATTCAACTCTGGAAACATTCTGTGGAAAGTAGAATATCTGACATTCTTTATTGACAATTTCATCTTATTGCGGGCAGAGGCAGTACCTAAGAAAATTGTTATTCTATATTTGGTTCTAAGTAACAAGTAAAAATTATATGAACCTTGGGAGAAGTCAAGTCATCTTGGAATTCATAACAGCAAAGAAAGGAAACAGTGGGCATAGTCAGATGTGCATTCTAGACTTTAGGAAAACAGATTTTTCAGAAGTTCATAAAAAGACTGGCATGATTCCATGGCTAGAGACTTTGAAAGGAAATACAAGATCAAAAAGAGGTAGGAAAACATTACTTTAAGGAATGTGAACATTAAAGTATGGATATCAAAGAGTTGAGAGAGAAAGAGACAAAGGCAGAGATGGAGATGGAGAGAGTAAGGCAAAAAAAGGAGAGACAGATAGAGATGACACAGAAATGAAGAGATAAGATTCAACAGAAGAGTGACAAGGAGAATAACATGTGGGGTGGGTGGGCTAGAGAAGTAGACAATGAGCACAAGTCCATAATAAGATTCTGGGAGGGTGGTTCCTGCTTTCCAGATTCCTGTGGTGTGGAATCTTCTCTTGGCCAGAAATCCTGGAGAGCAAGAAACACACATCCTCACAAATGACCCTCAGTTCTTAGCCTCTCAGACTCAAATTTTGCCCAGAGGCCTCTTTCCCCAGGAAGGAAGACTTCTCTGCTAGGGAGTATAACATAACATAGCGATGTCTAACTTGTGTCTAACCTAACTGATTTCTCTTAAAGAGAACAGACAAAAACAGGTCCCAGGTCCTTCTTAAGCACAGACTTAACAGAAAACATCATCTAAGAGGAATGTAAAGTTCTGAAAAGAAACTATACAATCATAAATGTTCCCAGTTGTGAAAAAAAAGTATAAGGAGCCAAAGAAATTCACATTCAGTTGCACAGGAAGCTCTCAGATGACCTTAGATTTAAAATATGTATACAAAAGTAGGGAGAAAAATCACATAACCAAGGTGAAAAGAAAAAAATGAAACCCAAAATGTGGCATAAAAATGGACTTATAAAATAGACTGAAGTAGGTAATCCAGAATGAGTTGAAACTTTAGGAAGACACTAAGAAAGACAAGAAATTCAAAATTCTACATCAGCTATCTTGATTTAGATAAGCAAACAAAATTCTAGAACATGAATTCATTCACTTCTTCAGTTGTTCTACAAGTTTACTCAGGACCCAGTGATAAGCATGATTGAGTTATTAAAACAAGCAGCAGTTTCTATTTCCACTACCCTATGTTCTAATTTAAAGGTTGCAAAGAGTCCCTTACCCAAATAAGAATAATGCATGGCAGTGATAGGCTTTGGGGAATGTGTAGATGCTGTGAAATGCTCTGGAAACATGGACTAAGAACAATGTCATCGGGGAAGATTGTGAGTTAGGCTTCAGTATGGGTAGAATTATAACAAGAGGACAACAGAGCCTGGGAGGCGATTAATAAACTGATTTGTATTGTTGGTATTTGTATTCTATTACCCTACTGAAGGGTAGGCTTGTCTGCAGTAATAAAGTTGCTCAGACATATAAATGACTTATGATCATTTTTTTAAAAAGATTTTATTTGTTTATTTGACAGAGAGAGAGAGATCACAAGTAGGCAGAGAGGCAGGCAGAGAGAGAGGGGGAAGCAGGCTCCCCACTGAGCAGAGAGCCTGTTGCAAAGCTCGATCCCAGAATCCTGAGATCATGACCTGAGCGGAATGCAGAGGCTTTAAACCACTGAGCCACCCAGGCGCCCCGCTTATGACCATTTTAAAAAAGAATATGAAGTCTAGGAGCTAGCATTCAATGCCAAATTAACTATAGATATGCGATACGGTATAGACTAAGGATATTTTAATATTGAAAAGTACTTACGAATAATAGCTGATACTTACCAAATATTGAGTAAGACCCAAGTTGATACTACCGGTATGCCTATCTCTGACCTTAGGAAACTGAGGCTGGGGCCATTTAAGCGCTGTGGCCAGCATCTTGCAGCTGGTGAGACCTGGGATTTGAACTTGCCCTATTTGACTCAAGAGTTTAAGTTCTTAAACATAATTTCTTCGTTTATCATATCATCTATATGGGTAAGGTGGCTGAAAATAAAGTCAGGTTGGAATAGTAGTAAATGAACAACTTAAAATGCCAATTGGATATTCAGTGTTAAGCTATATTTGGTCCTGCATCATTCAGTAGATAAGTCATTGGTATTTGGTCCCATGTCATTCAGTAGGTAAGTGAGTAATTTAAGTAAAAACAAAGACAACAGAATAAGATCTATAGTTGTTTTTTTTTTAAGATTTTATTTTTTTGGCAGAGTGAGAGACAGAGAGGGAACACAAGGAGGGGGAGTCAGAGAGAGAGAAGCAGGCTTTCCGCCAAGTGGGGAGCCCAATGCGGGGCTTAATCCCAGGACCCTGGGACCATGACCTGAGGAAGGCAGATTCATAAAGACTGAGCCACCGAGGCATCCCTATAGTTGTTTTTTTTTTTTTTTTTGAGCTGGTATATACAGTTAATGTATCAATACATTATGTAGTTTTACAGTAATATTTTACAGCAATAAATGCTGTAAAATATTATCTTCTTTTTTATCTTCTTTTTATTGACTTTTTTAAATTTTTTTTATTGACTTTTTTATCTTCTCTTTTTATTGACTTTTTTTCAACGGATTAGGAAACTAAGGCTCAGACACCACACTTGACCAAAGTCACTACACTATTAACAGTGAAGTTTGGCTTAGAACCTAGATTCTGTCTGAGCTCAAAGCCTGTGCTATCCACAAAGCAGAGAGACGACATCTGCAGTACTGTGTTCAGTTCTGGCCACTAAGTTTTAAGAGCATCATTAGTGAAGAATTGTGTTTAGAACAAGAAGGGATCATAACATTGCCAACCTAAAATTCCCTCAGGATCTCTCAGGTTCCCTGCTATGACACACTGCCCCTAAGCAGCAGAGCTATGTGGACCTAGCTTGGGATTATTATGAAATGTTTTAAAGCAACTGAATACTCAGAATTTATAGTTTCACTTATTTGAATGTCACTGTATCCCATCCTTGGGTGTGCCATTCCCACAGTGGTGCATATCCAGGGACAGAATTCTAAAATAGGGTAAGGGCCCTGGGGTTAGTGATGCTTCTACACATTGCTCTATTCTATTACTTCCAGAGCTGAGCCCTCAATTGTCATGACTAATGGGGAGCTTCTTATCTTCTCTGATAAAGGAAGGGAGAATTCTGAGGAATGATAAGAAAAAGAATGAACCTGATAATGACAAAGCATTAAACATTCCCATCCTACCTCTCAACATTTTCATCCACCAATTTGTTTACTGAATATTGAAATATCTTTTTGTGGTTCCTACGACGATAATAACCAACTCCTGAGTTAGTCAAATTTAGAAATTCAAATTCTGAATTAGCTTCCACTATCTGTTCTTTGCCCCTCCTACTAATATTTCCTGGTATTTTATACCATTACTAAACTTAATGGTAGAAGTCTATTTTGATGAGAGTCTGAAGAAGCAATTTTTAGCCAATTCTGACTGTAGCTTCAGTATAAAATAGCACTTGCTTTTCCCGTTACTTTTTGTGTGTGTGATTATGCACCAGTTGGTAAAACATCATTTGCCACAACTGTAATCACAGAAAATGTTTTGGAAGAAAATTCTACCTATCTGCCAATAGATTTGATATATCATGCCATTCAGGAATTTTGCTATTATATTTAAGCTATGATGATGATGGCAATGATGATAATGACTTTGGGTATTATCTGAAGGGCAGGTTACCCTTGGTGAAGCCAAGGAGCCTGGCACATAGTAAGTGTGTACTGAGTAATGATGAATAACGATGAATTGACTGCATAAAAAATGATGCCTCTTGCATCATTTGTGAAGTAAGGTCTGGGAATACAGATGGAGGGAGTAAAGCTCTAGTGCAAAAAGAGAGAAACAGACCAGGGGCAAGATTCTAAGCCTCAGAGGACACTCTTTGTTACTGAAACTAAGGTGGCAGTGATGATGGATGGAATTAATTATAGTTGTGAATTTATGTATCCTGTGGGTGATAATAAAAGCTAACATTGATTAAAAGACTAATTGGTATCAGGCATTCTGTTCCATGATTTATGTATAAAATTTGACTTGCTTTTTAAATCAGTTGTGAGCCAGAGGTTTTTTATATATAATTTACTCCAAATCCAATACTTGTCCACTGATGTATGCTATGATACAGTACCTTCCAAAAAACTTTTTTTTTAATTTACTAATCAAAAGACCAACTGATTAAATAGTCAACTGACTGAATAAACAGCTAATTGTTTATGAACCTATTTTTGCTATCTTGGTGCCTTGGTGCCTTTTTACACAGGGCCCCTATTATACCTTTTCCATAGATCCAGTGGAACAATGGGTAGTGAATTCTGTCCCTGAGCCCAGACCACAGGAAGAGGCAGTGTAAATACAGGAAATATTCAGGAGTCGGTATGTCTCTTAATGTGGAAATTACATTCATCACCCACATCCTTCAGGTACCAGTTCAAGCTACAGTTACGAAGAGAAAAAAAATTGCAGGCATTGGTCCAAAAACAGGACTTAACAAAAGAGAGGCACTCAGATATTTCCATCTTTTTCTGACTCCTCATAAATCTCTCTCCACTTTGGCCTTGACCTCATCATTGACAGTCTGTGGAATCTGCTGAACACAGCTTTGAATCTTACTCTTTAATTCTGTAAGCCTTTCATCTTTATCAGTTTGATAAAGCCCTGAGCACAATATTGGCAAGAGATGTTGATAATATACTTATTTAGGACATATCAGAAGGCATGACTACCTCTCATCTGTCCTTTAAATGCAGAACTATCTAGAGGAATCTAGTTAAACTATAATGAAGTAGAATTGACAAAGTTGGAGCTGACACTCTAAACAAAACACTCCTAATAATTTATTACACAGATGAGGACTTTTTAAAAAAAATTAAGATTTTATTTATTTATTTGACAGAGAGAGAGAGAGAGAGAGAGAGAGCACAAATAGGGGGGGAAGAAGAGAGAGAAGCAGACTGCCCATTGAGCAGGAAGCCTGATGCAGGGCTTGATCCCAGGATTGTAGGATCATGACCTGAGCTGAAGGCAGACGCTTAACAATTGAGCCACCCAGGTGCCCCAGATGAGGACATTTTATTCTCTGGACATTTTTATAGGCAGGCAATCTATTTTACTAAGACTAAAATCGATAATCTGGATGTTTTTCATCCACTATGTAGAAAAGTAATAAACATTTTAGATGAAGGGAAAAGCATATTATACCAAAATAAATTAATCTATAGTAATTTGTAGGTTATAAAAATGAAAATTTTAAATTCAAAATTTTGAAAGCAAAGACAAAACCAACAAATTACTAAGGCAATATGTTCTAGTACAAAACCACATTTTAACAACTATATGAAGTTCAAAATAACATGCAAAACAGTAAAGAAATTCTCTAAAAAAATCTAACACTGACAATATTTGCATAGCAAATGACTGAAAAATGACATTTGTTTATCACTTTGATTCTGCAGTGGTGAGGTAAAAGTATGCCTCGGAGTTAAAATGACCTGCTATGCAAAAGAACTCGAGATCTTCGAAACACCAATTTTTCAAATAGCCCTGTGTCTTATTTATGAATTTCTCCATAATGTTCCCTAACCAGGGCAATCCCTTCCTCTTTACATGTTTACCCCCAGTTCTCTATCTAAGTTTAAGAGCAGCTGCTTCTGGAATCTGACAGAGAGCCTAGCGGCCCTTGCATTGGACAGGGGGTACCTACAATGCATCTAGCTCCATCAGGACCACCAAGACAGCTTCTAAGTGAGTGATTTCAACCCTGCCCAGAGTCTGGCCCCTAGCATTATAGGCTGAAAAACTTGGTACTGTCAATATTTCAGCAATGAACTGACTCAGAAGTGCTAATTCAAACTAATCAAACTTGCCAGAATGTAATGCATGAATTTGCATTGAGAAATATTATTATGAAGGGAAATGGATGTTTGTTCTGATCCAGTGAGTACAGGAGAAGGCAATCTGTAAGTTCTCTTCTTGGTGATTACCTGGCTCCAAGGTGGAATGGCCTCTGGTTCCACAGCCTACTATGCTCCTAGAGATAATCAACTTAGGACATTCTTCCTGACCAGAGAGAGCACCTTCTCCCCATAGGGTGCTTGAATGGAATCTTTGGGTTAGTTTCCATCCAACTAGTTTCCTTCCATCTGTGTAATCTCTAAGGAAAGGGTGCAGTGTGATTAAGTTCCTTTCTTAGTAATTACATCTCAGTTCTGCCTCCTGGAAGTTAAAATCAGGATGCACTCAGGTCTGAGATGTTCCTGAACTTGTCAGAAATGCACTTACAAACACAAGTTGCTAATGACCTTTGGTTTATGTGGAATTTTACAGTTTCAAGGTCAAAGGCCAACCTAGTTCCCAAGTTCTTTGAGCTTCTCACATGTACAGATACTGAGAGGAAAACTGAGCAGGAGCCCAGTGTCCCTTCCTGTCATTAACTTTTTTTTTTTTTTAAGATTTTATTTCTTTATTTGACAGACAGAGAGTACAAGCAGGGGGAGCAGCAGGTGGAAGGAAAGTGAGAAGCAGACTCCCCACTGAGCAGGGAACCCGATGCAGGGCTCAATCACAGGACCCCGGGATCATGACTGGAGCCGAAGACAGACACTTAACCTACTGAGCCACCCAGGTGCCCCCCGTCATTAACTTTTTATTATTTTTCCATCAATGGTGTATTTACTTATATAGGTAAATCATTTGTTACCTGGAGAAATGAGTGAACATGCAGCTGGTCAAGGAACAAATTGGGAGACTTCCATGTCAGCATTCTCTGAAGCGGGAACCTGAAACTTTTCTGACTTGCTTTATTCTGATGAAGGATGTGATGCACACATTCAATTGGTAGTAACAAAAAATGGCCTCATTGTATTTCTAATTCTCTGTTCCATCGAATGGAAGTTTTACTCCACCACACTTTCTCACCCTTGCAATTGTCTGTGTATTTATCTCCTCTAGTTATCTTTTCTATATACTGTTGTGACTGAAATCATGACTTTATTCCATTAAGTCACCAAAAATCAAATAGAAAAGTCTCTCAAAACATAGCTGTCAGCTAAAGTTTTATTCTGTGGAAGGATAAAAGCTATTCTATTTTAATAATTTTTATTTGTTTCTGCCACAAAGATTCATTTGTGAGCATTCCTTTTTAAATTTAAAAGATACTTTCAATGATGCCGTTTAATATTTCTTTTCTGACTGATTCTGTTATCTCCTGACATGAAGATCTTGTCGCCTAGGGAACCTGAAGCCGGCCCCGACAATAGAAAGTGTTTGAGCTCTCTTCATTATTCTGCCTCTGACTAATTTTCTGAAAACTGGTAAGTTGCTTCACCACTTTCTGCCTCCGCATCCGAAAAATAAGTTGGATAACTATCATTAACAAACACAGCATGCTCTTTATCTGCTGCCCATCAGAGTGCTCTTCCCTCAGCGGGGGAAGCAAAAATCAAAAGACAGAGAAGGACTCAGCAATTGATAATATCCTTGATGTAGATACATCATCTATAAGTCGTGTCTTGAGAACAATGGTGTAAATGCCAAAGGCATTTAGAATGCTGTTAAAATTGGATCGACATTATTGTTTATTTTATCGTTTTTCAGACAGGTGTTGGTGAAGCTTTTTTCCTTCCCAGTTTTCTGTTGGTCCCTACAGCTGGGCTTCTGCTCCACTGGTGCGGGATCCCAAGACTGCCTGCCTTCCCAAAGCAATGCAGATCACTTGAGAATGATCTCAGTGTGTGGACTCAACAGAAGCCAGGATAGTTCCAGGGTTAACCCAGGCTGACCTCAGTTCAGGTATTAGCTGGGCTTGTAATTAACCAATCCTATGACCTGAAATAAGTTCAATAGTCTCTTTGAACCTTAGTTTCTTCACTCACAAAATGAGGGTCATTAACAGTGTCAACCTCATGGAGTTGATGTAAATAAGAATCAAATGAGAATATGTGTGAAAAGCAGATAATATGATGTTTAGCATAAGGCAGGCATTAAGTAACTGGTAAGTATAAATGTGGAGAGATTGAAACCCTTTCTCATTTATTTCTACCACTGTCTATTTTTTTTAAGATTTTATTTATTTACTCATAAGAGATAGAGAGAGAGAGAAAGGCAGAGTCAGAGGGAGAAGCCAACTCTCCAAGGAGCAGAGACCCTGATATGGGACTTGATACTTTGATCATGACCTGAGCCAAAGGCTATTGGCCCTGGACTATGGATGGGCTGTTACCATGTGATATATCCTGTAAATTTTCCAGAGGCATGGGGTTGGAGGGTGGCAGTGAAGCAAACATCTTCATCGACATCCCTTGAAAAAAATCTCTCCTGGACTACTTCCTCACCATCATTCCCTTCTATTTTCCCACGTGCACAGCATCAAGATTTTTGGTTTGAAAATGATTAAAAATTATCCTCTCTTCAATGTCTTTATTTCCCTGCTTCACCTCCCCTGCCCTGTTTCTCTTGACCTGCTGGAAGTCTAGATCAATAACATAAAATTAAATTTCATTTGTCATGTTAAGTAATCATTTGTGATGATACATTTATAAAGAAAAAAATAGCAGGAAGAGAAAGTCTTTTACTGACTTTCCAAAAGTGGAAGGTAGCTGATTAAACAGCTAGTTTACCATGTCCTTTCTCTTTTAACTGGAAATTAAACCGATGTAGATTCTTTTTGGCACTTTAATAACCGTAATATTCTGGGATAAGATGGGGCAAGGGAATCATTTTCAAAAAGCATTTCTAAAATATGGAAGAATGCCATGTTTGATTCACTCTGTATGCCTCTTTATTGTGGCCCAAGTTTAGATGAGGACTCCGAGGGAATAGGGAAACTGGGCACAAAGACCATAAGAAGGATTTAGGGTGGCAGCAATGTGGTCTTCTAGTCTTGGAGCTGAAGAGTTAAGGGTCCTGTCCGTATGAATCCTCATATGCTTCTCAGTGTTAATTAGAAATGATTTCTGTCTCTCTGGCACACTGCCCCCATGTGAAAACCAGATCTCTAGCATGGAAAAATCACCACTTTATTCCATTAAGCTCCTATCTCTGGAAATAAATGAAGACTAACCAACTGAGAAACAAGCAAAGCTTATGTATTCAGAGCTTGCTATGACCGGAGAGTCAACCACCATCTTGTTTGCTTTACAGTGACCCAAAGGCAGGTGGAGGAGGGGGAAAGTCTAACAGAGGAACAAAAAAGAAAGCTTCACATATCCCCCAATTGGAAGATATTGGCTAGAGGTGGGGCATCCTGTATGATTGGTTTGTCATACATAATTTGGCTTTTTCTGGTTGATCCTAAGTTAAAGGTGGAGATAACAATTAATGAAGCTATCAACTTTTTATTAATCAAGTCTTGACCACTTGGGGTCAATTGTCATAGGGATTATTATTTGGCTCCCTGGATTGTTACTAAAGAGAGTGGTCAGACGTCCTATAGGTCTGACTTGTGAATAGCCAACTGGCTTCCTGGTTTGCTAGTGTAGTTGACTGGTTGGCTTCCTGAACTTGTTGCTAAAGATTTGGGGTTAGAGCTCTATTTTTATATATGGTCTGGCCATTGTTCATTTGTATATTCAGTCTCTCATAATTGTATATCGATGTTGCATTTGGGGAATTAACCAGAAAGAAGTTGTCCCTTGAGTTATTTGTTTTCTAAACCCATTTGGGGTTCCCTGGATGACAGATGCCCATTAAATGGCCTTTCAGCATATGGTGTGGGGAGGCAGCACTGAAAGTATAGGCCAAGATCTGGAGCCCAAAAAGAACATCAAATTTATACTAACAGGTTCTGGTTATGGGCAAAGTAATAAGCAAAAAATTGAGAATGTGTGTCTGCAGCAGCAGAAAACACAGTTTTAACTGGTATCTAGAAGGCTCATGAGGAAGAGGACTCTTGTATATCTCACTGAGGCAAGTTAGAAATAATGTGGAGGTAAATTTAGTGTAAATAAAGGGAAGGTCTTTCCAAATTTTAGAGCTCCCTGATAATGCCATGAAATGCATTCCGAAGAAAGAGGACTCTCTCCATTGGCGGGCTCTGGCAGAGATGGTCATCTACAAAGATTGCTATTGAGAAGGTCATGCAGAAGACAAAGGGTTACTGACCTCTGAACCTGGGACGATTATATGAATTTAAAATTTAAGGCAAATATTACTATTCTCATTAAGTAATGAATAGAATTGAGGGAAGAGTGACAATTAGGTGGGGATGCAGAATAAATGATGAAGGAATTTCTGAATCATAAATGGCAAGAGAGAAAATTGGGGAAATATATCTAATAAGAAGCAAGGTAAAAAGAGAAGGGAGGCAGGAAAGAGTGTGATAGACAAAGAGATAAGAGAGAAAGAGGAAGAGTAAATGAATATGGATAAAGTGTGTGAAAGAGAAAAAAGACACACCTGGAATTCAGCATATGAAAAGTCAATAGCCTTATGGAGCAAAAAACATCCGATGATGTCCCTGTGAGCCCCAGGTGCTTGGTTACTCTCACACATAAAGGGCAGTGGAAATTTGAATAGGAGATTACGTGTCCCTGATTCTTAAGCCCGGCATTCCTGTTGCATTTATCTGGATTTCCAGGGGGATGCAATTCAAGAACTCTAGAGACAATCATCATGGGGAATTTATAAGCTACAGAATTAAGTTTTGCATTGAATTACTGCCATTCTGCCAACCAACTGTCATCAAGAATTTTATTTATTCTGCTTTTACATTCCTTAATTTCTCATTATTCTCTGTGATTAGTTGAAAGAAGAAATGCACATGGTAGGCATCCTATTTCAGGATGCAATCTGAACAAGGTAGCACAGTCTTGCCTGAGCAAGACGGAAGGCAAGAGAAGTCTTAATATTAACTACGTGTTGTGCCAGGCACTGTGCCAGACATTTTATAAACAAACATTGCTTCATTTAATCCTCTCAAAACCTCTTAGAAGAATATTACCATTCCAGTTGTTTAACTGAAGAAAATGAGTGTCAGCATGACCTAGTAACTTACAAAGATAACTGAGCTAGTAATGAGCAGTGCCAAAATTTAAAATCAGATTTATTTGACTCTAAATCCATAAGCAACAAACCACGAACAAATAAACAATATATATTTATGTACACCTTAATTAATAATTGAAAAAAGTAAAGTATGATAAGTTAATGAAATCCAGAATATAAATTCCAGTTTTATATTTCACTTATAAGGAGATGAGAATTATTTTTTAATCAAAACTTGGTTGCATGCTCTGATACCTTTAACAACTGGTAAACCTTCATAAAGCATTTTATGGATTTCTTTGTAGCAATGTAGAAGGTTATTGAGAATCTCAGATGGCAGAATATTCCATTTAGACATTACTTGTGTTTGCTAATTCACAGGTTAGTCATGAAAGAATTAAAGGAATCCTTCTCTCTGACAAAACCCTCTCTCCAGGTGGAAGAGATGACCTGTTTACTTATTGCCAAGGAGAGTTGACATCTTTTGGTAAGTGTCAGGGTGAAAAAGGTAGAAAACAGGTCCAGGAAGAAATTAAGCTAGACTGTCCCAGAATTTTCTTCAAAACTTGATGAGGGAAATGACCCTACCACTATATGGCAGTTGTTAGAGCTAGTCACCAAACATTTCCAGTTCCTCATACAGTCTCATCCAGTTCCTCATCCATACCCTATATAGTAGGGTAACCCTTCCTGGCCCTGTGGAGTCAGGTGTGGTCATGTAACTTGTCTGACCAAGGAAATATGAACGGAAGTACAAGTTTTACATGCTAGGGTGGGATCTGCATTACTGTCTTCCTTCTTTGATTCTGACTAATACATTTCAAGACGATGGCTTCTGAAGTAACTTAGAGTAATCCTAGAGAAGACTCTGCAGAGCAGAGCCCTCATCTGGCCTGCAAAGGACATAAGGGATGAGTGAAAGATAAATACCGCTTGTTTTAAGCTACTGAGATTTGGAGGCTGATTACTACCCCAGCATAACCTAACAAACCATGATTTATATGCACTAGAAAGCTTTATTTTGCCTTCACAAATTAAGAAATATTTTATCTAGGCTTACAATCATTTTCCTTTAGAACTTTGAAGATATTATTTGGTTACTTTCAGGAAGCTATCCCTGCAAATGAGAATTATACTATTAATTTGAATTATTCAATAATTTTGAATTAATCAATTATTACTAATTTGATTTTTCTCTATGGAGAATTTCCATATTTTCTCTTTGTCCTTTTTCTGAAATTTCAAGTGTGCTAAGTGTAGAATGTTAAAAGCTATTTAATGGTCAAATCTTTTCTATCTGAAATCTATATCTTTACTAATTTCTGGGAAATTAAAGGATTAATTAATGGATCCATTAATGAAAGGACTGAATTCTTCATTTCTCGGAACATTACCTTTCCACTTATTGTCTCTTGGATACTGCTATTTTATATAAATTAAAATGTCTAATTCTACTCTCCCTCCAAGCTTCTTTTTTAATTTTCCATTCATTTTACTTCCATTTTGGGTCATGGTCCTGGAGTCTCTATTCCACTTAACGGAGTCCCTTTCCACTTTGTCACCTTTATTGATTAACTCATCTATTTTTTATAAACTTTCTGTTTCAATTACCATATATTTTCCCTGGTTCCTTACTTGGTCTATTATTATTTTATAACCTCCTGTTTCTATTATATATAAATCATGTTTTCTCTTTAAATATTTTCCACATACTTTAAGTCTTTTTCTGTTTGCCTAATTATTTCTATTTCTATGAATTGTCAAATATCCCAGTTATAAGGCTTAGAATTTTCTTTCCATATGTGTTGTAGCATTTGTAGTATGGAGTTGTGACTTTATCTTCAATAGAAGTTATGTTTCAAGTTATGTTGCAAGACTTGCAGTCTTGCAAGTTCTCTGCAGTCTGGAAGTTTCCCTATAATTTTGCCCTACAGTGGGCCTACAAGTGTGGTTTCATGATTATCTTTACCAAGATCCTATAGGATTCTTGAGTTCAAATCTGTTTTTTCATTTTTTTTTTTTGACAGTGTTTTACTCATGGTCTAGGGCCAGAATCTGATCATCTGGGTGCATTTTTAAGGTGCCGAGGTCCACGTAGTTTATTCACTCCTACTACTTGCTAGTTTGTACACTCCAATTGGTAATGTTCCTATTTATTCCTGATTCCCCTGAGGACTTCTAAGGTCCTACTGCAATAGACCCCATGTTGCAAACAAGAATCCCAGTGAACAGGATTGGTAGGCAAGAGAAACTTAGAAAAGAAGTCATGTTGTATAACAAAGAGCTAACATCATGGGACCAGGCTTCAGGGAAATACCAGACCTAGAGCTAATTTGTCAAGCAACAACATTGGTATTTTTAAGTTAAATAACACCCAAAATGATAAAAATTAGATATTCCAATTAGCATAGCAATGCTGACTATAGTTATTACACAATATTCTGACACTAGAGGAAGAAGGAGAAAAAAGGGATGGTAGTAGTAGACATTTGTTCATATCATGGACTTTGGCCTATGCCTCGGTATATCCCACCTCCACCCCATACAGAGTATACTTGAACTTAGACAGCTATTACAAAAAATTAAATGTAAGTAAATAAACTAATTCATGCACACTGTTAGAATGGAATATTATAGGGAACTTTCAGTGGCAAAGGTCAGAAACCAAATTTGAGCTGGGTTCACTTAAATGAAAAATCATTGACTCAACTTAACTGAAAAGTCTAGGGGTAGGATGGCTTCACGTGTGGTCCCAGTATAGTCAAGAATTTCTCTTTCTATTTCTGAGTTCCATTTTATTTTGTGTGTCTTTCTCAAACAGAGTGTTCTCAAAGGTTATGAAGTACAGGTGCATGTTGGATATTTTATCAGTCTGCCACAAGTATTTTTGTAGATAACACCCAGAAAAGCACGGGGGATGACTCCCAGTTGGTCTGATCTGGGTCATGTAGCAACTCTGAAAACACTATGAATGATGTTATGTAGCTAGGTCTGGCTGGTGAGCTCATATCCAAGTGTTTTAGATAGGTATTCAAGTAGGTGAATGGATCTCACATGGAGTAAATAGAGTCAGGAAAAGGGAGGGTTTCTGAGTTTCTGTCATCAGCAAAAAGGACAATAGATGTCAGGTGAAAACACTAAATGTTTGCTATCACCTATAGCTAGTACCTAAAACATCAAATTTGAGTCGTCATTATTGTTCTGTCATTAACACTATTAGCTGAATCACATCTCCTTGACATATGTGTCCACTTTCACCTCATTTCTCTTGAATTCTCCAGGATTTGCGGGCAGCTGGCTTTATTAACCCCAAGTTCTATTCCATTTATGCTTGAGACAGAAGTATTTGAAGCATAATACAGTCTCATGAGGTGATTTAGCACTTAATTAGGATTTATAGGCCAGGGTGAATCCTGAATCTCACGTACAAGCTGGAGCAAGTTATTAAACCATATTTATCCTTTGTTTTCCTATTTGGAAAATGAGGCCAATGATAACCATCTTACAGCGTTGTTCAAAGTTTTAGAAATAGTACATAATAAATTTCTAGCACTATGTCTGGTCATATAATGTTGTAAACTAATAACACTTTTAGACCATTTAGCCTAATTCCTTTATTTAAAAAAAGATTATTTATTTATTTATTCATGAGAGACAGAGAGAAAGATCCAGAGGCAGAGGGAGAAACAGGATCCCCGCTGAGCAGAGAGCCCAATGCAGGACTCGATCCCAGGACCCCAGGATCATGACCTGAGTCAAAGGCAGACACAACCATTTAAGCCACCCAGGCAACCTAGCCTAATTCCTGATACAAAACCAGTGCCTAATAAATAGCAATTATTGTGGTTGGCATTCCATAACTAGTGGTTATCACTATTCTTCTTTAACTTTAGACCATGACCTTGTAGAGCCCAGAGTTAAGAGTTGAGATCACAAGGCTATTATGTTGATCACAGTTGTCTGGCTATTAATGGTCTAACTGCCAATCAAACATGAGTCTGGGTACTACTGAGTAACCACATGCTCAGTTTTCATGTCCACATCCCCAAACTATGCTTCACCAGGCCTATGAGAAGACTTCTTTCTTGGTCTCCAAGGCAAAATTTGAACCAATTTATTTATCAGAATTTTATTACCTTATATTGTAATGGCTTCTTTTCTCTCCCATGAGACTGAAATCTTCATAAGGCAGAGTAGTCTCCTCAGGACTTAGTATGATGTCTGGCAAACAGCAGGTTTTCAAATGACATTTGCTGAGTGACTGAATGACTCAATCAATAAATTAATAAGTGATTCTTGAGTGCTACCACGGGTAAGATTTTCTGCTGTTGGTGTCATTTTGGATCTCCAAGGGCCTACAGTTACCCAAATCACACCTGATTTCACAGCACCCTTTGGGTACCAGGTGCCTTGTGGTTGTATCCCTTGTCTCTCTTCTGATCTGTCCCTGGGAGTTGAGTTGGGGCAGGGTTCATTGTCTTCCTCCCTGGACTGAGGGACCTTGAGTTCCACATCAAGTTAGAGCAGTATGTGAATGTCTGTTGTGTATAGGCTTTATTTGTTTTAGAAACCACTTTGGAAAAAACCTTTCCTCTGTAATTTTCAATACCACAGGAATTTGACAATGTGCCAAAAATATTAAACATAATTAGAGTAGCTCTTATGTGTTTAGTATTGTGCCAAGAACATTTTTTCCTTAAAGGTATTTTGACTAGAATGCCCTTCTGTGTAAAACTAATTGACATCAAAGTTATGCCTGATGTACGCAAAACCATTTAAGTTATTAATTCCTAGTTAAGGCCTCCTTCTAGGGTGGGCTTAGGATCGATGATTCTGAATGTAACTTATGAGTAATTCATACATAAATTAAGGAAGTTTTCAACAAGTTAAAAGATAAGATTAAATGATGTCTTAGGATAGTTGCTCCATGGGAGTCTAGAAATTTGAAGTATTTTCTTTGAAATGTCATTAATTATACCTATATATGCTATTTAGAGCTGGCTTCAACTATGATTATCCAATCATTAAGTGTAGTTTTGAAAATTTTATAAATTCATCACAAATTTGTTCTACATTTTCATGTGCTTTCATGATTGGGATTTAAATTTTTTATTTACATGTTAATTTTACTGTTACTCTGTTTTATATTTATGTACTTAGTTTCTCCTCAATTCTTTGTAGAAAATGCTCAATCCCATACATGTAACTAAGACTAGGAATGGGTGACAGTGAAATATTATTGTGCCAAGTTAGTAATATGTATAAAATAATTAATACTTTTTAAAAAATATTTTATTTATTTATTTGACAGAGAGAGAGAGAGAGATCACAAGTAGGCAGAGACAGGCAGAGAGAGAGGGGGAAGCAGGCTCCCTGTTGAGCAGGGAGCCCTATGTGGGGCTCGATCCCAAGACCCTGAGATCATGACCCGGGCTGAGGGCAGAGGCCTTAACCCACTGAGCCACCCAGGCGCCCCAAATAATTAATACTCTTTATTTAGTTTATACTTGTGGTTTTTGTTTTTGTTTTTGAATATACCCCATCCATGAGTTTTACTGCTGCACATGTTTTGGAGATGGTATAAGAATGCTCGCTCTCTGCTCCACAAAGAACTTACTTTGTCAAGATACCAGGCTAGAGAAATCGCGTATGCATGCGCGTGCGTTGTTTGGGTAGGGTTGGTGGGCATCTCCGCGGAGGCAGTGCTGTGGATTCTGCCTGGAAATGGCCTTCCTGCCTACCCTGCCCTTAGCCCTGCCTGCCCGCACCTCCCTCCTGGAGCCACAGCTGAGGCGGCGGTGGCCTGGTGGGGTAGGCGAATGGCCCGTACGACACGCACGGACTCGGACCCTTTGAGGTGATTCGCAGGGAAGATTCGGGGCAAGATGGCGGAGAAGTAAGAGATCCTGCAGCAACCGGTCCCCAAAAGTGAGCTGGAAATCTACCAGAACACGCTGAACACCCATGAAATCACCCTGAGAAGAGAGATTTCTCACTCCGGGATCTCTCCGAGAGCAGAAGACAGCAGTGGAGAGGTAAAATCAAAGTGGGAACACTCGAACTGATATCGGAGGATAAGCAAAAGGGGGAGGGAGCCACCAGAAGCTAACCAAGGACAGTAATACCCCAAAGGAAAGTGCCTGGTGGCGGGGGACCAGCATTAACGTAGAGCCCATTAAAAACACTTAAAAAGGGCAAAAAGTTCGGAGGAGTAACTAGTGGAAGGGAGTGGTCATGGGCACCGGC
>CM052798.1:102808894-102841459 GCA_028533885.1 Nasua narica | reverse complement strand
TTTGGAGGGGAGGGGGTGGGGGGGTGAGCCTGTTGGTGGGTATCGAGAGGGGCACGTACTGCATGGAGCACTGGGTGTGGTGCGTGAACAATCAATCTTGTAACACTGAAAAATTAAAATAAACAAATTTGGGGAGAAAAAAAAGATACCAGGCTAGAGTCTGATTTGATTTGTGTGGATTTATTGAAAGACAGGCAGCACCTTTATTTGTTTGTTTGTTTGTTTGTTTAAGATTTTATTTATTTATTTGACAAAGAGAGACAGAGCAAGAGAGAATACAGGCAGGGGGAGTGGGAGAGGGACAAGCAAGCTCCCCGCTGAGCAGGGAGCCCCATGTGGGTCTCCATCCCTGGGATCATGACCTGAGCCTTAAGCAGACACTTAATCACCCAGGAATCCCTAGGCAGCACCTTTAAACAGGACAGGGAAGACTGTGGTATCTGCAGATGGCCAGAGAAGGAAGCAAGGTTGCACTTCCTGAGCAAACCCAGCCCTCCTGCTTCAGTATCTGTGGACATCCTCCACTTCTGCTCTTTCCCCAAATGAGAATGCTGACTTCTTCTCAGCCTGGCATGGGGTATCTATCTGCTGATCTCTGTAACTCCCTAATGCAGGCTCTGTACTTCACAGTGAACTAGGTGATTGCAAACACCTGCCGTGATTTTCATCTGCTTTAACCTTCGCTATCTCCAAGGGATATAGATATTGCTTCCAAAACATACCTGAGGGGCACCTGGATGGCTCAGTTGGTTCAGCATCTGCCTTCAGCTCAGGTCATGATCCCAGGGTCCTGGGATGGAGCCCCACAATGGGTCCTGCTCAGTGGGGAGTCTGCTTCACCGTATGCCTCTGCCCCTCCCCCTGCTTGTGCACATGCTTTCTCTCTCTCTTTCTCTTATGCTCTCTCTGAAATAAATAAATTCTTTAAAAAAAGAACCATAGCTAAAATAGATCTTTAAATCTAAAATTTCAGAAGGAAAATAGAGAATTAAGGGGAACTAATCCAGTATTAGAGAACTGAACGCATACAGCTTTCCTTAACAATTAAATTGAAGGCATATATGTGCTAATGAGTTATGCCCAGTTTCACATTTGTGTGTGCCCCTGTGTCACAAATATTACATAGATGTAAACAAACTAATAGTTTAGATGTGCCTTATAATAGTGATTCTTGGACTTTGGTGAAAAGACCTTTTTAAAAATCCTGTGAATGATATGGACCTTCTGGGCAGGAAATGTTTTATTTACAGAAAATTTGAGAATAGAGGATTCACAGAATCTTTGACACTGAGAAATGAAATAATCTATCTATCTACCTATTATATATAGAATTCTCATGAATTCTTATGAATATATATATGTATACACACACACACACACATATATATATGATATATTCAGTGTCCACAGAGGAAGACATACTCACCAGATTAAACACCAAGTTATATGCCAAAAGTGTCCTTTCCTACTGTTTTTCTATTAACAGTCTCTGTTATGATTGTATGAAGTGGACTGTTAGTGGCGAGGCACAAAGTAGGAGAGGGAATTTACATGTATTGCATTGTGGAGAGACACTTGGATTATATAAAATTTTGAAAAAGCTCACTTGCGAGCTGAATTTGAAGCCTTTCTTTCCCCTAAACGCATGTTGGCAGGTATCACGATTTCAAAAACTCCTGATTAGAAAAAAACGTTCTGATTAGACTCTTCTATTCAAACAGGCCTCTTACTTTACCTCTTTAACCTAGACCTCAGAGAGACCAAAGTCCCTGAGGGGACTCAGGTACCAGGAGTATCCAAAGATCTAGGGCCTGGGAGATGTAAAAAAGGACTTTTCCACTGACTTCCTAATTCTTCTACTGGAGAGAATGCTTCAATAAACTCACATTCAAGTGCACATCAGGTTTATGCAAGATTTTTGAGAAATTGGTTTCTTCACCTACCTGAATGGAAGATGCAACATTTTCTCTGCTACGCACATAGGCCCAGCCCCTGGCTCACTGCAATGGACCAAGCGCATTGCAGACCTTCTAATGGTCAGTGGGCAACAGAGAAAATCTGATGATCTTCCAACAGAGAAGACATATTTACACCTTAGTGGACACAGCAGAAGATCAGCTTTTAAAATCCCAAGTTCCTAGTCACCTTCTCAACTCTGAAGCAGCTCAGACACTGAAATGGCTAGAATGGGGGCTTTCCGACAGAAAGCCCCAGCTCCATGTTGGAAGATGTTACCCCCTTTCTTCACCAAAAATCATTTACATTTTAATTTTCCATCAGATATACTGATATGTTTTGGCCTATAGCTTGTGAGAGGATACTGGTTGGTGACAAAAAAGAGTAGCTCAGAAGCCTAAAACTTAACAGACATTTAAAAGGAGGTATCTGGTGAATGAAGAAAATTTCCTTAGCCATGAGTTGCTTTTCGTGGCAAAGTGAAATAAAGAATATTCCCATTCCCAAGTTTATATCAATGTAATGGGACTGTGAATGAGACTGTTTTATGGTAGTTTCTCCTAAAGAAAACTCATAATGGAATCCAAATTCCAGTCTTCCCTTTGCCCCTAAGAAGGTATTTGCACACCCATTCAATTCTCACAAAACATGTGTGAATCACTGTTGCAGTGCAGGATGGAAAACAAAGATAATCATTTCCATTTTGAAAGAGGGCACTATGATAATCAAGTGCCAAATTATTTCAAGTCTTGTTTCCCGACCTCTGTAATACATATGAAAGATACCTGCTTTACCTGATGATGTCCTTGCCTTGGAATGTCCCCTAACTCAACCAAGGCCTGGGAGTTTCTGCAGCATTTAGTCGGGGAGAGCTAATCTCACATGGCTTACACTATACTGATTCCATTTTCTTTTCTCTTTTCATCTTAAATTCTATGTGAAATTGAGTTGATTTTTATTTTTCCTACCAAGGTTTATATCTTCCACCTTCATCGGGGTTGGTGATTTCATTTGATTAAGCAATTCCCAACTTCTGAATGTTCCAAATTATCTGTTAGAAGCTGATGTTTCAGAATTTGAAATGCATTTCTGCAGAAAAATAGTGCAATGGAATGGTGCTTATTTTCTTAAACCTACCCAGATTAATCTGTTCATATGCGAGAAAGCATTATACTATGTTAGGGTGCCAAAGAAGCTAAGTTTACAGTTCTTTCTGGAGAAAAAGTTTTTCCAATTCTAGCTGCAGAATCACACCTTGTCCCTTAGCCCCTGTGGCAATAGGAGCTGGGACCCCTGGCTCCCACCACCTCTAGGACATTGGTGGCAGTTGTCAAGGGAAGAAGCTGGGAAGATCAGCAGGGTGGACACAGAGCTCCAGGTAATTAGAGTCTAGGTGTTGGTGACAGTCAACCTAGGAGGCTATATTAGTACAGGACTAGGATATGATAGGAGCACACCAGTTAGCCATGTTCCTTTCTTCTTCTTCATGCCACTCCAGCCCATTTTTGCCCTGTGAGGTGGGTCTCTGGGAAGGTAGGGAGAGTCCTGGGTCCAAAACAGGTTAGCATTTTCTTAACATGCTCTGCCCTTGCCTTCCTGACCACTAGTCTTTGTCAACAGTGTTGCTGCCCTAGGCAGGGAACCATTCATAGCTAGAATATATTAAAATGCTTTAAGATTAAAAGTTTAATCCACTCTTTAGGCTTGCCCTCCAGTCTCAGGCTGTGCATACCTTAGCTGCCCAAAGGTGATCAACAGCAAGCATTTCGATTGCATATAAAGAATGAAAACTCTAGATACCAAAAGGCCATATTGCAAAACTAAGTCAAGTGTGGGGAGGGGGAATCAAACTGTGAATTAGAATATAGAACACACCAAGAAGTATACATCCCTAATAACCTACTCCTTTCCTAGGGAGTAAATGAGTAAATTTAGTTTTGTTTTTTTTTTTAATAACTTTTATTTTGGAGTAATTTTGGATTTGCAGAAAGATTGCAAAAATAGCAGAGCTTCCATATACCCCTCACCTGGAGTCCCCACTGTCGACTTCTAATGTCTTCATGATGCATTTGTCAAAACCAAGAGCATGACATTGGTACAAGTCTGTTAAGGAAACTGCAGTTTTTCCATGATCCAGTTCAGGGCACAATATTGTATTTAGGCCTCATATCTACTGAGTTTCCTTGGGTCTGTGACAGGGTCTCAGGCTTTTGTTGTCTTTCGGGACCTCCACAGTCTTGAGGAGGGTTGGCCAAGGATCCAGACAATATGATCTATCTGAGGTCTTTGAGACCGGGACTCTGGGTTCTGGATGAGGACCACAGAGATGAAGTCCTATTCCTGTCACTTTGATCAGGGAGTACACGACATTTATGTGACATCCCTGGTGATGGGAACCTTCCCTTGGCTGAGCAAGTATTTCCCAGGTCTGTCCTCTGCAAAGGTACCATTTCCCCCTTCCCTACTCTATTATTTGGAAACAAGTCACTATGTCTAGCCCATCCCCAAGAAGTGTGGGTGAAGGGAATTCAGCTCCATCTCCTAGACTAGGGAGTAGTATTTGGAATTCTTCTATAAAGAAGGGATGTCTCTTTTCTTCGTTCTTTGTTTATTCAGTCATTTATTTCTATCAGTATGAATTCATGTTTATTTCATACTTGGGGTTATAAGTGAATGCAGTTTAAAGGTTTTCAGACACAACCTCCATCCTCTTGGATAGATGTCTTGAAGTCTATGTGAGTGGGAACCTGAGCATGCCGGTGGAAGGTCCCACCCTGAGGAACTGATGAAACAGTGATTAGCAGAGACTTAGTCACAGCCTTCCCTTCAGACACCTTTACCTCAGCCCACACAGCCACTGCGTTTATTACTTGGTGCTGTGTTGGCTGCTGGCCACCACCTCAGTCAGCTAATGAACAGAGCTCGATTACTCACCAAGACACGCTCTGCTCTTATCTCTGTTTCATAAGGGAGCCTGGGCGCACGCCTAATAAAAAAATCAAGCGCCTTGCTTTCCTTTTTACTGAGAAACAAAGCACTGTATCCTGAGCTTTTGTTCCATGGACAGCGGGGAATTTGACAAACGTACTCCCCCCAAGTCCAGAAATGTGTCTCTTCTCCAAAAAAAAAAATACTAGTTTGTCAAATGATGGATGGCTGAAGGGTCCAACTGAGCATCAGAAAAATTTTAAATCAGTTTCATTAAAAAGATTAAAAGGACATAGATTTGTTTATATTTCAGTTGTCTTTTTCCCCCCACCTAAAAGGTTTTCATTTTTTAACTTAAACTTTAGAACTTTAGAATGCTGACCCATACTACAATATTGTATTTAGTGCTGGCAGTAAGAGACATTTATTAGCACTTAGAGCCTGCTCTGTTAATGTCTATTTTGTCAGTTAGAACATACTGTTATTAAAATAAGCATTTCACAGTCTATAAGTGTATGAAATCAACATCTTGAGTATGTAACTTACATGATGTTATATTTCAATTATATCTAAGTTAAGCTGGAAAAATATCAGCAATGGAAACTACTTAATACTTAGGGAAGACTAAAGAAACATGATGTGGAAACTCCTTGGTTGGACAGAGAAAAAGTTTTAAAAATGGAGGAATTTGAATATAGTACATATCCTAGGTATTAGGACTGTATTGATGTAATTTCCTGAGGGAGGCAACTGTGTAACCTGTAGTTACATAGAAGGATGTTCTTATTCTTAGGAGAAATATCCTGGCATATTGGGACATGAAATATTGTAATGTCTGGAATTAACTAACCATCAATGGGACAGAGAGATATTAGTGAATCTAGATGATGGATGTATGGGTTTTTATCATGTTAAACTTTCTTATAACTTTTCTGTGGGTTTGAATTCTAAAAATAAAACGTTGGGGAATATAAAATGAGAAGATTTGGACTATAAAACACAAATAATTTTGGAGTTGTTCAGAGTGCTGTGAGAGGTAATATAGCTACAGTGACCATCGACTTTACTCTTCAATACTTTTGGAGTGGAATCCATGGAGCTTCTTTTTAGAATATCCATTCATTCTCAGATAAGAGTGGGGTACCTTACAATGTCCCTTCTTCATTTGGGTTATAGCAACATTTAACTTTATGCCTAAAACAGGGTGGATACTAAGTGTGGCAACTGGACCATTTATTTTCCAGGAGATATAGGATCTGAATGCTGTATTGAGGGTGACATCTTTGTTTCTTGAGGAATTGCTTTAGGGGGACTCCTGGAATATGCAACTATAGGGTGAAGATGCTTCCTGGACCTGGGGAAAGATAAAATGGAACCCTGTGGTGATTTAAGAGACGTGCTTGATGATAAATTTCCACATAATACGAAGAGGAAGAAGTTCTTTCTGAAACGCTCTAACTGATGCTTCCTGAGATTCAAAGTCAGGTGACCTATCAGGTTCATCAGGGAGGCCCTGTAGGAATAGACACTATGTGGACACAGGGCCACATGCTTTTTTTGTTATTGTTTTGTTTGAGAGGGAGAGAGCAAGCATGCGAGTGAGCAAATATACCCACGAGAGCTGGAGAGCTGGGGAGAGGGAGAGAGGGAATCCTAAGTAGGCTCCACTCTTAGCACAGAGCCCGATGTGGGGCTTGATCTCATGACACTGAGTTCATTACCTGAGCTGAAATCAAGAGTGTGGTACTTAACCGACTAAGCCACCCAGGCACCTAAGGCCACATGCTTAAAATGGCAGAGGGCAACTGAGCTGAAGGTCCTGGTTTAGGGTCAGGGCCTCATGAATTTGATATGAGGGCTGGTTTCAGAATAAGACTGAGTCTCACCCTCCTGGAGGTCTAACTACCCTGGCACAGTATGTCACTTGGAGAACCGATGGTAGGCACCTATGTAGACAAAGACCCATGTGTAAGTCACCATTGATAACTACATAGAGCAACAAGGCAGGGGGATACACTTTTGCAAGACCACACGATACCCTGTGGCAGTAAGAAGCAGCAGAGAATCAAAAACTTGAATTTAGAGACAGGATTGTTTCTGTCCCTCCTCACTTCCAACAGACCAGTCATCAACTCCCAGGGCTTGTTTTTTGTTTGTTTTTGACAGTTTGAGTGCGGTATTAGGAAAGTCCTCAAGAAGGACTCTGTTTTCCACTAACAATTCAAGGTTTTGAATAATAACCTGAGGAAGTAATGTTAGGAGTTAGTTGGACAATTAAGTAGTCAGGGCCAACATCCCCAACAAGAAAATATGGAGTCAGGACATAGATAAAACAGTCACTGACATCCTGTTTTACAGCTTAGACAGGACCCCACTAACATTCTCCTTTGCAGCCTTTGCAGAAACGACTTCTGCAAAATGTCCTAAAATAAGACAATTAACCACAAAAACATTTGTCACTATCACAGGCAAGGGGCAGTTAGACCTAAGCCCCCAGATGTCAGCAAAAAAAGGATCATCAGCTCATGGACATGAACTTAAAAGGTAGACAGATATGTGACCAAAGCCCTGATTGGCATGACTCAGCCCACCTTGATAACTTAAAAAAGTTCTGCAAAAGAGCTCATAAAACCCCCTAAACTTAGAAACTCCAAGGGCAACCCACTTGGCCCCCACCCCGGGAACTTTATACTCTTGCTCAGTCAACTTTGCTTTGCTGCCTACCACTCTTCATCTGGTCTACCTCTTCATTCTTTGAAGCAATGTGACCAAGAACCTTGGGTACTAAGGGGACACAAAATCCTGTAACAATAAGAGGAAATGGCATCTTTGTACCCTGAGCTGGTGAAGTAGTTCATGTTACTTGTCATATTAACATTTGAAACAGCATGACTTTTGGAAATTACCATCCTTCTTTCCTCAAGAGCTGCATTTGCTTTTTGTCTGACCTCTGCAGCATCTGTCTTTCCAGCAATTCTTAATCCACTTTCTCTAACTCTGTTGCTGGAGTAGACACAGTTCTGAATAAATCTTCAGTATCGCTCCCAGATTGTGATCAGAAAACAGACATATAAGAGAGATACTGGAACAGAGAATCAAAATGATATAGGCCAAGGATAAATATTTTCATAAAAAGGGGAAGAATTGGTATTGTTTTCTTGAGCAAAGCAGGTTAGCATCTCAGGTCAAACTTAACTCATTTTTGCTGGCTCTGTTTAATTCATAGTACCTGTGGTCATTTAGGGGACTGCAATGACAACAAACAAAAAGGACTCTGCTTTTCTATGTCCTAGTCTCTGGGATAATCGATAGAAATTTTAAGGGTCTGGTTGAAAGATAGACTGGCAGTAGGGCTGCCAGTAGGAATGTAACATACCTATTAGTGAGCTTGTCACCCCATTTTCAGTTTTAGTTGAATAATTCAAATTTTTGCAAAATTCTTTCTCATGATGAGCTAAAGTCTGCTTCCCTCAAGTGGTCAAAGGCATTTTCAGGAGCGATGAAGAAGAAATCTCTTAACTGGTTCATGTAACTAACTTCAAATATTTGCAATTCACTGTCATATATATGGTAATCATCTTACCCACCCCCTATAATTCATTCCCCAAAGTTTGCTCCACTTTCCTTTCCATTAGCCTAGTCCTAGATTCTTTTTTTTTTTTAAGATTTTATTTATTTATTTTAGAAAGAGAAAGAGAGAGAGAGAAAGAGGGCATGAGCAGGGGGAGGGGCGGGGGGAAAACGAGAGAATCTCAGGCAGACTGGCCGTTGAGTACAGAGCCCCAGTGCAGGGCTCAGTCTCAGGGCCCTGAGATCATGACCTGACCTGAAATCAAGAGTCAGATGCTTAACCAACTGCACCAGCCAGGCGCCCCTTGTCCTAGACTCTAAGACACACTACTAGAGGGAATTTAAGTAGTACTAGTCCAAGATGCTGTCAACTCAACAATAGCTTATATGTGGACCTTGTGCAAGTAAATACTTTCACAACAGTGATGAGAGCTCTTAAGATCACATGGACACAGGCAATGAATAAGAAGGAGCTCAAGTTCTAGGGCAAAGTTCCATAGCACACTTGAGACCATCCAAAAATATTCTTAGATCATTAATTACATTAGCTGTAAATATACACAACTGTCAAGATTTTGATCTATAATAAAATCAGTAGGTACTACAATTTTGGCACTTAAAATTTACTGTGAAATGTCATAAACAAAAAGCACACTAATGCAAAACACAATTTCTCTACATTCACAACTTTTGGCGCTAATGTGAGGGTTTTCATCCCAAAAAAAGCCTTCAAGTCTCTATTGACATCAACTGGGTATCCTACAGTTCAGTTACGACAATGATTACCTGGAGGTAGCACAGACTGCTGCGTTAAGAGGGCTCAATATCACAAGACCACCATTGACTTCAGATGCTAATTACAAGTCGCAGGTTGTCATCTGTATTTCTGACCACCAGCCATAAATCAGGGCTGCCCATGACCTCTTCTTGGGTTCAATTGTTTGCTACAATGATTCACAGAACACAGGTTAACAGGTTACTTACTATTACCGACATATTACAGAAAATATTTTAAAGTATACAGATGAAAAGCCAGATGAAGAGATATATCTAGTAAGATCTGTTAGAGTCCTAAGTGAACAGAGGAGATTTGGGGTGTACCAACCTCCCAGCACGTAGATGTATTCTTGTTCAACCTCGGTAATTTCTCTGAACCCCTTCAGTAGAGTTTTTATGAAGGTTCCATTATATAGATAGGATTGTTTAAATCACTGGCCATTGACAACTAAACTCCATCTAGTCCCTCTGCCCTCCTGGGGGCTGTAAGTGGAGAGGGGTAGGGCTAAGAGTTCTAATCTTCTAAACAGGAAGTTAGTTCCCCTGGCAACCAGCCCCCACACTTAGGAGTTTTTTCAAGGTCACTTCATTAACATAAACTCAAATGTGATTGTAAAGGGTTTGGTCTGAATAATGAAAGATGGTTCTTTCACCTTTATTGTTCAATTCCTGAGCTGTATCAGGAACTGGGGACCAAAACCAAATATTGTAACAAAAATTGTTCCCATCTCTGTTAGCACTTGGGAAATTATAAGGGCTTTGTGAGGTCTGATTGGGATCCTGGGATTGAAGACCAAAATATATATATTCCTTATTGTATCACAATAGCACATGCAGCTAACACATAACTCTTTGAAAATAATAATAAACAGGCACTTGTATCTACCCTCAAGCTTAAGATACAGAACAGAGCCAGTTCTTTGATGTCCCCTCAGTACTGTTTCATAATTATTTCCCAGCTTCCCCGAGAGGCAATTGCTATCCCAAATGTAGTTTTTAATTAACTTTCCTTTTCTGACATTTTTTTTACTACATATGTGTGTATGTATCCAGAAACAATAGTTGAACTTTTTTCAAAATGTATATAAATGGGATCTTAATACTCTATGTGTTCTTACATAAATTCCTTTTTTTCTTTTATGTAATATTTTTAGATCCATTCACATGGATGCTTGTGGCTGGCTACATCTGGTTCATTTTCAATACAATTTTTTTTATATCAATTAAACTTTTTACTTGTATCCGGTTTTTTGCCGTTATGCATAATGCTATGAACACTCTTACATCTGTGTTCTGTTAGACAAGTGCAAGAGTTTCTCTAAGGAGCAAAGTTGGGAGTGGCGTTGCTGGTTATTGTGTGTTTTCAAGTTCAATTTTACTAAGTAGGGAGTATCAGAAAGCTTTCCAAAAACAATTGGTCAATTTGCAGTCTAAAGGCAGCCCTTAAAAGTTCCTGTGAGCTGTGGGGAAACTGGATGGGGTGGATGCCTGGCCTTGAGGGACAGTGAAAGTAATTCACCGGAGACAGAAAAAAGGAGAGAGAAATTTGTGGAATACAGCAAAGGGGAGCGTTGGGCAGGACCATCAAGGAGAGACTGTCTGTCTGTGAGGTAGCAGTGGTGGGGGGCTGGAATTAAGGGGGAAGGTGAAGGGGTATGGGAATGTCTGGCCTTTTCCTTTTTTGGTAGCTGAGCCCGGCTGTAAGTAAACCATTGGTCAGCTAGAGCTTATGGCTGTTTTGAGCTGGTCTGCTTGCGTTCTGCCCT
Organism: Nasua narica; assembly: GCA_028533885.1. Lineage (NCBI taxonomy): Eukaryota > Metazoa > Chordata > Mammalia > Carnivora > Procyonidae > Nasua > Nasua narica. The sequence continues at coordinate 102,830,462 of CM052798.1, read as the reverse complement.
GGGTCACTGTGGGGCCTTCCACCTTACTCAGGTGTGCCTTGCTCAAGCTGGTTGCCTAAAAGTAGCCTCTACCTTAGCAACGACCTCACCAAACTTCCACATTTTAAATCTGGGCCCGGTGGCTGCTGTGAGATGGTTTGCCTGCCCCTGTGGTTTTAATTTGGTTTCTAATGAGCATCCTTTGATGGGCCTTTTGTGTTTTGTCCTCTGTGACCTGTGTGTGTGCAGTATTCTACTTCCCATTGGATTGTTGTTTTGTATTGATTTTTAGGAGTTCTTCATACATTCTGGATATTGATCTTTCAACAATCATGTCTTGAAAATATCTTTTTTGTTCCAGTCTCTGGCTTGTTTCTTCGTTATTTTTGTCGTGTCTTTTAATAAGCAGACCTTAAATCAGAGATTCTTGAGTTTACTAATATTTTCCCTATCCTGTGCATTGGTTTCTTTAAAAAAAAAACCCTCTAAAATCTAGGTCACTGAAAAGTTCCCTTCAATTTTTCTCTTTAATATGTAACCAACCACCTAAGTACCATTTACTGAAAACTGTGTTCCTTCTTTATTGAACAGTCACCAGAGTCTTGCAGATAGTTTTTGAATATAGGTGAGTCTGGAGCCCATGGCCAAGAACGAATTCTTGAGATGTCTTTTGGGCAAAAAGGTGATTTTCTGAAAGCACAGGGACAGGACCCAGGGGCAGAAAGAGCTGCTGCCCCGGAGTTCTGAGGGGTGACCAATTTTATACTTGGGAGTAGAGGGAGGCTAAAGAGGACCTGTACAATATTGGAGGCCCTCCTATTGTCCAGTTAAGGTTGTTTTTCCCTCTAGTAAAGCATTAACATTGTGAGAGTCAGGAGTTTCCTTCTGGAAGTTAAGTTATTGGTAAGAATGCTTTTTTTTTTCCCCTGGTAAATCATTAAGACATTGGTAAACTGAGGGAGACTCGTGTCTTGCTGGACTGTGATCTCTGAGTTTACCATTTGTTTTCCCTTCACTTATCTTTAGGGCAGCAGGAATGCCTGAGGAATGTCACACAGACCTGAGAGCAGGGCTCCGGGTTTTAGGGGTGTCAGCTTGTGCTCTGTCCTTTGCTGGCCTTCTGCTCCCTCATCAACTCCACATGTTGTGGAAAAATAATTAGATCAGCAAGAGACCAGGTGACACTCACAGAAGTAGGAGAAGGAGGATTTATTTTAAGATAGCAGACTCACACGAGCTCATGCTGGAAGTTCTGGGCCCTGGGCAGAAGGGTTAGAGGGCTCTTATAAGGGACTTCAGGCAGTCAGGTTCCAATGGTCATGCTGACTGCTGGTAGGTAGGTTTAACCTGGTGGAGCAGGGGCTGCTTTAGGCAGGGGCTGCTTTAGGCAAGATGGTAGCGAAGGGAGACTGTGGCAGCAAGCCTGTTTACAGAAGCAGAAGCAACTGGTTATCTCTTGCTCCCAGTAGGGCTTCTGGTTATCTCTAGCTTATTGTTATTGACTTTCCATCTTCTGGGGCCTCCTGGCCTGGGCCTGCTTTGGGGAATTTTCCTCTTCACACTTAGGTACTCATCTATTTTCCAGACTCTGTCATTTTCTGTTGACCAGTTTACATAGATCTGCACCAGAATCATACTGTCTCAATGACCAGTTATTGATTTCTAGAAGACCAAGTTCTCCCTCCACCCCAGCTGACACATTAGACTTCTTATTAAAGAATATGTTGGTTATTTGGGGTTCTCTGCTTTTCCATAAAATTGAATTAATTTATCAAGTTCCATGCAAAACCCCATTGGGATTCTGCTTGGAAAGTTCATTGATTCTATTAATCAATTTGGGAAGAATTAATATCCTTAAGTACTGAGTCTTCCTATCAACAAATATGTCTTTCAGGGAAGTTACATACCTTTTTTTGCATAAAGGATTTACGCATCTTTTGCTGAATGTATTCCAAGACATCGATCCTTTGATGTTTAAAATGGTATCTTTTTCATCTTTTTCAATCTTTTCCATTGCATTTCCTAGGTGTTCTTGATTGTACTTTATGTGTTGAGTTGTTCCCAGTGAGAAACTTTGTATTCTGCTGGCATCTGAGAACACCAAGGAACTAAGGTTACTTTAAATTAGATTTTCAGTTCAGGGACTTTTGGGCCACATAAGTAGTTGGAAATTCCAACTGCAAATCATGCACTTGCTGATTTATGATTAAGGGACGTCTCCATCTCTCTCCAGAATCCTAAGGTGGCCATATGACATATCTGATCAGACTCTCTCTGTGTGTAGGTCCCAGGCTTCATCTGGGTACCCACCACACTTGCTGCTCACGGACCAGCTCAGGCCCAGAAACACAGGCCGATGTCCTCAGCCAAGCATGGCTTTTCTACCACCAAGCGCTGCGCAATCTGCTTTCTGGCTTTCTTTGTTCGTCTTCCTGTACTCTCTGTTCTACCAAGCTTAAACAGATACTCTTTACATTTTTTAATTAAATCAAGTATTTTTAGGCCTTTTATCCTAAAAGAAATTTTCTGTATATCCAGTCTGCCATATTGCCAGAAATAGAAGTGTTATTCCCCTCCTCCACTCCTTTTTGTTTAGAAGAGAAAAAAGAAACGAAATTATCAGGCATCATTTTCTTCATGAACTCATGTTGATTCCACATTCTCTTTAAGTGCTCATAAACATTTTGTTTAATTATCATTTAAAAATTGTATGCTAAAGCTATTAATCTGTACTTTCTATTTCTATGCTTTGCTTTTCCCTTTAGAAATGGAGACATTTGTTTTTTTCCAGACATGGAGAGAGAGGGAGAGGGAGAGAGAAAGATGAATGAATGAATGAATGAATGAATAAATATGGTGAGGAAAGACTGTGCTAGCTATAGAGCCAGGGACTTACATAAAATATGCCACTTAAACTTCACAGCACTTGGAAGGCAGGTGTCTCCTTCCTTCAGTGTGTGATTAGTCCAGGGGTAAGGTCAAGTAGTTTACCCGAATAGTGTGGCCAGTAACCTAGTAAGAAAAAGGTTTCATTCTTTTCTGTCCCAGGCTTCCATTCCTAACTGTTGCTAACATTGTAAGATGGCACACTATAAGCATTTTTTTAAATGTTTTATTTATTTATTTATTTATTTATTTATTTATTTATTTATTTATTTATTTTGAGAGAGAGAGTGCGTGTGTGTGCACTCAGGCAGGAGTGGAGGTGGGGCTGAGAGTGAAGGGGCAGAGGGAGAGGTGGAGGGAGAAGCAGACTCCCCACTGAGTAGGGAGCCCTGATGCAGGACTCAGTCCCAGGTACCCTGGATCATGACCTGAGCCAAAGGCAAACACTTAAAACCAACTGAGCCACCCAGGTACCCACACTATAAACACTTTGGTGCTAACCAAACTGCCTTTTGTTTTTTCAACTGAGAGGCTTAAATGTCTTCTGTTATTAGCAAAATATCTACCAGGTAGTAGAGATTCATGCATCTAAAATGCCTCTCTTCCATTTTTTTCTTCTTTTTCTCCTTCAGAAATACTGAAAGTAATGTTAGGAAAATCATTGTTAAGTGGGCATTTTCAAATGATGGTTGAAATAAATAGTGGCACCCCTGCCCAGCAAAGAAGTAGCACCCTGGGAACTAACTGGAAGCTGCCTCCACTACCGACATTGATTCACCCTTGGCTGAAGTGGGCTTTGCTACTCAGACGTAGCCTCAAGCAACTGAAAATATGTTCTTCATTACCCATTCAGAGTATTTTTTAAAAGATTTATTTATTTATTTGAGAGAGAGAGAGAGGAGGGGCAGAGGGAGAGGGAGAGAATCCCCTCTCAGCGTAAAGCCCAAGTTGGGGATTGATCTCATGACCCTGAGGTCATGACCTGAACTGAAACCAAGAGTTGGACACTCAACTAACTGAGTGACCTGGGTGCCCCCCACCCAGAGTTTTAAAACACTCTTTTTGGAAGTTTTATAATGTCTGTACTGGGAAAATGAAACACCTGACAGCTTTTCGTTGTTGCTTAGTTTAATTCACTTTTAAGCTTTTTTCGATTTTGAGGTTTTCCTACTCGCATGTCAACGGATGCTACTACCTGAGATGAAAGTAAATTACATTATACGGGCCATGCTACACATGAAACAAAGAAAGCCAAGGAATTTAGGGAAAGACCTTTATTTAAACCTAAGGTCATAGTGTCATTGTTTCTATTTTTTTCAAGTGGCTTATCTTTTCCAGCAGCAATTCATATCCTTAGCTTGCAACACCACAGATTTCTTTCCATCAATATTTCCTCTCTCTAATTTAATAACAAACCATAAAGATTTAAAGCTATCTTAAGTTGTTAATGTTATTTAAAAACCTAAATACGTGGGCGCCTGGGTGGCTCAGGTCATGATCCTTGAGTTCTGGGATCGAGTCCCACATCGGGCTCCCAGATCTGCGGGGAGTCTGCTTCTTCCTTTGGCCTTCTCTCCTCTCATGCTCTCTCTCACTTTCTCTGTCTCTCAAATGAATAAATAAAATCTTAAAAAAAAATAAAACCTAAATACATATCGTTGCAGAAGTTGTGATGCTGCAGTATTAACTCCACGGATGTGGCAATCCCCTTATTCAAACCACTGGTGTTTTGGGTTCCATCTCTAGTTAATGATAAGGACTGATAAGTATCTGGTAGTTCTTTCTTTTGGTAGGTAACCTGCCTCATTGTAGGTCTGCTTTATATTGGTTTAGGCACAATAGGTTTGATTGGGATTAAATAGATCAAAATTCATTGTATTTGTGTTTTAACTTTATGCCGTCATTAATTTTATAACATAGATCTTTCTTTTTCTTTCTCTTTCTCTTTTTGAAAATTAGCTATAGGGCATAACTATGTTGTCTTTATTAGTCTCTCAGTAAACTTACTTTATGCTTTTGCCATAGAGATATATAGCCTCTTTCTTTTTTCCATAAAGAATACCCAGAAAATAAGTGAAATCACCTCAGACAGACACTTTGGGAGGTAAACTTAACTCCTGCATTTTTGTTTATGTATTTATTTTTGAAGACTTATTTATGTTAAAGAGATCATGAGTGGGGGGAGGCCAAGAGAGAGGGAGAATCCAAAAGCTGACTCCATGCTGAATGCGGAGCCTGATGTAGTGCTTGATCCCATGATCCTATGAAATCATGACCTGAGCCCAAACCAAGCTTAACTGACTGAGCCACCCCGGCACCCCTCCTTTGTTTTTGTTTAAACCTTGGTTAACTTTAACTACCTGGTTTTAAAGACTCTAACTTGACTCCCACTGGACCGAATCTCATGCCAAAGTAGAATAAAAGAGAAGCTTAAAATTCCGATGGGCAGTCTGTGATTTAAGAGGTAATCCCTGCTCTCAATCCCTAATTTTTACCAAAGATTTCTTCGGCAGCATCCCCTCATCTGTGTAAGTTTCCCTAAGAATGCCAGACATCTAACCCCTTTTGGCATCTCTGGCGTTAGGGAAAGCCATTTCTGTCCTACCTTTTGGATGTTTAGAGAGTGGCATCATGATGAAACTCCTACACAGCCCCTCCAACATTGTGTATCTGGCCTTCTTACCAGTCATATAACTCATATATGTGATATATTACTCATTGCTGTGACAGTTGGAACTGAGTGTTCGACATCAGCAAAAATAAGCTGAGGTGTTTACGATGAGTAGAATTTGGCTTGTCAAATTATTTATAGATGTCTTGTAAAAAATAACGGCTGAACTTAAGAATCAGTAAGATATATTTTAGAATACACTTAAACACCTTTTTTTTTTTTTTTTTTTTTTTGGTCCTAGCCTAATGGATAACTCTGTTCATTTATGCAGTGATATGTTGGCTTGTCTCTTATTCCCCCTTCCTTTCCTCTAACATTCTGGAAAGGGACCTCCAGTCACCACTGGTGCAAACACTGAGGTGGATGCTGTCTCTGAACAGAAGTAATAGCATGCTGCTTGAACCTCTGAATCACATTAGATTGGCGTTGCTAGTTTCTTCCCTGACTTGGTAGTTCAGTTCCTGCAGTTTAGACCCTGGCTTGTAAGTCAACAACGTTCCATGCTTCCCTGCAGCAAATGAGTTTCTCCTGGACCTTCCTCCCTTCTACAACCCACCCCAAAAGTCAGCTTCATTTTAATCTCCGTTTCTTCAACTTTTGCATTCCTGATCCATTCTGAGCAGCTGAATAGCCCAAATCAAGATTGTTATTTGCCTTAGTGTCCCCCAAGAACTGAAATCTCAATGTAATAAAATTATATAATAAAACAATTATTCTATAATACCAAGGACATGCACACCCACACTGGAACATAAAGAGTATGCTCAGTAAATGTCATGGATTTTATATTTAATGTTCGAAGAGTCAATGTGCTTCAAGTTCATGAATCTGTCTGCTCAGCTTGAGACTTAGTTTCTATTGAAACATAATTTACAAGCTTGAACAAAAAATGATTTGCTCTAGGCCAAGTTGCAGCATGGATTCCCTTAAGTTGATTCCTTAGAGCCTTTCCATGGAGGGCATGTTTAACTAATGAAGAAAGAATATCACTGAAACATCTTGTATTAATTCAAATTGATAACCATCGCATGTAACCTTTCCTGGCACATGGGATGGTCATGAGGTTATGCCACTCAGATCTCCCTGTAAAAGGACTTGCTGGAAAATGTGTCATGAGCAGTCATACCTTCAGATCTACTGTTGTGTGTACCAAAGCCGTGCTCCCCTGACCAATCCCAGCAAACACCTGCACACGATGGGGTGCTTGAGCCTCATCTTTCCTCCTGACACTGGATGTCTCTATCCAGCATTCATTGCCCAGGGCTCCCCCATTAGCCTGGCTGAGACCCACCCATAAAAGCACTGCCTGTGATGCTTCTCTCACCCATTCCTACTTCTTTCTTTCCCTTTAGGGGTATCAGACCTGCATCGCTTCCCTTACCTGTTCCTCTCTCTCTCTCTCTCTGTCAATGCATTCCCCAATAAATGTCTGGTTTGTCTCATTCTGCCTTAGCATTTGTTTCTCAGAGGACCTGAGCTTATGTATCACATTTAGTTTTCACCATGGAAACATTTTTAAAACCAAGTCTAGCAAGAGTAAGAAATAAAACATTAGTGTCTACCTTCCATCCCATAAAGGAATCCCATGTACTTGGATGAAAATAATTTGAAAACAAACAAACAGAAAGCAAAAAGCCATATTCATCATAGGGCCAGTTGTGCTTTGATAAGCCTACTCAGACTTGATTAGAAAAAAAGTTGTTTCAAAATTTTGAAATGTCATTAAAAGGGAAATCACTTTCTCTAGGACGTAGATAAAGTTCTTGGTGTAAATCTATAAAAGCAGGGCATTGAGGGGAAAAAAACCTAAAATTTTCTTTGTTTTTTATGATTTCTTTTTTTGGTGGACAGGAGAAAAACTTTGGATTATATGTTGTGATATTAATTCTGAATGATCTTAGTCTTGGTAGGTATTTGAGACAATATCATCTCCCACCTCACTAGTACTGAAAGAGTAATCGGGGGGAAAGGAAAATCAGGATGGTACTCTCCTCCGTAAATCACGACAATTGATTCAGAAAGGATAGCCCTGAGAGAGGCCAGAGGGTTAATAAACACTGTCATTTTCACTTAATGTAACTGGCAAAAGGCTGGGGGCGATGTTCCACTTCATTTTGTTCAGAAAATTGCTTTGAGAAATAAACATCTAGAAGAAGAAAAACACCCCCAAGCTATCATTTTAGGAAAGATTTTTTTAAAGGCAATTGCAGGAAGGGCTAAATTTCTTGGGTATGGTCTAATAATACAATTTATTTTTGTTGTATACTAAGCATGTTAATTTTTTAGGAAAAAAAAAAGTACATTGTTTGGCAGTAAAAAGTAATTGCTGCATTAAAAGCTCTCTTAATTTCTTCTTGAAAGGAAAAAGTGCAAAGTTGTCACAGTTAGGATTATAAAATTGATGATCTGTTTTGAATTTTGTGACTATTATAAGAAATTACTTGAGTAAAGATGTGCTTAAGAGATATTAAATCACTACCATGATTTTCCTCAGAGCAAATGCTTCTGCGAAGGGCTCATGGGAATACAGGTTATGGAAACTTAAGCTAAAGCTCAAGACTAAACTGTAGCCTTGTTGAACTGCATATTAATTTTATGCATATTGTATATTTTAAAAAAATCAGCAAACCCTGAAAGAGATGATCCTGATTCTTGGCAAATCTATCATATGAAAAGAATTAAGAACAACTCTTATTGGACTTAAGGAGATTGATTTTATGAAATGACTTAGGATAATGTTTAGACATTTTCCTGGGCAGGCAGAGTAGAGTCCAAGCAAGCTTCTAAGCAGGAAAAGGTAAAAAAGATGATGACTGTCAGGCTTTCAACATGGTGATTTGAGGGTCATGGGAGATCAGCTGGGAGGCTCGCGCTGCTGCAGTAGCTCAGGTGTGTGGTCGTGGGGCCTAAATCAGAAAGGAGGAAGTCAGAATTGGAAGGGAGAAAGAAAATGGAGCATTGCAAATGGGATTAATTGTTTGGATTCTACATGTCAAATCTAAGGGATGGAGGGAAAAATTACTTTGTTTTCCTCATATCCTGCTTTTGGATTTACCATTCAGATCTTCACTCTTGATGCCCATTATAATAGCAACAATAACTGAACTTTATATGGTGTTTGCTTATTTTGATAGGCTTTCAAAAATATTTTGAGGCGCCTGACAATAATGACATTTTGGGTGCAGTTGGTTAAGCATCTGGCTCTTGGTTTTGGCTCAGGCTGTGATCTCAGCGTGGTAAGATAGAGCCCCTCATCTGGCTCTGAACTTAGTGCAGATCTGCTTCGTAGTATCTCTCTTTCCCCCTCTCCTCCTCCTGCTCCTGCTCACTTTCTTTCCCTCTCTCTCTCTCTTTCTCTGTAAAAATAAATAAATAAATCTTTAAAAAACAATGATGACAACAACAACTAAAAACAAAGAAAGATTTTGAGGAAGCACAAAAATTATTATTTCCGTCAATTTTTAATAAGTGAGACTCACAGAAAGTTAGGGATTCATCACAAGAATTATAACCAATGAGTAGCTGAGTTGGCCCAAAACACAAGTCTTGTTCTCTGTTGCTGCTGTTTTGACATTACCATAGAGCATTCCATGATGAATCAAGACGGAAGTCTAAGCATGACCCAACTACACGTTGACCAAAGTCACAGGTTAATTATACAGAAGGATACCATGGGGGAAGCACAGCAGAGAATGACTAAATAACATGGGGCTCAATGTATAGCCACAGAATATGAAATATGACTTTATTTAACTTTAATCTATATAATGTGTATAACTTAATACACATAACTTTCTAACAAACTTAACTTCTGTTTTCCCAGGAGGGGCTTCAATTTCCCCCATCAAAATCGCTCAGCCGTTACAAAACAACCCTGGAGATTTCCAATCTAACAATGTCAATATTCCAAAAGGAATTTGGTGTGTGGTATTCTCATGAGTCTAACCATCTTCCTCCTTCAATTACACTGAGAAATTTCCTTTCATCAATTATTGTTTGGCTACTCTTTGCATGACCATTGTCAACCTCTACCTGTGGTCATAATCAGAGCATTCAATCTGTGCCCACATGGAAAATCGCAGAGCTTAAGGTTACCGTGTCATTGCCTGCAGTCTAAAGGCATGCTCATTGGCGAGCTGGATGCAGGCCCTGAGAGGCGAGATGTTTCCACTTCATTATATTGAACAGCAGGAATTCTAAATTCTGTGGAAAAATAGGTCAGTGTTAAGGGGCACAGGAGGGCCCTATAAATGAAACCATCTGGCTGGTGATAAAGAAAAATGGCTCTACTATCACTGAAGGCACAGCACTATGCACAAAAAGTGGGAAGTTAATCATTTTCGCACATTGGCATTTCTGTATGATGAAATATCTATCAACGATGAGTTTTTAAATTTTATTTTATAATTTACATCCAGTAAAATTTACCTTATCAGGGTATGAGTCTGTGAGTTCTAACAAATGCAGGTAACTCTCACTATAATCAACCATAAGCTAGATAGAGAAAAGTTGTCTTGCCTCCAAATATTCCTCTGTGCTTCCCATTTATGAGCATCCCCTAATCCCTAAACCACTAGCAACCACTCATTTACTCTCTATCACTATGTTTTGGGCTTTCCCAGAATGGTGCATAAATGGAATAATACAGTATGTAGCTTTTAAGTCTGGCTCCTTTCATTTAGGAAATTTGGCAATGATTTTTAAAGTTTTTCATGCAATAAAGCAATTCCTGGACTTCCGAGAACTAAGGCAGGAGTGACAACTTAGGCAGGAGTGAATTGAGCTGAGAAAGAGAGGTGGGGAGAACTTCTCCAGCCTTAGTCTTTTTGCTCCTGTTGTCCCCCCTCAGGGCTGAAGGTGAGTTTACCCTTTCTTCATATCATTGAGGGAGATGTAGCCCAGCACAGAGTGGTTTGTGGCAAGGTCAGGGCAAGAATTCAATACTCTGGGGCGCCTGGGTGACTCAGTGAGTTAAAGCTTCTGCCTTCTGCTCAGGTCATGATCTCAGGGTCCTGGGATTGAGCCCCACATCGGGCTCTCTGCTCAGCAGGGAACCTGCTTCCCCCTCTCTCTGCCTGCCTCTCGGCCCACCTGTGATCTCTCTCTCTCTCTGTCAAATAAATAAATAAAATCTTAAAAAAAAAAAAAGAATTCAACACCTAACTCTAAATGCAATTCTCCTTTGACTTTACTTCTAGCTACAAAGCAATGCAAAGCTTCTCCTAAAATGAAAACCAAATATAGGGCCTGCTATATATATTTCTTCTCTACAGAGAAGAAATTTCAATTTAAATTTCAACTTCAAATGAAAATAAATCATTATCAGGGCAAAGTAAGCCAAACCCTAATATGATTACTCTTTAATACAGAGTATGCTTGCTTCATGTCTTAGTCCATTTGAGTTGCTATAAAACAATATGATAGACTGATAGCTTATAAACAACAGAAATTTACTTCTTACAGTTCTAGAGTCTGGGAAATCCAAGATTAAGGTGCCAGCAGATTCAGAGTCTGGTGAGAGTTGGCTTTCTGGTTCATAGATGGCTATGTCTTCACATGGCAGAAGGGGTGAAGGAGTTCTCTGGAGTCTCTTTTATAAGGACGTTCATCCCATTCATGAGGACACAGCCCTCCCAAACCCTGCCCCACTTTTACCACCAAATATCATTCCATTGGGAGTAAGAATTTAATATATGAATTTTACGGGGACTCAAATATTTAGTCTATTGCATTTCATATTATTCATCACATAAAGAAGGGAACTGCTATAGAATTTGAGCCATTTTCTTAAACATTTAAGAAAAACAAAGATTGTGATTTGAGCAAAATGCACAAGTACTCTGCTTCTCTCTTTCTCTCTCTCTCTCCCTCTCAGTATCTGCTGGATTGTACACACCATTGTAGATAACAAGATATCAATCCTAGCTTCAATTTTTTTATTTAAACTTCAAAAGAGCCTGACTTTGAAATAGAGTGTGATTTTAAGGTGACATGTGTTTGAATGTGAATGAGCAGATTTATGTGTGTGTGTATGTGAGTGTGGGTTTTTTTTTTCCCCCATGGAACTCTTTGGCTTATTAACTGAGCCAGATCTGGGAGTCAGGAAACTTATGTTTCACTTTTAGTTACTCTGAATTTCTGTCCCTGTGCCAAAGATGTCAATCATGACACTTCAGACTATATTCCAAGTGAAATAATCTTTTCCAGCTCCCATGAAAGAGCCAGCCCTTCAAAGGTCATGGGACCCCCAGTCAAGTTAATTGCATGAGAAACAGACTTCCGACACAAGGGTCAACACTCCACAGGATGGATAGCAAACAAGATGGAGCCTGGTTCAAAATAATAAGCAAAGCCTGCCAGATATCTTCTCTCAATAATTCAAATTAAATTTTCAAATTGAAGTAAGCACTGATTGTAGGAGCTAAAAGGTCTTGAGAGAGAGGGGCCAGAGAAGTTGTGGAATAGAAGTTGGAGTTATGGGGAAGAAGAAACTAGAAAAGCAATTGGAGGTCATAGACAGAGGCTAAGGATTCCTTCGGTCATGCTGGTGGTGGAGCAGTGGGATGGAGAGACATGCCATGCCCTTCTGAGCACCCAGTTGTTTGAGGTTTTCCTGAGTCTTGTGCACACACAATCTTTTGTGAACCCTCCTCCTGCCCCTGTTACTGGAGGCTACTTGATTAAGTCTCTCTAGTCTTGAATCAAAAGACCTTTAGATTATTCTATTTCAACAAAAACTGATGGCAAAAATTCCATTTAAAGGTAAAAGTAGGTAGTAAAGCTTCCTGAGAAGAGGAAACATTTCTCTCCTGGTAAAACCAACTTTGCCATCTATTTACTGAATATTTGAGGAAAAGCAGTATGAGGTAATGAAATGCCTGGATAAGAATGTGTAAATAAATAAAGAGCTTTCTGGGGCACCTGGGTGGCTCAGTGGTTAAAGCCTCTGCCTTCAGCTCAGGTCATGATCTCAGGGTCCTGGGATCAAGCCCTACATCGGACTCTGCTCAGCAGGGAGCCTGTTTCCCCCTTTCTCTGCCTGCCTCTCTGCCTACTTGTGATCTCTCTCTCTCTCTCTCTGTATCAAATAAATAAAGTCTTTAAAAAAATAAAGAGCTTTCTTTAAACTTCCAATGTGAGACAATAGCTAACAGCCTGTTTTCTAGTAGAATTCCAGATGAAAGTGCTTTAAATAAATGAAAATGCATATTTGTAATGAGCACATTTATAGAAAATCTTTACTAAAGTACTTAAGGATAGTTCTCACTGTTTTTATTTTTTTCTTATATTTGTTTTCTTCTCCTAGAATGCCTTAGTTTATCAGGTTCCCTTTCAACTCTCATTGAAAGGGAAAAAAAGTTAAATAAAATTATTTTCTATACATTTCCCAAGCATCCTTGTTTTCGTTTGTTTCCTATATCAGTGTATAATTGAACTTCTTTTACAGCATCAATCACCTACTTACCGGATGTTATTTCCATGTTTGTATATTGTTTCCTCTAGTCTGTAGGCTTTTCCAGAGCAGAGGATTTTTTTTTTCATTTTGTATTGGAAGAAAGGAGATAATATCATGAAATATATTAAGATAATTTGTAGTTCAGTGTCTTGGCTATGACACTTTCCCTTTTTAGCCAGAAATATATAGTGACTTATGAAGGAACAATTGTTATAACAAATGCAAAAAGAAAGGGTCAATATCCATATTAGAAACTACATATATGTATATGTATATATGTATATGATATTTCTCTCTATATATATGTATATATTTCAGAGTACAAAAGGGAGCCTCTTTTTCAAGAAAAGGATGTATGTGTTAATCAAAAGAAATAATATAACATATATCTAGAAACAAATGACTGAAAGGAAAAGAACAGAGAGCTCTGTGATTCGGGAAGAGGGATTAGGGTTGACCAGTTTGGAAGGGTTGAGATGTAAAAGAGACAAGTAAGGAGAGAGCAAGGGACTCATTGACCATGAGGGACTTCAGGTAGAAAAGATTGTCCTGCTCAGCCCAAGTGACACAGTCTACGTCTAGTGCCTGTGAGCAGCATGGACACTGGGAAACACCAAAAATGGATCCATATCTTTCTTCTTTCTTAGTCAGCTCAGGCTTTCAAAAACAAACAAACAAAAACAAACAAACAAACAAACAAAACAAAAAAACTACCATAGACTGGAGGGACTTAAACAATAGACTTGCCTTTCTCTCAGGGGCTAGAATTCTAAGGTCAAAGTTCCAGACAATTCGATTCCTGGTGAGGACTCTCTTCCTGGTTTAAAGATGGTTGCCTCCTCACTGTGTTTTCACACAGTACATGTAGGTTGGGGTTGAGATGTATGGGGAGAGTAAGCACTCTGATTTCTCATTTTGTAAGGACAGTGATCCTACTGGATCAAGTCCTTCTATGTATTGAATTTTCCATCCCTCACCAAAATTCATATGTTGCAACCCTAACTCCCGATGTGACTGTATTTAAAGATCGAGCTTTAATCCAACTGGGCTGGTGCCCTCAGAAGAACAGTTTGGGATACTAGAACACACTCTCTCTCTTTCTCTCTCTCTCTCTCTCCCATATGAGGACACAGAGAGGAGGTGGCTATGTATAAGCCAGGAAAAGAGTTTCACCAGAAACCATATCAGTCAACACCTTGATCTTGGACTTTTCAGATTCCAGAACTATAAGAGACAAATTTCTGTTTACACCACCCAGTCATGGTATTTTGTCCTAGCAGCCTGAGGAGACTAATACAGGGTCTCATTCTTATGACCTCATTTAACTTTACTTACCTCCTTTAGGCCCCATCTCCAAATATGGTCACAAAAAGAGTTAGAACTTCAACATATGAATTTGGGCAGGGGGCATAAACATCCAGTCTATAACAATATCAGTTTCAGTGGGTTCCACACATTGCCTGCCCTGAGAAGCTCTGTTAGGAACATGTTTCATAACCATCTGGAGAGGATGTACTGTCTATAGAAGCCTGTACCTTGCTCATTGACTGTCCAGCCAGAGTGATGTCTGCCTCTGCCTTGAGTCTTGGTTCAGTCTATCCTAACCACTCCATGTGGATAGCTCCAACTTCAGTGGCAAAAAATATAAATGTTTCCCTTACATAGAAGGGGAACCTCTGTATCCATCTATATCTATATATAGATATAGTTTTTTGTTTGTTTGTTTTTAGAGAGAGAGAGAGAGAGAGTGCAACTGGGGAGTGGGAGAGGCAGAGAGAAGAACTCAAGCAGACTTCACATCCAGTGCAGAGCCTGATGTGGGCATTGATTTCATGAGCCTGAGATCATGACCTGAGCCAGAATGAAGAGTTAAGCACTTATCCAACTGAGCCACCCAGGCACGCCAATAACTTCTAGATATTTCAATCCACGAAAGAGGGTTCACATTAAGGGTATAAATTTTCTTGTCAAGATTATACGAAAATAATGGGCAGAAAATTAGTTACCCAGAAACATACTGCTACTCAAGAAGGACCACCAGATTACTTCAATACTATTCTATCACTTATTACTTTGAACAAATGCTTGATTACCAGTAATACTGGAGATTACTAATAAAGCTTGAGTAATTGAAACTGAAGATTATTCCATATGTTAATTTAGCAATATGCTTCCATATATATCTCCATTAATTCTTTCAGTTATTCATCCCATTCCATGTTCCATCTTTTTGTGAGATATATACAGATAGTGACATGGACAAAAGCAGGTTGAAAAACTGGTCTGAAAAAAATCCACAAATACCATAATCAGCCCTCAATGTCTGAGGAATCACCATAAGCATATATCTTTCTAACTTTGGTAGCATCACATATTGTAAAGATGTAGAAGGAATTTTAATGAGAATATGGAGCTTGTTTCGGTGTGAATTAGAATCAATCATATAGCATTGTTCTTTCCTCAATTTTTTTATTGTCTCTAATGATTTCAGCATGATTGTTTTAGCAGGATCTTTGTGTGGTTCTGGTGTCTTAGTTTTTACTGGGACTTTGCATCCTAGAGAGTGAGGAAGACACTAAGGACTGATGGGGAACAACTGGGGCCACTTCATCAGCCACACACTTACTCATGAGCATATGAAAGGAAGGTCTATTGTTTAATCATCGTTCAAAGTCCTGCCCTGTGTACATTCTTAAAATAGCTTTAATGAAAGGAAACATTCTACACTTCTTTCCCCACCCCTTACTCCTCACCCCTTATCTTTTCCAGCCCACCATATAGGTGACATGAAAAGGGGAGACACTGAAGGTGCCATGAAGGGCTCAGAAGCAGCATGTGAACTGTGGGGAGACCATAATGAGGCGTTGGGGGTGAAGGGGGGGAAGCCACTGGGGGCCTTGAAAATGAGAAGAGAGGGGAAAAAGTAGCTGGGAAAAGCTGTGGAGGAAATAGGGCGTGGTGGCTGATTAATGAGCCTAAAGGGGGAAAGAACCGAAGATAGTTCCAGGATTCCCACCTGGAAGGAGCTTCTGAAATGTTCAAAAGGTCTCTCCAAGTTCTCATATACCCTGGAAAAGCAGGCAGATTTGAGTAGAAAATGATGTTGATACAAGGTACCAGGCTGATAAAACGAGATGAGTGACACACCTAATCCAGAAACTGGGAGGGCCATCTCTTTTTCATTCTTGTGTCACAGATGACAGACTCCTAAGGAGTCCAGCCACGTAAGGGGAAGGGTGCTGCCATAAAGTCAAGCACACATTGACGCAGGATCCCTTCCATTCCCTGCCCTTACCCTCATTATACAGTAAGCAAAAATAAATAACAATAAGTCAGCAAAGCCATTTTTGAAAAAAAAATTCTCTGATAGAGAAAATAAATTAAGACAATCTATTCCCATTTTCAAAAAAATTTAAATCAGAGGAAACCAGGCACTGTATATTATTGGTGACATGTTGCTTATATAATTTAATGCAAGCAAAAACTTGGAACTTCTATAAGCAAAAAAAAATCCTACATAATTATAACTGATTGTATTCATTATTGGGGAAAGGTTATGTCAATAAATTTAATGAAATAATAACCCAGGAAGCTCCCAAAATGATAAACAGGGTTTCGCAGACACAAATCATTAAATGTGACAAAGGAAGACATGATTTGGCTAGAGTTCTAGAATAGAAAATCAAACTTAATTAAATTAGATGGTAAATGGCTATTAAGTTACTGGCCGTTCTCCTGAAGTCTGGCAACATGACTCTGCACTCTGATCCCTCACCATCAATTAATATCGAAGCAACTGCTTAAGAAGATGAACATTCATAGCATGAGTTAACTTCATTTTGCCTATGGTTGAAGTATAATTTGCTGTTTTCCGTTACTGGAAATGCCATGAAACCACAGTAGACTATCATATTAAAAGATGTACACAGCAATGCTTAGATGGATATTGGCTCCTCTCCTGTAACTCTTTACACATAGGATGAAGTTGGTATTTAGTCAACTCTGATCTTAGAAGTCATATATATATATATATATATATATATTTTTACATCATGCCATTTTATTTTCTTTATAAATTCTTCCTATTTGTGATGTTCCTGCTTCTGTCTTTCTCACTAGAGAGTAAGCCTCTTGATATTCAGGAAGCGTCTGTCTTGTTTATTGCTGTATCCCCAGTGCCCAGAGCAATGCCTGCGCATAATAGGAACCAAAGAAATATTGTCAAATAAAGAAATAAAACTGCAAAAGGAAATAAAATAATCTGACAGAGGTAAGAGCAGAATTACAGTTAAAGTTATAATGAAACTTTTATGTAATATAGTTGGCCCACATCTCTGAGTGATGAGTTAGAAGCCGGGTTCTGGATTCCAATACGATTGAAAGGATGACTCATTTAATAGAAACGGATGAAGCCCTGGTGTCCATTGCTGCTCCCTCATTATCTGGTCTCCTGATTTCAGAGCTTCCCCTGACTCCACACTGCACTTATATTTATAAGTAATATACTTAGACACATTCTTATGATAATTTTAAGATGGAACCTGGCTCCTTGGACACAACAGTCATATCACTGCAAAATAGTTCAAGGCATATAAAAGAATCCCAGGTAATTAAGTTTCTGATCTTAAATCTACTAAACGCTAACTCTCTTTCTCTTTAAGCCTTAGACATGCACATTCCCTAATATGATTTTTTTCACATTTTTCAAAAATTATTAGCTATACTTCATAAAGTTGAGTTTACCTGGAACATCAGCTAAAATATTTCCTATCCAAAATATAAGCTTTGGGGAGCCAGGCTCCAGCAACTTTATGTTCTGAAAAAAATTTACACTTTCAGTTTGACATTTAAAAAAATTCCCATACACCAAAACACACAGGAAATTAACTATAGAGGTGACTGATTCTTGGGGTTTTTATTGGTAGCAAAAGAGATCCTACTAAAGTTTTATCCAGGATGGGTCCAGAGGACAGGCATAATTCAGTCATTTATTCCACAAATATTTATTTAGCCCTATGTGAACCTGAAAAGTGCTTGACTTTAAAGATTCAAGGGCAAACAGCCAGGTCAGTTTCCCTCTCTGCCTTCCAGGCAGCAGAAGTGGGGAGATTTTGATAAAGGAAGTTCAGTGATCTGTGAGAATTATGAAAGTGGGACAAATACAAGGTGGGCCAGTTCTGTAAAGTAGGTCAACATAAGACCCTCCTAAGGAAGATACTTACTCTGAGTGATTTAGTTAAGTAGGATAAAGGCAGGCAGAAAGAAAATGGCTCTTATGGTCCTCTGGTCTCCTTCAATATTTGAGTGAGGCTCTCAGTGCTCCCATTCAGATGGGGGAAGGAAATATGATGGACCCAGCTTGGGTCAGCTGTCTGCCCTCAGTCCAGAGCGGCAGGGCCCATTACCCAGCAGGCCCCAAAGGCACAGCCCATTCCAGGGGCAGACTCATTTTCTTGGAAGGGGAAGTGGATGGGGACCCAACGTCTGTCTGGAACACGAAATGCTCTTCTTTTATCAGCACTGCTGAAGATATTTTCATCTCATGTAAAATTTCAGCTCTCAAAAAGGCTGTGAGTTAGAGTGGGTCAAGGGTCCCCAGGTCCACTCCCAGCTTTGTTTATTCAGGAGCCATGGCAGAACTCAGCTTTGAGTTGTACTCATGACTGAGATTGATTACAGTGGATGAAAACAAAAGCACAACCATCAAAGGGAAAAGCACATGGGGCCAAGTCAGGGGGAAACAGGTGCAAGCTTCCAGACCCCGCTCCCAGCTGCGTCCCACAGGCTCCACATAAATGCACTTCAGTCGGAAATGAGAAGTGACAGCTGGTGTGAAATGTTGCCAACTGGTGAAGCTTTCGAGAGCCTCAGGCCCAAGTTTTTACTAGGGGCTGTTGTCGCAGGTACATCCTGCCTAGAATATACCCAAATTCTAGACTCCCAGAAGGAAAGCAGTATTGCAGCATCAACCACATTGTTTATGTAAGCCATTTAGGCACCTCGAGCCTCTTCTACCATCATTTGGGAATGATGGGAACACCCCCAATAGCCACATTCCCAGACATCTGGCAAGGGCCAGGCTTGCCAGCAGGCCTCTCAAAGGAAACCCTCAGGCCTGCTATCTTTTTGCTTTTCTGCCAAGTTTTGATCTAAATTCCAGTTAGTTGGAATACAGTGTAATATTAGCTTCAGGTATATCATATACAAGTATTAGTCTCAGGTATATTATACAATATGGTGACTCAACACTTACATACAACACCAGTGCTCATCACAAGTGCCCTCCTTCATCCCTATCACTTATTTCACCCATCCCCTGCTCACTTCCCCTCTGGTAACCATCAGTTTGTTCTCTATAATTAAGAGTCTGTTTCTTGGTTTGCCTCTCTTCTCCTCCCTCCCCATGTTCATTTGTTTTGTTTCCTATATTCCACATATAAATGAAATCATATGGTATTTGACTTTCTCTGACTTATTTTGCAGAGCGTAATACACTCTAGCTCCATCCATGTCATTGCAAAAAGCAAGATTTCATTCTTTTTTATGGCTGAGTAATATTCCATCACACATATACATATATATATACAACATAAAAAGGAATACCACCATATATATATACAGCACATCTTATCTACTCATCAGTCAATGGACATTTGGGCTTTTTCCATAATTCAGCTATTGTAGACAATACTGCTATACACATTAGGGGGTAGGTGCCCCTTTGAATTCATAAATACTTAGTAGTGCAACTGCTGGATCATACTGTTTTCCAGAGTAGGTTTGCTATAGTAACACTACTCCACACACCGTGTCTCACCAAATGCCCCAACTTTGTCCCCAGGAGGAAAGAGAAAATTTATGTCCATGCTATGGCATGGTTTATATTTATCTGATTCTAACTATGAGCAATGCCGTTGCCTTCTATTTATGCAGTAGATTCTGTACCTTAAACACAGTTTTTTTTTTTTTTTTTTTTTGGAGTACCGAGTATCTTTAATACAAATCATCACTGTAGAGCTACCAGTTTTCCAGGTGGTTGTAGATTTGCCTGCTTTTTAATACTTCCAAATTTTTGGAAAATTAAATTAAAATTAAAATTTTCCAATTTTTCCTACCACTCCTTCAAAAATTAGTACACTTTATTGAGAATTACTGAGAATTGCCACATTTTATCATAAACAGGGATGCATTTTCCTTCTCATTTTAAAGGTCACACTGCAGCAAACATCATCTGTTTGTGGCATCACTGTAAAGGATACTATACATTTAACCCCTCCATGGTGCCCTGCCGTGTCTGGAAAGACACACAGGCCAGGTCCACTCATGAGAGAAAACCAGCTCCCTGCCTAGGGAGTTCAAATTCAGAGGATGGAGTAAAGGTTTCTTTCCTTGTCTCAGGATTCCTCTTTTCACTTGGGTGCTCCTTTGTCTTTC
Source organism: Nasua narica (assembly GCA_028533885.1). Lineage (NCBI taxonomy): Eukaryota > Metazoa > Chordata > Mammalia > Carnivora > Procyonidae > Nasua > Nasua narica. Next base: position 102,810,036 of record CM052798.1, on the reverse strand, counting down.
CATCTTCCTCTTTTTTCTCCAGCACCTTCCTTGACTCTCTTCTTGAGGGTCTCAGCTTCAGCACAAGAGGGATCTGAAAGGTCTCAAGTCCTTTTTATTTCAGTGCTAGATCCACAAAGAAAGGGCAGCCACTGGTGCACAGTGGGTCTTCACCTTCTTTAGCATGGCAGATCTAAAATACAGACAAGCCTTTCTGCTGTAAATATGACATGCCTCTTATAGTAAAACTTCAATGCATAATTTGCCAACAAAGTCAGTATCTTATACTGTATCTTATACTAGTATCTTATACTACAAAGAATGGCAGAAAATTCCTTCCTGCCATTTGTTTCTCTTCACATTCCCAGTTCACTCACCAAGTATACTCTCTCTTTGCTCTTTGGGTGTAACGCTTACCAAATTTGTGAAGTCCATCCATGCAGGACTGTGAGGAAGACAAGCATGACTCAAACACACAGAGGCAGAGTTGCAGCCTTGATCATCACTGATTTTATCTTGACCTTTCGTTTTGGTGTCACAGGGATGGCCTCTCTTGAGTAACTTTGAAAGAAATTTCATTTCAAACAGTACTGATTAAGTTTGAACGGTAGAGAGGCCTTCTTGAAAACTCGAGAAATTACTTTAATGAGTAACACTAATGTAACTTTTTTTGGACATCCTTGAGAAAAATGAAATCTCTAAGAGTTTTCTTTAACTCACTAGGAGATTGAATGTCACGGTGTCTGGAAAAATTAGCTAGCTACACTTGAGTAATCATTTTTAAAGTTATCTTGCAAATTCTTTTTTACAGCTATAAGAGCAGTGTTCCACTTCCCCCCAAATTATACCTAATCCTATACTCTATGATGGATAGAGTTTATCTCTAGGGAAGGAACTGGAAGGAAAGAGGGCTTAAGGAAGATACCTTTTATTAGAAATATTTCTAAACTGTTTGGATGTTATACAATGAGCATATATATGTATTGTGCATTGCATATATATATTATATATACATATTAATATGAAGTTTCTTTTTTTTTAATTTTTTTATTAACATATAATGTATTATTTACCCCAGGGTACAGGTCTGTGAATCATCAGGCTTACACATTTCACAGCATTTGCCATAGCACATACCCTCCCCAGTGTCCATATCCCTATCC
>CM052798.1:102767863-102808394 GCA_028533885.1 Nasua narica | reverse complement strand
GCTCTGCGGCTGCAGGGAGCCGGCCCCTCCCCCCGCGGTCTCTCTTCCCATCGCTTTGGAATCACTTTTCCAAACGTCCTACCTTTCCGAAGGTGGTCGATTTTCTGCTCCTAGAATTGCTCTTCTTCCTCTCTTCTCCCTCCTGTTGAGTATGCTGGCTTTTAGAATGATTTATTAACTATCTAGATGAACTTCTGGGTTCCGACTCTATCTCAACCTCCTACTTCTCCGCCATCGTTCTCATCCCCCTCTAATATGAAGTTTCTTAAAAATTGTTTTAGATAAAGTTAGAATTCAAGACATGTACCCTAATTTTTAATGCAACTTTTCATTATAGTAACACCTACACAATCAACCACCCTCACTGCTTAACAATTACATTAGAACCTGGGTACTTGTGTACCATGCATGATTGTATTCAATTTTTCAAAATTTCCGTTTTTCCTCAGGTTTTTTTGGAACAATGCAGGGCAACCTAGAAAAGTATTTCTTAAAAATGAGATGTAGTATAATAACAGCAATTATGATTGCTGTTTTTTATTGAATGCCTATTATGGACAGCCTCGCTAATTATCTTTGACTTTTATTGAGCACATGACAATATGTAAGGCGCTATATTAAGTATTTTATGTGCATGATCACAGTTCACTTTCAATAACAGAAGAGACTGATTTTATCATACTTCTCTGTTCACAGATGAGGACTCTGAGCTTCAGCTCATTTACCTAGCTCACCCATGGCTATGCAGCAATTGAGAGCCACTGCCTAGCCAGTTCGCCACATCAGCCTGGACCAGACCATGTGGGAGGGAGGCAGTGCTGCATAGTAGGCATGCGCATGGCATGCGATTCGAATTCGGCCTCTAGCACTTTGAAGCTGTGTGCCTGAGCCCCGTTATCTCTCTGTGCCTCAGTGCTCTTGTCTGGGGAATGCAGGCCTTACCTGTAAAACCAGAGTGATAATAGAAATGCCTCATGAGCTTGGTCATGAAGTTTAAATGAGATTATCTTGCAAGGTAGTTGATGAAATTTCCATTGAACGCTAGCTACTCTTATGTGTCAGAGACAGTGTACTAAGAATTTTGTTTTATATAGCTATCCATTTATGTATTCATTTATGCAAAGAACTATGTATTTTACTTAAACTTCACAAAAATTCAGAGAAAAGGTAATATTATCTTTATTCTTACAGAAAACCGAAGCTCAGATAATTTATGTAACTTGCTCAGGATCATCAAGTTCGAAAGTTATGACGCAAATTCGAATTCAGATTCTTCTGATTCACCTCTGTGCCACTGGAGAACAGAAACAAAATGGGCAGCAATGTGCACTCGCCACCTCTGTGACCCCAGGTGAGTCTGGAACTCAGCACTGTGGCTGGTTTCCTTCACTGCAGGGCCCGGTGACACCACACTTCCCTCGTTGGGGGGGCTGCCTGGTCATGGAGACCCTGCACAGAAGTACTTCCTTCAGGGCCCCACATGCACTGAGTGTCAAGACCGCCATAGGGTTAGGGTTCGGGTTAGGTTAGGTTAGGTTAGGGTTAGGCTTAGGGCAGCATCCTGTGATGATCAGGATTGGCAACCCGCTGGGGTACCAGGGTGGCTCAGTCAGTTGAGTGTCTGACTCTTGATTTTGGATCAAGCCATGATCTCAGGTTTGTGGGATTGAACTCCACCTCAGGCTCTGCACTGAGCATGGAGTTTGCTTACTATTCTCTTTCCCTTGGTCCCTCCTGCCTCCTGCTTCCTCAGACTCTTTTTCCCTCTAAAACAACATAAACATATATTTATCAAACATACATAAAATCTTCTTTACAAAATATCAAAAAAGTTTGCAATAAATACATTATATTGCTATTATGCAGGTTCATAGATACATTCTTCCGGTGAAGCTATGACAGTCCCCGGCAACCTTGCATTGTTGTATCTCCACACACCACCCCAGCATCACACACTGAACTCGCTCCGACTTCAGTCCCATTAAACTCCAGACCACTGGGGGTCTTATGTGCTGAAGTACTGTGTTAGATGCTCCAGAATGCTAGATGTTCTTTCCTGCCAAATTTTTTTTTTTTTAGTAAAATCCGTGCTCTGTGCCCTATTTCCTTCAATAGAACAGTTTCACGTTTTAAAATTTTGTTACTTCATTTGGAAATTAAGGCAAATTTTATGCAAAACACATTCTCCCAAAATCTTTTTGAAAAAAGCAAACTACTTAATTTAAAGAATACTCAGAAGAAAAGCCAGAGTCACTAGGGCCTAGGTGAGTTTTCCTATTCTACGCAATTTGGGAAGATGGGAAAGAATCAATTTAGGGGTGGAGAATAGGTTTGTTTTGCTAGGACACCAGGTGGGAAAAGAAGATGCTCATTATCTCTGAGGCCAGGAAATGTGTCTTGGAGAGGAAGGCAATGGATGCCAGAGTGCCCCCAGCACATTTGACATGGCAAAGAATAGCCAGATGCAGTGACAATTTTAGAGATGCACAAGCAATGTGAAAGGAAACAATAAACAATTTCCATAGTCTAATTTTTCCCAGTTCTCTATTTTATCATTTATTAATATTTTAAAAAATATTTTATTTCTTTATTTTAGAGAGAGCATGAAAGCAAGGTGGGGACCGAGGGAGGAGCAGACTCCCTGCTGAGCAGGGAGCCTGATCTAGGTAGGGCTAGATCCCAGGACTCTGGGGTCATGACCTGAGCTGAAGGCAGATGCCTAAATGACTGAGCCACCCAGGTGCCCCATCTCTCTCTCTTTGGGAGAGAGAGATGGGGCACCTCTTTGGGAGAGAGAGATGGGGCACCTCTTTGGGAGAGAGAGATGAGGCACCTGGGTGGCTCAGTCATTTAGGCATCTGACTTCAGCTCAGGTCATGATCCCAGGGTCCTGGGATTGAGCCCCGTGTTGGGCTCCCTGCTCAGCTGGGAGTCTGTTTCTCCCTCTCCCTCTCGCCACTCTCCCTGGTTGTGCTCTCTCTCTCTCTCTCTCTCAAATAAAAAATAAAACCTTAAGGGAAAAAAAAAGACTTCCACTCTAACATGTTGTTGGGCTTGTTGCAAGAGACCAGGACATCTAAGAAATGAGAATATAAATTGCTTACATTTCTTTCTTACACAACTTTTAACTTAAATTATAGAGAACATAACTTGGTCACTCCAATAATGTTCTTTGTTTGAGACTTTCTCTCATTTATACATGAAATACCTTTTAATCTTCATATTTTCCCTCCCCCCAGGTAAGCTGCTAATTTTGCAGTATATATTGTGTATTGGATAATATCATAAAAATTTATTACAGTTAAACTTCTAACCTTTGTCTCATTATCTAAATCCTTATCCTTCTCCATCTTTTTTTTCTTTTAGGACAAAACAAACAACAAATAACAACTATGACTCAATCTTATTTGCAAGATAAAGTAGATAAATTATTGAAAAAAGAACATATACAGTAATTAAATGATGGCCTCTTTATCTTGAACAATGACAGGGAGTTTTTTCATTTCAGTGAGTAATTTAACAATCATGCATCAGACAGAGATCATGCAAGACATTAGTGTCATGTGGCTTTTCTTTTCCTTTTTTTTTGGTGGTATGTTTCATTAATCATTCTTTTCCATAATGGAAATATGTCTAGGGCTCTAGACTCTAGTCTTCATGGTTTGAGCTTTTTGGTATCTTTCCTTATTTCTTAGCCACAAATTATGATAAAATTTGCGAGGTTTAGTAAATTCTAGAGGGATCATGGAAAGTAAACCAGTTTTAATAGTGTAATGTGAGACTCTGGATGATAATCAACTTGAGTTTATAAAGACATAATGCTGTCAGGATAAGATAATATACCTAAATGATGTATAGTGAAGATTTACAAAATGAAGAGCATAGGAATACAACTTGCTTTGATTTTCTCAGCATTTGGAGTTTTTCCAAAATAGTACATAAAGTTTATTTTGCACAATGTAAAAAGGATATTGAAAGTTTGAAGAAAATTCATTGTAAAAAATAAAAGAAAGAAAGTATGGGCCAAATAAACTATGAAAATGTGCTAAACAAATTAGAATTTCTACCACCTTGAAGAAGTGACAAGAAGTGGTTGTGGTGGTGGTGGTGGTGGTGGTGGTGGTGATGGTGCGTGTGTGTATTAGTCTGGCATTAATTCAGATATCTGGGATAGTTTGTCTTCTAACCAATGGCTTAGTCCTAACATTGCATTGAGGCCAGTCTTATTCTATGTGAGGGGGAATTTAAAAAATCCTTGAACTCACTGACTTATGATTCTAGCAACTAGGCTTCTATTTTTTTCTCATATTTTTGTTTATATACTCAAATGGCAGGTTTTATGCCTATAGCCAGGAGTAATATGATATGTACAATAGATATCAACTGATATGGTAGTATGAACGTATTAAATGATACTCATGCCAACACTATACATATACACTGCCTGCTCTGATTATGATGAAGTAGCTTGTACTGGATAGCTTTCCTACGGAAAACAACTATAAAAACTATACAGAACACATAAAATTATGATTGCTGTTAAAAAACATTGAAAGCAATCAAGGCAGGCAGGACTCAAAATGCTATGGTCCCTGAGAGAAGACAAACATGATGAAGTGAGTTCTACACATCCTGGTTTCTTCTTCTTTTTTTTTTTTTTTTTAAGATTTTATTTATTTATTTATTACAGAGAGAGAGAGAGAGAGAGAGAGATCACAAGTAGGCAGAGAGGCAGGCAGCGAGAGAGGGGGAAGCAGGCTCCCTGCTGAGCAGAGACCCTGATGCGGGGCTCCATCCCAGAACACTGAGATAATTTCCTGAGCCGAAGGCAGAGGCTTAAACCCACTGAGCCACCCAGGCACCCCGTATCATCCCGGTTTCTTCTTGAGGGTCCTTGTTAATTCACAGTGTGGTGGAATACTGCCATCAGCAATCGGCAATCCTCCTAGGTTCAGGAGAAAGAGACTGGATCCAGGGTTGTCAGAGAAGCCAAATCGAGGAAAGGAGGGATCCCCATGAAAGTGTGCCCCAAGACCTGAGTGCAATCTCCCTTGAAGGTGTGTGCAAATTCCTCACCTGCTCAGTTTAAAAATTCAAGAAATCCCACAGAAGGTAAAAATTGAGACAATAAAATAGTGAGCACATATTTTACCAGCAGGTAAAGTGCTGGGAAAACAGAGGTACTGTTGAAAGTCTATTAAGATGGAACAACCCTGGTAAACACCTCAGGCTTTCAGCTGAAATCACAGAAAGACAGCAGAAATAGACGAACCTTAACAAACCTAAAACTCAATAATCTGCTTTCTTTCTATCTACATTATGAAAACAAACTTGCCCATTATAGAGAGAATAAAACACATTCAGAACATTTACAAATTTTAATACATAATGTCCAGCATCTAATCAAAAATTACAAAGCATGCCACCAAGAACCAGAGAATCAAACACCAATATATTTATACAGTTTAAGTCTATAAGTCTCCCTGGAAGGGATACAGCTGACCGGTGGTTGAAAAAAGATTGAGAAGTAGAGAGAAGGGCAGAGATCTAGGGAACAGCATGAACAAAAGCAAGAGGCACCAAACAGCACAGTATGCACAGGGGAACATCACCAGTTTCATGAGTGTTACCAGTGGGCATTGGTGAATGAGTCATAGTGGCCAGGTGAATGAATCATAAAGTGGCCACTGAGGGTAGGTGCTTTAGCCTGTAAGCCAGGTTTTCAAAGTGTTATAACCCTTGTAACCAATTCTCTCAGTGAAATCTTAGATCAGTGTCACAAAACAACAACAACAAAACAAAAACAAAAAGGAGTATTTTTTAAGTTAAAGGGGGAAAAGGCCCAAATGTCATGGAGAACTGGGACATCAGCAGCCCCGACCTGCCACCGTCAACTCGTGATTTTTCCCTATCCCTGCACAGGATCCATGGAAGTTCCAAACAGTTAAAAAAAAATTGCTCTATGAGAGACAGATAGACAAACAGCTGAATGATAGTGGCCAGATTTCTGCTATAGATAGGAACTCAGGGAACTGTGTGGGGATAAATTTGGGAAGATCATAACAGAACAAAGGAAGATAGATGAGAAGGTTATTGCAGTTGTTTGGGTGAGAAATTATGGCAGTGGTGGGAGGGAGGAAGTAGGTGTGGGGTTAAAGAAATATTCAGATGGCAAGTTGGGGCAACTTGATGATAGATGGCATGTAGGGAGTGACAGATGACACTATCTTTTTTAAGAAAAGGCTCACCAAAATGAGTGACCTAGAGGGAGCACTCTGAAGAGAGAGAGACGGAATAACATCTTATATCCAGAAGTGATTTTAGAGGGGCGCGTGGCAAGAATGTGTGTGAAAGGTTGTGGAAAGAGGTGGGTAATGAAATGAAGAGAAGAGAGAGAGCTTTTTTGGAGTGCCATTCAGAACACAAACAATGCAACCAGAGGAGTTAGGAAGAAATTGCTTACAGGAGACATCCAAATATATTAGAGAACAGAATAATTCATGAAAAATATGTAATTGAGAATAAAGGTGTCTCAGCTGAAATGAATAAGCCCTTGCAAATGTTATTAAATGGTTTGCATTCCAAAGCTATCAAGACCATGGTTGATCAACTACAAAAACAAATTGCTTCATAAGCAAATAATCACCTTAATTTTAAAGAAAGAAAAGATATAACAAAATCACCAGGAAGATGTATTGTTTGCACTTACATTTAATACTTTGTTTTGCAACAAAGAAAATGGAATTGACCCAACAGAATTTTAATTAAGTACATTTCCACTGCCTTATACAGGTCTTGCTCAAGCTTAAAACTTTCCTTTTAATTATGAAAGAAAGAGGAAAAAAAATATGTGTTCATCAGAAGAATATCTATATTGCCCTTGAAAGTTGTTTTGGTTTGAGAAAATGTTTTAGATAATGTTCTTTCTGTTGTGGGAAGTTGTGTTATCTGAAAAGATTGGGAACTCTAATCTTGTAGGAACACTGTGGAAATACTGAATATGAGGATTTGTCATTTAAATGGTGTTATGCTCTATCTTCAAAGTACTCATGATCCAATAATGAGCACTGCAATAAACATACCCTTTCCTATTTAATGAACTCATAGTCAGCTTTTAATCAGACAAGACAGTTCTCTTGGTCCTTCTCTTCTAGCTTTGCTTTTGACCCTGAGATGATAAAATTATCCTATGTTATCCATGTAGTGAGGTGCAGAGGGGTTGGGAGTCAAATGGGCTGGGCAGGAAGCCAGCACTGCATGTTCTAAGTCTTAACCTCCTTCTTTCCTCACTAGTTAGCTAGTGTGAAGAGTCAGAGGGTCTGACCCATGGTGGATTTCGGTAGGTTTTTTTTTTTTTCTTTTAATTTTTTATTTATTGAGAGAGAAAAAGCACACGTGCAGGTGTGTGCATGAGTTGGGGGGAGGGGCAAGGGAGAGGGAGATCTAGATGTAGACTCCTCGCTGAGTGGGGAGCCTGACATGGGGCTCTATCCCAGGTCCCTGGGATCATGACCTGAACCTAAAGCAAATGCTTAACTGACTGAGCCACACAGGCACCCTGGATTTTAGTAGGTTTTAATTCATTTTCTCTTCCCCTTTTTTCCCTAGAACAGATATCAATGCCATAACTAGTTCTAAGCAAACTTGTGAAAAGAGAAGTTTGCACTTTCCTGAGTATCTCTCCTGTCCTTTGTTGCCCCCATTTTTCCTGAAGATCAGGGAGCAATAAATCTGTCATTGGTAGAGAGCTTTATAATTTATCGAGCTGACACATATCATGCCTTCCACATAAGACATACCTCATAAATGTCCATTCCTTATGATCTTATGTGCTTCATGCTGGAGTTCTGCAGAGTAGGTAACCCTTGATTACAAAACAAGAACAAAAACAAAACAAACAAACAAACAAACAAACAAACAAAACAGAGGTGTAAAGAGGATGTGGGGCAGGACTAAAGCAGGGTTCTTACTCTGAGCTTAACATTGCAGTCCTCCATTGCACTTGTTTATTTGCTTCTGCCACAGGGCTTCTGCCGACCTGCCCTTCCCAGGCCATGTCTCCTGGTGCTCCTTCTGTTAATCAATACCACACTCAGCCATTCCCCAATGCCCAACTTCCACTTTCAGCAGACTATTCATCTATTTTATAGACCACATTAAAAACTGATATTCTTCATGGTAAGCAGAATAATGTCCCACCTGCGCCCACAGAGACCCAGGCTCTAATTCCTCATACTTCTCATTTTCTTACCTTAAGTGACAAAAAGAACTGTGCAGATGGGATTAATTTAAGGGTCCTAAGGAGATTACCCTGTATTATCCAGATGGGCCCCATACAATGGTATGTGTCTTTAAAATTAGAAACCTTTCTTGGCTGCGAGCAGAGGAAGATGTGACTATGGAAGACGGTTCAGAGAGATGCAATGTGTCTGGCTTCGAACATGGAGGGAAAAGTTCAAGCCAAGGAATGCAGACAGCCTCCAGAGCCAGGAAAGATAAATGTATTAGTTTGCTAGGGCTGCTGTAACATCCATGTAATCGGATGGCTTACACTCCTCACAGCTCTGGAGGCCGGAAGACTGAGGTAAAGATGTAGGCAGGGCCATGCTCTCTCTGAAGGTGCCAGGGAAGGGTCTGTTCCAGTTCTGCCTCTCAGTTTCTGAGAGCTGCCCGGCTTGTGGCTGAGAATCTCCAATCCCCACATGGCCTTCTCCCTGTGTGGGTCTGTGTCCACATTTCTCCTTTTTATAAGGACACAGGCATATTGGATTAGGGTCGATCCAACAACTTCATCTTAACTTGATCATCATCTGCTAAGATTTTATTCTCAAATAGGATCCCATTCTGTGGTACTGGAGGTAGGACCTCAATATACCATTTTTATTTATCTATTTGTTTTGTGTCATGGAGGCAGACACACTTCAACCCATAACAATGAGAAAATGGGTTCTCCCCTAGAGGCTCCTTAAAATAGCACAGCCCTGCTGAAGGCTTAACTTTAGCTCCAGAAGACTCTATTCAGATTTCCGAACTACAGAACAAGACACAATAATGAGTTTGTATTGTTTAAAACCACTAATTTTGTGCTAATTTGTTGTGCCAATAATAGAAAACTAATACATCTTCTAAAAGGAATTTCCAACTAAAAAAAAAAAAAGGAAGAAGAAAACCCCAGAATGTTAAATGAATGGATGAGGATGACAATGCACCACAAAAATCTTGAAAATATCATTAATCAGCTACCACATTGGGATGATGTTTCCAAAAGGTCACTGGGGCAGATGCAGGGGTATCTTTAAGAAAAAGAATAAAGATGACAAATCTTTAAGGAGTGAATTGAACATTTATTTAAAATGAAAACGTAGACCAGGAGTTAAGATGGGCAACTACTTACCAAACAGAGAAATTGGTACTTTCTTCTTTTCCTTAAATAGTCATATATCAAGACAGGGACTATGATGATAATTGCTTGACCACACAGGCTTCCTCCTTCCCCTCCTAGTATCATCACATTAACTTCCTCTGCTCTCCTAGAACCAGCCACCCAGTGTTAAGTTAATGGAAAAGGTGATTTGTATGTTCATAACCTATCATTGAAATTAGGGGCTGACTTAACCCATGTTGTCTTGAAATGAATGTGTAATATTCAGGGCACCTGGTGGCTCAAACATCGTACTCTTGATTTTGGCATAGGTCATGATCTCAGGGTTGTGAGATGGAGCCCTGTGTTGGGCTCTGCACTGGGCACAGAGACTGATTAGGATTCTCTCTTTCCCTCTGCCTCTGCCCCTCCTGTGTCCCCCCTCTTGCCTGCATAGATATGGTCTCTCTCTGAAAAGAAAGAAAAAAAGAAAAGAAAGGAAGGAAGGAAGGAAGGGAAGGAGGAATGAAGGGGAAAAGAAAGGAAAGGAAAGGAAGGAAAAAAGAAAAAGAAAGAAAGAGAAAGGAAAGAAAAAAGAAAGAGAAGGAAGAAGGAAGAAAGAATAAAATAAAAAACGCCTGCTTAAAAAAAAAAAAAACCTATAATTCTCAAAGCAGGAAGCAAAAACAACAACAAAACAGGGTTAAAAAAAAAAACAACTACATTTCAAACTTGTTAAAATTACAACTCCGAGGGTGCCTGGGTGGCACAGTTGGCTAGGCAACTGCCTTTGGCTCAGGTCATGATCCTGGAGTCCCAGGATCGAGTCCCATATCGGACTCCAAGCTCTGCGGGAAGTCTGCTTCTCCCTCTGACCTTCTCCCCTCTCATTCTCAGTCTCTCTCTCTCTCTAATAAATAAATAAAAAATCTTTAAAAAAAATTACAACTCCGAGCACAGCAAGCTGACCAACAGATCATGTCTAGTGTTTCTACAGCACCCTTCCCTGCCCAGAGTCCTGAGATCAAGTGAGCTCTTCTCCCCATCTGATCTCCAGCAAGTGTTAAACCCCCCTGTGATGGTGCTTGTGCACCTCAGTCCACATTCAAGCTGTTAAGTCTCTTTCTCTGTAATATCCAAATGCTGCTTTTCCAGATATTTTGACCTCAACAAAGTTTAGGTTAGTCCTTTCAAGGCTAAGGGTTTGGAGCTGGACTGAGTATCACTACTGGAAGTCAAAAGTCTTTGTGAAAATGTCCGTGTACCTCCTGCCTGCCCTGCTGAGCCTCACCCATCACAAGGGTATTGGCCAAACCAGCCAGCCACTTGAGACGGGGATGTTTTGGTGGTGAGACAGGAAGACTGTATGTTCCAGAATCACTGTCTATTGGGTTGGTTGCTCCCTCAGTTATCAAGTAAGCACCTCAGATTTGTGTCCACATTCTATTTCCCAGTCTCTGTCCTCTGCCCTGTCACTTCCCCTCAAACACCTGCCTCTCCTGCAACAGTTTGCATCTCAGTTAAGAGGAACTCATCTTGCTCAGGCCCACAAGGTTAGAATAAACTTTAACTCCTTCCTTCCTTTCCATCCCATATCCAATTTACCTACAAATTCTGTCCCTTCTACCTTCACACCAGATCCAGAATCTAACCACATCCCAACACCTCCACTGCTCCCACCCTGCCCCCAGAGCACCCTCTCATTAGATTATTCCAGAAACCTTGAAATGGGCTTTCCACTCTCCTTCATTGTCTTCAGTCTATTGTTAATACTGAAGTTCCCACAAACTTATTAAAATGCAAATCAACTCTCCATTGCTTAAAATTTTCCAGTAGCTCCCTGTTTCATTTAAGAGAATAGCCAAGTCCCTGCCTTGAAGATTTGTGTAATCTGGCCTCCCACTACCAACTTCCTGCCTCTTCTTTTACTCATCTCCCCATTCCAGATTCCTCTCCAGCCACTCTGGGCCCTCCTGCCATCCCACAAATGTTCTAGGCGTGGTCTGTCTCAGGGCCTCTGCATTGCTTCTCCTTCTGCCAGCTGCCTCTTCCCAGACAACCTCGTGGCTCTCTCCTTCAGCAACTTTAGGTTCCTACTGCAGTGTAGCTACTCTGTGAGGCCTTCCCTGAATGCCATCCCCACTTCATTTTCTCCCATCCATTTTATCTATCCACTACATGATTTGCTCATTTTTTTAGTTCAATGTCTGTTTTTTGCTCACTAGAATATAAATGCCACAAAGACAGAAGTTTCCTCTGTTTTGTTCCCTGATGTATCTAAGTCCCTAGAACAATGACCTCTCATTGTCACCTATGTGGCATCGTGAGACAGTGAGTGAATGTATCACTGAATTTCAGAAGACAGTAAAGGAGTGGCTAAGCCAGCATCCCATCTCATTTCCTTTGCCATCCATGCAGGCTGCCCTCTACAGGGGTGAGTAACTGTTGCAAAAAGCCAGCATGCCTATGATTTAATAGCAGATTGCTTTTTCTAGGTTGGCACTTTCCCATTCCTGAAATTAAAGATGCTTTCAGAAGCTCAAGCTTTAGAGCTCTAGATGCCAGAAAATTCCTGACTCTTCCTAGAGTGAGATGTACTGTCTCAGATAACACAAAGAGGCAGGAGTGAGAATTATATAAGGGAAACTAGCCCTTGTGCTATTAGGAGCATCTTTGGGGCATAGAGTTGTTGTCGTTTTGTTTGAGGAGATGTTTTCTGGAAGTTTTTCCCGAATGACAAATGGTGAGGGGGTTTGTCCAAGAATGATGGCGTCTGGCCAGAGGAGTGGTCAGGAGTGTGGTAGGGTGCTAGTGGTTTATTCACTCATCTGTCCATCCATTTGGGGAATGGTGACAGTAAGCCAGGCGGTGTGCTGGGCATTGCCATTCCCATGAGGAGGAATGAGATCCAGTCGCTATTCTCAAGAACTTCTGGGCTAGGTAAGGGCTCGATTATAATTCATTAGAGATTGCATAGGAGAGATCCATAATGGGGTCACCTGCTCTGGGTTGGGGGTAGGGAAAGACAGAGGAAGGATGGCTGAGTTAATCCTGAAACACCAGGAACGACTGGCTGAGTGCAGAGCGAGCTGTGGGGCTGCCAGGTCAAGAGCAATGGTGGGTGAGGCCCAGGGGGAATGACAGCTGGGCCTGTTTGGAGCCTGCAAGTGGCCCCATGTGCTGAAGGCTGGAGACAGAAGAGACTGGGCAGGAGCAAAGGCCAGCTCACCTACAGCCTTACTGCTGACCTTTACCTGGGGTCCATAGATAGATCCGTAAAGGGAACATTGTTATTTCCTCTGGTATCTGGTAACAAAGGTAATCATCTTAAAACTGGATGATGGAGGCATAGGATGTTTGCTTTCATGATGTTTGGAACCAGCTCATTAGAACAGGAAGCAGGTTATCAGAAATCATCTAATTAGATATCTCTGAAAATTCAATGCCCAGAGAGGTTGTGAGACCCGGCTCCCCGGGTCACACAGTGAGTTGGTAGCGATGCGTGACTTGTTTATCAGGTTTCTTTTTTCTCTTCTATAATGACAGAAATTTCATTTGAAATTTGCCAAGAGGAGTCAATTTATGAACGTCATGAATAATTAGTAAAACCATCTGGATGAAAATGAAGTGAACCTGACTTTTGAGGGGATGTTTACCGCAGTGAATAAAGGAAAGAAAACTATCATGGGTCAAACCTTAGAGTACAGCCTGCCAGCCTCTCCCTGGGCCCCATCCTGTTTGTTGCATCCTGTAAAGCAGCACCTCGGGGCATCGGGGAGAAACAAAATGAGATACAGCACATTGAATGTCCAAAGATGCTTGACACAAAGGAGGCCCCAGATAATTTGGCAATAATACTGAGTGCTGAGTACTGGAAAGGGCAGAAGTTCACAGATGTGGCCTGCAGGTGCATGGATCCAGAGACCCTCAAATGAGAGCTCACCGAGGCCAGCTTGTCTCTGCCTTAAGAGGCAGGGGCATTATTGCAAGATAGTAAAAATAGCAGGAGAGGCTCCTTACATGTAGCTCCTTTCTTAAAAAGCCACATGCATAGAGAAAGTAAGGGACTTGCTATTCTACTGTCATATGAAACCATGTCCGCTTGTGGAAACAATGGCTTTCATTTGCTCTCTCTTTCATATATGTATTTATTAAAAATCCCATACGGTATTATTTTTGCACTTTCTTTAGATAATCAATTTCCCTGTCAGTATGTTCTGATGACTCACAGTTCAAAGTCTGATAGTAACTCACAGTACACAGGCCCTTTTCTCCAGTTGTGAATGTAGATACTTTCTTTAATAACAAGGCTCAGCCACAGAGGGGAAAAAAAAAACCCTGACCTTTTCTAGGCAGAGTTTTTTCTCAGATGTAATAAAAGATACAAGGGCTATATTAACCAGGGGCTTTTAAAAAGACATCTAAGAAGCTTCCAATACTCTTTGGCTAAGTTGAAAAATGACATGAAATTGCATTTGAATTGTCATCTGGCCAATAGCAATGAGGCAGGAGTGAAAAATAAATGCAGGAGTTTTGCTGTGGTTGGAAACTGACAAAGCTGAGGCCGTACAGGTCAAGGGCAATCTCAGTAATGAAAAGTGCCCTTGCCAGGAAAGGTAAGAATTTTAAAGTCGACTTCCTGTTTTCAAAAAACACAGGCTTGAGACTTGTATACTTGTCTGTAACTTGTTGTAAGTTTTCCCTAATTAGTTCCTGGTCCTACACTGAGAAATCCAGTCTCAATGATGTCATGTGATATAAAATGCCATTTTTGGCCAAAGGAATGAAGGGTTCTGGCAAAATACTTAAATGTATGTATGTAAGAGACCTTTGCAAGCTGGTTTCCTGGACTGAGCCGCCTGGCTTCCACTCTGTGTGAAGATAGTCTGACCTTAATAGAAAGCGTCATTGTTGGCTTTTTGGAAAGTCTCCCAACTTTTTGAGTGGCGGTGGCCTGGGTCATGTTCCACCACTTGGAACGCTTGTCCTCTGCTTTTTGCATCTCTGAATATTTCCCATTTTTAAAAGCCCATGCTTAAGAACCACCTCCTCCAGGAAATCCTTCTGTCTTTGCCCACCAATCAGGGAATGATGCCTTCTGGAAAACCTAGAAACCCTTCATATCTGCTTCCCCCAAGCAATTACTTTCTGCCCCAGGGAGTAAGTTGTGGTTTCATGACAGGAGCACAGGGTTCTCTACCAAAAGCCTAAATCCAGTTATACCAGTTACCATCCCGGGAGCTTAAGAACATATATAACTCCCCAGCCTTTTCCTGTCTAAGGATTGTTAAAAAAATTCCATAATTCATCTGTTGCAAACACACAAGAATAACAATGGCAACATCTACTGGTTGGGGAGCCTTCATTATTGATTGGTGCCCTACATGAAGTATTTTATTTAATCCTCACCGGGAGTCTATAAGGTGGATTCTATTGTTATTGCCCGATTCCCAGCAAAGACTACCATATGACTTCCCTAAGGTAAACAGGTTTATCCATATCTTTTGCCCCACTGGCTCTGGGTCTGTTGAGATCATTTGTATTACCAGCTACGTAGGTACTTAGTAATCACCTGTATTGTACCTGGTTATGTAGGCAAGTTCCTTAGTAAGGTAAAGATGTATGTCTGATTCATTTTCCTTTGTGCAAGCCATCTCTGGTATGCTAAACAATGATTCCCCACCCCTCCAATCAAAAGAGATCCATGTCCTAATCCCCAGAGCCTAGGCATGTTACCTTTATGGCCATAAAAGGGCTTCACTGAGGAGATCATATTAAAGATTTGAGATGGAGAGATGATCCTGGATTATCTGGACATATAATCCTGAATAGGATATACCTTTATAAGAGGAAGGCAAAGGCGGATTTGACAAAGACAAAAGAGTTAAAGGTCACGTGACCATGAAACAGAGATCCAGGAGATGTGGCCACAAACAAAAGAAGGTTGGGAGAGACAAGGAATGAATTATCTTCTGGAGACTTGGTTTTGGCCTGGTGACACTAATTTTGGAGGCTGGACTCCAGAATTGTGAGAGAATAAATTCTGTTAGTAAGTTTGTGCTAATTTGTGACAGCAAACACAGGAAACTAATGCAGCATATATTGGAATATTTGTAAAATTTGTAAAATTAAGTAGTAGAGCTCTGCCAGGCTGCTCTTTTCTGTCAAACATGGCAGGGAAGAGCACTTCTTCTGTCTACCTGTGATGATTCTATTTAATAAGAAATTAAGGACCCCAGACACAAAAACAGCCCCAACATAACCACTGAACTCAAGTGTTGTAAATATCAGTTATGTTGATGTTCTCTTTTCTTCTACTCAGAATTCATCCAGGATTTGTACACCTTCTACCTCCTCTAAAGACAGTTCTATGAGCTTCTTTTTTTTAAGATTTTATTTATTTATTTGACACAGAGAGAGAGAGATCACAAGTAGGCCGAGAGGCAGGCAGAGAGAGAGGGAAGCAGGATCCCCGCTGAGCAGAGAGCCTGATGTGGGGCTCAATCCTAGGACCTGAGCCAAAAGCAGAGGCTTTAACACACTGAGCCACCCCAGGCGCCCCTCTACGAGCTTCTTTTAGAAACATTATGATAGTCATTAGCAGACGCATCAGTGGCTCTTATTCATTCTACCCAGAAATTTTCCCTTTGGATAGGCAAAAACTGCAAATTCCTGGCTTCTTTGAAAATGCCAGTATGGGGAATATTTTCCTTTCACTTTATTTTTTTAATTAACACACTTAAAATGTCTTTTGGTTACAGCTCTATGAATTTTAACACAAGTATGTATAACTACTACTACAGTCAGGATCCAGGACACCCCAAAGGACTCTTGTGTGCCATCTCTCTGTAGTGATACACTTCCCATAGTTAACATATGCTCCCTGGGCCTGGCACAGAACTCCTAAAACCCTTGTAATATCCTAAGTGATAAGAGCACTAGGAGGCTCTTTTGTTCTAATATTTGGCCTTTAACTCCAGTTCTTTTTTTTTTTAAGATTTATTTATTTATTTGAGAAAGAGAGAGAGAAAGAAAGAGCAAGCGAGTGGGAGGAGGGGTAGAGGGAGAGAATCTTCAAGCAGACTCCTTGCTGAGCATGGAGCCCATTTTGGGACTGGATCCCACACCACAACCCATGAGATAATGGCTTGAGCTGAAATCAAGAGTCAGACACTCAACTGACTGAGCTGCCCAGGGGCCCCTATGATCCCAGTTCTTAACACCAAGTTCCTAAATCTCTTGGAATTTTCTGAGTGATAAGAGTATTTTTTGTTTTAATGAGGTGACTCTGGGTGGGTCCTTGGATAAGTGCTGGTTACCAGAAAGACCAAGCCATGATTAGAGGCTCAGAACTTTCAGCCTCAGCCCCTAGTTCTCCAGAGAGAAGGTGGAAATAAACTTAATAATTGATCATGCCTATGTGATAAATCTTCCATAAAAATCCCAACAGTATGGCGTTCAGGGAGCTTCTGGGCTGTTGACTATGTGGAAGTGCAGGGATAGTGGTATGCTGAGATGACATGGGAGCCCTGTGTCCCTGTCCATGTATCTTCCTAGCCAGCTCACCTGGATATCTGTATCTTTTATCTTATCCTTTAATAATAAAAAAAAAAAAATCTGTAAACACTAAGTAATGTCTTTTGTTGAGTTCTGTGAGCCACTCTAGCAAATTAATAAAACCCAAGGAGGGGTTGTGGGAACTTCTAATGTATAGCCACTGGTTGGCAGCACGGATAACCAGGGTGTGTAATTGGCATCTGAAGTGGGAGATGGTCATATGGGACTGAGCCCTGAACCTCTGGGATTGGATGCTACCTTTCAGAATTGTGTTAAATTATAAAACACTAAGTTAACGTCTCAGAATTATTTAGTGGGGGAATGCCTCCACATACATTTGGTGACCAGAAGTATCTGAAGTGAAGTGTTCTGTGTGAGTAGTAAAGGAAAAACATGTGAGAAGAAGTTTTCCTATGCACCATATGATCCAGCAATCCCACGAGCAGGTATTTACCTTAGAGAAATAGAACTTATGTTGACACGAAAGCCTGCACATGAATAGTCCTTGTAGCCCTGTTTATAATTGCTCAAACTACAAACAACCCAAATATCCTTCAATGAAGAATGGAAAAACAAACTGTAGGACATCAGTGCAATTGAATGTGCTCAGTAATTAAAAAGAATGAATTATTGATACAAGCAACTTGGGTGAATCTTGAAAGCATTAAGCTATAAAAGAAGCCAGTCTCAAATTCCTAGCTTTAGAAGACTTCTAAGATTTGATCCCTGAGGTGAAATCTCCCTTCTAAAGACTGTAACATAAAGGGAGCTTGCCTAAGACAGAGAAGCAAAGGAGCCCCGCAGCCTTGGGGAGGCTGTGAATGGAAAAGACTGAGCTGATTCCCGCAGGGAACTCTAGGACAGCTCCTGAACACAGAGGCCACTTCTCATTGCTTCTTCTAGCACAAGAACCCAGAAGTCCTCAAGGATGAGCCTTATCCCAGGAACTTGGTTTGTGAAACTTGGGTACCAAGCTTGTTCTGCAGGAAAAACTTAGCACATAGCCCAACCCACTGGAGAATAGAAAATCAACTACCACACCTCACTCTTCCTTTTTGCTGGAAACCTCTCTGCATCGAGAGGGTTGTGGGGAAGGTGGACTGTGAGCTTACTTTCGACATGAAACATTTCATTTCAGGGAACTTGAAACATTAAATGTCTGGAGAAATTTGGTTAACAGACTCAAATTTGCTGAGATCCAAAAGAAAGGATCAAATGACATATTTGGGCATTGGATTCTCTGAGTGGGAGAAGAGCCAGAGTCCATGTGGATGAGGATCACCATGGATTGGACAGGCTCAATAAAGATAAGCATGGAGGCCCATGGTTGTTTTACATAATGCTACTGGCTTATGAGATGAAACAAACCAATCCCTTTGTGTATATTTTGTAGTGCTAATTGAGACCATAGATGGGTGTCTTAAAGTCTTGGAGACAAGTGGGTCACCTGGGTGCCACAGTGGGTTAAGCGCCTGACTCTTCGTTTTGGCTTAGGTCCTGAGTCTGGGCCCTAGACTCAGTGTGGAACCTGCTTGCAATTCTCTCTCTCTGCCCCTCCACCTGTGTACATGCTCTCTCTCTAAAAAAGTCTAAAAGTCTCTAAAAAAAAAGTCTTGAATATAAGTAAAAACAAAAGTGTGGGTAGAGTAAAAAAGATTACTGTTGCCAGGAGTTAGTAGGAAGGGAGGAATGAATAGGTGCAGCCCAGAGGATTTTTGTGGTAGTGAAAATATTCTGTGTGATACTACAATGGCGGCTACATGTATAATGATATACTCGTTCAAACTCAAAGAATGTACAACACCGAGAGTGAACCTAAATGTAAACTCTGGGCTTTGGATGATTATGCTGCATCAAGTAAGTTCATCAGCTGTACAAAATGTAGCACTCCTGTGGGGACTATTGATAATGGGGAAGGTTACGCCTGTGTGAGAGGCAGGGGAGATAATGGGAATCTCTGTGCCTTTTCCCTAATTTGACTGTGAACCTAAAACTGCTATAAAAGAGAAAATCTAATTTTTTAAAAAAGCCTTGGAGAATGCTCAGTTCTGCCAAGCTGGAAAAGACCCTTTTCCTCCCAGTTTTCCCATTACAACTAAAAAACACTGAAAAGAGCACAACAGCAAGCATAGGAAATATTTCACCCACAGAGTGAAGAGGGAGGGATGCCTGAGGACCACAGAACTTGAAGAAAAATGCAGTGGTGACTTCCCTGGGTTTCCTTACTTCCCCCCATATATCCTCAACAGGACACTGAAGAAACCCCAAACAGGCATAAACAATAAGTCACCAAGGAAACCTGTTTCCCTCCTAGCCAGGACCAGGAAAGGCATGGCTTAAGAACAGAAAATCTTTTGGACAATATCCACCCTACTCCAGGCAGATATCATTGTATAAAATCACACCCTGTGGTTTCAGTAGGTACAAGCAAATGGGAAGTTAATCTGGCTCAGTTCTACCCACTCTACCCTCACACAGAGCCAGCAGTGGGCCAGTGCTCAGATTCCCTGCTTGGTGATGTTTACAGGGAGGCACATGACTAACTTTTCATCTCCTGTCCAGAAAAAGCAGACAACACTCTGAATCCCCCAAAAGGAACCAGTAGCAACTGAGCCTCCACTCCCACCCAATAGCAACCAGACTGAATTCCTGAATTTGGTGGTAAAGTCAGGGTTAGTCAATGCTTCTCTGTGTCCCAACCCTGGTATAAGCAAGGCATTGTAGTGAGCTAAAAATCCACATCCACCCTTCATCAGGGAGACTGAAAAAGACAGTGCCAAAAATGGTTTTTTGGAAGTCCCATAAAGAATTAACATCAAATGTACAAAATCTCTTACAGAAAATAAAAGAGAAGGAAGCACTTTCCAGATAATTTTAAAGGCTAGGATTTACTATCCTGTTACCAAATCTGACAAAGACTGCTCAAAAAAAGAAAACTAGAGACCAATATTCCTCATGAACTTAAATGTAAAAATACTAAACAAATTTTATCAAAGAACAACCAGCAAAGCATACAAGAATTATACACCATAATGAAATGGGATTTTATGTAAGCCTGGTTCAACATTCAAAAATCAATCAATATAATCCACCATTAGAGCAAGCTAAAGAAGAAAAGTCATGTGATCATATCACTTGACAGAAAAACATTTGTCAAATTCCAACATTCATTAATGTTAAAAACTCTCAGCAATCTAGGGACAGAGGGCGCATCAACAACTCGATAAAGAACACTTACAAAAATACTTATAACTAACATCACATTTAATGATGAATGCTTTCCCTAAAGTATTCCCTAAAGAACAAAGCAAGGATGCCTGTTTTCACCATTCTTATTCAACATAATACTGGAAGTTCTGGTCAGTGCAATAAGGCAAGAAGAAAAAAAAAAAAACTGGAGTCATGCAGATTGAAACAGAAGAAATAAAACTATCCTTATTTGTCAATGATACGACTGTCTATGTAGAAAATTCCAAGGAATCTAAAACAAAACAAAACAAAAAACACTTCTAGGACTAGTTGAATTTAACAAGTTTGCAAGATATAAGATCAACACATAAAAGTCAATAGCATTTCTTTTTTTTTTTTTAAAAAGATTTTATTTATTTGACAGAGAGAGATAGATCACAAATAGGCAGAGAGGCAGGCCGAGAGAGAGGGGGAAGCAGGCTCCCTGCTGAGCAGAGAGCCCCATGCGGGGCTTGATCACAGAACTCTGAGATCATGACCTGAGCTGAAGGCAGAGGCTTTAACCCACTGAGCAGCCCAGGCGCCCCAATAGCATTTCTGTGTACAAAAATGAACATGTGGAAATCAAAATTAAAACATAATACCATTCATAATCATGCCAAAGAAAATGAAATAGTTGTAAACCTGATAAAACATGCCTAGGACTCAGAGTCTGAAAACCACAAAACTGATGAAAGAAATTAAAGAAGATCTGAACAAATAAAAAGACACATCATGAATAGGAGGCTAACTTGAAGTTGTGTTTTATTTCCTTGTACATAATCAACATAACTACTTTGCAGTCTGGATCTTGTAATTCCAGTTCCTCAAGATTATCAAGTCCTTTTCTGTCATCAGTTGTTTCCACTGGTTCTCAACTCACAGAATTTCCCCTTGTGCCTTATTATTCCTCTTTAAGAGAAGATTTTAAATATAATTTATAGAAACAATTTGGAGGTTTAAAATGACAATAAATTTCTGTAGAAAATTTTTGTGTTTTCTTTTTTGCTGGGGATTGGGTACACAAACCAATTTGAAATTTTGAGATTATTGACTAGATCTTGGCTGTGATTCCTATGATCTGTTCCACTTCTAGCTCACCTTCATCCTGGGAAATTATGTTTTAGGATTCTAGTTTATTTTAGGGAAGATCTTCTATTACCTTCTCCACTTTGTTTCTGTCCTGTTCTCCCATAGACTGTCAGAACAAATGTTCTACAAATCCCCACCCTTATTTGAAATGTCTTCAGAGCTTCTGTGCATCTTTATCTCTCTGTGCTCTGTTTTTCTACTTTCTTTTGTCCTGGTAATTCCTTTTGTCATATATTCAATGCTCCTATGAAAATTTAAAAAATATATTCTATCTTTATTTACCAATTGGTTTCAGGGGAGGAATGATCTGAATGATCTATTATCCCATTATCTGAAACAGAAAGTCACAGATCTATTTTATTTTTAATTAGGAAGGAATGAATACTTTTATCGAGGCTCAAAAAGTTTTGATGGTATCATTTCTAATTTGATGGGGACTTTGAGTAATTATGCTAATTATTTTACATTCTGCAAACATCTATAAACATTATAAATTCAAGTCTAATTGGAAATTATGCAGGCTATTTACATGTGCCAAAAGATAACAAATTGCTCATTAAAAATTCTTTTTAAATTATGCCAATGATATGTGAGGAATGCTTACTGATTTTTTAAAATAAATTAGTAAATTTAAAAAAAGAAATTAAGTCAAAGTTACTATAACTGAGAGGACATTTTTAATTTACTTTGATGATTTTAAATTTACTGGCCATGTCATTTAGCACACCTATGAATACTAATGATATAGACACTTGAGGGACAGATCTCTTGGGTTCATTTAAAGGTTATAAGGAAGAGGCATCTCATTTGTTTCCAGCTTTTGGATTTTTTTGTTCAGTAAAAATGAGCTAAAACAGCTGAATCTTGTTTTCTGTGCTGCTAGAGGTCTTTTTGTGGTTTATTTCAGTGGTTACTAAGCTCCTGAACTCCTAAGCTCCTAACTCTCCTGGTAGTTCTGATGTCTAGTCTATTTTAGATGCTATTGGTAGAATCAGAGTTTTTCAATTTCTCATACAATCTAAGGCAGATGTCAGGGTCACTTTAACAGTTGACCTATTACTAAAGTAGAAGCTAAGGTCTAAATCTATGTCTGTAGGCCTCAAGTGCCTATCTCTAAATGACCAAAGGAATCATTTTTATGCTTGGAGATGAGACCATTTACATCATTTTGGGAATAATAATAAAAGAAATCATACCACATATTTGAGCAACGCTTTAGAATTTATAAAATGTTCCCATGCACATTATATCAATTGGTTATCACAACTGCTAAATAATTTGGGTTGAAAAAAGAAGGTAACACTGGTCACATGCAGGGGTACTTGGTTCCCTGCCTAGACTTTCTCATTATCCCTACTTACTCTGCCAGTTACAGGGAATGGAACTGAGATTTGTCTTTCACTTAGTTAAAATGGTGATTCAACGAAGAGATTCCAACTAATCCAACTAATTATGGATTTTTTTTTTAGAAAATAAAGATTATATCTTTTTTCCTAAGATTTTTTTCTTCTGTGGATAACGTATTTCTCTCTTATTTTCTTTCTGTTTATCACTTTTCCTATTTCAAATATTTCCATTAATTCATAATGTTTCTCCTTTAATTTGGTGTCTTTTTAATTTGAGATTTTCCATAGCCAGGTCATATCCAGCATTTGAGGAAAAAAAAAAAAACTATTGAGTCAAAATAAAGTGAGGTCGATATTTAATTCTAGAAGAAAGATCACTGGTAGTACAAATGGGCTTTAAATTAAAGCAGATAACTCTAAAATCTACTGTTTGTGTAGCCTTTTGATTTATAGCAAATGCCAAACAACTTGTGTTCTTGTTTTGTTTTGTTTGAAAATTGCAGGTCTGCCCACAGAATTTTCAAGGCAAATGGTTTAGATTTTTTTTTCTTGAACAATATCCAGATCCAAGCATCTCAGAGGAGAGAACTGAACAGTTGCAATGTTTATTGTCATTTAATAGAAGCTGAATCACTACCCATGACAGATCTCTCCTTAGCTGTATTCATAGATAAGAAAGGTCAGGGCAAAATTAAATATGTATTTTGTGGTTTAAATGAAGTAAAAAATGAGATTTTCTTGTGATGGTGCCTGTTAAATAATGCAGCTTGTTCCGTGCAGATAGACTACACTTTCCAGAAAATTGTTTAGAATAGTAAGACGGGAATTACCTGAGACAGCACCAGCCTGAGAGAGTTTGACTTTTCCCAGCCCTGTGACACAGGGCTGAATGGGTGAGGCAGGTTTAGTAGTCAGTGAATTACATTTATAGTCTATGGAGAATATTGTAAGACTCTTCTCACCATTTAGTTGGGGAAATGATCTTAATGTCTTGTCTTTGAGAGATCAGTAGGGTGTGAAATAAAGAAAACAATTTGTACACAAAAGAGACTTCCAACAGCCACAAAATATGTGTTAACTCAGCCAACCTAATGGACAGTGCATTGGCCCTAGACCATCATGTAGATGATCTAATTCTATATGCCATTTGCCACTTCTTAGCAAGGCATTCTCTTTTTCACAATATCACTTTCTGCACTAAGAGACTTAACATACCTTCTGCATGGCTATCAAATCCTTCTCTCTTCAGATGATGAAATTTTATGCCCCTGCTTGAATTGTAATAGCAGGTGACAGTGATGGAGTGGGGGTAGGGAGAGACCTTTCCTGTCCCTAGAGAATGTTTCATTCTCTGCTCTTTCCTTTGCCAGTGCCTGAACCACAGAGAGATGATAAAATATGAGATTCAAGCAAACACTTCATAACGCCCCAGAGCAGTCTTTCCCAAAGCTTGACATGTGAACTCTATTTTAAGCTTTTTTGGATCACAGAGTGAAAAAAAAAAAGATTCCCTTTGCAATCGTTTTTTAATCCTTCTCATAAGAGAAGAAGAACATCACTTGTCCTAGCCTGTCCTTAACACCTCTTCAACATTTGTAATTTCTGTTTTTCATAAAGAGAAATCAGGTCTATGCTAGAGCCCTTGTCAGAAGAAAACTAAGCAGAGTTTATTGGCATTGCTTTTTGGAAAATATTTGCTTTGCAATAACCATCTATTTATGTGATGTTGTATTGGTCATATGTTTGTAGAAACAAAATTTCACTCAAAATAGACTTTAGCAGAGTGAACCAATACAAAGAAAGGTGTTGTTTTTTTTTTTTAAGATTTATTTATTGGGACACTTGGGTGGCTCAGTGGGTTAAAGCTTCTGCCTTCGGCTTAGGTCATGATCTCAGGGTCCTGGGATCGAGCCTCGCATTAGGCTCTCTGCTCAGTGGGGAGCCTGTTTCCTCCTCTCTCTCTGCCTGCCTCTCTGCCTACTTGTGATCTCTCTGTCAAATAAATAAATAAAATATTTTTAAAATATTTATTTATTTATTTTAGGGAGAGAGAGAGAAAGAGAGACAGCATACACACAAGAAGGGGGAGAGGCAGTAGAAGAAGAAAAGAATCTCAAGTAGGCTCTGACTCCTCACTGAATGTGGAGCCTGATATAGGACTCAGTCTCACCACTCTGGGATCATGACCTGAGCCAAAATCAAGAGATGGTTGTTTAACCAACTGAGTCATACAGGTGACCCTATTAAGAAAGTTTTTAAGTAAATAAAGCAACAGGTGGAATGTAGCTCTGGCAAACTTCATAATGGCAGTAGAAACTTAGGCAATTGCATTTGGAAACATTATTGTAGCACAACCCTCTTCTTGAATAAGTGAGAAAACTAAGGACAAGGAAGCTTAGGTGACTTGCTCGGGTTTACCAGGTGGCTCTTGGTGGACTCAGAGCAAGAACCCATGTCTATTTTCTCCCAGTCCAGTGCATGTTCTACAAAATCACACAGCTTTTGCCTGATTCATGAGACTATGCTGAGTTAGCTTCTCTCATAGAAGTACAAAGGCATGACCCACAGATTCAGTGTCACAAAGAATCACAAATGTTAGGGTTTAAGAAGAGAGAGTTATAAAAATAGAGTTTTGATTAAGGGTCTAATGTCATTTTCAAGGTAATTAAGAATAAGGCACCAAAGCCCATATTTGGGAATTTCTTTAGCTAAGTTCCACTTGCAGAAAGTTCTTGGCTAATTTGAAACAATCAGGTAATTCACTGCTTCTCAACCTGACTTCCTGTGGAATCACTAGATGCCTGGGTGACCACCCCTTGGAATCTGCGTTTAATTGGCATAAGGTCAACCTGGGGTTTGGGAGTCTTAAAAGCCCATGATGATTCTAGCATGCTGCCTCATTTGAGAACCACATCTCAATATAAACACAGGTATATGGCCCTGTCATGTGCAGATTGACTATTGCCACCAACTCACTTCAATGCCTTTGAGGACAGACCTTCATGGACTGGGGTGAAGCGGAAGGGGAAGCAGAGTGGCGATGCAGCAAAGGTTGTACTGTGTGGTTTTTCCCACACTGACAACTGAGGATCACTTCTTTGTGCCCTGCAGTTACTACGTATGTACATATGCTACATATGTACATACGTACATAGTATGTATGTAGAAATACGTATTTAGAAAGTGTGCTTGTGTGTGTCTGTGTGTGTGGTCCTGAGGACCTTTTTGTACTGCTTACAATACTTTGTTTGCATGTGTATGTGTTTATTCTTTTTACTTGAGAAATATTTATGTGTTCATCTTTTTTTTTATTGTATTATGTTAGCCACCATATAATACATCATTAGTCTTTGATGTAGTGTTCCAAGATTCATGGTTGTTTATGTGTGTGTGTGTGTGTATGATTTACCTACACCAGCATAATATACACACACACAAATATATATATATATATATATATACACACACAAAAGACTTTTGAAGAGAAATTTTCTGATAAAATTCTACTTCTTAGGAACCTCACATGACAAATTTATTCTAAAGGCCATTTACTTCAACGCAGTGATTCTCAAAACTTCTGTGAATTTAAATTGCCCAGGAATTTGTATCATTGACAGTTTTTTTATTCTAGCAAAATAACACAACATAAAATTCACCATTTTAAAAATTCTTAGGTATACAGTTAATTGAATTAAGTACATTCACATTGTGCAACTATCACCACCACGAACTTTAGATCTTTCAACCTCCCAAACTGAAACTCTATACCCATTAAACCATGACCCTGCCCCCATGCCTTTCTTACCCCCCATGCCCCTGTTAACCACCAGTCTATTTTCTGTCTGAATAAATTTGGTTACTCTTGGTGTCTCCTTTCAGTGGCATCATACAATATTTGTTCTTTTTTGTGTCTGGCTTATTTCACTTAGCATAATGTCTTCAGGCTTTATTCATGTTGTATCAAGTGTCAGCTTTCCTTCCTTTTTAAGGTTGAATAATATTCTATTGTACATATGTACCACATTTTGTTTATCTAATCATCTATTGATGAATATTTGGGTTATTTTGAAAAACGATGTTTTGGCTGTTTTAACTAATGCTGCTATGAACATTGATGCACAAATATCTATTTGAGTCTTTACTTTCAACTCTTTTCAGCATATAGCCAGAAGTGGAACTTCTAGATAATATGGTAATTCTGTGTTGAAGTTTTTGAGGAACCACTATACTATTTCTATAGGAGCTGTATCATTTCGCATTGTTGTCAGCAATGCATAAGGGTTCTCATCCTCACCAAAACTAGTTATTTTCTGGTTTTTTTTTTATAGTAGTCATTTTAATGGGTGTGAAGTGGTATCTTGTTGTGGTTTTGATTTGCATTTCCTTAATGGTGAATGATGTTGAAGATCTTTTCCTGTGTCTATTGGCCATCTGTATCTCTTCTTTAGAGAAATGTCTATTCATATCCATTGCCTATTTTTTATTTGGGTTGTTTGTTTTTTGTTGTTGAGCTATAGAAGTTCTTTATATATTCTTCATATTAATTCTTTATCAGATTTACAGATATTCTCCTATTCTGTGTCCCAGGCATCATCATTGTCCACAGAGAGGCCTGGAGAATGGCTAGTTTAGTTCCCTAAGTAATTCCAAGTGTCACAGTCTTTAGCTGTCTCCTTTTCTATCTACTGTCTCCAGAAATAACCACCATCCTATTTTTTTATTCTTATTGTCTCTTTTTAAAAATAATTTTGTCACATACTTGTGTTTGTATATACATATCCACACATATGTAATATATTCTGAAAAATATATTTATTCATTTTGGTGTTTGAGCTCCATAAAATAGTATCATTTTATGTGTAGACATTTGTGAGTGACCTTTCTCTGAAAAATGTTTCTAAGGTTCATCTAAGATAGACTGCATAATTATTACTCATTAATTTATATATAATATTCTACTGCCTAAGCATATTCTCTTCCTATGGTGATTGGGTTGTTTCTCTCTGTTCACTTTCCCCTGATGTAAGCAGTGCTTCTCTGAATATCCCTAGAGTAGAAATAACAGCATAGCATATATAAACTTTACATGATAATGCAAACTGTTTTTAAAAGAGGCTGTATTCTTGTTCATGTATATTGCCCTTTCTACTTTGGTTTGTCTTTAACTTATTTATTTAGAATTTTTTCCTGAAAGTTATCGATCTTTGTGTTTCTTGTCTAGGAAAGGCTCCCTTTTCTTGAAGTCAGTAGTTTTAAAGTTTCTTTTTTCTTTTTTTTAGAGAGGGAGGTGTGGTGCAGAGACAGAATCTTAAGTAGTCTACATGCCCAGTGCAGAGGTGCACTCAGAGCTGGAACTCACAACCCTGAGATCATGACCTGAGCTGAAATCAAGAGTTGGATGCTTAACAGCCATCCAGGCTCCCCAAGTTTTATTTTTTATACTTAAGTCCTTAAACCATCTGGATTTAATTTTGGTAAACACCATAAAGTAGAGACCCTCTCTAATACTTCCTACGTGGAATAACTAGTTGTTCCAGATCTATTTACCAGACCATCCACAATACCTGTTCTATCAAAAGTGCATTTTCCATGCAGTATAGGTCCTTGATCAGCTCCCTTTTCTTTTCCATTGTTTATTTATAACTACGTCAAAATCACACGGGCTAGGGGCACCTGGGTGGCTCAGTATGTTAAGCATCTGCCTTTGGCTCAGGTCATGGTCTCAGGATCCTGGGATTGAACCCCATGTCAATCTCTCTGCTCAGTCAGGAGTCTGCCTCTTCCTCTCCCTCTCACTCTGCCTCCTCCCCCCTGCTCATGCTCTGTCTCTGTCTCTCCCTCTCAAATAAATTAATAAAATCTTAAACACACACACACACACACAGAGGCTAACACCTTAAGTGTAATGATCCATATAAAAGATGATAGTTCATAATTGTCCTACTCCTAATTTTAAAGGGAATGGTCCTAATTCGTCACCACTGAGAATGATATTTACTGTGGTAGGTAACTTTTATTGGGTTAAGGAAATTTCCTTCCAAAAAAAAAAAAAAAAGGAAATTTCCTTCCATTTCCATTTTGCTAAAAGATTTTAAAATCATAAATAGATTTTGAATTTTATCAAATGTTTTCTTTGAATGCATTTAAATATTTTCTACCTTTAATCTGTAAATGTACCAAAGGACAGAATTTTTCTAACATTAAAACATCTTTCCACTCCTAGAATAAACTATTATCATTTATATCACAAGCTTGGAGAGTCTAACATGCAAGAAGAAAACCAATTGACAGATCTTTGTTTCTTTAGATCTGTTCTTGTTCTAATCCTTTATGTCTAGCATCAACAGATAAGACGAGTAGAGTTAAGTAAGGGTCTTCTAGTAGTGAGTGTGTTCTGTGTGTGTGCACATATATACACACACATTTATGTATGTGTGTATTTTTTTATGTTCAAAGACCGCTGTTCTATTGCAAATCCAAGAGTTTTGTTATTGTCTCTCCCTATCTTAATATGCAAATGAGAACAATTGTTACTATGACTAGAAAACAGAATTGCAAATTGCAGTAGTCCCTCCCTGGCAAGGCAAATAGGTTTTGCGAGTTTCTGAAATGAAATAAATTTAAGTTAGTTAACTAATTTATTCTTTCATAAAACTATAAAACTTGAACTCTACAAGGTTTGAAGAAGACAAAAAATCCACTATGTCTTCAATATTTTATGTTTCTATGAAAGAAGAAAGTTCACTCATAACCATGTATTCAGTTACTTTAAAAATATTTGGGTGTCTAGAATACCCCAGGGATTTTATTAGGCACCTGGTATAAATATCATGTAACTTTCTAACTTGAGTTAATCAGGGAGACTAAATGGGTACAGGATACTATGTTTGAAATCAGGACTTTGTTGACAGTGAACTGACTTCTTGAAATACAAAACAAAGTGATGATTTCCATTTTCACTTACATTTACAGAGGAAACAGTTCTTTTCACATGATTATTACTCCGTTAAAGAAAGGCAAAAAAAAAAAAAATACCCCAAAGCATATTCAATGACACCTTGATTTTGCAATTTCCATATATTTTGCATGTTGACATTAATATTTGTTAATTATAGCTTCTGCATCTCTCAGAATTCCCAAAGTGGATTTT
Source organism: Nasua narica (assembly GCA_028533885.1). Taxonomy (NCBI): domain Eukaryota; kingdom Metazoa; phylum Chordata; class Mammalia; order Carnivora; family Procyonidae; genus Nasua; species Nasua narica. The sequence continues at coordinate 102,778,660 of CM052798.1, read as the reverse complement.
TAAGATGTATTTTAATTATATCTTTTTACTTTGTGCAATAATCATTTATAATTTATAATAGCTTGTTTTTCACAGTTATTAAGTACTCTATATTTTATACAGTAATTATTTCCTCTGCATGCCTCTTATACACCATCTTATATTTAATTGTGTTTATTTTAAATGACTCCAGGAAGCTAAGCTTGAAAGCAAAATAATTATACTTAAAAATAAACAACTAGGAAGTGTTTTAAAGTGATTTAAAGTCATGAAAATGAAATACTAATAAGTAACTCTAGCAAATAGTAAGAAAAATTAAATATTTAATGTCCTTTTCAGCAAAGATGGATTTTATTCTTTAAAAACTTGTTGTTAGAACATTAGTTAGGAAATGTTTCCAATCAACCCTTAAAATTAAAAACAATGTATATAGGTTTTTACATGTACAATTTGCACAAAGCTTTGCTTTTGCTAACCTTAACTCACCAAAGCATGAATTGTTTCTAACATAGGCGAAATTACGTAGCCTCATCTTGCTCAATGTCTAAAGGCCAAATTTCTACTTAATGTGAAAAACAGCAAGGGTAGAACAACAGAACCATAAAACTGCTCTTGCAGCAAATGGGAGACAGTACTTGTGATCATAGCCAACTAAGCCTGACACACATCTCAAGAGTATCTCTGCCTGCTACTGGAAGGATCCTAAGAGGTAGTTCACTTATGTTTTGTTTTAAATTTGACTCAGATTTTTTTCCTTTATACACTTTTTTTCTATCAGAAACCAGGGTTCTGGTTCTGTCTACCTTTATTTACTTATTTAAAGAAGATTTTATTTATATACTTGAGAGAAAGAAAGGAGAGGGAGAGGGAGAAACAGACTCCCTGCTGAGCCGAAAGCCTGATGTGGGACTTGATCCCAGATCCCTTAAGACAGACATTTAAACAACTAAGCTACCCAGGCTGATTCAGTCCACACTTAGACTTTAGCTATGAAAGCATGGGGCAACAACAAATTCTGAACTCTGACAGGAGTAGCCTTCAATTTTCTTGAAATTCCATTCATACTGAATTTTTCATTACCTGACAAAGCTTGGCAAAGTAGATGCTAGGATGCACTTTCTAGAACCAATGATGATGAGTCCCTCTCCCTCCCTTCAGGGTCCAGAGTCCTACTGTATACCAGATTGGGAGCACATCCCAACGTGGGCATGGAAACATTTCTATATTCAATATTTGAGAACAGTCTTGTAGCTTTTACAACCAAAAGATGGTTTCACATTTCTCAGGTTCAGGAGTGGAAAAGCAAAGGCTTTCTGTCTATAGAAAGAGCTTATTTTAAAAGACAAAATGAACCACAGCTTTCTGGAGAGATAAATTTGTGGAATGTAGGAAGTGGAAGGAATGAGTGACACTGAAGATTCTGGAGCAGGCATTTGAGTTTTGTATTACAATCTGTGATGCTGGGAAAGTCTATTCACCTACTACATGGGATGATGGACGTATCACCTTCACAGATTTGTTGTGAGGATTTAAAATGTTGGTTTAGGAAAAGTTTCTGGTACATAATGACTTTTTAACACCTACTAGCTGCTATTATCTGCTTTAAGACTCAAATACAGTTTGAAATGTGCAGAAATAAACCCAGAAGAAGATCATATCTGCTGCATTTTATTGTCTGTGACATTATAGGCTTTCAGTAGACATTATTGAATTCATTTGGTGTTCTCTAGAATGCTAAGAAAATAAAGTTAAATTCAACAATTAGGTTAATTGAAAAGTTTTTATAAAACAACTTTAATGAGATGTACTTGATGTATAATAAATTACACATATTTAAAGTATATACAGTATGACATGTGTATAGACATAAATATAAACACAGATACTGTGAAATCATTGCCACAATCAAGATAATATCCATCACCTTATGCCTTTTGTAATCTCTCTCTATAATACCTCTCCCTACCTTTCCCATGGCATTCTTTGGTTTTTCTCCCTCAGCATAATGACTTTTTTTGAGATTTATCTGAGTTGTTAAATGTATTCATAGTTTATTCCTTTTTATTACGGAATAATATTTCACCATACCAATATCCCATAGTCTACCATAGTTATCTATTCAACTGTAATGGTGATCTGGGTCGGTTCAAGTCTGAGACTATTACAAAAAACCCTGCTACAAAAATTCATGTACAAGTTTTTGTGTGGGCATAAGTTTTCATTTCTGTTGGGTAAACAGCTAGGGGTGGAGTGCCTGGATCATATGATAGGAATATGTTCTACTATTTAATAAACTGCCAAACCGTTTTCCAAAGTGTACCATCTGACATTCTTACCAGCATTGTATGAGAGCTCTAGTTCCTAGACATGGTCACCCGTAGTTGTTCCTTTTAGCTACTCTAATAAAGGTGTGTTGCTATCTAATTGTGGTTTTAATTTGCTTTTTCTTGATGACTGATGCGTGTTCAGTTGTACATTTTCTCTATTGAAGTATCTGTTAAATCTCTTGCCATTTTTTTTATTGGGCCGTTTGCTTTTGAATTATGCAATTTTGGAGTCCATTATATATTGAATACAAATCATTTATCACACATATAATTTGGAAATAATTTCTCCCAGTTTGTGACTTGCTTATTTCATTATCTTATATCTTTTTTTTTTTTTGAGGAGCACAAGTTCTTAAATTTGATGAAGTCCAACCTATCAATTTATTCATTAATGGCTTGTGTTTCTGATGTTGTATCTATAAAATCTTTGCCAATCCAAAGTTGCAAAGATTTTTCTTTGTTTTTCTCTATATAGTTTTAAGTTTACATTTAGATTTAAGGCCCATTTTGTGTTAATTTTTGTATATGGTGTGGGGGACAATAAAATTTTTGTTTTGTTTTGTTTTGTTTTTTACATAAGTATGTCCATTATCATTTTCCATTGATTAACATTAGCACCTTTGTCAAAATCCGGCTATCAATATATGTGTAAATCTATTTCTGGGTTCTCTATGCTGTTCCACTGATCTATTTGTCTATCTTTTTTTTTTTTTTAAAGATCTTTTATTTATTTATTTGAGAGAGAGAGAGAGAGAGCATGAGAGGGGAGAAGGTCAGAGGGAGAAGCAGAGAAGCAGACTCTCCACAGAGCTCGGAGTCCGGTGCGGCACTCGACCCCACGTCTCCGGGATCATGACCTGAGCCAAAGGCAGTTGCCCAACCAAGTGAGCCAACCAGGCACCCCTCTATTTGTCTATCTTGATGTCAATACCACATGACCTTGATTTCGTAGCTTATAAAACGTCTTGAAATTAGGAAGTATAGATTTCCAACTTAATTTTTTTTTCAAGGTTATTTTATCCATTAGGTCTTTTCATCAACACATGAATTTTAGATTCAGCCTATTATTTTCTATAGAAACACCTGCTGTATTCTAGTCAGGATTACATCAAATCTACAATTTGGGAAGTATTGATATCTTAAGAGCATTGAGTATTCTGGTGCATCAACACAGTGTGCATCTCCACTTATTTAGGTTTTCTTTAGTTTCTCTTAACAATGTTTTATCGTTTTACACGTATAGGTCTTACACATATTTTGTCATATTTATTACTAAGCACTACATATTTCATGATATTGTGCTATTGTTTTTTCTTTAATGTCCAAAAATCATTTACTAGCACATATAAATACACTTTATTTTGGCATATTACCCTTGTATCCTGAACTTTACTAAACTTCCTTATTGGTTTTAGTAGATTCCATTATGTTTTCTGCATATGAAAGTATGCCATCCTCAAATAAAGATAATTTTATTTCTTCTCTTCCAATGTGGATACCTTCCTTCTTTTCTCCTTCCCTCCTCCCTTCCTCCCTCCCTTTCTCCTTCCTTCTTACCTTCTTTCCTTTTTCTTTTTATTCTGTCTTTGTCTCCCTCTTCTAGATTAAAAACTCTTTCCCTGTCTAATTGAACAGGTTAGATTGGATAAAAGTGTCACAAGAAAATATCTTTTTTTTTCCTGATCATAGGGAAATAGCGTTCTACTATTTACCATTAAGTATGTTGCTAGATGTAGAGTTTTTTGTAGATATCTTTATCTACAAAAAACTCTACATCTAGCAACATACTTAAGTTGAGGAAGTTTTTTCTCTTCCTAGTTTGCCAAGAATCTTTATCATAAATGGATATTAGGTCTGTCAAATGTTTTGCTGCATTAACTGAAATGTTCATAATTTTTGTCAATATGGTGAATCACATTAATGGACATTTTTTAAAAAGATTTTATTTATTTGACAGAAAGAGACACAGTGAGAGAGGGAACACAAACAGGAGGAGTCGGAGAGGGAGAAGCGGCTTCCTGCCCTGCAGGGAGCCAGATGTGGGGCTCAATCCCAGGACCCTGGGATCACAGCCAGAGCTGAAGGCAGATGCTTAAGGACTGAGCCACTCAGGTGCCTCTTAACTGACATATTAAAATGTTAACCCCACCTAACTGTTCTGCATATTGCTGGATTCAATTTACTAACATTTTATTTATAATTTTTGCATCTATGTTCATGAGGTACATTGGTCTGTAGTTTTCTTGTAATATCTTTGTTGGAATTTAGTGTAAGGATAATGCTGGCCACATAGAATGAGTTGGTAAGTATTCCCTTCTATTCAATTGTCTTGAAGAATTTATAAATTGGTCTTATTTATTTCTTAACTGTTTGATGGAACTCGTCACAGAAGCCATCTGTGGCCCAGATTTTCTTTTGGGGAAGGCTTTTACAAATTCAATTACATTGATAGAGTCAGAGCTGTTCTGATTATCTTAAGCTTGGTAGATTTCTGCTTTTAAGAACATGTTTATTACACCTGAGTTGTCTAAATTATTGTTATAAAATTCTTCAAGATAATTATGTATCATTTTGATAACTCTAGAATATGTGGTGATATTAGCTCTCTTGTTGCATTGATAATTTCTTTCTTCTCTTTTTGATCTTTCTGGCAAACGGTTTATTCATTTTATTGAACTCAAAGAACCACCTTTTGATGTGATTAATTTTCTCTATTCTTTTTGTATTTTTTTCCTTCCGTTAATCTCCATTCTGTTCTTTATTATTTCCTCTACTGGCTTACTTTGCATGTCTTTTGTTCTTTTTTTTTAATTTCTAAAGACAAAAACTGAGGTCATTGAGTTGAAATATTCTTCTCTTCTAACATAGGGTTTAACATTACAAATTCCTCACTAAGTACTATTTAGCATTGCCCACATATTTTTATATCTTATATTTTCATTTTAATTCAGTTCAAAAACACTTTTTTAATTTCTCTTTTGATTTCTTCTTTGACCTACACATTATTTAGAAGTATGCTATTTAGTTTCTAAGTACTTGGGAATTTTCCAGACACCTTTATGTTATTGATTTCTCACTTAATTCCATTGTGGTAAGAGTACATACTTTACATAACTTAAATTCTTTTAAGTTTATTAGGACTTGTTTTATGGCACATATTATTAACTATATTGGAAAATGCCTGTGTGCACTTGAAAAGAATGTGTACACTATTGTTGGATGGAATATTCTATAAATATTCCATCCCATTCCATCCAATTAGGTCCAATTGGTTGAGTGTATTGTTGAAGTATTTATATTATTACTGATTTTGTTTACTTATTCTAACAAGTTTTGAGAGAAAGGTGTTGAAATCTCAGACTATAATTGTGGAATTTTTCTATTTGTCCTGAATCTTCTGTCAGGTTTTGCTTTACTTATTTTGAAGCTCTTTCATTAGTTACATAAATATTTAAAATTATTATATCCTCCTAATGAGTTGACCATGTTATATTTAGTTTGAAATCTACCTTGTCTGATGCTAATACAGTTACCCCCAATTTCCTTTGATAATGTTAGTGTGGTATATTTTATTCATTCTTTTAAATTCATTCTTTTTGTATTTTTGTATTTAAAGTTCACTTCTTATAGGAAGCATATACTGCGGTCTTGCATTTTTCTCTTGTCTCACAATCTCTATCCTTTAATTAGGGTTTTCAGATGTTTACTTTCAATGTGTTTATTGGTATGGTTAGGTTTAGGACTACGATCTTACTGTTGTACTTTCATTTGTCCCATTTCTTATTTTGTTCCCTTTGTCTTCTTTTTTTTTAAGACTTCTTTTATATTAATCAAATAGATTTTTTAATTCCATTGTATCTCTTTTGTTGGTTTATTAGTTACAATTCCTCACATTGTTTTCTCAGTGATTGCATTAGATTTTCTAATATACATCAGAGGTTGGCAATCCTTTTTTTGTAAAGGGCCAGATAATAAATATTTTAGACTTGTGAGCCACATATGGTCTTTGTTACATATTCATTTTTCTTCAACATTTAAAAATGTAAAATCATTCTTAGCTTCCAGCTCATACAAAAACAGGCTGTGAGCCAGGTTGATCTGTGAGCTGTGGTTTGCCAACTGGTGGTATACATCTTACCAGTCTTCCTTCCAGTAATATTGCACCACTTCAGAGTATAAGACTCTTCTAAGAATATACTTCATTTCTTTCCTTCTGGCTTTTGTGCTATATTTGTCACATATTTTACTTTTATGCATGCTATAAACTCCACAATGCATTATTACTTTTATTTAAATAATTATCTTAGAAATTGATTGAAATTACAGGAGAAAAAAATTGATACTCCTCATAGTTGCCATCCCCTGGGTTATCCATTCTTCTGTGAAGATCCAACTTTTCCTCTAATATTGCTTTCCTTCTACCTGAAAAATTTCCTCTAATATTTCTGTTAGGTCGGGGTTGCTGGTAGTGAATTCCTTCTTGCAGCGAAATTTTCCCAGTGATGATTTCTTTCAGATTTTGTACATCTGAAAAAAAAAAAAACCCCTCAATTTTGCCCCCTTGCTTTTTAAAGAGAATTCTGCTTGGTATAGAATTCTAGGTTGACAGCTTTTAATTGCTATCTTGGTTCATGTTCTGTGGGTGCTTAAAAAGAATGTGTAGTCTGCTGTCAGATGGAATATTCTATAAATGTTCATTAGATTCTTTTGGTTGGTGGTTATTGAGTTCTGTATTCTTGTTGATTTTATGTCTGATTGTTCTTTTAATTGTTGAGAGAGGGCTGTTAAAGCGTCCATAATTGTGGTTTTGTCTACTTCTCCTTTTCCTTTTTTTTCAATTTGTGCTTCATATGCCTTGCAGCACTGCTCTTTGGATGCATATGTATTTAGGATTGCATTGTTTTTTGGTGGATTGACTCTTTTGTCATTATAGACTCTTTGTCCCTGGTAATCTCTTTGTTCTGAAGACTACTATATATGATATTAATATAGCTCTTCAGCTTTCTGTTTTAACTTAATGTTTGCATGGTATACCTTTTTCTATCCTTTTACTTTCTACCTACCTATATTACTTTTGAAGTGATTTTTTTGTAGGCAGCATCTCGTTGGATGATGTTCCTTTATCCATTCTGCCAATATCTCTTTTAACTGGTACATTTAGACCATTTATATTTCATGCAATTATCAAAAGTTAAGGGTGAAGTCTGCCATTTTTTGTTCATTTACTGTTTTTTCTGTTTATCCTTTTTCTGTTTTATTGAGAGTTACATGAATGATTTTTTGTTGTTATTCCATTTTATCTATTGTGTTTTGAATGTATATTTTTGTAGCAAGAGCTTTTTATACTAGTTTCTCTGGGTATTACTTTATATATCCATAAATTATCAGGCCTCCTCATGTTGACATTATACCCACTAGAATGAAAAATAGAAACTTTATTTACATTTATGTCCCCGTCCCCATTCATAATCACCACAATTATTTATATATATTGAGAGCTACATTAAGTAGTGTTATAGTTTTTGCTTCAACTGTCATAACTAATTCAGAAAACTCAGAGAAGAAAAGCCTATTGAATTTATCCCTGTTTTTGCTTTTTCCAAATTCTTTCTTCTTGATATTTTAAGGTTCTGTTTTTTATCATTTTGTTTCTGTTTAAAGAAGTTCTCCCAACCATTCTTTTCATCTGTCTCTACTAATAACAAATTCCTTTGGTCTGAGAATGCCTTGAGTTCCCCTTAATTTTTGAAGGATAATTTTGCTGGATATAGAATTCTGGATTGACAGTTCTCTTCTTCCAGAACTTTAAAAATATTACACTACTTTGATCTGTGCTCCATGGTTTTTAATGTTCAGATTGATTTCCCTTATATAATACATCTTCTATTGTTTTTTGTTTTGTTTTGTTTCTTTAATTTTCAGAACTTTCACATGATATTTCTTAGCATGGACTTTGAAGAGTTTGTATATTTGGGAGTTCACTAATTTTCCTCAATCTATACATTTACGATTTTGCCAAATTTGGGAAATTTTTAGCCATTATTTCTTCAAATATATGTTAGTTCCTATTTCTTTCTCTTCTCATTCTAGAACTCTCATGACAGGCATATGAAGATTTTTGTTATAGTCCCACATGTCATGGAGGCTTAATCCAATTTTTTAAAATTTATTTATGTATTAACATATAATGTATTATTTGCCCCAGGGTACATGTCTGTGAATCATCAGGCTTACACATTTCACAGCATTTGCCATAGCACATACCCTCCCCAATGTCCATAACCCTACCCCGCCTACCTCCTAGCCACCCTTAGTTTGTTTCGTGAGTTGAGGAGTCTCTTATGGTTTGTCTCCTTCCCCATCCCATCTTGTTTCATTTCTCTTCCCCACACCCCCACGACCCCCTGCCCTGCCTCTCAAATTCTTCATATCAGAGCGATCATGTAATAATTGTCTTTCTCTGACTGACTTATTTTTCTTAGCATAATACCCTCTAGTTCCATCTACATCATTGCAAATGGCAAGATTTCATTTCTCTTGATGGCTGCATAGAATTCTATTGTATATATATACCACATCTTCTTTATCCATTCATCTGTTGATGGACATCTAGGTTCTTTCCATAGTTTGGCTATTGTGGACATTGCTGCTATAAACATTTGGGGGCATGTGACCCTTTGGATCACTACATTTGTATCTTTAGGGTAAATACTCAGGAGTGTTATTGCTGGGTCATAGGGTAGCTCTATTTTCAACATTTTGAGGAACCTCCATACAGTTTTCCAGAGTGGCTGTACCAGCTTGCATTCCCACCAACAGCGTAGGAGGGTTCCCCTTTCTCTGCACCCTCACCAACATGTGACATTTCCTGACGTGCTAATATTAGCCATTCTGACTGGTGTGAGGTGGTATCTCACTGTGGTTTTGATTTGTATTTTTCTGATGCCAAGTGATGTTGAGCATTTTTTCATGTATCTGTTGGCCATTTGGATGTCCTCTTTACGTCTGTTCATATCTTCTGCCCATTTCTTGATTGGATTATTTATTATTTGGGTGTTGAGTTTGAGAAGTTCTTTATAGATTTTGGATACTAACCCTTTATCTGATTTGTCATTTGCTAATATTTTCTCCCATTCTGTCAGTTGTCTTTTGGTTTTGTTGACAGTTTCATTTGCTGTGCAAAAGATTTCATCTTGATGAAGTCCCAAAGGTTCATTTTTCCCCTTGCTTCCCTTGCCTTTGGCGATTATTCTAGGAAGAAGTTGCTGCTGAGGTCGAAGAGGTTGTTGCCTGTGTTTTCCTCCAGGATTTTGATGGAGTCTTGTCTCACATTGAGGTCTTTGATCCATTTTGAGTCTATTTTTGTGTGCGGTGTAAGGAAATGGTCAGTTTCATTCTTTTGCATGTGGCTGTCCAGTTTTCCCAACACCATTTGTTGAAGAGACTCTTTTTTCCACTGAATATTCTTTCCTGCTTTGTTGAAGATTAGTTGACCATAGAGTTTAGGTTCCATTTCTGGGCTCTCTATTCTGTTCCATTGATCTATGTGTCTGTTTTTGTGCCAGTACCACACTGTCTTGATGATTACAGCATTGTAATAGAGCTTGAAGTCTGGATTGTGATGCAGCAACTTTGGTTATCTTTTTCAACATTCTTCTGGCTATTTTTGGCCTTTTCTGGTTCCATATAAATTTTAGGATTATTTGTTCCATTTCTTTAAAATTAATTGATGGTATTTTGATAGGGATTGCATTAAATGTGTAGATTGCTTTAGGTAGCACAATATTTGTTCTTCCAATCCATGAGCATGGAACGTTTTTCCATTTCTTTGTGTATTCCTCAATTTCTTTCATGAGCACTTTGTAGTTTTCTGAGTACAGATTCTTTGCCTCTTTGGTTAGGTTTATTCCTAGGTATCTTATGGTTGTGGGTGCAATTGTAAATGGAATCGACTCCTTAATTTCTCTTTCTTCTGTCTTGCTGTTGGTGTATATAAATGCAACTGATTTCTGTGCATTAATTTTATATCCTGACACTTGATTGAATTCCTGTATGAGTTCTGGCAGTCTTGGAATGGAGTCTTTTGGGTTTTCCACATAAAGTATTATATCATCTGCAAAGAGTGAGAGTTTAACTTCTTCTTTGCCAAATTGGATGTCTTTTATTTCTTTTTGTTGTCTGATCGCTGAAGCTAGGACTTCTAGTACTAGGTTGAATAGCAGTGGAAATAGTGGGCATCCCTGCCGTGTTCCTGATCTCAGGGGAAAAGCTATGTTTTTCTCCATTGGGAATGATATTTGCTGTGGGTTTTTTTATAGATTGCTTTGATGATGTTGAGGAATGTACCTTCTATGCCTACACTGTGAAGAGTTTTGATCAAGAAAGGATGCTGTACTTTTTCAAATGCTTTTTTAGCATCTATTAAGAGTATCAAATGGTTCTTGTTCTTTCTTTTATTAATGTATTGTATCACATTGATTGATTTGCAAAT
>CM052798.1:102643932-102751851 GCA_028533885.1 Nasua narica | reverse complement strand
TGGCATATAGTTGCTCATAATATGTTCTTATAATTGTTTGTATTTCTTTGGTATTGGTTCTGATTTCTCCTCTTTCATTCATGATTTTATTAATTTGGGTCCTTTCTCTTTTCTTTTTGATAAGTCTGGCCAGGGGTTTATCAATTTTATTAATTCTTTCAAAGAACCAGCTCCTAGTTTCATTGATTTGTTCTACTGTTCTTTTGGTTTCTATTTCATTGCTTTCTGCTCTGATCTTTATTATTTCTCTTCTTCTGCTGGGTTTAGGTTTTCTCTGTTGTTCTTTCTCCAGCTCCTTTAGGTGTAGGGTTAGGTTATGTATTTGAGATCTTTCTTGTTTCTTGAGAAAGACTTGTATTGCTATATATTTTCCCTCAGGACCACCTTTGCTGTGTCCAAAAGATTTTGTACAGTTGTGTTTACATTTTCATTTATTTCCATGAATTTTTTAAATTCTTCTTTAATTTCCTGGTTGACCCATTCATTCCTTAGTAGGATGCTCCTTAGCCTCCATGTATTTGAGTTCTTTCCAACTTTCCCCTTGTGATTGAGTTCTAGTTTCATGGCATTGTGGTCTGAAAATATGCAGGGAATGATCCCAATCTTTTGGTACCAATTGAGACCTGATTTGTGTCCAAGGATGTGATCTATTCTGGAGAATGTTCCATGTGCACTAGAGAAGAAGGTGTATTCTGTTGCTTTGGGATGGAATGTTCTAAATATATCTGTGATGTTCTTCAGATCCAGTGTGTCATTTAGAGCCTTTATTTCCCTGTTGATCTTTTGCTTAGATGATCTGTCCATTTCGGTGAGGGGGGTATTAAATTCCCCTACTATTAGTGTATTATTGTTGATGTGTTTCTTTGAGTTTGTTATTAACTGGTTTATATAATTGGCTGCTCCCACATTAGGGGCATAGATATTTACAGTTGTTAGATCTGCTTGTTGGACAGTCCCTTAAAGTATGATATAGTGTCCTTCTTCATCTCTTATTATAGACTTTGGTTTAAAATCTAATTTATCTGATATAAGGATTGCCACCCCAGCTTTCTTTTGATGTCCATTAGTATGGTAAATTGTTTTCCACCCCCTCACTTTAAAGCTGGAGGTGTCTTTGGGTCTAAGATGAGTTTCTTGTAAACAGCATATCCATGGGTCTTGGTTTTTATCCATTCTGCTACTCTGTGTCTTTTGATTGGCGCATTTAGCCCATCTACATTCAGGGTAACTATTGACAGATATAAACTTAGTGCCATTGTATTGCCTGTAAGGTGACTGTTAACTGTATATTGTCTTTCTTCCTTTCTGGTCTATGTTCCTTTTAGTCTCTCTCTTTGCTTAGAGGACCCCTTTCAATATTTCCTGTAGGGCTGGTTTGGTGTTTGCAAATTCTTTTAGTTTTTGTTTGTCCTGGATGATTTTATCTCTACATCTATTTTCAGTGACAGCCTAGCTGGATATCCTATTCTGGACTGCGTATTTTTCTCATTTAGTGCTCTAAATATACCATGCCAGTCCTTTCTGGCCTGCCAGGTCTCTGTGGATAGGTCTGTTGCTGATCTAATATTTCTGCCTTTGTATGTTACAGAGTTCTTGTCTCGAGCTGCTATCAGGATTTTCTCTTTGTCACTATGTCTCGTAAGTTTTACTATTAGATGATGGGGTGTAGACCTATTTTTATTGATTTGGAGGGGGTTCTCTGTGCCTCCTGGATTTTGATGCTTGTTCCTTCAGTGGATTCGGGAAATTCTCTACAATAATTTGTTGCAATATACCTTCCACCCCTTTCTCCCTTTCTTCTTCTTCTGGCATCCCCATTATGCTAATATTGTTGCATCTTATGATATCACTTATCTCTCAAATTCTCCCCTCGTGGTCCAATAGTTGTTTGTCTCTCTTTTTCTCAGCTTCTTTATTCTCTGTCATTTGATCTTCTATATCACTAATTCTTTCTTCTGCCTCGCTTATTCTAGCACTAAGAGCCTCCATTTTTGTTTGAACTTCATTTTTTATTTTCACCTTGGTTAGATTTTAGTTCTTTTATTTCTCCAGAAAGGGATTTTGTTTCTCCAGAAAGGGATTCTTTAATCTCTTCCATGTTTTTTTCAAGCCCAGCTAGCACCTTGATAACTGTCATTTTGAAATCTATTTCTGACATTTGCTAATGTCTGTATTAACTAGGTCTCTAGCCATTGCTGCTGTCTCTTGTTCTTTTTTTTGTGGTGAGTTTTTACGCCCCATCATTTTGTCAAGCTAAGAATAGATGAGTGATAGGGAAAAATCCTCTGGAGTTCCACCGTTTTCACTGATTGATGACCTAGGTCTTGGCTGGTTATTCTCACTGATCTTCTGGTGGAGGGGCGTTTTCCCTCGATTCTCAAATGTCTTTGCCTGAGGTGGAATTGCCCCGCCTTTGACAGGGGATGGGCCAAGCAATTCCCTCAGGTTCGCTCTCCAGAGTCTTTGTTCCCTGAGTGCTTTCCGTACCACCCTGGAGGCCGGGTATGCAAATGGCGACCTCCCAGTCTCCGGTGGGAGGAGCCAAGCACTTGGGGCCCTGCTCCGAACCCAGCATATTCCTGCCGCGCACTCCCATGATGCTCCTCCTGGAGAAGGAAGGAGGGGGTCTCTCTAGAGCTGCCTCCTGTGGGGTCCCTGTTTGAAGAGCCGCGGTAGGATTGTGCCTTGGATCACGGTCCATATTAAGCCCAAGCTGAAAGTGCACTGCATGGCTCCTTATCCACTGCCAGCTTCTCCTCCCTGATACCTGGGAGCTCTGTCACACTCAGACACCCCCGGTCCCTTTGTGACCTCACGGGTCCTGAAATCACACTGTTCCAGTGAGGGCTAACCCCCCCCACTTAACTTCTGGAGCAATGTCCGTCAGCGGAGCAGACTCTAAAAGTTCTTATTTTGTGCTCCGCGGCTCTGGGGCTGCAGGGAGCCGGGCCCTTCCCCCACGGTCTCTCTTCCAGTGGCTTTGGATTCACTTTTCCAAATGTCCTACCTTTCAGAAAGTGGTCGATTTTCTGCTCCTAGAATTGCAGTTCTTCCTCTCTTCTCTCTCCTGTTGAGTATGCTGCCTTTAGAATGGTTTGATAACTATCTAGATTAACTTCTTTTATCCAACTCTATCTCAACCTCCTACATCTCTGCCATCTTGCTTCTCTCTCTTAATTCAATTTTTTTGAAGTCTATTATTTTTCTCATTGTTCAGATATGCCTGTTTGTATTATTTTCTCGAGTTCATTAATTTTTTTCCTCTTCCCTATCCTTTTTGCCCTCAAACTCATCCACCAAGTTTTTTATTTTAGTTGTGATTTTGAAGAATAGAATTTCTATTTGGTTTGTCTTCCCATCTTGTATCTCTCTGACACCCCTCTGGCTGGATGGAAGTCTGAGGTCTCGACAGCCTCTGCTGGGGGCCAATGGTTGCTGTGAGTGGTGCCATAGGTTTCTCACTGAGTTTAGCTCAATGCAGTAGTTATTATCTAAAAGTATTTTAGGTAGGATAAGAATAATTAAAGTAAGGATAATTATTTTTTATTTCAGGGTTAGGATTCTGTAAGCACTCTATCCAATGTGCTGTGAATTATGAGGCTTTCCAATCTAATTTCTGGAGCAGGCACAATTCCTATACCTGTGAGATGTTGCCTACTATTCCTTGCAATCTTTTCAGTTTCTTTTTCTTCATGCATGAATGTTGATCAGTGCTCTGTTGCTTAGTCGAGAGGACTCTGCAGACCTCTGGGGTTCTCTCTTTATAGCTCCCTCCTCCTCCATTCTCTGTCCTGTCAACCTTAGCTGCCTTTTTCTTGCTTTCAGCCCCAATCTCTCAATCTCCACACAACCTCCCTTTTCCCCCATGACAGCCTGACAACAACCCAAGGTTAATCAGCAGGGCATGGTTAAGCTCATTTCATTCACTTTCCATTTCAGAGATTGCTGCCCTTCAGGGCATGATGTCCAGTGTCTTGAAAACTGTTGTTTCACATACCTCTTCTTTTCTTTTTTCTTTTCTTTTCTCTTTCTTTCTTCTTTCTTTCTTTCTTTCTTTCTTTCTTTCTTTCTTTCTTTCTTTCTTTCTTTCTTTCTTTCTTTCTTTCTTTCTTTCTTTCTTTCTTTCTTTCTCTCTTAGGCAAGATGGTCAGTCTAGACCTAATCCTCTATCTTGGCAAGAAGGAACAGTTCAAGGGGAAAGTTTTGAAAATATAAGTGGCTAGTTTCAAAGACAACTCAAACACAGCAAAAACTACCCAACCACCAAATAAGTGTCCCAGGAATGATGCCAGGCAAGAACCTCTGTGTTCAACAGATGCTGAGCAAACAGTGAGAATATGTTCACTGCAGGGGTTATATGAAATAATATGTAATAATAATTTCCATCATTAGCCACTTGTTCTTTGACATTTGGGCTGTTATTATTTATCAAATGTCTATATTAAGTTATATATAAGTCCAAACATCATATTTAGGATGAGCAAGGCCTTAGTGAATATCTAACATATCATTTTCCCTTTTCATCACAACCATTCCACTGTTGGAGAAAAAGAGACCTAAAAATATTAATTAATCTGTATCACACCATACTAATGGAAATTGTGAATCCACTTCTATTTCCAGTCTTACATAGATCTCCTTTCCCAGAATCATAATAGAAACTCCCATTTATTTGATGCCTACTCTGTGCCAGGTGCTTTATATGTAGTATCTTTATCCTTTCCAGAAACTTTTGCGGAAACAGATAACTTGCCAAAGCTGAAACACTCCTAAGTGAAGGCTATTATTGGGATTTAAACCTAGTTCTGTCTAGTTTCAAAGTCTACATGCTTTCCACAATACAGTATCATTACTTTTGTCATATTCCAGCTTGTGTTATTATTTTATTTATTTTAGTATGTTTTATCTGTATTGAGGACACATGCAGTTTAATTTTAATTTTATTTCATTTTTCCTTCATGCTATGAGAATCATAGTTTGAGCTAGAAAAAAATGTTTAAGAAATAATTTATTTACTTCTTAGTTTTGGAGAAGACAATGTTATATTGCAGATCAATTAATTTGATCAGGGTCACATGATATATTAATGATAGGACTTACCACTAACATCCCCAGATACCTAGACTTAATGCTAGACTTAATGCTTCTTAAGCTGGGTTTTAGGGCCTGTTTTATATTCATTAACAAAAGAAATGAAATGAGGAACTTGGCACTTCTCTCTGACAAGGAGTTAGTGTAAGAATTAGGTGAGAGCATGATAAACAAGGAAAACAAATAGCTGTTAAAGAAAATGACTCTCCTTGGAGCTACATGGAGATGCACAACTGAAAATCAATTAACAAAAACAAACTGCTAATTGGAACAGCTCTGACCCTTGTTATAACCAAATTGTTATTGTGGTTTAATTTATGAGTCCTGTTACTACTCCAAATGAAATGGTCTTAATGGAGAATACCAGAGTTACTTCGGAAGAATTATTTCATCAAGGATGTATTCTTTTAAAATAGAACAATAAGTGGAAATATTTGGAATAAATTCCCATTGAAGCAAGAAATCTTAATTTGCTTCAATATCATAAGCAGATATTTGTTCCAACTGTGTTCTACATAAAATAGAACTGACTTCACTTTAGTTTGTTATACCCTCATAGAGTCTCCAAACCAGTGGTGTGCAGGTAGGTAAATGGTTAGTAATTGGGTAATGTTTGCCAATTTTTATGGTGTAAAGAACCCCACTGTGGCCAATTTCAAGCTACCAACCTGACATCAACTGCCTTGCAAAACTCTTAAGAATTTAAGGCCAATGTGAGCCAGCTCACTGCTCTTACTCTAAAGGCAAGAGAAACTCTTCTCTGACCCGTATAGATTCTCTTTTAAAAATGTCAGTGGTTGGGGTGCCTGGGTGGCTCAGTGGATTAAAACCTTTGCCTTCAGCTCAGGTCATGATCTCAAGGTCCTGGGATCAAGCCCTGCATCGGGCTCTCTGCTCAGCGGGGAGCATGCTTCCCCCTCCCTCTCTGCCTCCCTCTCTGCCTACTTGTGATCTCTCTCTCTCTGTCAAATAAAATAAATAAAATCTTTTAAAAAAAATGTCAGTGGTTATTTTTGCATGCATCATGAACATAAACTGGTATAAGGCAAGAGTCCTCTATAAGACTTAAAATCTAACTGATATTTTATATTATATTTTATTGTCATAAAATATAAATAACATGAAACAGGCAATGTGACAATAATTGGTATTGGAATAAAAGCTAACAGATTCCATATATCTCACAATTTTTAGATTAAAATGTGCTTGTATTCTCTAGACCTTTGGTATAACACCACCTTTGTTTGATTTTTCAAGATTTTGAAAATTTGATCAAAAACAAAATCTAAGCATGGCATTAAGAAAATAAGTGATCTTGTATTTTTTTAAGATTTTATTTATTTATTTATTAGGAAAGAGAGAGAATGAGAGAGAGCATGAGAAGGGAGAGGGTCAGAGTGAGAAGCAGACTCCCCATGGAGCTGGGAGCCCGATGTGGGACTCTATCCCGGGACTCCGGGATCATGACCTGAGCCAAAGGCAGTTGCTTAACCAACTGAGCCACCCAGGTGCCCATGATCATGTATTTTTTGACCGGCATGGCTTCAAGTTACAAAACAAATTATATATATCTTTAGCGTCTTCTTTTTCATATTCAATAATAAATTCATTTTTAAGCTTTTATGTCACAAACATGCTACTGAATGGTGACTATATAAAGAGAAGTCAAGATATGGTCCAACATTCATTTTCTATTACTGCTGTAACAAATTGTCACAAACTTAGTGGCTCAAAACAACAGAGATTTATTAACTTACAGGTCTTGAGGTGTCAACAGGACTGCATTCCTTCTGGAAACTCTGAGAGATGAGGTTGTTTCTTTGCCAAAATTTTCCTGCTTCTAGATGCTACCTGTGTTTCTTGTCTCCTGGCTCGCTTCCTCTATCTTCAAAGGCAGCAACTGCAGGTCAAAACTTTCTCATATCACCCCACTCTGCACCTGCCTTTTCTACCTTCCTCCTTCACTTTTAAGAATGATTGTGATTCTTAATCTAGATAATCTAGAATGATTTCTCAATTTTAAAGTCAGCTGATTATCAACCTTAATTCCCTCTGCAACTTTAGTTTCCCTCGGTCAAGTAAACTACCATATCTTCAGATCCTGGAGATTAGAATGTGGACATATTTGGAGGGCCATCATTCTGTTTATCACAAGTCCTTGTATTGAGAGAAGTCAAAGTCTGGCTACCTTTGAACCAGACACATATACAACCACCTAATCCTTAAATGTTGGTGATCTCTTGGGATCCCATCCACCCATTCACTCACCTAGTGTCATGGTTTCAACTATCACCTTTCTGTGGAAAGCTCCTAATTTTATATAGTTATTTGTTTGGGTTTTTTGTTTGTTTGTTTTTGCCTCTGAACATGGACTCATATTTTCAATTACTTCATATACATATCAGCCTTATCATAAACACACTGTGAGCATTATGCTCCCAACCCTGTTCCTTCTGTACTCTCTGGTTTAGTCAATAACACCTTTAGGCTGATTATGGAAACATGGGAGTCCTCTTTAATTCTTCCTTTCTCTTTGCCCTATCCAAAGTTGATCACCAACTCTAAGACCTTTTACCTTTCCTATGTCTCAAACTACTTTATTTCCCACAGCCATCACAGTGCAATGTGCAGAAGATAACATCAACTTCGTTGGAGTTCCCCCCTCCCCAAACCTCATTCAGTTTTATGCCCCTGAGTCTTTGCTTGGGCCATCTATTCTATTAAGGAATGCCTTTCCCCTTTAGCTTGGCTAGCTCTGACTCATTCCCCAGGTTGAGCTAGGTTAATCCCTCAGAGTCCCCCAAATTCACTACAACTATAACATTGCAAGCATCTCTTTGTCTTATAATGACTTCATTGTTAGTTCCCTATTATATAACATGAGAAACTCCTCAAGAACAGGGTGGACTGAGCCTATCACTTTTGTATCTCCTCTAGCACAAGCCTGGAGCATAACAGGCTCTCAACAAACATTTGTTCTAAAAATATTGAATAGATTGATAATTGATGTCCAGAAGTCTAAGAAGAACTTAGAATTTTGGTATATTTAGATTTTTATTTATTTATTTGACAGAGAGAGAGAGATCACAAGTAGGCAGAGAGGCAGGCAGAGAGATAGGGGGAAGCAGGCTCCCCACTGAGCAGAGAGCCCAATGTGGGGCTCGATTCCCAGATTCTGAGATCATGACCTGAGCCAAAGGCAGAGGCTTCAACCCACTGAGCCACTCAGGCGCCCGGTATATTTAGATGTATAAGAATTTGGCATTTCAAAACACTTAAAGCATTTTGAGCTCACTGGAAATAGTAGAAATATGTAAGGTGCTACTTATAATGACTACTAATATGTTTATCCTGTAGGAAGTAATAAATTTGCTAGTAATAATCTAACCATGCATATCATATTACATCACTTTACAAGTGATTTTAAACTCGCATGTTTAATGACTTTGGTCTTTATTTCATGTGTGGGCAGCAAATCCTCAAGCCTTAATCTGTATTATAGGGCAGAGATTGAAGGCTACAATGAGACAGTATGCCCCATATTTCCATCATACCCTCCTCTTACGTCGATCTCAGAGAATAGGCTGCCATAGTGAAGTCATGCAGGACAGTGATCAAGAGAATGCCATCTATACTCAGATAGGGATATTAGAGTTAAAGACATTCTGAATTAGAACAGACTGAGGGTTTTTGAGGGGAGGGAGTTGGGGTGTTGGGTGAGCCTGGTGGTGGATATTGAGGAGGGCACATATTGCATGGAGCACTGGATGTGGTGCATGAACAATGAATCCTGGGACACTGAAAAAATAAAATAAAAGTTAAAAAAAAGAAATTATCTTGAAACCAGTTTGTCAAGAAATCAAGAAAGCATCTTAAGGGGTCCCTGGGTGGCTCAGTGGGTTAAAGCCTCTGCCTTTGGCTCAGGTCATGATCTCAAGGTCCTGGGATAGAGCCCTGCATAAGGCTCTCTGCTCAGCAGGGAGCCTGCTTCCCCCTCTCTCTTTGCCTGCCTCTCTGTCTACTTGTGATCTCTCTCTCTTTGTTAAATAAATAAACAACATCTTTTAAAAAAAAGAAAGAAAATATCTTAACTATAAATGCTATTAAGAACTAGAATGAGCTACCTCAGTAATTTCTCAGTTTTTTAAGCCTAGAACTCAAAAAAATGGAGTATTGGACAGATATACTGGACATATCCACCCGTCTTATCTAATTCATTTGCCAGCTTGGAAGCAGAGGATTAGGTACAAGTAGTTTGGTGATAGAATGTTTTGTTGGACCAGAACATTTCTTGAATAAATTTAGATAGAATTTTTTTTTTAGTTAAGAACATTTCTTAAACACTTAAAAGTTCTAACATTTTTTCAATGCAGAACCTAAGCATTGACCCCAATCAATTAGTACCCTATAACCTTGATTAGGATGATAACTGAGAAGCAGAGGGCAGATATATAGTGAGTTATGTCAGGATAGGGAATAATCTCCAAGTATACAATCTTTATTTTCCTTTTGGGAAATGAAATGACTGCCTTGTCTGCTGTGAGATTTTTTTTTTTTTTTTTTTTTTTGCCATTTTAGAGCAGATTGATCATTGAAGCTCAGCGTGACAACTGCTTTTAAAAGTCTAATATACCCCCTGGAAATAAAATAAAGCCCACTTCTTCTATTCTCAAACTTGTCCTCTAGTCTCAAACTTGTCTTCTACTGCTCTGGCAGTCCCTAAAGAATCTCATTTCCTTTCCCCATTTTTGGTATCACAAAAGTGGATGCTTCAGTTTTCTCAAGAAAATTGAATTTAGTTCTATTTTAGAATGTTAAATATCTTTTATATACAAGGAAGATCACACAGTGAACTATCAACTTTCTGGTATCATCAGAGTCAGATTATTATTAAAGAGACAAAGTTAAGATGCACACCTAAACTAACTTATGAAATAGTTGCTAAGTATATTTACTAAATACATAATTACTACCTTTCTGAATAGACAAAAACTAAGACGTATAGGCATATAAATGAAATCTCAGTATAAAATATTACTTACTGGTTTCTTGCTGGATTATGCATTTATTGAAATATGCCAAGTGTTATAACTAATGAATTACCTCCCCTATGTTAACAAGATTAGCAGATGTGAAACTTTTGGAACAGTGTCTAGCACATGCTAAATATTTTATAAGCATTTACTACTAGTACTACTAGTATTACTGTTTTTATTATTTTCTTAAGGTAAACATTTTTTATTTTAAGGTAAGATTTTTAGTGAAAATCTATTAGTCTTTTGATAAATACAGTAAGAATTTCTTCAGAGTTCTAAGGCAAGATACAAATGGCCAGACAGACTGCCTATGTGTGAATTTATTACGCATAATATTAGCTACAATTTATTGAACACTTCCTCTTGCCAAACATTTGGCTAGCTGTTATGCAAAAGTAGTTTACTCACTTAATCTCCACACCAACTTAATTAAGGAGAGTTTATTAGCATTACTTACAGAAAAAGAATGTAAGTCTTAGAGAAATACAATAATAAATGTGTGCAATAGTCAAATGATTTTATAAAGCCAAGACCCACACACTCAAGCTCATGTTTTTAACCAGTCCTTCTTCCATATTTCCATGTTTTACATGGACTCACTCTAAAGAGGGCTTTTTTTAAAGATTTTATTTATTTGTTTGACATAGAGAGAGATCACAATTAGGCAGAGAGGCAGGCAGAGAAAGAGAGGGAAGCAGGCTCCCCGCTGAGCAGAGAGCCGATGTGGGGCTCAATCCCAGGACCCTGAGATCATGACCTGAGCCAAAGGCAGAGGCTTCAACCCACTGAGCCACTCAGACACCCCTCAAGAGGATTTTTAAATGTAGATGCTTATTGTAATTCAATTCACCAAATATTGATTGAGCATTTACCTTGGCATACTAATGAAATAGTCTGTGCGTCAATTTCATGCGATCTACCTATTGTACTGGATAAACATTATCAGGGACTTGAAGGATATCTGTACCACCTAGGGAAATGTGAAATAGGAGAAATTTCCTTTCAGTCTTTAGTCTCCATAGTAGTTATTGTTACTTTACATGGTACCTCTATTTTATTCTCTTTTTTGTACACCAAACCTTAGAAACATGCATGCTGTCAGCTCAGCCAGTTACATTAATACATAAATTATTGTTTTAATGACATCTCTTGTTCTATGACATTTAGATTATTATGAATACTCATTGGTTAGATTACATAAGACATCTATAAACAATCAATTTTGCAAGAACCTTCATGAGTTAAACATTTCTGAGAATGGTCAAACACTGCTTGAGAACAATTTCTTGAGAAATAGCACTGTTCTCAATAAAGATCATGGCTCTGATTCAGGATACCAGCTGTCCTGGAAACAAAAAGAGTCAGGGAAACTTTAAAGTTTTAACTTTAAAATTTAAAGTTTAAAATTTTAAAGTTTTAAATTTTAAACTTTAAAGTCAAGGGAAACTTTAATGTTCAGGCACTAACTGAGCAAATTAGTAACAATTTACCATTAACCCACGTTAAGCCCTTGGGTAGTCACTGTTCCAACCACCCGAGGATTGACTAAGGAACAGATGTGCTTAGAGATGAACTGAAAAAAAAATGTACTGTAATTGAAATTGCTCATTTTCATTTTACTTTATCTTTTGCATTGTGTTTGGTCCTCAAGAGTACATTTTAGGAAGGGTTTTGGCAAACGAAGATATGCCCAAAGGCAAATGGCAGGAATCTGTGAATCATGTCACACAACACATGACTGAGCTCTCTGGGTTTGTTCAGTTTAAAGAGGAGAAGAACAAAGAGAATTTGTTCACACCACCCAAATATTTGAGGAATGTTTCATTTTGTTTTGAGTAACCCCAAGAAATAAATTAAGGCATAAAAAAAGTTGAGAAGACTTTTTTGATTCAACGTAACAAATGTTGCCTGCAACGCTGAGCTGTCCCAATGAAATTGGTAGTGAGTTCATTGTCACTGGAAATTATAACAGCACAAAAATGCCATATTCAGATAATCCTTAAGAAATGCCTATTACACACTCCTCCTTTCACATATAAAGAAACAACCTCAAAAAATTGACGTGTCATGCTTAAGATCTTATCGTTATGGGTGGCAGAGCCAGGATTTATGTTCCCAGGTGTTTCTGCTCAAAGCTCTTCCACTTAGACTCAGAAACAGCAGTGCAAATGTCAGGTGACCAACAATGGCACAAAAGGTACTGAATTGTTGCAACATGGAGCTAGATCCCATCCCATAATTCTGCTACTGCTCAGGGACTATACTTTGAATTTGGGGATTATAAGAATTCTGCTACTGCTCAGGGACTATACTTTGAATTTGGGGATTATTTGATTGACATGTTTGGGTTCTTTTTTTTTAAGAACAAATTTTGTAATTTCAAGTAAATATCATTCATCTTCTGTGACTCAGGTGTTCAAGTTATAGAATTAGCCACATGCACTAAAGAGCACCATCAATTCCACTAGACTCAAACAGAAATGGCCCTTTTGGGGTGGCTGCGTGGCTCAATTGGTTAAGTCTGCCTTCGGCTGGGTCATGATCCCAAGATCCTGGGATCAAGGCCAGATAGGCTCCCTGTTCAGCTCTCCCTCTGCCCACCCGCACACTCTGACTCATGCTTTCTCTCAAATAAATAAATAAAATCTTTTAAAAAATCGTCCTTTTTCAGGCTATTAAGAGCTCATAGTGCTACCTTCTGGGAATATTTATGCATAACAGGGAAAGCAATCTAATAATAAAATTTCAGAACAAAGTTAATTAGAGGAAAACAAGATTGGTTTGGGGAGAAGGGGATGGCAGATTTGTCTAGGTAATTCTTTGGTCCTAAAATCATATTATATCTCCTTTTTAGAAGACATAATGATCAGTAAGAGCTATGTCTTTATCTTCTAACACATAGTCTGACTACTTTGTTAATATGTGTTCTTACCCTCAATGCACAAATTCTAGACAAAACTTTTTCTTATCCATGATTATATGAAAGATGATTCATTACAAACTTCAAGTTTTAGAAACTTGATTCCAATTGGCTATAAATACATACAATTTTACTAATACAATGGTAATGATGATTTCTAAAAGTACATATAAGAGCTAAGAGCAAACATTTATTGAATACAAATTAAGTTACGTGCTAACCATTCTACATTCATTATTTCATAACTGGTATTAGATACCACTATTGTTGCAAATTATATTACTGTTAATAGAAGATTTACAAAATGGAAAGTCTAATACAGCACTTACTATACAAACTTTCAGAAGTCACATAGCTGGGAAACAGCCAAATTGAGATTCAAACTCAAATCTACTTGAGTGGAGAGCAAAATGCAGAGAAAGAAAAAGAGTACATGATAGAGAGGAAAGCTAGAGAAAAAGACTTCATTTTGGAAAAAAAATTTTTTAAATATGAAAAAAGCTATCATTTTTGTCAGATTTCTTATGATACGTTTATCATGCCAGTCAGAGAAAAAAATCTTTCCTCTGATTTTCTTGAGGTAATGATCAAAACTCTTTATACCATTCTCTAGCACTCTGTTATATAAAGCATCATAATTAATCTGGTTTTCTTCATTTCTGCCTTTTCTTTCTTTTTCTTTCTTTCTTTCTTTCTTTCTTTCTTTCTTTCTTTCTTTCTTTCTTTCTTTCTTTCTTTTTCTCCCTCCCTCCTTTCTTCCTTCTGTCCTTCCTTCCTCTCTCTCTTCTCTCTCTCCCTCTCTCTCTCCCTTCCCCTTCCTTCCTTCCTTCCTTCCCCTCTTTCTTTCTCTCTCTTTCTCCTCTTTCTTTCTCTCTCTCTTTCTCCTCTTTCTTTCTCCTCTTTCTTCCTCCTTCTCTTCTTTCTTCCCTTCCTTCCTTCCTCCTTCCCTCCCTCTTTCCCTCCCTCCCTCCCTTCCTTTCTCTCTCTCTCCTTTCCTTTCTTTCCTTTCTTTCCCTTCCTTCCTTCCTTTCTTTCCTTCCTTCCTTCCTCCCAACTACTTTTCCTAACATAACACATATTTATTGAGCAGTTGGTATGTACCAGACACTGTATTTGATAAATGGACTATAACAGGCAGCAAAACAGACACAGCCTTTGCTCTTCTGGATCTGTCAGCCTAGTGGGAAGGACAGACATGAATCAAATAATTACACAAATAAACATGCAATTTCAAGCTGAGACGCATGTTATTGACATGATAGAGAAACTTAATGCCATGATAGTATACAGCAGGTATGTTAGTACAGCTTCTCAAATAACCAGATACCAAAAGCTTCTTTTAGCAAAAGGAGAGAGAGAGAGAGGGAGCACAGAAGCTAGGAGTCATTAGATAACAATGTAAGTCTAACCGACAGTGAAGAAGAGAGGAGGAAAGAAGAAATTGGTTTAATAAATCCCCCAGGAAGTTATGCCCAAGCCAAGATCATCTGTCCAAAAACTCCCCCATGTCCCTGCCACATTTGGTCATTCGCTGGAGTATCCTGTGAGAAGTGTGTTCTCAAGGAGCACATGTGGATGGAATCAATTACCTTCCCCACAGAGTTCTGAGAAGTGTATTGTCATGGTGCAACAGGACAGTGACATGGGATGACCAGAAAATATTTTCCTGAGGAATCAATATTTACCTATCTTGGGGGGAGGGGTAATGGGAGAGGTCCTCATAAGGTGAACTGGATAGGGAGGGGCATGTGGGACTCAATTTTATACGAATGAATTTTTTTGGTTTCTTTGTGCATTTCTTTGCAGTATAAAATATTTGTTTTTCCCAGCTTTATTGAGATATAATTGGCATATAACATTGTGTAAGTTTATAAAGTACAAAGTGTTAACTTGATACACTTAAATATAGCAAAATACGTATCACCATAATGGTAGTTAATACCTCCACCATATCAATCAACGCAATCAACAATTCTTTTTTTGTAGTTAAAACATTTGTTTTACTCTTTTAGCAAATTTCAAGTATATAATACAGTATTATTAACTATAATCATCATATTGCACTTTAGATACTCAGAGCTTATTCATCTTATAACTGGAAGTTTGTACACTTTGACCTACATCTTCTTATTTCTTCCCTCTCCAGCCCCTGGGAACTTCCATTCTACTCTTTGTTTATGTGACTTTAGCTTTTTTACATTCCATATATAAGTGAGATCATACAGTATCTGTCTTTCTCTGTCTGCTTTACTTCACTTAGCCCAATACCCTCAAGATCCATCCATTTTGTCACAAATGGCAGGATTTCCATCTTTCTCATGGCTGAACAATATTCCATTGTGTGTGTCTACTTAAATGTAAGATCTCGATTCTTTAAAATATTTTGCGCTCACGAGGGGTTCCCCATAAATCCTCATGACAAGATAGAAGAAAGTGAAGATCGCAGGAATTAGATGACTGGACAATCCTTAGATATTCCTGGCTCTTAAGGGAGGACCAGCCTCCTTATGAGACACTTGCACTCCCAAGACTTTGGCCTTTGTCCTACTGTCAGCTCTTTACAATTATTTAACTTATTACTCCTAATGATAAAGTAAAGATCGTGGCATTTATTAAGTCACACACATTAATGATTGATTGGATAAAGTATAAATTAGAGGAACATGATGCATTCATTCATTTGGTATAATGATTTTCTCCACCTGTTCCACTAAAATGACCATAGGTTAATCGCCAATAGAACTTTGTCCCTTTTTGGGTGTAACAGTTATTTTTGAAACACCACAAATAATCAGTTAATGGGAATCAAATCATCCAACTGATTTCGAGGCCCCTTGGCACGTCATCCTTTTCTCCCTTTTGTATCTTTGAAGATAGACTCATTAGGCTCAATGCCACGGTCAATACAGCTTGTAATTGGTGTCTGACTAGCTTCAGAATGAACACTTTTAGAATAACACTCTACACTTTCAAAATAAGAATACAAAAGAAAGTTCTTAATCACAGAACTCAGTAGGATTGAAGTATTTGATTAAATAGTTGAGAGTCAAAAATTTGTTCATTAATTTCCATTTGTAGTTTATGTATATGCAGTGGAATGGGCTCAGAAAATTGGCCTGATTGGTCTTTTGGTGGAGGTGAGTTTATCTCAGATGACACATGTAACTTGAATACTTTGTGTGATGGATGTTAACAACCTCTACCTCCTTAATTTGGGAACAATGAGCTCCAGATATGGAAGCAGGATCTTTATTTTTATTTTTTTAATCTAAATTCAATTTGCCAGCATCATCAATTTCAGATGTAGTGTTCAATGATTCATCAGTTGCATTTAACACTCAGTGCTCATCACATCACATGCCCTCCTTGATGCCCATCACCCAGTTACCCCATCCCCCACCAACTTCCCCTTCTGTAACCCTCAGTTTATTTCACAGAGTCAAGAGTCTCTCATGGTTTTTGTCTCTCTCTGATTTCTTCCCATTCAGTTTTCCATCCCGTCCCCTGTGATCCTCTCCACTATTTCTTATATTCCACATGTGAGTGAAACCATATGATATTTGTCTTCCTCTGATTGACTTATTTCACTTATCATAATACTCTCTAGTTCCATCCACATTGAATGAAGTAAATGATAGGTATTCATCCTTTCTGATGGCTAAGTAACATTCCATCATATATATGAACCATATCTTCTTTATCCATTCATCTGTTGAAGGACATCTCGACTCTTCCCACAGTTTGGTTATTGTGGACATTGCTGCTATGAACATTGGGGTTCAGGTGACCCTTCTTTTCACTACATCTGTGTCTTTGGGGTAAATACCCAGTAGTGCTATTTCTGAGTTGTAGGGTAGCTCTATTTTTTATCTTCTTGAGGAAACTTTAAGTTCCTCAGCTTTAAGTTCTTTAATAGTTCAGCGATGCTTTCTGACTAAAGTCATAATTTTTTATCATGATGTTAGCCTTTCATGATCTAGTTCATCACTATACCTCCAATTTCACATCTTACCATCTCACAGGCCAGGTCTCCATACCACACATACACACAGCTCACCTTCTCTAGACATGCCATGTTAGCTCTGGCTTTGCACTTGTAGTTTATTCTGTCTGCAACTCTCTACAGAACCCTCCTCCCCCTGAGCTAGGGTGACTTCTGATCATTTGTCAGAATACACCTTGCTATCCTCTCCAAGAAGATGCTTTCTTTTGTTTGATTTCTTTGCCCACCCTTAGCTCTACCTTAGTTCTCTCCCAGCAATCACTAATATTCTTCTTGTCTCTATTTATTTGCCTAATTTGAATATTTCATATAAATGGAATCATATTATACATTGTCTTTGGTGACTGTCCTTCTTTCAGTTAGCATAGTATTTTCAAGGTTTATCCATGTTATGGATATTTTAGTACTTCATTCCTTTCTACAGACAAATAATATTCCATTGTATAGGCATATCATATTTTGCTTCTTCATCAGTTGATAGAGATTTGAGTGCTTTCTACTTTTTACCTCTTCTGGATAATGGCATTATAAATAATCACATGCAGTGTTTTTGAGGACATATATTTTCATTTTTTGGTATATATCTAGGAGTAGAATTGTTGAGTCATATAGAAACCTTATATTTAAAATTTTGAGGAGTGGCAAATATTTTCCCAAAGTGGCTACCACTCTAGTCCCACCAACATATGTGAGGGTTCCAATTTCTCCTCATCCTCAATACTTGTTGATTTCCTTTTTTTTTTTTAAATAGAAACCATTCTAGTGAGTGTGAAATGCTAACTTACTACGGTTTTGACTTGCATTTTCCAATAATTAATAAGTATCTTTTCATACACTTATTTTGTTTCTACATCTTCACCAGAAAATTTTTAACATTTCCTTTGCCAGTTTTTAAATTGGGTTATTTAACTTTGCCAGTTTTTAAATCAGGTTATTTGACTTTGACTTACTGAATCAGAGTGTTTCTTATATATTCTGGGTACAGGGCTTTACCAGTATCTATTTTCCAAATATTTTCCACCACTTTATCTGGTGTATTTTCACTTTCTTGATACTATTGTTTATAACATAAGTGTTTTTAATTTTGATGAACTCCATTTTATCTTTTATTTCTGTCATTGCTTGTACTTTTGGTGCCATATCTGAGAAGTTTTTCCTTAACTTGAGGTCATGAGGATTTACTTCTAAGTTTTTTCCTAAGAGTTTTATAGTTTAACTCTTATATTTAGGTCTTCGATCCATTTTGAATTAATTCTTGTCTGTGATGTAAGAAAGGTGAAAAATATTCAGTTTCCCCAGCACCATTTGTTGAAAGACTACTCTTTTCCCCTCTGAATTGTCTTGACACCGGCATGAAAAGTCAATTGTCCATAAATGCAAGACTCTATGCATTTCCAGAAATAACTCCAGAACCCAGCCCCCAAGATCCCTGTAGGGCCCACAAAGAGCACCATTATTCTTCCCCCCACCCCCACAAATCACCTAATTGGCTTAGTGTAGTGGCAGTCACATTTTCTCACTAGATTCTTTTTGTATTATTGTTCTGCTTCTGTGCATACTAGTGGCCTCCATTAGCTGAAGCTGGCTTTATCCTTCCCTCTCACACAAAACATGGCCATTTGTATGTCTTAGAGTATATTTGAGGTGACCAAAAAAAAAATGTTCTTTGAAGTCTGTTCAGTGAGTCTTTCTGTGACCAGGACTCCAGAAACTGCCTGGTAATACCCAGAGAAAGGGAGATTGATGCTAAGTGACATAGCCTAGAGATAGGTGGTCAGACTTCCAGTGCAAACAACCATAAAGACTTGCTATCAACATTTCACTGTGGGCATATGCTGAGAGCTACAAGAGGAGAACACATGAGGGATTGCTATAATGAATTACCCTTTTCTAGATTTTCTTATTGCTTCCATGGCATTCTGTTTATTCTCCTAGTCGACCTGCATTATCCTCTAATTTTCTGTTGCAGTTTCTAGTGGGAGATAAATGGCTAAGTGAAAGTCATAGTTGTCAGAATTGGGTTAAAATCCCATTTCCACCACTTACTAGCCATGATATCCTAGGGAAGGTATGTGGCCTCATTAAACCCCGGTCTCCTTATCTGAAAATAAGGATCCTTATTTCATAAAATGTCTGGCAGAATTAAATGAAGTCTCACAAAAGCTGCAATTATGAATGGCATGAGCATACATTAAACTGTTTTTTTAAAAAATGATTAATATCTTCAGCTTCTTTAGTCATATGCATTTATAATTATGAGCTGAAAAAATAACTTAATCTGTGTTAAGATGACTATTTCGCTACCAATATAAAGTACTATTTATTTCAGACTCTTGAGAGAGGTCTGTACTTGTGGTATATAAATTACGCATTGAAACTAATGACTAGAACAATATGATATATTATTCCAGTTATAGTTCTAAATATGTATATGCATATTCCAGCTTTGAGAAGAATTTTGTGATGATTACTAAATCTGGTATCAAGCGTTTATGGAAATTGTATTATGACTAATAAACTGGTCCAGCTTAGCTAATAGAAGTGTGGTCAGAGCAGGTGGACAAGTTTGTCCTGCTTCTGGGCCACCCTGGTAGAATGGACTTTCCAGGCAGCATAAAAGTAAATTGTTTCCTATGTTAAAAAAAAAAAAAAGAAAAAACCACATGGAATACAGAGGGCACTAAAAATTGATAATTAGGGGTGCCTAAGTGGCTCAGTGGGGTTAAAGCCTCTGCCTTTGGCTAAGTTCATAATCTCAGGGTCCTGGGATCAAGCCCCGCATGGGTCTCTCTGCTCAGCGAGGAGCCTGCTTCCCCCTCTCTCTCTGCCTGCCTCTCTGCCTACTTGTAATCTCTCTCTCTGTCAAATAAATAAATAAATCCTTAAAAAATAAAAAAAATGATAATTATATCTTTAATTCTTCTATAAAGTGTGAGTTCCTTTAGGCAACATTCGTATTTTTTATATTTGTATCTCCTTTACCTAACAGGACTACTTGTTAAATATATGTTGATGAATGAAAGATGGAAGGAAGGAGTGATAGAAAGAAGAGAAAAAGAAAAGCTCACCTGGGTTGACTTCACCTGACAATATACATTCCCCTTGATTTTGGTGCCCTCATCTCAACCCAAAAACAGCCTCACGATTTTACTGTCCTGTGTCTAGTCTCTCAGTGTCTGGCTTTCTGTTAAATATTTTAATAATTCTATTACTGATGATCATAAACAGTTTAATCAGATTACTTTGTGAATAGCATATCTTTGTGAATAGCATTTATTTATATAAAAGACAAATTTTAATGTCTTAACTCATAACAGTCATTAATGTGAGGACTTCTCATATCCTAATACAGCATCATGAACCTATTTTCTAAGAGGGGATTCCCTCGTATCCACATCCTTTTTCCTTCTGCATGGCTATGGTGATCTACATACATACATCTACATACTCTACATACGGTAGAGCCCTATCAACATGCACAATGCCAGGCTTTCTAGACATGTTACCGGGAAAGAAAGAATTAAACAAAATAAATTTAGAAAAAACAATCAAGTTTTTCAAAGCAAATTATGTTCACTCTCATTTAAGTGAATCTTATTCTTTCTACTTTTTTCTCCTTTTTCCTTATCACATACTTTTCCACTCTGTGGTTGCTACTGTATTGATGTGAATCTCCCCTATAGTTTTCTAAATTAGTCATATCCTGGATATAAAATGGTCTTTTTTTGAGAAAATAAATAAAATGAACAGTTCTTATTAATTACCTGATGCTGGGTCAGATTTTTTAAATAATCTATTATTTTTCCAGGCTTACATAGAGTTCAGGAAAATAACTAAATCTGGAAAGAGATGGCTAACTCCTTAGAGTCATATGTTGTATTTCACTAAAACTTTTCCACTAGTTAAAAAAAAGAAAATATATATATATAATTTTATTATATATATATACATGTGTGTGTATATATATATATATATACTTAGAAACTAAACATGAAGAGTAATCTAAGATCAGGCTGGTAAAGCACGAGGTTGAGAAAATATTCCTCACTCTTGAAAAACTATTTCCGATTCAGTCACTTTTTGTTCAAGAATTTTGGGACTAAGTTTCTGTGTTGACTAATGTAGCTTTGACCTTAATTGTCCTAAGTGTGAGTTATCTATTTCCAAAATTAATTGGGATGCTGTTTCACTGCATTCTATTCAGATATGTCTGCCTTGTTGTACATGAAAGTGACATTAAAGATTTTTTTTTTTAGATTAGGGTTTTAGGTACAAGAACTGTTATTTAATTCACAGAAAAAATGAGAAGTTTTTACTGTGACATAACAGGGAAGCAAGATAATATTTAACTTGAATAAATAAAAGATAATTTAAGTCAGAAGGATAATGTCTGGAGTTTTCATACTCTATCCATATTAATACATACTGAATCATTACTACAATAGTGGGTAGAAAATACATTGATATCTTTGGGTTCCTTTTTTGCCACAAACTTATCTTTATAAAATCATAGAATTAAAGAGTTTAAAGAAACATTAAATGTCTACTTATTAAATCCCTTGTTTCAGCCTTAATGAAATTAAGTATTTACCCAAGAAGAAGTAGATTATTTCCAAGAATAATATTATCATGTTATGAGACTAATATTACCCAAAAAAAGGTAGAAAGAGGAAATAGAATAAAAATTAGAGAAGAACTAAAAAAAAGTAAAAATCAAAAAATCCTTCAAACTCTGAAATAGGCCATCCAGCTCAGAAACAGATAATTTCAGTTAAGTTTTTTCCAGAAGCAAATAAGAATAGAGAATTTTTTTTTAACTCATTCCACAAGGCTGACATAATCCTGGTACTAATGACAAACAAAAATAGAATAAAAATGAAAAATATGTCAGTTTTGTTTATGGATATGCATGTGAAAGTCCAAACAAAATGTTAAATGATTATGCATAGCTATAGTTAAAAATAATGACACATTTCGCAAACCACAGTTAAAGAATCCAAGGACAGATCAGCCATGTGGGTTGTATTAATGCCGTTTACTATATTATGAGACTTAATGAGAAAAAAATATGATCATCTTGGTAAATGTGAAAGAAATCATCACTGCTTTCTAATGGAAAAAGGAAAGTTTCTTAGGGAATAGAAAAAATCTTTTATAATTGAATGAAATATATTTATTCAAAACATATAAAGAATAATAATTAATGCATGAATATCAAAAGCATTAACATTATGTTTGAGGACAGAACAAGACAGTTTACTTGTGTATCTAGTTTTTAACTTGGGTCTTAGGCATCAGTCAACATATCAAGCCTTAAAAAGTATATTTATACATCTTGGAAAAAAATCAATGGATCTTATTATTATCTAGGATAATCTTAAAACTCATGAAAGCTAATACAAGATTTTAGTAAGCTTGTTTTGCTTAAGATAAATCAATAGCTTTTCTATCCTAACCAATATATCTAACCAATATAAAAATGAATAAAAATTCTTTTACTAATAGTAAAAATAAAATAAAACTATAAAGTGCTTAGGAAAAAACTTATGAAGAAATACATAAAGTCTTTATAAAGAACAATATAAAGCTTTATGGAAAGAAGTGATATATAACCTAAAATATATGCAATTTGTTCAATTTTGTAAAGATATCAAAATTTTTAAATAAGTCTTATTTAATTACAATCAAAATCTCCAAAGAACTTTTATAATGGGATTTAATACAGTTGATTTAAAGTAATCTAAAGAGAAAATCAATGCGTGTTGCAATAATATTTTGAAAAAATAAGAATAAGAACATACTTAAAATTATGTTACTTAAAAGTGTATAATTTCTATTTTAAAGCTCACAAAACACTTGTAAACAGCATAAAATGAAGAAATAGATTCATGAAAATATGCAGTGTGAAAATTTGGTGAATTTGCTATTT
The DNA here is from genome assembly GCA_028533885.1 of Nasua narica. Lineage (NCBI taxonomy): Eukaryota > Metazoa > Chordata > Mammalia > Carnivora > Procyonidae > Nasua > Nasua narica. Next base: position 102,728,872 of record CM052798.1, on the reverse strand, counting down.
TAAACCAGCAAGGAAAAGACCAACTATTCAAAAAAAAAATGAGTAATAATTGGCTATGATTTAGTGGAAAATAAACTAAGATATCTATACATAAAAAATAAAGTTCAGATAAATTAATGAGTTAGTATAAAATATGAGAGAACTTAAAAACTAATTTAGGAGTAGGAAAAATTTCTTAAACAAAACAGAAACAAATATTCCCCAGTTTGGAAACAACTAATAGTGTTGACTATATTTCAAAATCCATCATGAACAAAATTAAAAGCCAATGAATCTAAAGAACATTTTTCATATATGTGTGTGTGTGTGTGTGTGTAGTGATTTACAGAAATAAAAAATAAAAGTGTTCGTGAACATCTAAAGGTATTACCAATACCATTAATAATCTCAAGTGCATTTTAAAACACAAGCAATGGAATACCTGGGTGGCTCAGTCAGTTAAATGTCTGCTTTCTGCTCAGGTCTTGATTCTAGAGTCCCAGGATCCAGCCCTGCCTAGGGCTCCTTGCTCAGTGAGGCGTCTGCTTCTTCCTCTGACCCAACCTTCTCATGCTCTCTCACTCACTCTCTCTCAAATAAATAAATAAATAAATAAATAAATAAATAAATAAATAAAATTTTAAAAAATCCTGCAAGATATTTTTCCCTACTAGACTGACAATATTCAAAGGCTTAATAATATCCAGTGTTGACAAAGAAATGGTAAAAAAATATGTGATTGATAAGAGTGTAAATTAGGATGGTCTTTTGAAATGCAATTTGATTATGTTTACCAAAAACAAGAATGAAATGTTCAGCAAAAATATGTGTGCATGTGTATGAAGATATATATGCAAAGAAAATGATATGCTTTAACAGCTAATTATTAGGTTGAGGCAAATATGTAGCAATAAGGAAATAAATAGTTTTCAAATATATAGGTTTCTCATCCATCCATTCATATCTGAGGATACTAATGAATGATTAAACAACATGAGATATACGTACATTTCTGAGGTGGAATGATTTCCAGAGTATAAATAAATATTGACACAAAAAATAGAAGTTACAGAAAGTAAGTTAAGAGTGAACCATATAGTTAAAGAAAGAAAACAAAAACAAAGCCGGGGATGTGTGTGTATTAACTATAAACTAAAGAATATGTTGAAAGTATACACATCACAACATTTACTGTGAGAGAGGTTGAGGATGGAGTGGGACACCAAAGGAAGACTTACCTTTTTTTTTTTTTATACTTCTCTGTATTTACATTTTTACAGAGAGAGGTACTCACTTACAGGACTAAAAATAGAAAATAAAAATAGAAAAGCAATCCTATTCTTCCCCAGATAAGATGTACTCAGTATTTTTGGAGTCTTCCAGGGAAAACAGCTGAAACAGAGTTTTTAAGCACTAATAAACAAAAAAGAGGTGTGTAATGCCTAAATATATGAAATATGTAACCAACAAAAGCAAAACCACTAGCTAGTTTTCATTGTGTTCTATAATATAGTTTTTAATTTGGTATGCATATATTATAACTAATACTTCAAGCATATTAAATCATAATTGGTATTTATGGCAACCCTTCCTACATGAGACCATCCTATGGACAGGAACTGTCCTTTGTGAAATGACAATCAGAAATACTACTCCCAATACTAACATGGATATGAATGGTCCCTAACATGGATATGAATATTTATTGTTTTATTGCTTGAAGTCATCAGCATATTCAAGCCTTCAGTAGAATAGGATATCAAAGAAAACATATGCTTTGCGTAGCCCAGCAAATTCTTTACCAAAAAAGTTAAGTTTTCCTCTTGGTGGTCATAATTTTAAGGACAAAGACTAATTTGACATACAAGAAAGAAGATATACTACAGCTTGAAAAAGAGAAAATGGAATTCATTTTAGCTCAGGAAGAAAGTACAGGCTGAACACTGGTCTCATAACTCATAAAAGGCAAGTCCTTCTCCTCAAGTGCTTTCTTATAAATTAGGAAGGAACACACTGTTTTTCACTCAGATGCCTCAGAAGAAAAATCACATTCTTTAAATTGGCTCTGGGAGACTCTTGAAAAATAGGGGCTGGAGTTCAGGGACAAAAGACATGGTGATTTTATCCCTTCAAATGTAAACCCAAACTAGAGTGAGAGAATGTGGTCATCAGCCTCTTTGAAGCTTTTAGGTAAGTTATAGTCTTGAGATGAGCTCCTCCTAGTTTTAGGGTGGCTCGGAATCCAATCACCTGTATTCTTACAAGAGAAAGGCAAAGAGATTTGAGACAGAAACATGGAGAAGCACAAGTGAAGATGGAGGCAAAGGTTGAAATGATGCAGACACAAGCCAAGGAATGCCTGCAGTGCTTGGGAGCAGGAAGAGGCAAGGAAGGACTCTTTCTTGGACCCTTCAGAGACTGTACATCCCTGCTTACCCCTTAATGTCGGACTCTGGCCTCCAGAATCATGAGAGAATGGAGTTCTGTGGGTTTAAACCTTCCAATTTATAGTAATTTGTTACATCAGCCCTAGGAAACTAATATATGTAAGAATATGTCACAAGGTAAAAAATATGTTGCCATAAGAAATAGGCAAAGCACAAAACTGTATATAAAGTTTAATATCATTTTTGTGGAAGGTACAACATCCACATACACAAACAATACACAGGAAAAGAAAATAGAAGGAGGTACAAACCAAAATACTCGCAATGGTTATCTTTGGAGAGTGGACTAGAGGTGTTTCTGCAATTTTCCGAATAAGCTTCATTTGTCCTCCACATATGGGCTTGTATTATTTTCCCTTGTTGATTAAATTGATCTAACATTATTCAGACTGATTCTGTTTCATGATATGCTCCTCCAAAAATATAGTTTTGATGCTGTTACTTACTGATATCTCCATTTTATTTATTTCTTATTATTTTAAGATTTATTTATTTATTTGTTTGTTTGTTTATTTGAGAGAGAGGGAAGTAGGGAGGGGCAGAGGGAGAGGGAGAGAGAGAATCTCAAGTAGATTCCACTGCTGAGTGTGGAGCTGGATATGGGGCTCGATCTCAAGCCCCTGAGATCATGACATTAGCTGAAATCAAGAGTCTGTTACTTAACCAACTGAGCCACCCACACATCCTGGCTATCCCCCTTTTAAAAATAGATGCTACTTGCTCTTAACCTGGCAAGTGGAGAATTTTTTAATAAATAGGATATGCTACAAAATATGACACAGCATAGACATGGCTATAGATAATTATTATTGGAAGGATTTTAAATCCTCTTGCCATGAGAAAAAAAAATTAAGCTGGCTTTTATACTTATTATTGTGCATCTTCCTTTACCTCGCAAACGGAAATTTTCAATACAGAAAAAAATAGACCATTATCAGCTGGTATCTTTATCTTGGTGCAGCACAAAACAATTCAGGATTAGAAGTAAAGGAATTTGGATCTCTTGCTCATACTAGCTGACTTTGAGCAATGGAGATTGGGTGTTTTTTTGGGTCAGTAAACTATGATTAATAGTTTTGTAGAAAGAAAAATATGATTTTTAAATAAGAAAAAGGAGATTAAAGCTGTAAGGCGTGTTTTGTTTTCGGTAAAGATTCGAATAGATTTTAGATAAAAATTTTCATATTTGTTGCTGTGGAAAAAAATAACTCATTTATTTTTCTGCAGCACCAACATTCTTGCTGTTATATATCTTTTTGCAGGTCTGATATGCCAATATTGGTGAGTCATCTAAATCAGTGCTAATTGATTTTTTGTTTTAACAGCTAATACATGGGACATACTTAACTGTTCATGGAACCGGTGGAAAGTCTCTCACACACACAGACATCTGACAATTGTACGTGTGTATCTGTATATATCCATAGTATACATGCATGATGTAAATTCTGATAACCAATAACGGTAACATTTAGAGAAAATTTAGATTTTTATATCCCAGAATCCATCATGGTTTAAGGCTATTTACTAAGTTTTATTAAAAATATCAAGTCAGGGCGCCTGGGTGGCTCAGTGGGTTAAAGCCTCTGCCTTCGGTTCAGGTCGTGATCTCAGGGTCCTGGGATCGAGCCCCACACCGGGCTCTCTGCTCGGTGGGGAGCCTGCTTCTCCCTCTCTCTGCCTGCCTCTCTGCCTACTTGTGATCTCTCTCTCTGTCAAATAAATAAAATCTTTAATATATATATATATATATATATATATATATATATATATATATATATCAAGTCAGAATGTTGGATTTCTTAACAGTAAAACAACAATCAAGTAAAATATCTATCCACCCTTTTTTTCTGATGCTTTCCATGCTCTAGCACCATCCCAAAGTTCCCTTTTAATGTCTGTTCCCTCATTTGGAAAGGGAATCACAGGCAAATCTGTGATCAATTAATATTTTAAACAACTGTTTACAATCATATGTCTGGTGGAATATTTACTTATTGTTGTATCTCAAAGCTAATTTTATTGTTGAAATGCCTAGAGTTAAATCAAATAACTTGCAAATAAAAGAAGAAACCAGAAAATAATTGATAGTAAGTAAGAGTTCCTCATACTGGAAAATAAGAAAGATTGTCTTTGTTTTCAAAAGGTTGTTCCTTTTCTCTACAAAATCATGGAATTGAAAAGATGGCTAGAGTGACAATAGGAAGTACGTAACAAGTCTATGGCAACTACACAGCATACACCTACATATACCCTATACCTTTGTTGTTCAGTGGCCCTCTGCCCCATTATACAAAAGTCCCATTACCACAGCAAACCATGTAACATCCTTTTGATTCCTCAATAAAGGTCACAAGACACACACTTCCAAGTTGTTGTTTTTCCCTATGTTTTCTTCTTTCCCAAAGTCTTACATGATGAGTTTTCTGGTGGATTTATCCATTCATATATTACTGACACAGTTGATAATGTACAGGTAACATGGGATCTGGTCCTAGTAGAATATCTCCATCCTCCGTGGCACTGTGATACTGCCACGCAAGCATCCCTTACATTCAAAACCCCCCATACAGAGGAGAAGATGCCCACCAACTGCTGATTCCTGAACTTCTCTGAGGGGTTTGTTCCACACTTCTGAGGAAGGCTTTTTTATCTTCATGGAGCACTCTGCACACACAGATGTTGTGGGGGCACTAGTTATTTCCTTATTCTCATAGAATTTGACGAGAACCATTTTCACCTGTTTGGACAAACCATCAGGGATCTTAATGCACCTGTAAAGCAATTCCTTGGTCAGTAATAAGAATGTCATGATAAATCAAAAGTAATTGTCCTATTTCTGTTCAATTTTCAGACATGAAAAAATCCAGTATTTTAACTGGATTTTCTGGCTGAAATGCTTAAATGAGATCATCTTCACTTTCAACATCTGCCTTTCCAGTTTTTTAATTCATGTTTGGACCTGGTTCTGTTATCTTATTTTCTCCACCACAGAAAAATACTTTCACCAACGTTCTGTTTCAACTGACAAATAGATGCTATACCAGAGTATTCATTTGGTAGCATTACTTATAGGCGAAGTTTCCATTTGGGATCATCTCTATCATTGTTAATCCTAATGCAAAACATTTTGGCACATTCCTCAATGGCACACTGTCCCTCACCATAGATTGCTACAATTGCTGTGATTTCCCCATTCTGCCCCTGGTCATTCTCTATACTCCCCTTGGCCATGTGGCTCTTGCGAGCAGCCTGCTCTTCAGCTGGCCCGGAAGAAGCGCGAGGAACGTCGGAAGGAGATGGAGGCCAAACGCGCCGAGAAGAAGGCAGCCAAGGGCCCCATGAAGCTGGGCACCCGAAAGCTGGATTGAACTGCGGGTGTGGGCGCTTGTAGCCGCGGAGAGCAGGCCCCGCGGTTGTATTTATTGTACAAACCATGCAGCCCGGCCTGTCCGGCCAGGCACATCTCACGTGTGCATAATCAGAGCCACAATAAATTCTATTTCACACACACACACACAAATTAACATATTAACATATAAAACAATTTGGATGTTGACATAGAAATGCAGATTTTACTATACAAAGATAAGGCTCCAATCACAGGTAACATGGCCCCCATTTCTCTAGTATTTCAATGAAATCACTTTTTGGGTTCTTCCCAGAGTTGTCTTTTATAAATATCAGACAAACCACAAAATATATTCCAAATACATAACATTTTACAGTATGTTCCAAGCACAAACGAATACACGATATTTTTTCATGATCCAACTTGCATTAGCACTAAAGACAAGATTGTGTGTGTATATGTATTTGCCATATATGTGTGTATGTAAAACTACAAATGTACACACAGTTGTTTTCATGGAAAATTGAAACCTTTGTGGGGTTCTGCCTATCTAGGGTGTATGCAGAAGCAGAAACCTGCACTAGATATTAAAAATAAATAAAAGATTATGTGAAGTTCTTAAGTAATATGTTTACAAACAGGGAATGGGGGTAGGAAGTATAGGGCAGATTGAGGGGTTCAATGGATGTTTTGAGCAGAGAACTGAAAGAGATGAGAGAGTGAGTGAGCCATTGGTCTTGGGGATACCATGTTCCAGGTAGAGGGAGCAGGAAGATCAAACGCCCTGAGTCTGAAGCATATTTGTGAGAAAAAAAAAGTCACATTTCAGGAACAGCAAGGATGTCAGTGTGGCTAGAAAACAGAGAAGGAGTGAAAAGTGATAGGAGCTCATCCAGGACAGTTTAGGCCATTGGATGGTCTAGAGTGTTTGCTCTGAATGAGGTGAGATTCTACCATCAGAGGGCTTTAAGCAGAAGAGTGGCATGGTTTGACTCAAGGTTAAAAGAACCACATGGACTATTGTTTTGAAAATATACTGTAGGGACGCCTGGGTGGCTCAGTTGGTTAAGTGGCTGCCTTTTAGCTAAGGTCATGATCCCAGCGTCCTGGGATCAAGTCCCGCATCGGACCTCTTGCTCGGCAGGGAGCCTGCTTCTCCCTCTGCTTCTGCCTGCCACTCTGCCTGCTTGTGCTCTCTCTCTTTCTGACAAATAAATAAATACAATCATATATATATATATATATATATATACATACATATATATATACACACACACACACACACACACACACACACACACACATACTATAGAGAGAGGATCAGGACAGAGGTGACAGATAAATTTACAGCAATCCAGCTGAGGGATGATGATGACTGACCCAACAGGGATGGTGGAGTTGGTGAGAAGTGGTCAGATAATGCTTATATTTTTCTGATGAAGAGAATAAGCTATTGTATTAGAGATGGATTGTGAGAGATAGAGAAGAGTGAGTAAAAAGAACGCTTGAGATTTCCACCTGAGCCACCCAAGAATGGACTACTACTTCCTGAGTTGGGGAAGTCTGGAAGATGGAGCCAGTGGTTGTGCTTGTAAGACTGACATTTTGGACATGTTGATTTTGAAAGGCCTACTGGATTTCCAAGTGAGGATCTCTGGAAGGATTTTGGAGCCCCTGAAGTTCAGGGGAGAATTTTGAGCTGGAGGAGAAATGTGGGACTCATCAGCAATTTGACAGTATATAACACCGTGACACTGGGTGAGAGCACCACTGAGGTGAGGCATAGGGTAAGGAGGACCAGGGTTGAGCACTGCCTAGGACTCGCAGTGCTGGAGTCTCTGCATTCCCTCCAGATCTACTCTCAGACTTCTCCACCCTTCTCCGTGCACGTCAAGGCCAACCTGTGCTACACTCAGGCTCCCTTGCTCTTGTTTCTGCTTGCATTCAGGCAACGAGAGGCATACGTAGGATAAGGACGGAGCAGGGAGCTAGAGAGTACAGAAGGAAAGAACTTTAGGTATTTGATCTCCTTGTTCTCTTCTTTTGAGGTCTCTATTTGGCAGAGGCTGTCTCTCCTACTAAAGACTAAAACTGCAGCCAGACCTTCCCTTTCTTATAGCTACGGCCTTGACAAGCACCAGTAGCTGCTCCTCCTAACCCCTTCAAGCCTAAGAGGCTAAGAGCTTCCTGCTCTTGCACGTTGTGCTTCCCTGTCCCTTGATAGTCTGGGCATGCTTTTCAAATAAACCATTCATTACTCATCTCATTTTCCATTGTGTGAACCATCTTTTCCTTGCTGACTTATACTGGCCACAGTTTAGGTGTCAGGCAGATAAGAATTATGCAATACGGTAAATAAGATGAAGATTAGCAGAAAAAGGTGTCCCAGCAGCGAGTGTCAGACAGTGTTTCAAGGGGAAGGGAGGAATCAGTTCTGTCAAATGATGCCTTCAGGTCAAAGTAAGATGAAAACCAAGAACAATCATCATATTTAGTCACTTGGAAGTAATTTTAAAAACATTTTCAGTGAAGTAATAGGGTGACAGTAGGGCAGGAATCCCAGGCAGGATTGATCACCTGCTTGTCATCTCTTCTTTACAGCAAAAACCCACAAGGGTGGTCTATCTTGCCTCCAGTTTGTCGCCTACCATAATTCTCTCTCAAACTCACTCCAGTTAGACTTTTGTCCGTTTGTAGTATATTTATCAGTGTCAATAGAGGAGTGTGGCTTTAGCAAGAAAAAATGACTATGTGTTTGTGGATGTTGTAAACAATACAGTAGAAAGTGACAAATCATTGGCTTGGGAAGAACAGGAGACTAATAAATACACTAAATTATATGGACTCTAAGTTGACACTAAAACAGTAACAATCACCCTTCCATTGAAAGTGCAATCCTCCCAACCCTGCATCTTGTTGAGAAGAATGAACGGTTATAACTTGCATTTTGTTGACGGAAGTGATGGCTTATGCAGGAGACTCCTGCTTTATCTATGGGAAAACAGCTCATTTCTTTTGTTTCATCTTCGTCTTTGAACCTTTTCATGTGACCATTGGTAGATTGGCGGAGAAAAAATTTGGTGAATTTGCTCTTCACAAAATAATAAACACTGATATCCACTACTTGTGATTGGTTTAATGGTACTGACATTAAAGTGACTTATCCCTGGGGCCCTGTTCTCTTCCAATACTCCTATAAAAAATATGTAAAGGAAATTTCCTTTTTCCATTCCTTTTTGCCTCACTCCCTTAAAAGGAAGATTTGGAGTTGTGCAAACAAATTAAGAGGAATTGGGCAATAGCACTCCTATATCAATAAATATTTAAGTCAATCTGGGAGAATTATGGAAGAAGATTACATTATGGACTGGTGCAAAAATATTGAAATTCCTTTAGTTCTTTGAGAAAGCTTTATAAATTCAGATATTTCGTCCTCCAAAAAGAAAGAAAATGTCTTCCTCCTTACTCTCAGAGAGGACTTTTCTAGGAGCTGGGCCAACTGATAACATCAACATACTCAAATCTCTTTGAATTAATTTACTAGGGCTGTTGTAACAAAGTATCTCAAACTGGGTGAGTTAGAACAATAGAAACATATTGTCTCACAGTCTTAGAAGCCAAAAATCTAAAACCAAAGTGTCAGCAGGACCTTGCTCCCCCTGATTATGCTAGTGAAGGACCTGTTCCAGCCACCACTCCGAGCTTCTAGTGATTCTTTGGCTTGTGACAACATAGCTCCAACCTTCACATGGTGCTGTAGATTGAATGTTCAATTCTTCCCAAAATTCATATGTTGAAACATAATATTCAATGTGGTAGCCTTAGGAGGTGGGGCCTTGGGAGGTAATTAGGTGGTGAGGGTGGAGCCCTCCTGAATGGGGTTAGTGACCTTTTACAAGAGACTCCGCAAATCTGTCCCTTCTCTTCCACCATATGATGATACAACAAGAAGACAACCATCCAAGAACCAGGAAGCTGGTTCTCACTAAACACCAAATCTGTTAGCTCTTTTGTCTTGGTCTTCCTAGCCTCTGGAACTGGGAGAAAAAATTTCCATTGTTTATAAGCATCTAGTGCATTACAGCCACCCCAATATACAAACACACATTCCATTCTCCCTGTGTGCACAATTGTCTTTAGGTTCCCGATTCCCCTTTTCCTAAGGACACAAGTCATATGGGATGAGATCCCACCTTAAAGACTTCATCTAAAGTCATCATCTCTGCCAGGGTTCTACTTCCAAACAAGGTCAGTCCGAGGTACTGGATCAAGGACTTCAACATTTCAATTTTTAGGGAACACAATTCAAACCCATAATATTCTTCATATTTTTAGGAACTTCTCTTATGTTCCTTCAATTATACACTTTTTCAATTCTTCAAATAAACTATGCACCCTATTTTATCCTATCTGTGCATATGTTTATTTCATATTTTATTATTGCATACTTATATGCTTCTTGAGCCAAGGGCAATATCTATTTTTTGTTGAGTTACCAGTGTGTGTGTGTGTTGAATAAATAAATAATCATAGCTCACTCCATGATTACTGACATTTTGTATAAGATATGGTCCTGCAGGGCATTTTTGTAGATATCATCTTAAGAAAGAGACTACTGCGGGCACCTGGGTGGCTCAGTGGGTTAAAGCCTCTGCCTTCAGCTCAGGTCATGATCTCAGGGTCCTGGGACAGAGTCCTGTATCGGGCTCTCTGCTCAGCAGGGAGCCTGCTTCCCCCCGCCCCCCTGCCTGCCTCTCTGCCTGCTTGTAATCTCTCTCCCTCTGTCAAATAAATAAACAAAATCTTAAAAAAAAGAAAGAGACTATTGGGTGTCTAGAGATATTAAATGACTGACCAGGGACTGGGCAAACTATACAGAAAGTTCAGGAAATTCCCTGCAATTTGTTAGAAGAAGCTTTTATGACCTAAGGGAGAAGAATAATTGCAAGTACATCTTAAGCAGAAACAAAAGCTTAAGACCATAATGTACCAAACTTTATACTGCTGGTAGAATGCATTATCATTTTCTTGGTGGCTTAGGGAATAACAACTCAGGAATCATTTTAACAGTTTATGGATATTAACTCTGTCCCTACCTAAAACACTTCTAAAAGTACTGGTTTCATATCCAGACAGAAATAAATACAACTTTACCCCCTTGTAATCATAATATGGAATTATAAATTTAAAAACTGCTATTACCTTTCTCATACATTTTCTTTTCTATTAGCTACAACATGCAGAGAACTCCTACAGTTTTAGTGTTAGATATTCAATTGAAACTCACTGCAAGTTCAGCTTTCCTCTAACTGATAACTTGATGCCCAAGACTTATCCCTGAAAACCTGCTGTGATAGTCACCAGTGAACCCCAGGCAGTTGGGTGACAAATGTTGGCACAACAAAATGGTACTGTTCATAATAAGAACATAATAAGAACACAATGGCATCAAGATTTTTCTTCCCTCCAACTACTTAATTCTGCATTGAATTCTGCCATAATTCAAAACTATTTCCCTTGTGGACTATAATCAAGTTATGGCCACACGCTAGTGGCTGTTATCTTCATTAATATGGAATCCCACCATGGTTGGGGGAAATTCCATTTTAGCTCATCCTTTTAGCTCAATTTTATCCTTTAGCTCAAGTTAAAGAATTGGGAGTCATTCTTGAGCCCCCTTTTCCCTCACCACTACAACCAGTCTCTCAGGAATCTTTCAGGAAATCTTATTCATTCTACTCTCAAAATACACACAGAACTCATCCACTTTCTAATGCCTCCAAGTGAAGAATACTCTAGCACTAGCCACCACCATCCCATGCTTGGATTAATGCAATAACTTTCTAAATGCCTTCCCCACCTTTTAGGTTTTATTCTTAACAGAGCAGCTAGAATACTTACTGTAAAATGGGAACCAGGTGGAGTCATTCCTCTCCTCAGAACCCTGCAATGACTCTTCTCCATCTTATTCAGAGTTAAGACAAAAACCCTTCCAATGCCCTGCATAAAGTGAGTCATCCTCTTACTTTCGATTCATTCTTTCGAGGTTGTCCCCTGTCTTCCAGTGCTTATTCTCTAACTCTTCCCTTATCTTCCCTCACCCCCCGCCAAAGGTATGTTTAAACTTCATCTTGAAATGAGCCCAAACTGACAACCTTATTTAATTGCAAGGTGTCCCTCTCAGTCTCCTTGCTCTGCTCTAATTTTCTATATTTGTAGCACTTACTACCTTCTAACACAGGAGATAATTTCCTCATTTAGTTAGCCAATTCTTCTTTTTTGCCTATATTTCTCTGTTAACATAGAAACTCTCTAAAGGCAGGGATCTTTGTCTGTTTTTGTTCACTGATGGGTCCTAAGCACTGAGAGCAGTGCCTGGCTCAATAAATTTTCATAAATAAATGAATGAAGATAGATGTATAAAATATGTTCTGACTTAATTGAATCTAGGACTCTACAAGAATTGAATCCAACCACTTCGCTGGTTTGAAACCATGCACTGACTTCCCTTTTGCCTTTGGACTCCAAACTGCCCCATGTCAGGGTGGCTCTCTTGGCGAGGAACACACAGGAGACACCAATTCTTTTAACCATGCACTATGCTCTATGTGTTGTGTCAAGCTCTTTGAATATCTCATTTTATTTAATCTTTACAACATCTCAGCAAAGTAGGTAGAATCAGCCTCATTTTGCAACTAGTGAGCTGAGACACAAGGAGCTTTAAAAATGTTTTCAAATCACAAAACTAGCAAACAATATATCTGAGATTGGAACCCAGCTCTATCTGACTCACAAGCCCATCCACTTTTACCACTTTAGTAAACTAGCTTCTTCTGCTGTGGGAAAATAGAGACCGAGACACCCCAAGAAGTAGGAGAACAAGGATTTATTTTATGCCAGCAGACCCACATGAGTTGGTGCTGGAAGTTCTGGGCCCTGGCCTATGGGGTTAGAGAGCTTTTATAGGGGACTTCAGGCAGTCAGGTTCCAAGGGCTATGCTGACTGCTGGTAGGTGGGTTTAACCTTGGGGATTAGGGACTGCTTTAGAGGGGAACAGTAGTGCAGGGAAACTGTGGCTGCAAGCCTGTTTACAGAAGCAGAAGTGACTGGTTATCTCTTGCTCCCAGTAGGGCTTCTGATTATCTCTAGCTTATTGTTAGTAACTTTCCATCTTCTGGGGCCTCCTGGCCTGGGCTTGCTCTGGGTAATTTTCCTCTTCATCTCTTAGCCACTATTTTTAAGATTGATCTTCATACTAAGTTCCGGTATTTAACAAATGGTGCTATTTGATGTTTTCAGAAGTGATCTGGATTTGGAGTAAAAAAAATCCAGACCTGAGTTATTTATTTGCTCTGCAGAGTTGTCACTCATCTTCTCTGAGCCCAATCTCTTATACCTAGAGGAAGAATGAAAAGGTTGTTCTTGCTCCAAAAAAGTCCAGTCATCATGAGACAAAACACAGGAAAGCCCATTTGAGACAGTAAAAGTCTGTTGAAAGTAAAAGCCCTATGATTTCCATTTGAATGGATGAATTCCATCGTGCCTGATGCTAACATTTTGAATAGAAAGTAACTGATCCAAAGGCATGAAGTTGTTAGAGATAGATTTCTAGTCCAGCAGGTTAGAAACTTGGAAATTCCAACTCCATCTTAACAAGTGAAAAACCAAACAAATTGAAAAATCAATTCTTAGGTCTCTCAAAGAAGCGAGGTCACAGGGCAAAACACTGATGCTCAAATTGGATAGACAGACAAGTGACTACCGAGAATCACATTTTATAGGAGCAGAAACCCACAAGTAGAAATCCATGATAATGAGAACTGAGGTAGAAAAATTTGAACTATAATTGACAAATTACTGGAGGCTCAGTGTGGACAAACCTGAGAGATAAAAACTCCAGAGCGACCCAGCCATTGCTTCCCCAGCAATATTTTGGTCAGTTTTATCTCCAAGAGAATCATCATTAATATAGGCAATTGATCAGGGCGCCTGAGTGGCTCAGTGGGTTAAAGCCCTGCCTTTGGCTCGGGTCATGATCTCAAGGTCCTGGAATCGAGCCCCGCATCGGGCTCTCTGCTCAGCAGAGAGTCTGCTTCCCCCTCTCTCTCTGCCTGCTACTCTGCCTACTTGTGATCTCTCTCTCTCCTCTCTCTCTCTCTCTGTCAAATAAATAAATAAATCTTTAAAAAAATATAGTCAATTGATCTTTGAGAAAGGAGCAAGGCAATATAATAGAGCATAGATGATGTCCTCAACAAGTGGACATCCACAGGCAAAGGAATGAATCTAGACATAGACGTTATACCCTTCACAAATAAAAATTCAAATGGATTATTGACCTAAATGTTAAATGCAAAATTATAAATCATCTAGAAGATAAAATAGGAGAAATTATGGGTGACTTTGGACCGGACAATTGCTTTTTAGATACAACACTAAAGCCACAATTGATAAGCTGAACTTCATTAAACTTAAGAACTTCTAGCATGCTAAAGACACTGTCAAGAAAATGATAAGACAAGCCACAGACTGGGAGAAAATATTTGCCAAAGACATGTTTGACAAAACCTAGTATTAAAAACATCCAAAGGACTCAAAATTCAAAAATAAGAAAATGGAAAACACAATTTAAAAATAGAACACCTGAAAAGACACCACACTAAAGAAGATATACATATGGTGGTAAATAGGCATATGAAAAGATGGTCCATATCACGTGTCATCAGAAAAATGCAAATTTAAACAACAGTAAGATACCATTATACATCTGTTAGAATGGTGAACATCCCAGACATAGGTAACACAAAATCCTTGCTCAAGATGTGGAGCAAAACTCTCCTACATTGTGGTAGGAATGCAAGACCGTGTGGCCACTGTGGAAGACAGTTTGACAGCTTCTTACAAGATTAAACGTATTCTTACCATACAATCCAAAATTGCACTCTTTAGTATTTATCCAAATGAATTGAAAACTGATGTCCACACAACCTGCACATTAATGTTTATAGCAACTTTATTGATAATCATCAAAACTTGAAAACAACCAAGATGGTCTTCATGGATAAAGAAACTGTGGCACATCCAAATAATAGTTGATTACTCAGTGCTAAATAAATAAATAAATACACTATCAAGCCATAAGAAGACATGGAGGAGACTTAAATGTATTTTACTAAGTGCAGAAAGCCAATCCCCAAAGGCTGAATATGGTATGATTCCAACTACAGGACACTCTGGAGAAGGCAAAACTATGAAAATGATAAAAGCAGTTGAATCAGCAACAGAAGCTACAGTGTCAGGGGTTAAGGGGGAGGAGGGATGAATGAGTTGAGCACAGAGGATTTGGGGAGGCAGAAAAAGTATTCCTCATGGCACTATGATGGTAAGAACATGCCACTATACATTTGTTTAAACCCATAGAATATACATCACCAAAAGGGAACCCTATTCTAAACTATGGACTTTGGACAATAGCAATGTATCAGTGTTGACTGATCAATTACAGCAAATGTACCATTGTGGTGCAAATTTTGATAGTGGAGGAGGCTGAGCTTATGTGGGGTCAGGGAAGATATGGAGAATCTCTACCTTCCGCTCAATTTTGCTATAAACCCAAAACTGATCTAAAAAATAAACTCCATCTAGGAGTCCTTGGCTGGCTCAGTCAGTGAAGCAAGACAACCTGGGGTTGTGAGTTTGAGTCCCACATTGGGTATAGAGATTACTTAAAAAAAAATCTAAAAAAAAAATAATAATGAAGTTTAGTTAGACCAAAAAAAAGTAATGAAATCTGTTCCTAAGATAAGAAAAACATGTTTTTTTCTACATCTTTCTATCATGACATCTTTGACATGTCTTGAGAACCTCCCATGAGAAAAAAGAGTGAAACAAACAACAAAATTAAAGAGCAGTTAGCATTCATCTAATTTTTCAGGTGAGATCATGTGCCAGTAACTGCTATCACAAGATACCTGTTTTTCTCTCAACTAAAAGATTTAGCACACTGAAAAAAATAAAAGTATTTGGGAAAAAATAAGTAAATAAATAACTATATCATTAAAAAAGACTTGGCATTATTTTCCAAATTGTTTACATATTAGAAAAATTATTTGGAAGTTTTTTTCAAGGAAACACAGAGTAGGTCAACTTAGATTTCTAGATTTCTTTATTGCAACAAGGTTTAGGGTCTCTGATATGTTAATGTGCATTAAGAATCTCTAGAATGTGTTTAAAATCCAATTATTTCCAAAACTAGTTTGTCTAAGGACACTTTTTCATCACAGAATATCAAATACAATCTCCTAAGATTTTAGTGTTCTGAAGAAAAGCTCTTTGGGAAAGCTGACCAAGATCAAGCCATCTGTTTAGCAGACAGACAACATGAGTTCACTTTTGCATAACTCATAGTGCAATGCCCAGGTTTTTTCTCATTAGAAGTAAGCAGGACAGTACTGTCACTAGCAAAAGAGTGACTCATTGGAAACAAGACAGAAGAAATAGTTATATGTTCAATCAAGGAAGAACCATCATTCTCAACCAATTCCTTGATTGAACATATAACTATTTCTTCTGTCTCTTTTTGTTCAAAACTCATTTTGAAGCTGAAATTGATCATCTGTTATAAGTGGTAAGAAAAGATCAAAAAGCCATTCTATAAGGAATTTAAGCTACTGGGAAAATGTAGACATCACCAAAGTTAGTTGCAAAAAATATTGTTAAGTATAGACGTCTGGAATTTCTTCCTCAACTTAATCTTCTGAGGGAGAATCTACTTGCTTGCCATAAGAGTTATTTCTTGAAAAATGACAAATCAATCCTGGGGCGGGGAAGTAAGAGTATTAATTAAAGAGAAAGCAATCATTTAAGATTATACGTAGTGTATACATGAGCATGTAGGACCAATGTGTCTTAGCTGCAGTGAGTGGGACAGGCCAGGTGCATAGCACTCTAGCCTTTTCTAACATGGATATTGAGTAGGAGTGTCTTCTGCTGAGGTCATAGGGAGTAGCGTGGGCTTTAAATTAATGTGACTGCTGTCCCTAAAAAAAAAAAAAAAAACAAGGAAAATGTGGACACACACAGATACTGAGAGAAGACTACCATGTGAAGTCAAAGCAGAGATGGAAGTGATGCACCTATTAGCCAAGGAACATCAAGGATTGCCAGAAACCACTAGCAGCCAGGAGAGAGGACAGGACGGTTTCTCCCTCAGAGCCCCCCGAAGGAACAAACTCTGCTTTGATTTCTGACTTTTGGCCTCCAGAACTGATAGTAAATTTCTGCTGTCTTAAGCCACCCAGTGTGGGGCACTTTGTTACAGTCCAAGGATACTAATAAAATCCCTAACTTGAGTTTTATGAAAACATTCAAACTTGCCTGCTGCATTTTCGTTCTAGTTCCCGTGAACTAAAATTTGAAGAACTCTTGTTGAAAGTAGGCCCATAAATGGTCATTTTCTATGTGTGCACTAACCTTCAACCCTACTCTCCTACCCCACCAGTTGGCCTTGTGAGAGGCAGAGGTATACCATTTACTGGGATTTCAGAGAGCCAGGTCTAAGTGCACATAAGTACGTGTGCACTGATGCTCTTGTCTGTCTCACGGTGGGAGGTTTGAGCCTGCTCTTGAATTAAACAGACACAAGAAGCTCTCCTATAACTAAATTCACAGGAGATGGACTTTATTTTTTCGGCCACTTCTTTGCTAACATCTTAGAGAAACAAGATTTTTGTTTTTGTTTCCTCTTAACGGAATTGATTACCAACCAAATCATGGTTTTAACAGCCCAGGGGATGTAAATTCAATGACACACTTATTGCTGATCATAACACTGAAGAGCATGTAAAGGCCAGAGGCTCCAAATGATGCAGGAAGGGAGCTCATCACAGAAGCATGGGAGTGCTTCCCCCGTATGAAAGTGCTCCAACGTGTTTGGTCAGAAGAAAAGTTTTCAAGGAAATTTTGGAAAGAGCTATCGATGAATCAGGATGCAGTTTCAAAACAATGGAAACCATTTGTTTTGTATTTTCTTCAGTCTGAAAATATGTGACACTGAAGCCTGAGGAATTGGAAAGGCTCCCAAAAGCCTAATTCACAAGGATCTTGCAAATCTTTGAAGAGTTTTACTTGTGAAGCAGTGCTTCTGGGAGAAAAAAATATATATTTATACTTAGATACTAGTATAATTATTGCATTAGTATTATTAATAAACTCCAGATGAAAATCTCAACTGAGTTTCATTTAATTTTATACCACAGAAGACCAGGTTTGGGGGATGGACAACACATCTGGGGGGCATTTTTAAAACAACTGCATCATGGGAAAGTGGTAATGGGGAGTGACTCTTTGGGTACTTTTTTGGTAATCATATTTAGATATTTCAAATCTGTTGTATAATAAGGACCAAGAAGGAAGGAAGGAAGAAAGGAAGGAAAGAAGGAAGGAAGGAAAAGGAAAGAGGGAGAAAAGAAATTATACTGTAAAAAGTACCAGAAACAAAACATTGGTAGTATTTGGAAGAGAATATGAAGCCCACAACAGAAACAGTTAGAATTCTTCTATGAAACATGAAAGATGAAACCACTTGCTATTTTGACTATGGAAGGAAGACTGGCCCTGGGGACAAAATGAGTGCCTTTCATCATGACCACATTTTCTTAAAAAGGCAAAATTTTCAAATTATTTTGTAAATAAACCCAGCAACGCTGCTCCAGGGGATAAAGCATAATTCAAGCATATACTGTGCAGACTAATGCTAAGTCACCAAATAGTAGCAAGAAACATAACTTAAGGATTAAGATGTTTTTTGGTTTGTTACTCTCTGTTTGATTCATGAGCTTATGTGTGTGGGATGTGTGATCCATACAAATATGTATAGGGCAGACTCAACAAAATGTTGCCAGAGGCCCACAGACAAGTGTATTCCAGGCTCAGAAAAAAAACAACGCGCAGGCCCTGCATGAGAGCCCACATGGAAACTGGAGGAAAATCTTCTCCTCAAAGGGAAACACAAGCATAGACAGATTCCTAATGGAATCATTTTACATGACAAATGTAGTCAGAGGTAATTGATGAGCTCACCGATGAGCTGTGTAATTCCAGCGCCTACTGGGCACCCATTCCCCAAAGACTGTCCAGCACCCTTAGCACCAGCAATATAGAGAAACAGAGCAGAAGCCACAAGAAATATGTAGTAGATCTAAAATGTAAGAAGAAAAAGTGTCTTAATTTCTCATGAACACAAATAAGCAACTTAGTGCGTCCACTCCATTTAGATCTTCAAGACATTCTTTCTGTTATTGTTAAGTGACCTGACAAACTATGTGTGTGTCTGGGTGTGCTTGATTTTTATTAATTGAAAAAGAACTCTTCTGTTTAGCTTGCTTGCATTAGAGCCCTGTAAAAAAAGCTGATGTTAAATAAACGGTATGGCATTTCTCTTTCACTTCATGTCTTCATTTAACTTTATTTAATTAAAAGTGTTGAGGAAATCCATTAGACATATGGTTAGTTCTGAAGGCATGTAACAGACACATTTTAAATAGAGGTAATGAGTTCATTAATAAAGAAAATATTAGTATTTCTATCAAAGGAAGTCCAGGGACAATTGCTGTGACTTCATAGCCAAGCAAGTTTTTTTCATAAAACTCAAATTGCTTACCTTTACCTTTAACTCTTAACTCAAACTTCATTCATCTTAGTTGAAATGGCATGTCTACAAAAGACCTATTTCCTAGGACTAGTAGGTTGGAACAAAAAAGAGAGAGAGAGAGGAGAGAGAAGATGGGAATTTTTTCTTAAAGGTCCAGGATTTCCATGCAAATGCAGTTAGTATGAGCCAAGCCCACAAAGAAGTGACGGAGTTATTTCCATGAGCTGGAACAATTCTTATACAAATCCATCTGAAGATCAGGGCAGAACAGCCAATTTACTGTAAGCTTTAAAAAACCCATTTAAAAAAATAAAATAAATAAAAAAACCATTTTAATATCATGACTCCATTTATTTAAGCTACCTTTCAGTTCTGAGGTTACCGGTATTTGCTGCCTAAACACTGAGTGTCTACTCAAAGGTCACCAGCCGTATGCCATCTATGATTTCATAGGCACTCAACAGGAACATTAGAGAGAAACACAGCTGATTTCCAATGTGCTATTTGACAACCAGCCACCGACAGGGAAAAACTTCTGATGAATTACATGAATTTAGTGGCTTCTGGAAACTCTCATCCTTATTTGGACTCCCAGAAATTTTTTTTTTAAATTGTTCTTTTAAACTAATTCTTCCTTAAGATATCAAGCTCTCGACAACAGAGGCCTCAGCTGGAATTTCAGTGGTGTTCATTCTAAACTCAAGCACATCTGGACATAACAAGAGGATGGGTGAGGTGAGATCACCAGGTTGATGGCCAACCAGCCAGCTAGGAGTAGAACTGACAGTATCATAGTCAACAGCCTGGGTGACAGACAGTAGGTGATTGCATAAAGACAGAGGTGGTTTTGCACATTGAGCTGAGTCTTGACTCCTGGCCCGGACTCCAGGGATGGGTGCCTGAGTGTTAAGACAAAGGCCAAGTGAAAACTGGAAATCAATCACCCTTGATTTCGGTTCAAGATAACTATTGTTGCGTAACAAACCATCTTAAAATTTAGTGGCTGAAACAAAGAGCATCTTATTGCTTTTAACGATTGTGTGGTCTGCCTGGGACCCAACTAGATGGTTCTATTTCATTATTTATTGATAAATAACAAACCACATACAGCCCAGTGGCCTGAAATACACCTATCATATTTTTTCTCATAATTCTCAGCTTGATTCAGACTCAGGTGCATAGTGGTTTTGTTGTTTTGCTTGGTCTCCATGTGCTGCATTCAGATAGCTGGTGGGATTGCACATGACTGCAAGATGAAGGAGAAAGGCAGGTTCGACAATCCCAGCCTGATTCTGTCAGTCTCTGGCTTGGTTACTCCCTGTACTGGAAGTGTTGAGGTGCCCCAGGACCCACTGTGGGCATCCTGCTGGCATAGGAGACTCAGGCAGAGGCTAGCGTTTCCTGTGGTCTCATCCTCCCACACAGAGTCTTGTGGGCATCATAGACCTCTCTCACTCTGCCTGTGTCCATGTCAGCCCAGCTGGGCTTCCAACCCACTGCCCCTGCTGCAGCTCAGCCCTGCCTCCTCATGGCCAGCCCCATGTGACAGTTCCTTGCTTTCAGCCTACCCTCCCTTTCCCCTTTCCTGTGCTCACAGACATCTACAGCTGCCTTAACTCCACTGAGAACCCAAGACTGGCATGGGAAAAAAAAATGCCAGACTCTCTGGCTTACCAAATTCCCAGGCCTTTCTCACCAAGCCCCTTGACCTTGCTGTGACCACCTCCAAGTAACTGTGTGGGGTAGTCTCCTCTGAGAGTCCCAAAGATGAAAATGACCCAAGGCCTCAGTTTCTCAGAATCCCATTTAACCTGCCACATGTACCTCTTCTGTCTAGAGAAGTTCTGACAAGGTATCTCTCCCACCTTTGTCTCCTCCCTGCTGAATGTCTTGGGCTAGAAATTGTGGGTTTGGGACTTGTCCTCCTTTTTGCAGAGCATCTTATGCTTATCCTATAGGATCAGATCTCATAGCCTAGCTATCATAAAGGATATCTTCTCTGCATGCATATCAGAAATGCTTTGATTAGGAGAGCTTTGCCATGCATATTGGAAATGCTGTGGTCAAAGTCATCCAAGCCTGGCTTTTGATATACTAAAGCGATTTATAAAATACACTTTTAACAAAACCTGATTCTTCTGCAAATTATCTTTGAAGGTAAGGACAAATGTAATTTGACAAAGCTGAGAAATGCATACTTTATCCCATCAGGTATCACCCTTACTAGTACAAATAATTTATAAATATTTTAGACTTGGGCTAGCTTTATGTTCTCACTAATATGCTTCTAAATTATATACCCACTACACACGGATGTGTGCTCAGAGAACACAAACTCATTTTTATAACTGCTGATGTACAATAAGGAAAGAGGGAAAACGTAGGGTACCTCACAAAATCAATCTATCTTGGCAATATCAGCTATTTCAACTGTCACTCCAATCCTCGGTGCTAAACTCATAAGGGGTAATTTTTAATACACTGCTTATATTCTCTCCTTTTTCTTCATGTGGCCCTTTGAAAGCTACATTCATGTAAGCAGCATTTCCTCATCCCCTTTAGAACTTCTTCCTCTACTGCCTCAAGAAAGTTACAGTTCTCTGTGTATATTGACTTCTCTGCTTAAGATAAATATCTAAATTCATTTCAATTTACTTTTAAAATCAAACAAGACATTCAGAAGCAGCAAAGCCTCTTAAAATATGATTTATGATGAACAAATTTATAAAATTATGAAAAGTGAACAAGGAGAAAAATAATTAATATTCCTGGTATGTAATACAATTTAAAATATCCCTTCTGTGAATATTCCTCTCTCAAAGTAATTTTTGAAATTGATTATATTCTTGTTTTGGAAAGGAAATACTGCCCTTGAATATACTAAGTTATCTGCAGGGTGGTTTTTTTTCCCCTTTGGACACAATCTGAGGCCCTAAATACAATAGTTTCTTTCTAGTAAGAGCATTTGTTTCTAAAGTAACTCATGTCTTCTGTTTTACTTCCATTCAGATTTAATCCATCAGGAAGGTAAACAGCACCTGAAACTTTCTCTAATTTCCTGTCCAGGGACCAGTATATAGAATTACAGGGAAACTTTGGATTTTTCTACATACTGTTCTCATTTGTCTAGAGTCATATTTTGTGACTGTCTCTTAAAGGCTCATGTTAATGTCAATGCCAAAAAATGTGTATCTTCTTTCAGGAGTGTTCAAAAATTTCCACCAATAGGAGCCAGATTTACCAAGGTATGTATGTACAGTGACTACTCCCACTGCCCATAATTACTGCTTGCTTAGGAGAGCCCTGAGCAGAGGCAACAAATGTCCTAGAATGTTATTGCAGGGAGAAACCAAATATATATCCAGGCCACTTACAGGAATCTTTCTTAGGAGGCTCTGATCCAAGTGAACCACCACAAGCCAACATTGTTAGATTCTTTGACTCCTTGATTTCCCAAAGCTTAGGTGGCTAGTATTTCCTGGCTTCGGCTCTGTGGGACTTGGCCTTCCACTTTTAAAAGAATCGGGTTGCAGAAAACAACATCCACTGGGGCTGCCTGGAAAGTAGAGGCAGTTTCCATCCTGGTAGCCAGACAGGATACCAAGGGATTAGTTGTAGCAGAGTTGATGCTGCACCCATTTGGCTGAAGCCTTGTCCCCAGGCTTCCAGCCAAACAGGAAGGCTGCTTTTGTGGGGAAAGCATATTAGCTGGAGCATCAATAATTCCAGCAGTAAGTGCTTCTCTCTACCTCGACGTGACCTTTTGGAGCAAATAGAATGACCATGCTGGCTCCATCGGCTCCAGACAAATCATATTCTGACTGTCTCTACTTTCTCCTACTCATAAGCTCATACTGTCTCAAACACCTATAACTCACAATTCTAAATTCTAAAAGATCTGCCAACTTTTACATTACTTGATGATGCACATTTGCCTCTTTGTAAAGAAGTTCAAGGGACTGGGTCACCTGGGTGGCTCAGGTGGTTGGGCATCTGCCTTCAGCTCAGGTCATGATCCCAGGATCCTGGGATCGAGCCCTGCATTGGGCTCCCTGATCAGCAGATAGCCTGCTTCTCTACCTGCTTGTTGTCTCTCTCTGTCAAATAAATGGAATCTTTGAAATAAATAAGTTAAAAAGAAAAGAAAAAGAAAAGTTTAAGGGATTGATTCAAGATTATGAAAAATTGAGTCAATAGTCATGCCAAAAATAAAACTCAGGACTTGAAACTCCAGGGATGTGTTCTTCTCTTGCATATCCTGACGAATTGACTCAGGGAATGAGTGACCCCAACTGGGTCCCCTCCTTCTACTACTCTCCACCTCAATCCCAATATAGTCCATTTTTCATGGAGCTCCTAGAATAATAATCCTCTAAATCAGCATTTCACACACACACACACACACACACACACACACACACACATCCCTCCAAAGTTATCATGTTGCACTTAGAATAAGATCCCAACTCCTCACCTTGGTTTATTGAGCCTTGCAGATCCTGACCACCAACCGTTTCCTTGGTCTCACCTTCTACTTCCCCTCCCTTGCTCCTTGGGCCCTGGCCACCCCCATTTTCTTGCTTTCCCTGAATGGGCAAGCTAAATCTCACCTGGGAGCCTTTTTATGCAATTTTGTCTGGAGAACTTATCCCCAGATGTCCACGTTTCTCCTTACTTTCTATCCCTTTATCTTGTTTTATCTTCTCTGTAGAGCATTCTGCCCAGTTGACATGGTATTACATATAATGTGTGTCTATCTGTTGGCCTCATCAGGAGGCAAGGGCTCTGAGGGTAGAGCCTTCATCCCCTAGAGACCTGTGCCCTTGCCATCTGACAGGGAAGAGCCATTCCTCAAACAACAAAATAAATATTTGAGGAATAAGTGAAATGGAAAGCAGAAAGTTTGGATAACGCTACACATGCTGCCTGGAAATTAGGTGGTTCCTGAGGGACTGAGACCTCATTAATCTGGCCAGAATTCAATGGTCATACACAGGCACCAACACTGGTCACTTTGCACCAAATCTCCTTCAGTCCACCCTCCTGATGACACTCCAAGGCTATTAGACTCTATGAAAATATAAGGTTCACAACTCATGTTTTCTTGTGCTTCTCCCTGTAGATTTTCCACCAGTTAATGAAGACGATAAAGTAGAGGGCATAGGATCAGGCACAGTCACTGTGACCAGTATGATTTTTTACCTCTCTAGCCTTTGGTACCTGTTAGGGGATGAATTGTGTCCCCAGCCCCACAAATTTCAAATATTGATGTCCTAACCCCAAGTACCTCAGAATGTTATCAGATTTGTAGGTAGAGTCTTTATTTAGGTGACTCAATTAAAGGAGGTCATGAGGGCAGGTCTTAATCCCAAAGGACTGGTATCTTTACAGGAAGTAGAGATGCGGGCACAGAAGCACACGGGAAGATCACATGAAGACACAGGGAGAAGGTGGCCATTTTTACAACAAGCCGTGGAGGAGGTCCATCCTTCACTGCCTTCAGAAAGAACCAAACCTGCTGATGCCCAGATCTTAGACTTTTAGCCTGTGAGAAAATAAATTTTTGTTGTTTAAACCCTCCAGTCTGTGGTACTTTGTTTTGGCAACTGTAGAAGACAAATACTGCATCTCTTTCTAAAGATAATGGCACATACCTCATGACATTATTGTGCAGATTGCATAAAATAAAGCATATAAAGATCTTAGCCTTGCATCTGGCATATAGTAGCATTTTTAAAAATTTTTAAATTGTTATTAATCTAATTTTACCCAGCCAATAGGATCAGTTGTAAAATTTTAACAGTACCATTTCATAACTGTGGGGGCTGGGGATGGAAGTCCACTGTTTAACAGTGAATACAGTGTTTCTCCTTCATCCAGAAGACCGTGACCTTTTCATGGAGGGGAAAAAGCTCTGGCAATATGTTTCCTACCTTATAAATGTCTGTTATTCCTTGAGGATACAATGCTTCCACAAGGACAGGAGATCAGCTATTGGTGACATAGAACCATGGAACTGAATATGATATGGTGCCATATACATAGTAGGGACTCAAATAACAATGTTTATTTAGGGAATGGATGTTCTGAGGGTAGCACAGAATAATACTGTGGGAAGAAGATACAATCCTCCCATCATATTCTGGTCACTCTCAAACATTGAAGTTAAAGAGTGAAAGAACTCCTGGATGTTTATTTCCCTGTTTCCAGACAGCAAAACCAAACAGCGATCATAAATCTTGCCTAAGAATATAAAGTTGGTGGTAAAACTCCATTCTTTCGCATTAAACTTCTTTTCGGGAGCTCATTTTCACAGCACTGCGTCTACAGCCAAGTTTGAGAACATTACTGAGAGGTAGTCAGAGCCTGGAGCCTCAGTTGGTAACGAGACTGGAAAGCCCCCAAAACCTAGAAACAGAACCACAGTCACAACCATCCCCACTGGAGGCAGCAGCGTGACTGCCAGCATTGGGTCTATGGACAGGCCCCAGGTTCCAATCCAGACCTTATCCGAGAGACCAGAGGCACCCATCTCTTGTGTTCATATTTGTCTTGCATTTACACAACTGCACCTACCAGATAGGGGTGTTGTAAGAATTAAATAGTAATGTTGGAAAAAAGATAAAAGAAACAGAACCTACTATATCTTCAGCGCAGAAAAAAAGTGCAGTAGTTTTCCACACATTTGAAATTGACTAATTCTGGGGTTCAAAGCCAGAGCCACTTCCTCACTTCTCATATTTTTTAATAAAAAGTTGTGAATTCTCTTAGTACTCTGTAGGGTTTTGTTTTTTTTTTTTAAATACGTGTGCTCCCTTTCAGAGTCACTAAGTAACCATTGGAATGATTCCATGTGGTCCACATGCCCAAACTAGACATTTACTTACAGAGGCCAAGAGAGACACAGAGCACCCTCAGCCTTTTGCAGGACAGTTGGCTACCTACCACTTATAACGGGGAGTATAACTGGGAGACAGAGTAGGCAGTAAGAATTTATCTAAGATAAACATGATACTGCTTCTCCAAACTCTTATTTTCCTTTTCCTCTACCCACTTCTATTATTTAACGGGCATGATGCAAGTCACTGGCTATTGAGTGATGAAACTAGGAAGTCCTCATTTAAGACAAATGGGACCTTAAGTGTAAGTCTTTCTGCAATTACATCTGATCTCTGAAATAAACCTAGCATTTGAACTAACATTGGCTTGTTTATTTCAGTGTTCTCATGTGTTTCTGTCAGGAAAATCTATTCTGTGTGCATTACATAGTTTAGGGCTCAAAAGCTTACAACTTGTGTTTTCTCTGATATTCAAATGAAAGGCACAGATAGGTAGGTAGGACTTCTTTATTTTGGAGGAATACAGAACTTTTCTGAAACGTTACTTACTGCAGAAGAATGCACATAGGTAGGTAGGACTTCTTTATTTTGGAGGAATACAGAACTTTTCTGAAACGTTACTTACTGCAGAAGAATGCTACATACAAATTTCTACACATAATTACAAGGAATGATTAGAGCTGCTGAAGACTGTCCTTGAGCCACTGTCCTTGAGCCACCTGTATTAGTCACAGGATGAGCTCCTTGGCTACACAGAGAAGCATAAGGGGGCATGTGTGCCTACAGCATGGGAGGTTGTTGGAACATGTAGACTTGTGTGACTTTGATTGGTAGAATAACAGGAAAGAAAACTGTGCAAGATTAATAAACATGTTTCTGGAAATTAAAAAATAATCTATGAATTCATCAGTTACCCTGAGTATGTGGAACAACCAGACTCCATTACTGCAAAATAGTGTCCTTCTTAGTTATGCCTCTGTTAGTTGCATCCCTTCGATACTTTCTAATCTGGGCTAACTGTGAATTTTAAAACTCTGTCTCTGAACCAACACATCAAACTAAATCTGCAAGATAATAATAGAATATATGAGAACTAAGTAATTGACTCTATTTACATACATGATACGTTCTGACTTAAAATCAATCATTAGAGGCGCATGATTGGCTCAGTCAGTTAAGCATCTGCCTTCAGCTCAGGTCATGTTCCCAGGGTCCTAGGATCGAGCTCTGTGTCAGGCTCCCTGCTCCCCAGGGAGCCTGCTTCTCTCTCCCTGTGCTGCTCCCCCTACTTGTGCTCTTTCTCTCTTACTCTGTCAAGTAAATAAATAAAATCTAAAAAAATTTTAAAAAATACAATCAATCTCTATTCATATATTGAAAAAAAATTTAAAAAACACATTTCATTGGTGTTTTTACTTTCATTTCATAGTGTTGAAATGCCATTCTTCCATAAAAGTTAACTATCACCCTGTATTAATTAACACAAAATCCTATGAAGAATCTATAAGATCACTTACTCAATTAAGAACTTTGCAATGTCTGCTGAGGTGGCAGTGTGTACCTATCTTTAGGTGCGAAAATACTCTGGAGTTTTGGCTCATTGTCTCCATGATGATTCCTGATACAGCCTGCACTTAGCTCTGTTTTCTCTGCCAACAATCAGTAATACATATTCTCAAAATGTCTCATGTGTGCATTGTAATGACTCATAAGATGACAGTTATAAAGTACTAAGCATTTTTGAAGAGTACAGATAGTTCACATAGAAGACAGAAGGAAAAAGAAACTACAGAAAAAAGTCAGTCATATGTCTGAAGGAGAATACCACAATAAAATGTATTTAACTGATATGCCAACATGTGACATATAAACAGGGATTATGGCATTTAAAATTTCTCAGACACCAAGAACGTAAATAAATCTACAAGTGAATTTATAACCATCTATTAAGTCACAATCCTTAGTTTTTTAAAATGGAGTATTATGTTGGTATCCTGACATTTATTTAATGCCTCTCATAAATATTCCCCATTAAAATTTATAGGCAACCCTATCTCTAGCCAGAGTGATTATAAGAGTTCTTGCTCAAATTTCTCATCCACTGACTTACCAAAAAGCTACAAGACACCAGGATATAATATACCACACATAGAATATAGTCAATAATATTGTAACAACTTTGCATGATGGCAGATGGTAACTGACCATTTCATAATGTGTATGAATACCCAATCATTATGTTGTGCATCTGAAACTAAATATAACATTATATGTCAATTATTCTACCATTAAAATTTTTTAAAATTATTTAAATTTTAAAATTTAAAAATCGACACCATATCAGACACAAAGGCTAAAGCTCAGGATACAACTATGTATTTTTTGGTAGATTTCCATATGTCATCTTCTGAATCCCGCACAGAATCAGCAAGAATTTACTAAAGAGTTGTTGCAATAATCAAATTACTTTTATCTAAACCATTCTCACCTACCTATCTCTCTTTATTTCCACTTTATCTATAAATAGAGATAAATACTTAATATCTTCCTTTTTATAAAAAGAATAGTAATAAAGGAGGCACAAGAAGTTGCTATTTCTTGCCCAAAGTCTCATGACAGTAGGGTCAATGCCAGTCTGCCTTCCTGCCTTCCAAGGTGATGGCTCCTCACAAATACATCAAAGAAGAAAAATAAAAGCATCTCATCATAAAGTTCAATTGACAAATATTTTCCTATTTAGATAAACTTAAAATAATAACTATGAAAATTTTTATGATATTCCAGCAAATAGAAAAAAAATAAAATGTCTTTTTAAAGAACTTGCCTATTTATATGTATATATATAATGACCTCAACTTTATCACAATAAGGAAGGTGAACATTTTAGGGTAGCAATTCTAACCACCCTTTAAAAATGATGTCCTAAATTTAGAAAAACACTTTTTAAAAATTTTTTGAAAGAGAGAGACAGCGAGAGAGGGAACACAAGCAGGGGGAATGGGAGAGGGAGAAGCAGGCTCCCTGCTGAGCAGGAAGCCCAATGCAGGACTCCTTGTGGGGCTTGATCCCAGGACTCTGGGACCATGACTTGAGCTGAAGGTACATGCTTAATGACTGAGCCACCTGGTGCCCCAGAAAAACACTTGTGTCCCAGAAAAACACTTTTGTCTTAAATTCTTAAACTCTATGGTACTTTTCACTGACCCCAGCATCCTATATGTAACAAGTCATTTGAGAGTTGAACTAAAAAAAAAAAAAAAGAAAAGAAAAAGAAAAGAAAAGCCACAGTATAGAGAAAGAAAGAGAAAGAAGAAATTATTATAACTGAAATAATCTAAAAAGTGAAGAGCCAACAGAATCCTTTGGTCAGAGACAGAGCTTATGAAATTATTTTACAAATGATTCCCAGCCCTGTGGCCTGTGTGAATTTGAGGACAAGACTCAGGCATCTTTGGGGCCCCTGAGCTAGGCTGTATACATTTTCTCCCTCCTGGAGTTACAGAGGAATCAAAGTGTTTCTCCATGTTTGGAAATATTAACTCTTTCTCTGGCTTTCTCCTAATCTGTAGCCACTTCTATGGCAACAGTTTAACCCTCAAGAGCCTTTTGTTTAGGTATGCCCGTCCAAATCCTAACCATTCCTCTATGCTACAATTCAAGTCCTCCCTCCTTCAACAAAGCTTTTTGAAGGCTGTCCAATGGGGAGTAATCTTGTCCATCGCCCTGTCCCCTCAGTCCAGTTTCTTCCCAGTGAAAACACTTGTCACACTCTACTTGGTATTCAGTTTTTCAAAGTGTTTCTCTTCTGCACTAGACTGCCCCTGAAAGCATAATCACTTTTTAATGCTTCTTACACTGGATTCAATTGAATTTTCACTAAGACCCAACAGATAGTCTTCATTTGAATACAAAATAGAATAGAATTCAATTGTTATTCATGGTCTTTCTACCTCACAGATAGCTTCTGTGTTGGTGATGATATATTAAATGAAAAAAAGGGATTCCATCTAGATCTTATATTGTGGACCCCTACCCCTGACATCAACGAGTAGTTTTCTACACCCCAGCCACCTTGCCATGTGACAAGGAGACTCTGCCTCACCAACAGAAATAATTAGAGAACTTCTTTGGCATTGAACAATTTTTTTTTTTTTTGGCATTGAACAATTTTATCGAGTGCATCAGAGGGCACTTCAACAGAGAACTGACTGAGAAAACTCTGATAGACTCTGGATGACAGAAAGAAATCATGATTCATTACCATCTTGGGTGGAACAACGCACCTTGGTAATCCTTACAAGAGAAGATACGCAGAATTTATGACTAACCAAGTGGCTCTGATTAAAAAGTTTCGGGCAGATATGAAAGAGTGAAACTTTTTTCCTATTTTTTTCTTTAGTCAGTTCTGAGAAACTTCTGAATTTCCTAAAAGTGCAACAGAAAATGAAGTGAAATTACTGTCGGAAACACCTCAAAAGTAAACATTCATTGCAAGTCCTGAGGAAATTCCCAGCTGCATGGACTCTTTGAAAACATTAAATGGAGAGTCTTGTTTCCAAATTTATTCCAGGCATAATTTTTGCCTAAATAAGTTGTTGAGAATCCACCCTGAGACTGTGAGACCACATGCCATCCCATTTAGAAATTTCTAGGTGCAATTTCCATTTATTCTTTTTGCTCCATTCCTTAAAACTTTTCATATAAGAATCATAAAGCCTGTCTTGAATTATTTCTGTACAGTTGTCCTCAGTTCGAAAGAGCAAGGGTCATCTGATCATTTTATCTCTCTCTATCTATCCTTCACAGTAAATGTATCCCAGAAACCCACTCACCCAGCATGCATGAGTGGCATGAGACAGGGACTGTAGCAAGATCTACATTTCTTTTATGTTCTAAGTCTCTAATACATACTTTAGAAGTCAGCTGGCTAAAATAATGCAATTAAAATCTCAACCTGCATCTACTTATTTTGACAAATTTGTTATTACACAGTGCAGTGCACTGTGAAGAGGGTAGTTAGGGAAAAAATCATTTTGATTTTGCTTCCTTTTCACTTTATAGTGAATAAATAAAAGAAAATTATGAAAATAATTGTTTACAATAAGGAAAATACACTGGTGAGGCTTTGCACATAGCTGTATTTCTCAGCTAACCTCGCCTGAAAGAAAACGGACTGTGATTAAAGTCTTTCAAAGTAGGCATAAGATCAACAGTTATAGCTGCAGGAATCCAGCCTTGCTGGGAGCAGGGTAATGCCACGGGGCTTAATGTTACCTGTGGGTGTTACCAAAGCCTGGAGAAACTCATGCTGGTTAGAGCACTTTAATCACTCTGAAACTTTATTACATTTTCTTTCTATAAGAAATCAGCATGACTGAGCTCAAGATATATAATCTTAAAAGTTAGCTGTAGAATAAAATCAGTTCAAATGTAATTCCAAACAAATAGATTTGCCTTTCCTTCTCCCCAACTCCCATCTCTCTATCTCTCTTTTATTTTCCATCTTCTAGGAATAGTTGCATGTTCATTAAGAATCAAAAACTTTGCCCCAATATTTTAAGCTCTTCTTCAATGATGTTTCACTGCCAAGCATTTCAATAGAATAGGTTCCATTTGACAATGGATCCCTTGCTATCAGGAGATTAAGAACTAAGGAAAGATGGGGCACCTGGGTGGCTCAATGGGTTAAAGCCTCTGCCTTCGGCTCAGGTCATAATCTCAGGGTCCTGGGATCGAGCCCCACATCGGGCTCTCAGCTCAGCAGGGAGTCTGCTTCCCCCCTCCCCCCTTTCATCTATTGCCTAAAAGGAACTTGTACTTAAGAGTAAGTCAGTTATCACGGCGTCTGGGTGGTACAGTCAGTTGAGCATCTGACTCTTGGTTTCAGCTCAGGTCATGATCTCAGGGTCCTGAGATGGAGCCCCACATTGGGCTCTTCATTCAGCATGGAATCTGCTTAAGACTCTCTCCTCCTCTGCTTCTGTTTTTCCCTCTCCCCCAGGACTCTCTCTCTCTCTCAAATAAACAAATCTTAAAAAATAAGAAAAAGGAGTATATCAGTTGATTATGCAGGACAAGAGGTTATTTGTAGGAATAAGGAAGAAAGGAGTTGAAAGTTGAAGCAAGGCCACAGTATGATGAAGCCTCATTCAGTTCCACATCTGAAAAATCAGATAGACTCCCATCTCATCAGGCTTTTGAAAAAACTGAATGAGACAACTGTGTTGGCACATGTACAAGCATTTTTCAATCACATATACATGCTAACAAAATGATTGACAAAATGCTTTCACACACACACAGCCACATTTCTTATAAATTGTCATGTTTATAGCCTAAAAGCTTGGCACAGTGCAGGTACTCAGAAAACAATGTCTATAATGTTTAATGAATAAATGCTTCAAGTATTTTCTGGAGATGCATTCTCCATGAAAGTGCCTAGATTCACATTCTACGTGTGGCCCCATGAGTGTGGCTCTGAATGACATATTTACATTGGGGCTTCTTTCTCACTGCAGTAGACCCAGTTTGGGTCATAGTTTATTCTACAGTAAATAATGAATCACAGCTGACTGAAGAGCAGAAGAGTAAGTTCAGGAATCAGTCTCTTCAAGGCCATGCACTTAAAGTTAATGCTACCCATAAAATTCCTTTCTCTAAAGAAGTGCAAAGTTCTTTGTTATTTTTC
The DNA here is from genome assembly GCA_028533885.1 of Nasua narica. Classification (NCBI taxonomy): domain Eukaryota; kingdom Metazoa; phylum Chordata; class Mammalia; order Carnivora; family Procyonidae; genus Nasua; species Nasua narica. The sequence continues at coordinate 102,695,915 of CM052798.1, read as the reverse complement.
AAAATAAGCAGCCCATTCTTTCCTGATTACAAATCTTAGCTGAGTCAGAAAGAATGATGTAATTTTCCTCACAAATTATGCTTTGTTATTCTTCAGAGTAGGTGTTTATGTGTTGCCTTATTTTGACTTAAAACTATTTTTTTTCTGATAAACATATCTGTTTGCTATAGGAAGAGTAAAGAGGCATTGCTCTTATACAGCTTTCTGTAGAATTAGAACCTGTGGGACTAAATCTGAGACACTAATATTGTGAACTGCTGCCCTAGAATCCACCCAGAGGGGACGTCTATACCATAGGTCACTGGACCTCATCTCCCACCACTCAGCTTCTGATTATGTAGATCTGGTACAGGCCTAGTAGTTTGGATTTCTAGCAATTTACAAGTGGTGCTGATGTGCTGGTTTCAATTCCACACTTTGAGAATCACTGTTCTTGAGGAAGGGAAAAGAAAGAAGCTAGACTACCCATGTTTTTCCCTTCCACATATCTTCCCTAGTTGAGAAGTACATTGGAATGAAGGGAGAGGTGGGGAGAGGACAGTAGTGTTACATTAATGGATGTTCCTCCACATGAAAGAAAATCTGAGGGGTGATGATAAGGGTTCCCTTCAATAGAATATCCTAAGCTTTTCACCTAGTTTTCTGCAGCTCTGAAACCACAAGGAACCAGGCCTGGGAGGAGGGCAGAAGATCAAAGAAGGTATTGATAGGAAGAAGTATTAGCCTCAAGTCAAGAAGGAAACCAGAACCAAACATACAAAAGAATAGTTCCTGAACACATGCAACACGTGGGAGACCCTCAGTAATAATGGGAGTGGGAGGCAAAGGTATTGTGTGGCCCCAAAAATATGTAGGTAAGAACCACAGCCAGTGAAATTAGAGCATGAAAGTATATCTGCTGTTATTTGAGCCTATACACTGGTGGTACATTTGGGTTACAATAAAATACGAATGCTCAATGTCCCTTGCCATTTACAAGTTGGCAATCCCCTTGTAAACAGAGGATATATTTTTGAATTCTTTTTGTTTCCATTGTATCAATCACCAATCTTTTTTTGGTGCAGACCCTCATCTTCCCCAAATGTTGAATTGGTCATGCCATTTTTCAACATTAATATTTTCTGTAATTTTGTATGACCACAGAATCATTCCCAAGCCCCTTAGTTTGGCATACAAGATACCACTTTCTCTTGGATCCTACACTCTGTCTTAGACAATTGTCTTGAGTTGCCTCAGCACCAACTGAGAGTTTGTTAGAAATGCAAATCCTGGAGTGCCTGGGTGGCTCAGTGGGTTAAACCTCTTCCTTCCTCTCAGGTCATGATCTCAGGGTCCTGGGACTGAGCCCCAGATTGGGCTCTCTGCTCAGCAGAGAGCGTGCTTCCCCCTCTCTCTCTACCTACTTGTGACTCTCTCTATCAAATAAATAAATAAAATCTTTAAAAAAAAAAAAGAAATGCAAATTCTGGGGCACCCGGGTGGCTCAGTAGTTAAGTGTCTGCCTTTGGCTTCGGTCATGATACCAGTGTCCTGGGATCGAGTCCCACATTGGGACTCCCTGCTTGGCAGGGAGACTGCTCCTTCTCCCACTCCCTCTGCTTGTGTTACTTCTCTCCTTGTGTTTCTCTCTGTCAAATAGATAAATAAAATCTTCAAAAAAGAAAAAAAAAGAAAAGAAATACAAATCCTTGGGCCAAACCCCAGATGTACTATATCATGATCTACATCTTAATAAGACCCCTCCAGTTGATTCCCGGGCATATGACAGTTTGAAAGCACTGTCTTAGATTACTGGCCACCTTTTTTCTCCTTGGTAATCTTTTATGTAGAACTGGTTGGCCCAGTCCTGTTTGGGTCACAAACATTGATGACAGGTGAGATGGTGGATTTTGATTATTATATTGGGTACAAAACCTACAGCAGAACCAAATGCAATTCTCATAAATGTTTGTACCTTTTCTACGTTATTAGAACCAACAGGCCCTTTACAGAAGGTCCAGGGAGAACCATTGTCAGAAGCCAGAATGAGAACATGACTCTCGCTCAGTAATAATAAGAGCAATAAGCAGAGATGCCATTCCCCAGTCTCTGATTTGTACACCTGTGCCTCAGGCCTCCACTACTCTAAATAGCAATTCAGTGACTACTGACTCCATCCAACTGTTAGTGATGATTCTTCGGCTTTACCTAGGACAGTGCTTATAAGAAAGCACAGCTGTAAATTTCACCACCTGCTACTGAATTTAGTGATGATATTGAATACAGAATGGAAAACACTGTTAGAAGTCCCTTAGGCATTCATGTTGAATTATTTATACTGTGCTGCACTTGTAAAAGAAAGAGATCCTTCTATGTTTATCCATGTGACAGAGATGTGTTGTGATGTGTGTATTCATCTGAAGGTGTGCAGACTCCAAGGAAGACAGCCATATGCTTTTCCACTACTTTTTTTTTACATAAATGGCTTAAATGATTATCAAGGGAAGTCTTAAAAATGAAAAATCACAGAAGCATAATACACAGTCTGAGGGATACGTGTGTGTGTGTGTGTGTGTGTGTGTGTGTGTGTGTTTTATTCTTTTTTTGTTGCCCCAATGTGTTGGGTAGATTAGGAGCAATATTATGTGAAAGCTAAGTATTCTCTTGCTTCACCAGCCAATGGGCACAGGTGGAGTCCCATAAATAGCAGTGACCTAATTTCATTGGTTTTCACCTCATCTGCCCAAACGACCTCAAGGTGATGCAAGGAGACCCCTTGGTATTTTTTGGAAATTGCAGATATTTGGCACATATGTCAAAAAAATCTGCTCCTCCTGACACCCATGCTGCTCCCTAGAACCCCATGATTCTCCTGTTGGGTCCCAGCTATTGCCAACTGCAAGGCCTTAGGCATTTGGAAGTTCTCATGGCATAATGTCCTGGATGTTATGGGTAGAGAAGGTACTGCTATGGAGACATCACTGAAACTGTTCCTTCTATTTTTGCTTGCCTGTGTTCCATAGAACCTAGCTGTCTGGGAGACAAATAGGATAGACATCCAAATTCAGATTGAATGTATATATTCATTCAATACATACGGATTCATACAGATTCAATGTATGTATTCAGTGTTTTCCATTCTGTATTCAGTTCATTCCAAATTCAGATGTTCTCTCTCCCCTCCAGTTACTCAAAACATTTTAATGGGTTTAGGTTTATTGAGCCCAAGTCCTTCCTAGACTGTGAATTTGCTCTTGGGATATTCCGCAGTCCCATGTGCAAGAACACATCTGGACAGCCCACATAGACATGCCCAGATGTGTCTTCAAACCCATCTGCCTTTGAAATAAAATGCCAACTATGAGTGTCATCCTTAAGTTTTCATTTCTCTTTTGGAAAGAATAAAGACTGAAACTAAGTTTACTACAGGGGTAACTTTGAAAATAGATAATGAATAAATATATAGAAGTCTCTAGTAGTTAGTCCCCCAAAAATTTAAGTATTAAGTTTTTTTCATATGAAACATAATTTGTGGGACACCAGGGTGACTCAGTTGGTTAAGTGTCTGCTTTTGGCTCAGGTCATGAGCCCAGGGTCCTGGGATCAAGCCCTGCATTGGGTTCCCAGTTTTACAGGGAATTTGCTTCTCCCTCTCCCTCTACCTGCTTCTCCCCCTGTTTGTGCTCTCTCTCTGACAAATAAAATCTTTTTAAAAAAAGAAGAGAAAATATAACTTGCAAGCTAGAAATCTGAATCTATTTGAAAAAGCTTTTTGTTCACCTTATATTGTTAAGAAGTGCCAGCATGTGATCTTGTCACAGACACAGCATGTCTTATTCATATGAAAATAAATAAAAGATAGTAAGAAAGAAAAGATGGGACAAAATTCCAATAAGAACACATCATCATTAATATCATCATCAAAATTTACTGCATGACTCTTTTGTTCATAAAGTTGTATTCATTGTATGACCTTTAAGTCTGGTAGGTCTACTGACAAAGATACATGGAGAAGAATCATCTAGAATATCCAAATAAGTTTGCTTAAAATATTTGATTTTGGGGGGCATCTGGGTGGCACAATGGGTTGAGTCCCCAACTCTTTGGTTTCAGCTCAGGTCCTGATCTCAGGGTTGTAAGGGACTCTCTCTCCCTCTGCCCCTCCCCACTCTCTCTGTCTCTCAAATAAGTAAATAAATATTTTTTTAATAAAATAACTTCTTTTTAATTTGGGTATAACTGACACACAACATATTAGATTTAGATAAATATATATATTATATAAAAGAGCTGTCTGATTTTCAAGAGAGGTAGTTTCATAAGATAGGGGAAAGTAAAAGGCACTAAGAGTAAATTAAGAAGTAATTATTAGGGAAAATGTCAATTCAGTACATCAAGTGATGATGGAAAATTAAAGAAACTGGAAATAGAAGAAAATGAAAGTAGACAATTAAGAAGGGCTGGCGTGGATGGTGGTGGCCAAAGCAGATTCTGGAGGCTAAAAATATTTTCACTCAATGACTCATTGAGAAATATGAAGAAAGAATATGCCTATAGATTTACTATTCAAATTGGGTGGCCTGTGCCCAGCTTCTTGCAAGCTACAAATGTAACATAAGGATGAGAGGGTAAGAGAATACGGAGCGATAGGAGCAATCCACATCATCTATCTGGGCTTGGTGTGGGCAACTGTGTAATGTGCTCACTGGGTTGTTGCTGCTGTTCCTTGCTAAGACCCCTGGTGTTGACCCTGAATGAATGGTATAGCAGGACAGATTATTTTGGGGACATTTTTTTGTAATGATTTGGTGTGGCAGAATATTCATTGTCATTCATTTAACATATATTTGTGAAGCCTATGCTATATACAAGACCCTATGTGGAATCCTAAGAGGTGGATCTTGCTTGTAAAAGTTTAAGGGGTGAATTCTCACAGGAGAACTAGGACATATACTTGAATGTAAAGACTTTAAGTGACATTAAGAAGAGAGTTGAGAAAGGGAGCTTGTTTCAATCTGGAGAATTGGGAGAGGCTTTGGGGAGATGATAGCATCTGAGTTAGGTCTCAAAGATAGTTCAGAGTTGGACATATGCAGAAATTGGAAGGAAAGCTATGCCAAATATGTGGGAACATCTAAAGCCAAGGCATGAAATTGAGAAAGTACCAACAGCTGGCTGGTACATCAAGAGTTGAAAGTGGATCTGAGTAGATAGTTGATGTCAAGTCATAGATGACATCACATTTGAACTGTGTTCATAAGAATTCAAGACTTGGTGCACCCGTTTGGCTCAGTCAGTTAAGTGTCCAACTTTTGGTTTTGACTCAGGTCATGATCTCAGGTTTGCAGGATCAGCCCTGTTGTTCTCTGCTCTCAGAGCAGAATTTGCTTGAGATTCTTTGTCTCCCTCTTCCTCTGTCCCTACCCCTGCTCTCTCTCTCTCTCTCTCTAAAATAAAAAAATAAAATCCTTAAAAAAATAATATAGAGGACTTGGAAGCATTCTGAATAGGAGAGTGACACCAGTAGGGCTTTGGCTGAAGGTTTTATGAAGATTAATCTGCTACAACTGTGGATGGTTAAGTACAATGGAGACAGCCTGGGGACCCAACAGGGACACTTCCCAGTCTTTTATTCCAGAAATGCATTAAGAGTATCATGGCTGTCATTCCTTTTTTGTTTTATGTCTAAAATTAGATGTTGTTTCCATTTTTTTTAATGTGAATTAAAGGGCAACGTGTATTACAAAGTCTCTCAATATTAATGTAAATAAACTTTCCAATTCTTTTAAACTTTATATTCCGTCTTTAACTTTACAGATGAGGATCTTAATACTTTTAGTATACTTTCTTAAGAAGCCCATTCTTCTTGTTGGCCATTCAAATTGCCTTTCTCTGTATTTTCTCTAGAGCCACTGAATCTTCCCTAAGGTGCACTGAACTGACTTCAGTGATATCTGTAGGTTTTAAAGAACCCATAGACTCATTTTACCCAAATTCCTTTTAAGATTGAGAAAATTTCAGCATTTCTGAGAGATGCTTATCTGTCTTTGACGCAATGATGGGGACCCAGTGTTGCATAAGAGATCTCCATTGTGATGTTATTTCAGTTTTGAAATAATTCTTTTTAATCTTGAGTTGAAATCTACTTCATAACTTTCCCCTTCTTCTTCTTAATTTTTTTTTTCCTCTAGAGCAATGCACATTCGTTCTAATATACTTTTCTATGCACTATACTATAACTACACCCATATAAAACTCGAGATTTTAAATATCCAAAGGTAGTTTACATGCATCCATTCTGCTTTAGGCTCAGCAGACACACCTTTTCACCTGTTTTTCATATGAAATAATTTATAGATTCTTCACCATATCTTGTGAGGCATCTGGATATTTGTTAGTTTTTCAATTTCCTCCTCAAAATATAGTATGCAGAGTTAAGCACAATATTCTGATGTGGTTGATCCCTATAAGAAGAGCCCACAATGTAGACACAATATTCTTTAATTCAGATTTCTTTTATCTCACAGTGCTGATTCACATTATATAAGAAAAAAAAAGATAAATTAGGTAGTGTATTTAAAAAAAACACCAAATAAATGCATGGCATTTTTATGGTTTCAAATCTATGAACACTTTTCTATGTTTTATGCAGATAAAACCAGTGATCTCATTGCCTTTGTGAATTTATTAGGAACTAGCCTTAGTGATCTAAATAACTTCTGTTTTGAAAAGTTAAATAAAAAAAGCTCTAAACAAAGAAAACTTCACAGACCCTTCGCATTTTTCTCTTTAGCTAAAAATTGATTCTCTTTTTCATTACATTTTTCTGGGACTGAAAAAAGTCTGCTAATCTTCTCCTCCCTCCTTCCCTTCTCTCTGTCTTTCCTTGCTCTCTTCTCTTCTTTTCCTGAAATTATACACACTCTGAATTAATTTTTATGAGATTTTTTTATAGCGTAGATAGTGTTCAGAGCCACAATAACAGTATTTTTTCAGGTTCCTCAGTTTGAAATAACAGACACCATTACTTAAATAGTAAAATTTTATAGATTTACAACAATACTTTTCCAGACTCAACTAGTTTATCATGTGGCAAGAAATGGTGAATTTTTAATTAAAAAAATAGAAAGTAAAAGGCAGGTATGAAGAATAGGGAAGACATTTTTAGAGCAAAATTCAGGCCATGTTGTTCCTATATGGGTCATCACTCTTCCACAAGTCAATTGACAACTAACACTTGACAATTGCCTTCTAATGGGCCAGTCACAGGTCAAAGAAGAGGAAGTAGAGCCTGTGTTCATGTATAATCATGTGTGGCATTCTTCAAACAGAAATTCACTTTCCCATTTCTAAAGTTAAAGGTAAAACCAACTTGGGTTTACTAGAGACTTCTTTCTCAGGATACTTTTATCTAATTATAAGGGATAAGATAATTAGGAATTTCTAATACTACCTCACAGGCAGGCTAGATTAGCTAAATAAACTAAACAGAAAGGTTCAGTTGTTGTAGCCATCTTTACAAAGACCGGCAACCTGATGCTTTATAGGTTTAACAAGAGTTCCGTTTGAATTCTGATTCCTGGCTTTCATTGTAGGCTCAACTTTCTTAGAGTGGATCATGGAACTTGAGTCTATATATATCTATAGATAGATAGATAGATATAGATAATATACATAACCTATATATATAGATAGATTTATAACACTGTTTTCCAGTTTTAATTATAGCCTGTATCTTTAATCATACCATTTGTTTTCTATTTTTTAAATAATTAAAAAAAATTCTTTGTCTTGGGTTCTGCTTCTGATGAAAACATCATTCTTTGTCCAAGAGATGTCATTAATTCATAGTGAATTTGAATATGGATTAGAATTTTATTTATATTTACAAAGCTCTTTAGAATTCAATTTCTGGCAGGATAGTGGAAAAGATACTCTGAATGACTTCCCACCACAAAAATAATAATAGTGAGTAAAATGTATCACTGAGCAGGTAGGAAAATAAAGAAAATCCTCAAATAATTACCTGAATTATCTCTTTTTCTTCCAGGGTAAATTCTTTTTCTTCCCTTTTGTTTTTATATTTCATGCAAATAGCTTTCCACTGTTAATTATTTCTCATAATTTTTGGTTGTCTTTTCACAGTATTAGAGGATCAGATTGATTAGGATAGGTAGTGGCCTGTGTTTCTCTAGGTTATTCGAATCCTTTGCTAAGGCCTTTGCTCACATAGGCTCTGCCCTGTTTTAGGGACCATGGTTTATTTAGCTCTTTGAATGTCATTCTATATAGTTTCTAGCTTCCAAATTTTTCTTCTAATTACAGGTCCACTTATGAATTTTTTTTTTCTTTTTCAGAACCATAAGTATTTATTCTTTTTTAAATTTAGTATTTCTAATTTTGATAGATTTAAGAGTAGGAGAAGTAAACAGGTGCCCTCAATTTCCTTTACTTAATCTTTAATAGGGCATTTCAAGATTTATTTGGATCCTCTAGAAGACAGTAATTTTATTTAGAAAGCATAGCGGAAGACTGATGATGAGAGGAAGTAAGAAATCCTGGATATAGTTGCTAAGTGACTAAAGAAAGAAAGTCTTAGAAAGTGTGATGGTGTTAAAAAGGGTATTAGTCAGTCATTCTGGGGGAAGTGAGATGTCACGTCATGAGAAGTCCTTTGGGGAGAAACTGAGGTCTCTGGCCAACATTCAGCTGGGTGAGGTTACTTCAAAACAAATCTCACCCCAGATGTCAGCATTCAGATAAAAGGATCCCTGGCCAACATCTCACTGCACCTTCATGAAAGATCCTCAGCCACACCGCCAAGCTAAGATGCTTAGAAATTTCTGAATCTAAGACAGTGCATGACATTTAAAAAAAGTGTAATTTGTTAAAACACTAAATTTGGGGGTAATTTGATAGAGTGAAATAGATAACAAATGTATAAGAATTAAAGGGAAGTAAGAAGATTGGACTGATACAAAAAAAATAATTGGCAGCAAGTTGCCAAATATTCTTAGTCAAAGGATAAATATAACAGCATTGCAAAATAATAACATGTACATAAAGCAGTAGATATTCAAGTCTTTTCCACAGACACATTTATTTATAAGAACATACAGGTTACCAATTCATAATTTACATAATGTCTTCTGAAAGGATTCAAGTATCCTAAGGAAAAGAATATTTAGGCCAAATACTATACCATTTGTGTCTTCCACTGATAAATAATGTTATTTTTAAAAAAACATTTGTGGAGATAAGAGGTGGAATCTGTCAATGGGTTGTATTTGGAACCTACAAAAATAGTTGTTTCTATCATTAATTAAAGTAATTATTAAGAATAAATGCCTCTTTAAAATTTCAGTTACATGGTCCTAGTTTTAAATTTACGTCTGAGTAAAGCCAGACAGAACAGCAGAAGCATTTCTCTTCAAAGTAACTTATTAATATTGCTCTAGAGAGCTTTTTCCAAATGAAGAGAGAAGATATAAAATTAAACATTTTCTATACATTAAACTATCCCTTAGTACCTCAAAAACATGAAAAACCTGTCATCATTTCCTTATATTTCAGACAGAAATGGATTTCTTATGAGTTTTATAAAAATTTATTATTAAAGTCACAAAAATGTTTTCACTTTCAATATTTGTCAGAATGATGAAATAATGTACCAGTGACAAAAACCGAATAAGTACCAGTGACAAAGAGTAAAAGGGTGAACTTCAGGAAGCCCTCACTCCTTCATTTCAAAAACAATGAACTTTTATATTTCATAACAGCAGTTGGTTCTGAAATAGAGGAAAATATTCCTTATCCTTTCATTTTTACTGCAGCATCCATTATCTTATTTTTCTCATTTTTTTTGGTCAATTTTTTTTGGTCTCATGTGTAATAGGGGATTATAGGATATTTTGGGGCTGTCTCTTTGAGAAGAGCTTATCAATGTCTCCAGGTATCTACCACCAAACTGTTTCTTAGGCTGTAGCAGCTCAATTACTTCTGAACTCACCCCTGAGCACCACGTAGCCCGGAGGCACTTGGAATGAATTATACCCATAACAAATTCTTTTCAATTTGGATTTCCTATGGGGTTAGTTACTTCAACTTGAAAAACAATTTCCCATTTACTTATTCTAAATATGTCATTCACCTTTCCTTCTGAGCCAATTATTAAGATAGCCTGTTTTGGTTCTTGAATTTTCATAGTCTTAAGCACCAGCACTAGATGTTATTAGTCATACATATTTGTGCATGACTTCTTAGAGTTTATGAATAAAATGATAAATGGCTGTGATTTGGTAAATGTGAGCTAGACACATAGTCAGTTTTCTTTGTTTGACCACTGATATATTTTCAGGAATGGTATTCAGTAATAGGGACTTATAACTAGCTTTTTACATCCCTCAGCCATGGGATCTTAAACTCACTTTTTGTTTCCATAAACCTGTTTTGACGCCACTGAGTCTATGGATATCAACAGATTTTAATAAAACATGCACTTGGAGTATTAATAACCGCATTAGATACACATGGCTGAGTCCACACATATAGGAGTGAACATTTTTTCAATGAAAGTTTGCATAACACGGAAAATTATTTCTGAAGACCTTTTGTTATTTGTTTAATCTGTCATTCTAAAGAAATAAGTTTACTGGTACTTAGTACATTCTACTGGTACATTCTACATAATTACTGGTACATTCTAAAGAAATGTTTACTGGTACTCAGAAAAAAAACTCTGAGTTAAGAACCTGAATCTTTGGGGTGCCTGGGTGGCTCAGTGGGTTAAAGCCTCTGCCTTTGGCTCAGGTCATGATCTCAGGGTCCTGGGATGGAGCCCCACATTGGGCTCTCTGCTCAGCAAGGAGACTGCTTCCCCCCTCTCTCTGCCTACTTGTGATCTCTCTCTGTGTGTTAAATAAATAAATAAAAATCTTAAAAAAAAGAAGAACCCAAATCCTTGAATGGGTAGCAATAGGGGTCAACTTTTCCTATCATTCATTTGTTCAGCAGATACCTATGGTAAATTTAATATGTGCCAAGAGCTGTCCTAGTATTGGGAATACAACATGAACAAAACAGGCAGTACCCCTACTCCTTTTTAGGATAAAATGTCTCTTGCTACAATATTCTTAATTTGTTGAAAATATCAGTCATTCTGACTCTAATAGGTGGGTAGGAAAGTAAAAATGAAATGGTATATATGGGAATACAGAGCAGTATGCAAATGCAAGACATAATCTTATCTCTAGAGATCAGTAGAATCTTAGTTCCCCTTGCAAAACCATTCCTGAATAACTGATGAAATCTCTTCCCCTCCCAGATTCCCACAACTCTGAAATGCTAAGTGAACTGCATACACTTTTAACCATAACGATAATTTTTTAAAGTCACCTATACAGATTGTGATGAAATGCTTAACAAATTTTGGGATGACTCCTGCGTTGTGAAATGTCTACGTCACTCTGTAGCTTCTGTCATTGATATCTTTCAAAACGAGGCTGGCAAGCCAAGGAGGGCAGGTTCCCGGGACCTGGTCAGTCGATTGTGATCTTGAAGTCAAGATCACACTTCAGTCTCTGTCCACTATGGGTCCGAAGAATGATGAAATAAATACCTTGGAATATCCAGTCAGTTTAGGTAAAAAGTGTATATAATGTTTACAAAACGAAAGTCCCGAGATAAACGCAAAAACTCTAAGAAAATCGAAAGTATGTGGTAGAGGACATTCACTTGACCAACCCATCTGGACACGTGAAAATGCAGGGGCACAGGTGTGCCAGAGCGTAAAAGTCTCCTCAAGGATACAGGATGCATTACGTCCATACAATAAGCTATTCTACATAAAACTGCATTATTATATTAAAATCTTTCAGAGAATTTTACAATGTCTGTATTAGGATTTCATACTAGCTAGATATTTTTACAAAATCAGGGGTAATAATGTAAGATGGTGAAAATACCTATGGAGAGTTTACAGGATAACTTCTATATAATTGGAGATATGATTTTAACAGGATTATGAAGCCCCAGCTTCTTTCAAAGAGGGGGAAAGGTTTAAAGAAACACCATGCAGAAAGAAAGAAAAAAAAAACAAATTGTAAAAAAAAATGATTCCTACCTAGAATTTTCCAGAGTAATGGCCAAATTAAAAAACAAAACAACTTTGTGTGCTAATAGTGGCATGCACACATACAACTGATACAATAAGCAATCTTGTATCCAAAGGGAATTCTTAGTCAAATAGAATGAACCCCCGGATACAATTCAAAAGATAACTTTAGAAATATAAACAACATCTTACGGAAAATAGTCATTTTCTCTCTAATTTGAACAAAAAGCTTGAAATAAGAGAGACCAAATAAGGTCTTTTAAAATTGCAAAACATACTTATGACAGATAATTTGGGAAATATATGAAATGAAAGATAAAAATCACCATATGTTCAACAGCAGAAGGAGACATGCTATGTTGTGGAATAATTTTTCAATATATATTCGATTACGTAAGCCATTCTTCATTTAATACTAAACATAGGGTAAATATCTCTTCTTATTTCTACTAGAGCCATCCAAAATTACAGAAAAAGAAAGGTTATTCTTTCCTTTAAATATGATCTTTACCTAGGTCCTTGCTAGTCACTTGGTGACCATACCACATGCTTCTGAAAGCACTTCACATTCCCAGATACAAAGTATAAATGTGACATCAAGTCTGCATGTCCTTCTGAGTTATTCTTAATAAAGCATCACTGGCTTAGGCATGTATAAATATTCAGTATTAAGTATGAGCTTGAAACCTATTTCTTTAAACCTATTCAGAAAATTGCTTGGTTAGGGACGCCTGGGTGGCTCAGTTGGTTAAGCTGCTGCCTTTGGCTCAGGTCATGATCCCGGGGTCCTGGAATCAAGTCCCGCTTCGGGCTCCTTGCTCAGCAGGGAGCCTGCTTCTCCCTCTGCCTCTGCCTGCCACTCTGCCTGCTTGTGCTCTCTCTCTCTCTCTCTCTGACAAATAAGTAAATAAGACTTAAAAAAAATCATTTTTAAAAAAAGAAAATTGCTTGGTTAAATTGAACTGTAAATTTTAGAAAACTATGAGTCTATTTTCCTATGTCATGTACTAATAACTCACGCTTTTGTGCAAAATGCTACAAATCAGATATTTTAAATTTCAGAAACAATTTTACTGAAAATAACTACTTGCCTTCTTAACCTCTGATTTTTAAAATTCCTAATGCAGAAAGAAATTGTGTTTGAGAAATGAAAAAATGAACGAATGTTTATTTGTTCCTTAATAGATTCTCAATCTCTGATTGAGATTTCTTTTTCTCTTTACATTTTTCAATTTTGTATATTATTTATCTACTTAAAACTTTTTTAGTAGCTCTTTGCTTTAAAGATAAAAATGGTTGAAAGTCTTCCATTCATTATAATTGAAAAATGATGACATTTTAGTTTAGTGTAATAAAAGTATGCTCTGAAAAGATATTATATTGGAAAATGGAGCATTTTCCTCAAAAATAAGGTTTTGATTTGTATAAAATAGTGTTTCATGAACATGTTGAAAAAATATAACACTGCATAGTTAGGTGGTACTGAAATGCAATTTTATTCAATTCTGGCCTAAGTACTGGGCCTACAAAGATAATGTCATTACTCCAGCCAGACCCAAGGTAAAAAGGCAGATGACCCAGAGGTAGTAATGTCACAAATGAGTCATTGAAAAAAATAATCTCTCGTCAAAAGTTTGCACAACACTTGTAGGAAACCATTTCTGAAAATTTGCTAAACTTATTTTCAATTAACACAATAGAATGTTAGCTAAGAAATAAAGCCATAACTCAGTCTCCCCACTACAAAAGTTGTCCCTATGACCGCTGAGAAATTGAACACTCAAACTTCCAGTTAGCCTTATTCACTTAGTGTTTCAGTAAGTATAGAATTTGTGAGGTGACAAGCACGGAGAAATATTTGTTTAATCCTCCATGAAAGTGAATATAAAACCTAATTTAAAAAATGTAGCCTGTGCTAAAATTAAGTGGGCAAAGTTGAGAGAGAGAGAATGTAAGCATAAAACAGCAGAGCAAGAAGAGAATATTTTCAGTGTGGCAACTGTAGGAAGAAGAAAATACAATAATTTAATGGCAAAGTGTTTACACAACAGTATACTTTTTTAACTTAACACCATGAAGATTATGTCAAGAATTAAGGATATTTAAATGTAGTTTGGAGGTGTTTTAAAATAGTGATAATTACTCAATATGGAGAATTTAGAAAATACAAGCAGACATAAAAAAGGAAATTAAAATTACTCATACTCTCTACCAAGCAGGCATAAATCTTATGAACATTTTGGTCTGACAGAATATGTGTGTATCCATTGGGTAGCTGACAGATATGTATGGTGGTAGGGTGGGCTTTGGACTCTGTGTGTGCTTGCCCAATCATTTTTCCCTTTGTGTCTGTGTAAATGTAAATATTATTGATAGTTAGGATCTTACCATGTTCCACTTATTTCATGAAATATTAGTATTCTCTTCTGTTAATAAGAGTAAGGGGTGCCTGGGTGGTTCAGTCAGTTACACATGTGCTGTTGGCTGCAGGTCATGATTTCAGGGTCCTAGAATTGAGCTCAGACCGGCCACTGCTCAGCAGGGAGTCTGCTTCTCTCTCTCTCTTTCTCTCTCTCTCTGCCACTCCCCCTCACTCATGCTCTTTCTCTTTCTATGTCAAATAAATAAATAAAATTTAAAAAACAGAGGGAAAGAAATAATTCCATTGCATGGAGGTACCATGGTTTATTAACCATTCCTCATTAGGCATTTAAGTTTTCCAGATTTACTCTATTTTAAATAACAATGTGATAAACATCATTACCTGAAATATTTCCCACCTTCTTATTATTTTCTAATGAACGTTATTAGAAGTGGTGTTACCATGACAAATGGTATAAACACTAACCTCATTTTTCATCTTTAGGGGTATTTTATTACATTGATCTTATTTTTTCTCTATTTCACAGAGGATACACACTTATTATAGGAAAGTTAGAAAATACATGAAAAAAGAAAATCTAAGTAATTAACATTTTAAAAACCAGTGATAACTGGTCACCTCATTTTGTCTTAGAGGGCTTCAGTCTTTTTTCTGGTCAACTATAGCAAATAAATATGTCTGTTTTTTCTTTTTTTTTTTTTTTTACAAATATCCTGTTATATCTTATATTATGCCCTAAATAATAGCTTCTTTAAACTTGAAAATGTACATAAATAATTTATTAAATACAATATATTTGTCTAAATGATCTCCAGAAATACTGTACCAATTTCAAGTCCCACCAAGAGTTTGTTTTTCCACATCAATAGCTATTCTGAATATTATCATTCTTTCTAAAATCTATCAATTCAATAGGTGAAAGATATTCTCTCTGAAATACAAATTTGCTGTTATTTGGTTACCAAATGTTGAACATTTTTTATATATTTAATGACCATGTCTATGCCACATATTTTCAAATTACTTTTCAAATCTATTTTACTACTCAGTTTTCTTTTTTTTTTAAGATTTTATTTCTTTATTTGACAGACAGAGAGAGACCACAAGTAGGCAGAGAGGCAGGCAGAGAGAGAGAGGGGGGAAGCAGGCTCCCTGATGAGCAGAGAGCCCAATGTGGGGCTCGATCCCAGGACCTTGAGATTATGACCTGAGCCGAAGGCAGAGGCTTTAACCCATTGAGCCACCCAGGCGCCCTTACTAGTCAGTTTTCTATAAGAATTTGTATTAATTATATATGCATACACACACATATATATACTATTAACTCAGAGGGTTGCATTCATTGCAAAAATCTTCCAATTTGTCTTTGGTCATTTGTTCTGATGGCTTTTGTCATACAGTAGTTCTTATTTTTAATATATGAACAATTATTAGTCTTTTCTCTGTGACTTTGTCTTATTTAAGAAACTTTCTCTAAGGGCACCTGGGTGGCTCAGTCAATTAAGCTTCTGCCTTTGGCTAAGGTCATGATCCCGGGGTCCTGGGATCAAGTCCCATGATGGGTTCCCTGCTCGGTGGGGAGTCTGCTTCTCCCTCCTCTTCTCCCTCTGCCATTCCTCCCTGCTTCTGCTCTCTCTCTCACTCTCTCAAATAAATAAATAAAATCTCTCTCTCTCTCTCTTTTTTTTTTTTTTAGAGAACTTCTCTCTAGTTTTGACTTTGTCTCTCCCATTTTTACGATCTTGGTTGCTGTCTCCAAACAGATCTTCCTGCTACAATCTTTTTTTCTGAAGCAATTGTTTGGATGCAAGGTTAAGAATGACTTGGATCCTATTATGTTAATTATTTTTTCTAAACAATTAGCCAGTAACAGAGAAAAAAAATAACATGGTCTGATAAGTCATTGCTAATGTTTCTCACACCTGATTTGAATATAGAATTTTTTTTTCTCTCCAAATTTGTTTATTTTAATTTTTCAGCGTTACGAGATTGATTGTTCATGCACCACACCCAGGGATAGAATTTAACGTCTTTATTTGAAAAATGCTGAAGAATATCACAGCAATGCCCAGGGGTTGTGTGAACACTGACTTTTCTGCATGTGCAAATGTCACTGCGGAGGAGAGGTTATTGGGGATGAGGTACACCATGAAAATTAGAACTCGTCAATGGAGAAATTAAATGATTGCCTGGCATCATATGGCTAGTCGGTGTCAACACTGGCACAGGGTTCAAAACAATACTCCAGGTTGGAAGTTGCTATTGACACACCAGGCAATGTAAAGTTTTACTGTCTTCTAAATTTTAGCTAGACCTATTCTGAAGCACTAAGAAGGGGATTTCATCATTAGGATGCAAATACCAGAGCACAAAAATTGATGGCCTTCTTCTCTCCAGGGACTCCTCTAAGAAATCAAACTCAGAATAGAATAAAAGAACTTAGTCCTTACTTAGCAGAACAGTGAGGTTGATAGAAATATATCTTCTCAAAAGGAGAAGTCCTTGGAGATATTTGCATTTATGCAGGCAAATAAAGTTAAGTCTTTTGTCCCAAGGCTTTTGACTTGTCATAAGATGAAATTTAAATTTTCTTCTTTTTTTTTAATAAGAATAATCTACCCATTACAAACACAGAAGTGGGATTTGTCCAAAGCTGAAGTCAAACAGGTACTATTAGAAATGAAATTGAATCCTGTGAAAATATTGCAGGTGAATGAAAACATTGCTAAGCCAAGGTCTCACAGCTAGTAAAAAGCATCAAGAGAAAATTTCAGGGAATACTACTAACCTTCATCTGACTTCTTAAAATTAAAATTTCAAAGAGTTCTCCTGAGAGATAGCAAAAGCATCTTATCCTTACAGGGTTTATTTCAGTTTTCTGAGTGGAAGGAAACATCAGACAAAAAAGTATTTAATTAATTTGTAAGTTAATTGTCAATATGAAGGCAAAGCCTCCCCTTTCTTCATCTGGAGAAAAACATATTTTCCACATTGACTTTCACTAAGTCTTCGGTCCAAGTTGGGTTCAGTTTTTGTACTTCTACACAACCGTGGTGTCAACTTGGATCCTATTTTTAGAAATGTTTCCTGACTCTGGATTAAAAGAAGAGGAGGTTGGAAAGTTTCCATTAAAACATTCCTTTCTCCTTTATGTTTCCCAGAAATAAAAACCTCTTTCAAACTAGTTTTTTCCCTAAATGAAGGAAATCAAAGTCCCAGTATGTTACCTTCTCCATATTCCTAACCCAAGACAAACAGCAAAAGCAAAATTTAAACACACACACGCACACACAACAACAACAACAACAAAAACAACTTATAAAAAGTAGTCAGGCATTTTTTTCTCTCTGTTAATGATAAAATTTGTCAGTTCAGGCCTAAATCTACCATACCCAAAGTTCAGAATGGAATGCTGGATATATAAAAATGAACTAAACTCCCAACGCAGCAGCTTAGATTTTAGAATCTCCTTCCTCCGAAATGGAATTATACAATTAATACTTAGATCATGAAAAAAAATATACCATTTAGCCAAAACATATACAAGAGTTGAAAGAGAATGTTTTCTTCAAGAGGGTTACTTCTAGCCACACAAAATTAATTTTAGAAATTAAGGAATTATGTGGATTAGTAAAATTGAAAGGACATGTACTTAACTACTGCTCTGTGTCAGTGGAAGTGTTTGGATCATGTGTATTCATATGCCAATTCACATTTTAAGGATGGGGTGGTGTCACAAGTCAGTCCAGACTAGAAAGTGACAACTGTAGTTTTTCGTTATTTTCCACAAGCATATTCATTTGAAAATAAAGTGAGATCTTGTTGGAATCAAATACTGAGAAGGAGAAAGAGAATCTACTCCTGATTTGATAGTAATTCTAGATATGAAATAAGAGAAAAAAGATACAAGGATTCCAATTCTAAAATAGATAAGCCTGGGCATGTGATATTCAGCACAGTGACTATACTTATTTGAATATTGTATTGTATATTTGAATACTGGATGGTTGGAGACTAGTTCTTAAAAATTCTAATTGCAAAAAAAAAGAGGTATAACTGCGTATGCTGATGGATCTTAACCAGACTTATTGTGATTATTTTGCAGTATATATATAACATAAAATCATGAAGTTGTACACCTGGAACTAATATAATGCTATGTATCAATTATACCTCAATTAAAAAAAATATTTTAAAATAATACTAATAAATACTTTTGCCTTAAAAAAAAAAGTACAGGTAGCCCTCAAGACCCATGGAAAAGGGGCGCCTGGGTGACTCAGTGGGTTTAAGTCTCTGTCTTCGGCTCAGGTAATGATCTCAGGGTCCTGGAATAGAGCCCTGCATCGGGCTCTCTGCTCACCGGGGAGCCTGCTTCCCCCTCTCTCTCTCTGCCTGCCTCTCTGCCTACTTGTGATCTCTCTCTCTCTGTGTCAAATAAAGAAATAAAAAATCTTTAAAAAAAAAAAGACCCATGGAAGATAAAGACAAATTTATCCTAGAAAGATTTTCACAAAAATTTACAAGATTTCAGGTATAAGACAGGATCTCCTTAATAAAGGTAATGGTATTTGAGTTTTGCTCTTTTTTGAAGCAGATTTTATGTATAGTTTTACATTCCTTGTGGTTTACACTGTAACTCGTTATTATAAAACCCAAACTCTGACTTAAATCAAACCAGAAATTAAATATGCTGGAGGTTTCAGAATAAAACTTATCTTCAGTTTGGAAATGTTGTCAACAAAGATGCTCTTCATTTATTTTCAGAGGTTTCCTATGCTATTCTTAAAATAGAGAGTTTTAGAGAAACATAAGTAATTTAGGGACACCTGGGTGGCACTGTCAGTTAATTGTCCTACTCTTGATTTTGGCTCAGGTCATGATCTCAGAGTCCTGGGGTTGAGCCTCCTGTCAAGCTCTGCATTCAGGGGGGTCTGCTTCTCTCCCACT
Organism: Nasua narica; assembly: GCA_028533885.1. Classification (NCBI taxonomy): domain Eukaryota; kingdom Metazoa; phylum Chordata; class Mammalia; order Carnivora; family Procyonidae; genus Nasua; species Nasua narica. The sequence goes on along the minus strand of CM052798.1, from coordinate 102,676,491 downwards.
GCCCCTCCATGCTCTCCATCTCTCTCTCTCTCAAATAAATAAATAAATCTTAAAAAAAGTAATTTAGTTGAGCTTACACTCACTTAAAATGAGGGGTAAATCTTAGCATTATATATGCACTGATACCGACAGAATGTAAGCAGTATGGCCATCTATCCTAGCTGCACATCGAATTTTGTCTCCTAATTGTTTAGGAAAGTACTGGGAATTTCACTGTAGTTTTAACTGGAGGCTTTAGCATTAAGCATTGCAGACCTGACGAATGAGTCTTTTCAGTCAGACAAGCACAATGCTTTATTCAAAGTTGAAGTGTTTATCTTGGAGGAATTTTTCCTTTAATATCCTGCAGAGTGGGTCAGGAAGTCTTAGGAGAATAGGCTTTCTTGTGAGCTGACAGTCTTCACAGGCAATCTGAAATGAATCACCCAAGATTTGATTTTTTGCTAAACATAATTCATCTTTTCTCTTTGACTCCCACTCAATCCACCCCCATCCCCATCTCTCCTACAAGGTTGCTTTGGGAACAAGAGAGAAAAGAGTCATCACACAACTACATAATAGAGTTTCCCAATTAATGAGCTATTTCCAGGGATTATATCATTCACCTTTGGATTATATCACTTGCTTGATGTACATAAGCATGGACCACAGCTGTAATTTGCAAAATTAAATGGTACATTTATATTCCCCACTGGGAAAAGCAGGAAACAAATGCATTACATTTTAGAGGCCTATAACCAGAAACCGTACAATTGAATTAAAATTAGTAACGTTTTATTTCCATAAATTTGACAATAAAAGACAAATGGCCTAACTATAGAATAATATTTCACACATATGGTCACGTAGTAAAAAGAAACTAGGATTTTCTTTCCACATCTTCTCTGTGATTTTAGGCAGGTCATTTATCCTCTCTGTGCCTCTTTGTTCATATGGAAAATATAAATAACCATTGCATGTACTACTAACCTCTAAGGACCAAATTAAATAATGGGTCTGAAGGCTTGTAGATAATTACAAAGTACTATCAAAATGTGACATACTATTAGGAAATTCCATTAAAACACACATAATGGTGCAATGTGGATTTTGTTCCTAACAAAATATTTCCAAGACCCTTTATCTTCACTGATAAATGGTATAGAAACCATCTCAATCTGAATTTCCCTAGGGAAGACACTGATCAAAGGCTGTTGACACAAGTAGTTAGGAGATGACCCCCAACTTCCTTCCTTACAAGGAAGGAAGCAGGGAAAGTTTAAGGAAAGAGAGAAATCAATGAACGGTACATGAACAAGCTGGTTACTACCTTGGGAAACTGGAGCTCAGTCTACTGGGGACCATCCAGAAACCCTGTGGGACATGCCTCTGAATCAATCCCTAGAGGGTGGGGAGGGCTTTCAGTGGCTGCTACTCTCCCTTCTGACCACTATCACCACCATCCTGGCTAGTGACTTGACATGGCATCAGAGCAGAGTGAACACGCTCCCAGCTTGAAGTGGAAAGCTATCAACATGCCAGAAACACCCCCTGAAGCTCCAGAGAGACTTGGGGAGGGGTTGAAAATGGGGGCAGGGTGTCAACATTACCCGTTACAATGACATTTCAGGGTAGTGAAACATGGAAGCCATTAGGAGGGCGCTTTCTGAGAAAGTAACACCTAAAGTTCCTCCCTTAACTAGTCCTTCCCCCATTCTATTTTTGATTCCAACTTGCTATAGACCCAAATTAGAGAGAACAAGAGGGCCAAAGAGAAGGGAAGAAAAAACAGTAAGTAAAAGGAAGAGAATTTCTTCCCACTTTCTTCTTTTGTCTGCTTCAGAAGGAGGAGAAATGAGTTTCTATTCACTCATTTAATATTAAGATTAGAAAATTAAGATGATGATGGAGGACACACATAGGATTAGGGAAAATACAAAAGAAGGAGGAAGAGTGGGGACTGAGGGAGGAGAGAGAGAAGAAAACCCCATGCATGGCTTTTGTCAGGCCACTGGAAATCAGGGTTTCCCAGCTTCAAGGGGCTCCTTATGCATAATTGTTAGGTATGAATCTGTTATGTGTCAATCCTGGTCAGCTTTCAGACAGAATGTGGAAGTCCTTGTCTCACTGAATAGACATCACTGTGCAATAGCATACCACACATTTATTTTTCAGTGTGTTTGAACTTTGGACAGAAGTTCGGGTCATAATGGATTTATCAGGTGATGGAAAGTTAGAGTAAGTAATTTTATGTAAATGAAACTTGTTGCTTACTGTGTAAGACAGAGTACCATACTCAACAGTTCGGGTCTTTTAGAACATTTGCCAAGAACTTCTAGGTTGAATACTTAAGATTCCTACCAGCTTCCAGGAAAGGAATATTTAGTTTTGCGGCTTCTTTTTTTTTTTTTTTTTTCAGCTTCCCTTCTTGCCACCAGGCATCCCAGTGAAATTTTAAAATGTTTGTTTCAAAACTTTCAAGAGCAAATAATAAATTGAATAAATGTCTTTTTTCCCCTTAAGTGTTAACTATGACTCTTATAGTTTCCTGGAATTTGTGTTGTTATTTGGGTTGGTTTGTTTTTGCTTTCATCTGCTTATATACTTGCTTTTTTTTCCTTGAACCACATATAAATTGACTTTAAACTGTATCATATTTTCTTGAGGATTCAAAGATGGCACAAGAGACAGGGCTGAGTTTCTAGAACAGGATTCCTAGTTTCCTCTGGGTTTCCTTACTTCTTAACTAAAATACACCACTAGATTCTCACTACTAGAAAGTATATGTGTTTCTTAACTTTGAAAATTTTAACAACTGAATAAGTAAAAACTACTATTCTCTATATTTTCTTGTATGTTGATGTTTAGAAACTTTGCCTTGGAATAAACAATTGTAACCTATTTCCTTTATCTTGAAAATGAAAACTGAGAGCTCATGTGTGTAAAGGCACCAAAAATTTACTGTGAACACCATAATAATTTCAGTCATTGTCAACTGCTCTATCCAGCTTCATCTGCAGCATACTATTTGGTTTTCCACCTACAGAAGAACCTTTCTGTTTAAATAAAAAGATCAAAAATCTCAAAATACTTGCAATTTTCAGCAACAGCAAGGATTCTATCAGCTACTTCTCAAGTCAACGCGGAGAGCAGACAATGCAGTGGATGTGTGCCATTCCCGTGGGCTCAATACTGCCCCTTCACAAATGGGTCACTCCAAGAGCCAAAGAGCATAACAATGAAATCATGGCACCTGCTACCACTGTCTCCTGTTTCTGGGTGCTCTACCAAAAAGCACTTGCCTCATGTTCAATTATGTCTGCAATTTCTTCAGAATCTAGACCTGATGCTGAATCATAATTTTGTAGCAGATGTTACTAACATCTGGGTAACAAACATCATGGGTACTTCTGAGAAATAAAAATGTGTCTCCTTTTTTTAGTGAATATGGAAAGGAATTGGTAGTCATGCAACCTTCTGTTGTTTTGAAAATAATTATTTTGAACTTTCAGTTGTAATAACATAATTAGCCCCTTTGAGGTGAGTGTGTGTGTGTGTGTGTGTGTGTGTGTGTGTGTGTGGTATGTGTCCATTGGTGGTTTGGGGAGGTTGAATATTTAAACAAAAAGTAAGTGAACAAATTAAGTTAGAGCAAAAATAAACTGAGTTCTTGTCTTGTGGTATGATAGATCCATGGTTTTACATTTTCAGGGTTTAAAAAAACATCTCAAATAAAAAAGACAAAAATACTCTATTTTACTACAATAATACTTTAGTCCTACTTGTATATTTAACTTTGTTAGAAGATGAAAGAATAAGTTGCATACATAATTGTATGTATTCTCAACTCACATTAATGCCATAAGTATCATATCATTGGATCTGTCATCTCAGAAAGTGGTTGACCATAATTGAGGCTATGGTATAAAGAAAGAGAGTAGGGTAAATGGGAAAGAGATGGGGGAGGCGGGAAAGACAGAGGAGTTTCATCAATTACTTCTTTATATATATATATATATATATATATATATATATATATATATATATATATATTTAAAGATTTGTTTATTTATTTGAGAGAGAGGGAAAGATGGCACTTGTGTGCATGTACTTGTGAGTGCAAGCTAGTGGTAGGCAAGGTGGGGGGCAGCAGGGGCAGAGAGAGAGAGAGAAATTCAAGCAAACTCTAGGCTGAGCACAGAGCCTGTCCATGGCTCTTTGATTCTACCACCCTGAGACAATGACCTGAGCTGAAATCAAGAGTCTTAAACTTAATCCACTGAGCCAGGCGCTCCCATCAATTACTTCTTAAACAGAAACTGGTGAACACTTTCCCTTGGCCTTTGGTTCAATAGAAAAGCAGGGAATAAAATAAAGTAACAGGATAAGTAACAGAAAAATACTTATGGAACATGTCCAAAAGTATTTCCCCTATCTTGGCCATCTTTTTCCATTCCCTGATTTGCCTTTATTGCTTGGTTAAACACATAGGGGCAATGAGGGATGGAGAGCCAGGAAGCTCTGGTCAGAAATGAAGCTGGGGAGAAAGGGGTGCTGTGGGGACCAGTCCTGATTGTCCCCTCAGGACAGAAAACTTCAATGAGGAGGTGGTAAAATTGAACACAGTAGATTATTGGTTCTTTGAAAGAGCGATGCAACCCCTGCTCCCCCAGTGTCACCTGGGAAAGTTGACAGTCCCTCAGAGGAGTCTCTCACTTGGCATGCAGTGAGCAAACTTCATTGGCGGAAGGATATGTTTGGGTACATGGGCTAAAGAAAGTGTCCCCAGGAGCCAGGGGCCTGGACATTTCCCATAGGGGATGCAGAAGTCCCCCACGGGCCCTGGTGGGACAACAAACAGGTGGCCTCCTAGAGGGCTGGGCTCAGAGTAGCATGAGTTGGGAACTGAGGACAAGAGGTTTGGGCAGAAGCCACCAGATCCAGGAGTGGAGACAAGCATGGTGCCCTAACCTTCAGGCAAATCCAGCATATCACAGCCGACACCAGTGCGGGAACCCTGGGAACTACTGGGACATTGCAGAAGACAGTGAATTTCCTGACAAAACCTGGGGACTGTAAATCCTTCTCAAACAGCCATAGGGAATGGAAGCTCCCTTATACCCACAACCCTTCCTGGGCAGGAGGAGGGACAGGGAAGCTTTTGGAAGGAGAAAATCCTGACTGGGAGTGTAACTTTGAATTGAAGAGCTATCTTTCAACTGCAAGAACCTGGATTACCTTTGCTTGACAAGCCGAAATCGCTCCCCAGCCCAACTCCCATGGTAGGAATGGAGGCCCCGTCAGACACTGGATGTTTTAGGGTCAGACATCAGAAGGAAAAGACTGGTATTTGACCAACCTGGGAGCTTTGCGCTCCTGTTGCATTTATATGACTGCCCATAGGATTTGCTGCCAAATTCCCTTCCATGAGGCTTTAATGAAAGTATGTGTGGTGTGTGTCTATAGGGTGGAGGTGAAGAGGTGGGTGGAGAGCTGTTCTTTTTCTCAGCATAAAGCCACAGAAAGGAATTAAACTATTTATCCAAAGTACTCTGTTATCAGCCTGCCTTACTCTAATCTCACACTAGGTTTAATTCTTGATTCCTCATTTACCTGCTGGAAGCCTTTAGCATCACTTAACTATAATCAAATGAGAGAGAGAGAGAGAGAAAACTGCAAACAAAATCAAACTTGCTAAGACCACTGGTGAGTCTCAGAAAATCTTTACTATGTGTAGTCCTTTCTATTCCACTATCCAGAATCTCATAGGGCCAGCCAAAATTGTTTTTACCTTCCCATCTCCAATCCACCATAATATTTTATGATCTTAGCCTGGAACTTATCTCTATGCTCCATAGATCAGTTGGTTCAAATTCAGAGCATTTTGTTATATATTCCAAAGAATTCCCTTTATCAGACTTCTGTTTTTCACTCTCTTTTTTGGGCAAAATCAAACTTTCTTTTATAGTCAGTGTCCCAGGGGCACCTGGGTGGCTCAGTCAGTTAAGCATCTGCCTTTGGCTCAGGACATTATCTCAGGGTCCTGGGATCGAGCCTCACATCAGACTCCCTGCTCAGTGGGGAGCCTGCTTCCCCCTCTCCCTCTGGCTGGTCCCCACCCCCCCGCTCCCCCTCTCTCATTCTCTCTGTCAAATAAATAAATAAATAAATAAATAAATAAATAAATAAATAATATTTTAAAAGATAAATTCAGTGTCCCAAATTCTTCTTCTGAATAAGAAGGAAATACTCAAGAGCACTGGGAACAGCCCAACCCTTCCACTGTATGCAATTATTCCATACACAGGACATTACTTATTAACATTCCCTGTAAAGAAACAACATCAACAGCAGCAGACAGCTTGCGTGTGCTCTGAGCTCTGAGCCAAACGGTAAATTCAGGAAAAAGTAGCTTGGAAATCAAGTTACTTCACTATTTATCTTTAGCACTGTTATCCCGTTGTGTTCACTTCAGCATCAAATTATTATTTTTGTTATGTTAGTGGTGCCTACTATATCCAAGGTTAACTATATCCCAGGTTAGTCACGTTTGCTTTTTTGTTATGTTTGCGGTGCCTACAGGTGATAGGTGAATGGAGTTCCCAAAACCCAGCATCACAAAAAGAAAGGCAATGTGAACACTGTGTTCTCTGTATGAGCTCTGAAAGACTTCCAAGTGATTTACTGAGGAATCTTGGGATGTCCCAGTGGCGGAGGGTGGGTGCAGGGAGGGGAGTGATTGTGAATGCCAGTTCAACAAGCAAACATTTCCATAGATTGTATGGAATCTTAAAAAAAGATAGAATTGACAAGGGGGAAGCAATTCATATGGGTTAGTCACATTTCAGATTATTTTTTTGTTTTTGTTGTTGGTCCTTTAAAAAATAAAAATCACTCGTACTGAAGCTTTGGAACATATTTCTCCTAACATGTCAGCAATGCTTTAATCATTTATTGCTCACTAAGTATAACAACCAGATGTTCAGATTTTAAGGACATTCCACCCACTTCCAAAACTCCCAATACAGTCCTAATTACCCACTTTCAGCTCCTTGTTTCTTTGCTTGTGGCTGAAAACATTGCAAAACTGGCACCAAAGTGCCACGTGAATAAAACATGTTAGTAATGCTTGTACTTAATAAGTAGCTATTCTAAAGAAGCAATGTGGAAATCCCATGGCCAATCTTGGGCATAATATCTTCCTCTGCGGTAACCAAAAAGATGCCTTCTGAAAAGTGAGCTGTGATTTAATGGGAAGATAACTGTTCTTGTAATTAGAACACCTATGATCAAGCCCCAGTTCAGCCACTTACTCATTTGAAACTCTGAGTCATGCACTTATTTCTCTGCAAAGGAGGGATGATGATATGCCCCCAAAGCACTCTTGGACTCGAGAGGCAGAGTGAATCAGTATATGTAGCAGTATTCAGTAAACTGTAAGCACCCACACTGAGCTACAAATTGTATGTAGGAGCTTTGAAAGGATCGTGGACTTTGAAGACTAAATAGAAAAATGCATTTTAAAGATGTTCTGATAGCAAAAAAAAAAAAAAAAAAGAAAACAAGAGCATGCCCTCAACAAACAACACTACCACATCTGGCTACTTAATTTATGGTCGGGTGCAAAATGAAAATGTAAGGCCCCTTGTTCAAAAAGTAGGAAAGAAAGGGAAAGAGCTTTTTCTTTGGTGGTTACTCTTCACTCTTCATTGTGTCTTTTTATTTGATATTTCATGTCATGTCAGTGAGATAGGGAGTAATCACAAGGTGTACATAGACCTTCACAGGTGCTGAGCCACCCCATGACTCAGAGCACAGGTCTGCTCCCATCCTCTGTGTGTGCAGTTGCCCATTTGGTAGGAGGGTAACTGTTACTGAGCATGGCCAGGAAATCAGTGGTGGAGAGCCCACCCCAGGGAGGTTCCGAGTCAAAAGAGCTATTGTCCCATTGGTCTTCTTTCAGAACACGACACAAAGATAAAATTTAAAGAATTTCAAGATGATGACCGTAGAGCTTTAAACCTCAAGCAGGGGGCCCCCTTCTGAGCTCAGGGTCCTCAATGACTGCACTGGTCACATGCTCATAAATTTTCCTTACCATTTCACTACATGTCGGGACCTAAAGTCTCCCAAAGAGGCAACATGATAGAATTGATAAGAGACTCTGGAGCTAGGTTGCTGGTTTTCATCCTGGCTCTGCCTCTCACCAGCTGTATGTATAATCTTGGACAAGTTATTCTTTCTCTTTGGGTATCAGTTTCTCCATTGATGAAACAAGGATGATAATAATAATCACTTATCTTGTAGAGTCGTTGTGCAGACTGAATGAATCACTATATGGAAAGTACATAGTTCAGGGCCTGGCACATTTAAACTAACACTATAAAAATATTCTTCATCATTATTTTTCATATGAATCCACATTGCAGGTCCCCAGGGATTCCATAAAAGGAAGTATCCTACAGCCGACCTGCGAGCCATCTCTGCTCCTTGGTCCTGGGTTCATCCTGGATTCTGACAGAGAGGATCCCTGGCATTATCTCTACCCTGTCCTTCAACTCTCAGATTCTATCCCAGCCATAACATGACACAAGTGGCCAATGGCAAGAGCAAGAAGGAAGTATTCAAAATAGAACATATTCTCCATGAAGAAAGCCTGTGGGGTCTATAAATGATTAGTAGAAGAGGCATAGAAGAGTGTATGGGTAGACTGGTGTGGACAGCTTTAGTGATGGCCATAAAATTGACTTTATATTACTATCTGTACAAAGTAACTGCTAGTAAATTATGATTTATAATTTAGAAATATAATTTGAATGATAAAAAATTCAAAACTGAGTATCAAAGTGAGAAGGGCACATATTGCATGGAGCACTGGGTGTGGTGCATGAACAATCAATCTTGTAACACTGAAAAATTAAACATATTTGGGGAAAAAAATAAAAATAAATGTTTTTAAAAAGATGAATACATAAAATTTAAAAGAAAAGGAGTGTAAATAGAATCAATAGAGTAGAATAGTAATTTTACATTTATAATTATTCTTTCATGGTATTATAAATTGTGATCTGTTTAAATAATTTGTAAATAACAAAAAAAATGATTTCCTGGCAAGTAATTCAAAGAGCAAATGGTAGATTTTAAGGAATACTTTTTTAAATAAAATAAAAACAAATATCCTGTTTTTATGCCCTACTGGAAAGTTTAACTTACAAGACTTTGAGGCCCAATGAAGTGCTGGAACTTTTTTTTTTAAGGTACAAGCAAATGAAAGGCAAAGAATTGAGAAAAGAAAATAATAAAGGAAAAAAACTGAAATTACTATAATAAAGATCAAACATAAAAAAGAAAGGATTGGGGCGCCTGGGTGGCTCAGTTGGTTGGGCGACTGCCTTCCTCTCAGGTCATGTTAGTGGAGTCCCGGGATCGAGTCCCGGGATCGAGTCCCGGGATCGAGTCCTACGTGGGGCTCCCTGCTCTGAGGGGAACCTGCTTCTCCCTCTGACCTCTCCCCTCTCATTCTCTCTCTCTCTCTTTCTCTGTCTCAATTAAATAAATAAATCTTTAAAAAAAAGAGAGAAAGGATTGATGAAGACAAAAGTAACTTCTTTAAAAGAATAATACAATTAATAAGTCCCTGGCAAGCATATCATTAAGAAAAAAGAAAAGGTACACATAGTTTAATATCCTCAATAAATAAGGGGTCATAAGCACAGGCATGATAACAAATAAGAAGTGGATTGCATGAACAAAGTTATTCTAGTGTATTTGCAAATTACATAAAATGGGCACTTCATATAAAAAGATAATTTATCAAATTAAATGGAAGGAATAGAATATCTGAATTTTTCTAAAGAAAAAGAAATTGTAATTTAAAATTTTGCACAAAGAAGTCTTGGATGAGATGGCTTCACCAGTGAATTGTACCAAACATTTAAAAAAGAAATTATAGGGGCACCTGGGTGGCTCAGTGGGTTAAAGCCTCTGCCTTCTGCCCAGGTCATGATCTCAGGGTCCTGGGATAGAACCCTGCATCAGGCTTTCTGCTCAGCAGGGAGCCTGCTTCCCCCTCTCTCTGCCTGACTCTCTGCCTACTTGTGATCTCTCTTACAAGTAATAAATAAAATCTTTAGAAATAAAAAAAATTAAAGATAAATTATAGAAAACCCTCCACGGTCTTCTAAGTAACACACACACAGAGACACACAGACACACAAGGACAATAATCCCCAACACATTGCATATGTTCAAACTTTGACAAGAACATTATAACAAAGAAAAAATATAGACTATTCTACTCATGACCAAAGATGAAAAATTACCAAACAAAATGTTAGGAAATTGAATCCAACAGCTAATTAAGAAGATAATGCATCATGATCAAGCCTGTTATTATAGAGATTCAAGGTTTTTTAAGATTTGAAAAAATCAAAGAAATTTACCACACTAAGAGAATAATGAAGAAAAAAATATATGGCTATTTCAACAGTTGCAGACAAAGCATTTGGTAGTATTCAGCATCTATTAAAAATAAAAACTCTTAGAAGGAACTTTTAGTAGGTAACTACTCATTTAAAAATTATAAAAATCCTACTTAACAATCAATGGAAAAATGTTAAAAGCTTTCCCTTTAGAATGAGTACTAAAATACAATTGCTTACTATCACTGTGTTTATTCTGACTTTTATTTTAGGTACTGGCTACTGCAATAATTTAAGAAATATAAATATCCAAAATGTAAGGATTGGAAAGGAAGGAAAAAGAGTCATTATTTACAAATGATATAATTTTGTACATAGAAAGTCCAGAAGAGTCTTTAGATAAATTATAGAATTAGTTAATAAGGTTAGCAAGCTTGCTTGACAGTGATGAATATATAAAATCAATGTGTTTCTGTATATTGGCAATTATTAGAAAAATATTTTAAAAGATACTACTTATAATAACCCCAAAGCATCAATATTTAGGAATAACTCTAATGGAAAATATATTCAGAAAAGATCTCTACACAGAAAACTAAAAAAATTTTCAAAAAGTACACAAAACATAAATAAATAAAGGGATATATTATATCTATAATGTGGGGAAAAAATTTTAGGAATTTCAGTTTCCCCTAATTTGATCCATAGATTAAAGCAGTCCATAAAAATCCCTGCAGATATTTTATGGAAATTGAGAAACTAGTTGTAAAATATATACAGAAAAATAAGGGACAATAATAACAAGAGAAACTCAAATAAAAGGAAAAACGTAAGAGAATGTGCTCTTGGCATTTCAGGATATGTTACAAAGTTATAGTAGTTGTGACTGGTAATACTAGTACAAGGACAGAAAAAGAGCGCACAACAGAATCAAAAACCCAGAAACAGAGTCACTTGTGCATAGCCATTTGATGTTGAAAGAATAATGAAAGATGAATGATATTTTTACTCAGCGATGATGAGTCAATTAGATAACCATATGGGGAAAAAGAATGCAAATCTCTCTCTACTTTATATCATAATAAAAATGCTAACTTTGAGTAAATTATAGATACAACTATGCGAAGTAAAAGCAAGAAGGCTTCTATAATGCAGTTTAGGAGGACATCTTTAGAACTCATAGTAGGAAACAATTTCTTCAGAAAAAACTCAGCACTAACTGCATAAAGGAAATGGTTAACAACTGGGCCGCCATAAAATTAAGAACATCACTCATCAGAAAAACCATTCTGAGAGTGGGAAATAAGGCTATAGAAAGAAGGAATTATTTGAAACTTACATAACTAAAAATGACTAATATCTAAAATACATATATAATGAGAAATCAGTTAGGAAAACACCAGACACCTAAGAGAAAAAAAAAAAAAGTGAGCCAGGGGCTTAACAGGCCTTTCACAAAAGTGGTATCCAAATGCCAATAAACATATGAAAAGATGCTTGACCTCATTAGTCATCAGGGTAATGTGAAGGAAAACCTCTATGAGATACCCCTGCACATTCATCAGAAGAGCTAAAGTTAAAATGTCTGACAATGCCAAGGGTTAGCAAAGAGACAGAGCAAAAGGAACTCTGATTCTCTGTTGGTGGGAGCATAAATTGGTATTCCACCTTTGGAAAGGAGCGGCACTATCTTCAGGATTTGAACCTAAACATTAACTATGACCCAGCAACTCCTGTCACCTAAGTATGCCCCTTATAAAAAGTTGTTTACCTGTACACCAAGAGTCATGTATAGAAACATTCATGACTTCATAATTCACAATAGCTAATAACCAAAATGTGATCATCAGTACAATGCATGTATAAATGTTTATATATTGATACAACAGAAAACTATTATAGAGTCATAAAAATGAACAAACTCTTGATATGTGAAACAACATGGGTGAATCTCATAAATAAATTAAGTGACAAAAACTAGACCCAAATGAGTACATATTATAGGATTCCAATTAGGTCATGTTAAACAACAACAACAACAACACTATAGTGTTAGAAATCCTAGACAGTGTTTATTTTTAGAAAGGAAGGAAACCGAATTAGGTAGTGGGAAACCAAAGATGTACAAGATATGGTCTCTTTCCTCAAGAGTTCCATTCAAGACCATGTACATAAAAATTTATGATGAGCTGAAAACTCATGAACCATTAAAATGTTATTATTTTGAATAATAATATCCAGATAAGCTGATATCTGAAGTTGAATAAGCATGGAATCTAACATTTTTTTTCTGACATTTAGTCAATTAAACAACAAATAACCTCTCATTAGTTGAAACTCATCAAGCAGGCCAAGGGCTATGTTTCCATCAAGTCTGAGGCAGATGGAATGGAATGAATTTTCATTGCGTCTCATCTCTCCTCAGCCAATATGAATGCTGCCAAAAGACTCTCATCAGCAGGAGAGGATTAGAGGATAACTCGGATAATGTGACCTAGATGTGCTTATTTAATCATTGTTCCCTCTCTTTGGGGAAGAATTCACGCAGAGTGCAGCCATCACTTTCCTTCTGAGACCAAGAAAACCATGATTTGTCTTTAAAACACAAGTAATAATAGTAATAACAACAACAACAACAATAATAACAATAACAGCAGCAGGAGCAAATACAGTAATAATAATGTCCTTACAGTAAGCTTCCCGCTTGTGTTCCATTAGTAAAATATTTGTATCAAATTGAAATCACACTAATAGGTAATCATGTTTACCTATACAAATGAGAAAAATAGCTTTCTAAACTGGAAATGTGAAACGTTACTACTTTTGCAAATACTCTACTTATAGGATTCACAGGAACTGTGCACACAGGAACTGAGAAAGTACCAATAAATGCAAAGGTTTTTATGTCATGTCTTAGTCTCCTCTAAAGTTATCTTATTATTTTTTTACAGGGCACTTCATCTCTGTTTTTGATAGTCTTTGCTGCCTATCTTGTTTCTACATCCACACAAAGGGTTTATTTACAAGGATATATAAGTGTTTTGGGATTTCCCCAGGAATCTTTTTATTATTCTGGCTTATATCTAATGAGGCCAGAGAGCACTAATTCCAATTCTATAGTATTTATTGAAACTTGCTTTAAGGCCCTTTATTGATAAGTGTTCCATATGTATTTGGAAATATAGCATATTCAGAAATCTAAGGTACAATATTCTATAAGTGTCATTTACGTCAGTGTTGTTAAATACTCTATATTTTTATCAATTTTATCTGCATATTTTAGATTTGTAACTCTATATTTTTATCAATTTTTATCTGCTTATTTTAGATTTGTACTGACAAAGATACATTAAAACCTTCTATTATGATTGTAGATTTTATTTTCCCTCTTAGTTCTATTGGATTTTCTTTATATATATTTAGACTATGCTCTATGAAACCTACAAATCTAGAAATCTTTCTAAAAGATTAGCCTTTTTATCATTATGAAATGCTCTCGTGGATCTCTAGTAATATTTCTTTCAATAAGATTTATCTATTCTTTTACTTTTAACTGTGCTGTGTTCTCATATTCATAAGTAGCAGATAGTTGGGTTTTGTGTTTTTATCCAAATTGATGATTTTTCATCAGTATTAACTCATTTACATTTCATTTAATTCCATAACTAATATATTTGGGATTTTTTTAATATTTTATATCAATTTTTGCCATCAAATCTTTCATTTTTCCTTTTTCTCTCCTTACTTGCCTTGGGTTAATCAAGTAATTTTTTCCCTATTTTTTTTTCTTTATTAGTGTACATACATACCTGCCACACACACAATTTTATAAACTAGTAATTTACTATTCCCAGACAATGTAAGAACAAACATTACCCTTAATTCTATTTACCTCCCTTATAATTTTTTGCTATTGTTAATACATATTTTAATTTTAGGTATTTCTAAGCCTCATAATACATTGCTGTTTTATATAGACAACATTCACTTAGATTTGTGATATATTTATAGTTATATTTTCATTGACCTTTATTTTTTCTTTATCTTCTTTCTGCATAAAGGATGTCTTTTAGTATTTCTTTTAGTGAAGGCTTAATAGTAGTAAAAATCTCTTATTTTTTTAATTGTCAAAAATATCTTTATTTTTCCCGTTTTTTAAAGGTCTTTGTCTCAGTATAAAATTCAAAAGTGACAGTTGCTTTTTTCAGCTTTCTGGTGATATAATTCCATTGTCTTCCATCTTCCTTTACTTCTGATGGAAAAATCAGCTCTTGGTCTTATTGTTATTCCTTTGAAAGTGATGAATCTTTTCCTTTGCCTGCTTGTAATATGTTCTCTTTTTCTTTGATTTTTAGCAGTTTTTTGTTTTGTTTTTAAAATTTGACTCACTTATTTGGCAGAGGAAGAGAAAGAGAGAGAGCTTAAGCAGGGGGAGTAGAAGGCAGAGGGAGAAGGAGATGCAGGCCTCCCAAGGAGCAGGATGCAGGGGTGGATCCCAGAACCTTGGTAACATGATCTAACCAACTGAGCCACGCAAGTACCTCTGATCTGTAGCAGTTTTACCATGATGTGTCTGTGTGGATTTCTTTGATCTATCTTGTTTTGACTTTCTAGAACTTATTGATTTAGTCATTTGAATCTTTTGCATTTTGGAAATCTTGCTTGGTATTTATTCTAATATTACTCCTGTCCTCCTTTTCTTTCAGTTATACCCATTTTAGATCTTATAGTTACGTACATATGTCTCTGGCATTTCTACATTTTTCATTTTCTTTCTCTATGTTCTTTAATGTGGGTACTTTCTTCTGACCAAGTTTCTAATTCACCAAATATCTCTTCTGCTGAGTTAACGTTTCTTTTAAACTCATCTGTTTAGTTCTTAATTTTTGCTAATGTGCTTTTGCAATCTAAAATTACCATTTGACTCTTTTTTATAGATCCCTTCTAAGTTCTCCACCCTATCACTTATTTTTTGAACATATTTGTCAGAGTTATTATCAAGTCTAGGTCCTAAAGCTTCATCATCTAGATTACTCATGGATCTGTTCCTGATGAGTTTTTCCTCTTCATGTCTGGTCATTTGGACATCTCCTGATATGCATTATAATTTTTGCTTGAATAGTAGACATCATCTATGAAAAATTTCAGGTACTACAGATAATGTTATCTTTCTATAGAAATAACTTAACTGCCTTCTGTTAGACAGTTGGGAGGGAGAGGGCATGAATTGATCCACGAGTTGCGAAGATTCAGGATAGATTATTTCCTTTGGTTTAGTACATTTTGGTTTTCCTTTATTCTCAAAGTGTATCTTCTCAAGGGTATCTAATGAAAGCCTGGAGTGATTACTAGGGACGCCTCTTCCTGGCAAGACATAAACTCAGACTTTTAAGTTGTTATCTCCATAAGACTACTACAAGCTCTACTTTGTGTTGTGCCTCTTAGTGGCTGCTTTCCCCTTTATTTCTCTTCTGCCTCATACAGTGTAGCAACTAATGAATGGTTCAGGTGGAAAAACAAATTCATTGTGATTCAATTTTGTTCAGGATCTTATTTCTTCAAGTCTTGGCTGCCTTTATAACTCTGAACTTCCATTATTTTCTTCCAGGATCTCTGAGGCTACCCAGATCTAAGCCACTGTGATCTGCATTAGGAATCATTAATCGTTTTAAAGAGAAAAGCAAAGCAAAATATCATCTCAATGCATGTCCTAAACTTGGTCCTACAAAGTCTGACTTCCTTGATTGCCCTCGGTTGCCTTCCAATAGCTGGGTTTTTAACTTTGTATTTTATTCAACATTTATTGTTTTTCTTGGTGATAAGGTTGATTTGATAGGTTGCATTGTTTGATAGGTTGATAGATAACGAACTACTCTATCTAAGCTGATAGTAGAAGTCCTAGTCGTTCTCTTATTACAAAAAGTGACCTTCAGAAGTAAATGATATAGAAATGATAGCTGGCAGTCTGATTGCTTTTGTTTGCTATACAAAAACTTCTTACCTAAAAAGACTCATAAAAGAAATCAAGTGGGGAGAAGAAAACTTTATATCTTTGGGTGTATGTGTTACACAGGAGAGGAATGGCTCTTATAAATCTTTAATTTTAATTGAATGCTTGATGTCTTGAACCAGCTTAGAGGCTGTAATACTTAAGCTACATCAAAGAGACTGCCTTGTATAGTATCACTTTAACGTGTTTTTCTTTCCCTCAAAGATACACTGAACTGTTCTTTGCATTTAAACTTCATAGACCTAGAAAATGGAAGTTTTCAACTAACTCAAAATAGTCCTAATGCTGCAATTTTATTTTGTATTTAGAATGGGTGAAGCTAAATTCATTGGATATGGCTTACTCTTTTTATACTTTATAGAAATGGAGTTCCAGGATACACTGATTATTTTAGAGAAAGTAATAAGTTGAACGTGACATCTTTTCCCTGGGCATTGACCTTCTCAATTTGGATGAAAATATTTTTTCATAAATTAGGTTTTAGGGCACAACACCATAGCTGCCTCTTGGATAGTCTGTGGTCAAAGTCTTTCCCTTGATCCATTCTCTCAAATGTTCCACATTGATCCAGAAGGCAGACAGTTTTCTCACTCAGTCACCATAGATAACAGCCACCTACAAGATTCTCCTTTGGATGTTCTCTCAATTCTTTGGTAATCTAAAAGAGAGAGTGAACAATGAAAATCCCAAAATTTCAGGGAAATGGAACTGACATGGAAGTATATAAGCCTTTCTTATAAAAGTTAAAACCAAAATCCTCTGATTTGATTGAAAAATAAGAAAGACAAAAACAAAACAGCTCCTTAGAATCAATAAATAGGTCTGAAGTAGTGACAGTGCTATTTACTCATTAAACCCTTAGAGTGGAATAATGATACTGAAGATGCTTTCCAGCTGGTATAGAAAGCAATGTGCTAAGTAGAAATAAACAAACTTCCTTTAAGAGGCTACTGATTACAAATACAAACCATTAGAACATTGCCACCATGATAAGCAAGTGCTTCAGGGAAGGTTGGAAACCAAGAGATTTCCTCCAGTGAAGAGTCACTGGCCTGACCATGAAGGAGCAGAGCAGGGCTGGTTCCTTTTGCTTACACCCGCCTTCTTGTGTGTGGCCCCCCGCAGGACCTGCCTCTGGGAGGGTCTGAGTGTGGCCCAGCCCTCCCTTGAGCTAATTAGCCCAGACAGCCTATGGGTTGGGTTTGGGTTAGCCAATAGGAACGCGGAACCCCTGCCTGGGAAAGAATATAAACTCCGCCTTTTGCCCACCAAACTTGTGTGCCAATTCTGGCCAGGGTGATAGGCTAGTTCAAACAGTTACTAAGCAACTTTCTGTGTGTTACAATCTCATTGGCCACCGGCCCCTCTAAAACTGTTGTGCTTTTTGAAACTCGCTCTCTCTCTACACCACGCCGCTGAGTCGGTGAGTGTGAGAGGGAGCTCAAGCTAGCTTGAATAAAGGGCTCTTTTGCTTTTGCATCGGACTCGGCTCCCTGGTGGTATTTGGGGATCTCAAAATCTGGGCATAACAACCAAAATGTGAAATCCCCCCAGTTTTAACTATTATGAGATGATTTAAATAGCTGGATTTTTCTTGCACATAATTACTGAACCATATAATAAGAAATATGAGCTGAAAATTATTCCCTTTTCTATGAAAGGAGATGGAAGAAAATCAACCATAGTTTGACAGAGATTTTTGTAGTCCACATAGGGACTGATTGATAGAGACTCAAATGCCCAGCCCTGTAGCCATCTACTCAGCCAAATTTCTGGGAGAACCAAGTATCTGAGGTTCAACAAATTGTACAGATTTTTATTCATGCTATCTTTTGATACACACTGATTTAAAATAACTTTCAATTAACTCTTTAGTCAAACTACATTGTTAAGTTCATTTTTTTACCAGGAAAACTAATTTAGGAAATAACTTCAAAAAGTCTACATGGTATTTAGGTATTTACTATGCTTTTTTTTTTTTAATGTTTTCATTCAGATGATTGGTCTTTAAGTAGTCACAGTGGGTATGGGGTGTTGGAGAATGAAGAGCACATAACATAAGAAAAAGTGAAAACAGCCATTTCCACTGAGGCTCAGGAGGAAGTATCCTCTAACTACTTCCTTTTCACAGTTTTTCCTGATTGAGTACTGCTGCCTTAACTTGCTAAGGAGAACCATAGGACAGACGGAGGTTATAGCAGGTTTTATGTGCACATCTTTCGTTTCTATTAAACTGAATGAATGTTTTTATATATTGCTAAGAAAGACTCTGAACTTCAGTTAAGCACTTTCAGATTCTACTCTAAGTAGCATAGGAGTGAAACTTAAAGGGCAAAGAGATATCTTCCATTACTTAGTTTATCTTCCAGGTACTTGCTTGTGTTGTGGATAAGAAGTTAGGGATAAGTTGTTAACAGAGATAAGAAATTAAAGGTCCTACCCTCAAGGAACTTCCTGTTTAGGAGAGACCAAAAGGCAAGCAGTTAGTTACTAAAGTATTGAGTCTATCACCATTAGAGTATAAACACTGATGCTCTGAAAGAAGTACTTAACCCAGTTTAGGGGATCAGACAGGGCAGAATTTTCTGAGGAAGTACAACCTACACTGAAACAATAAGTGGAAATAAGAATTAACTCATGAAAAGCTTCAGGAGACCAAGAAAAACTGTTGTTAATGGCAATAATAATTCATTCATTCTTTCATTTCATGCATTTATTCATTCAGTGATTTAGACATATGTTATGTGCAGAGTACTGCCCTAGACCCTGGAGATATAGTATGAAGGTGTCAAAATGGCAACTATCTTTATCCAGCAGAAGATATGGACTGGAGACGTCTTCATAAGTGCTGTACAATAATGGAAAGTTTCTCTGTATTTGCCAATATGGTAGCCACTAACCACATGGGACCATTGAACCTCAATTGTGCCTCGTGTAATAGAAGATGTAAATTTTTTATTTGAATTTAAATAGCCACATGTGTGAGGGGCACCTGGGTGGCCTCAGTAGGTTGAACATCTGACTCTTGATTTAGACTTAGGTCATGATCTCAGGGTCATGAGATGGAGCCCTATGTCAGGCTCCAGGGTCAGTGGGGAATCTGCTTGAGGTTCTCTCCTTTTCCCTCTGCCCCTCCCCCTATTCACGGTCTCTCTCAAATAAATAAATACACCTTTAAAAATAAATAAATAGCCACATGTGGCAGTAGCTACCCCATTACACAGTACAACAGTGACAGATTACTGATCTGAATCCCCATAGGGATCCAGAGATAGGAACCAGCAGCACCTTAACAATTAGCTCACATGAACAATGAGAGTCTTAAGAACATCAACAGTGGGGTGAGGATGTAGTGCATGGTTAAGTGCAGTGGAGTAAGTTCAACTTCTAGCCAGGGTAAGGCTTTAACACTGAGCATTTCAGAGCCATGTCAGCATTGAAAGGTAGTACTGTTGCTGTCATTTTGAAACATGGCTGGGCTAGTATGTCAAAATCTTGCCATAGGTTAGCAGATGAATTCATTCCTAGCAGGATTAAATTCCTATTTGTGTTTGCTTTGCAGCCCAGGTATTTGAGAAAAGCTGTCACTCAGATTGATGTTCTTTTAAAACAATGCTTTAACCTTGACATAAAGGCAGAAATATTTGGGGGATTAAGCTTACTTAGACTTAATAGCACAGTACAGAGGACCACAACATTCCCCAATTTTGTTGCTTTCTCCTGTAACAGTGTGGGAAAAGAGAAAGGAAGCTACTCTTTGGAATATTAATGATGCCCTTTGGTCATGTGTCTACTTATTTCCCTAACTAAACATTTCCCCTACCTGTTTTCTTTTGTCTTTGGATAGGATTTATATCAAAATGATAGATTTAGTTTTCTCTCTGTATCTAAAAGAAGTACTCTCTATACTTTTTTTGTTCTAAAATTAGGGCATTGATTTTTCAAACAGTAAGATGGGATTTTCTCGGACTATCAAATCATGATATTTTAAATTTCTGTTAAATCCAACATGTAGAAAGCTATATTGATACTCACCTATACCTCAGACAAGAGATGATGGGTATAAGACCAAGGCATGTCCATGTGGAGATGACCTTTTGACAAAAGTTTTATGATACAGAATAGACACCCAGTCAAAAAAGGGAAAACATAGACCTGAATGGGGCAAAACACTGTATATAAAGGAACAGTATTAATGCCTTTCTTTCAAAAATGAAAAACCAATGCCTGAGTTTAAGGATATTGTTATGAAAAAATCCTGAGGAAAAAAAATCAATAAGCAGGCATTTAGTAAGGTCTGTCTAGCACCTACACTGTGCAGGGGAGACTGAATCTGGCAGCTCTGGGGACTGAGGTCACCTAAGAGATGAGCTCTTTAAGTCGCAAAACATCTCTCTAAAGTAAGGGAACAAGAGGCAGAGGAAGGAAGAGAGAGAGGAAAAGGGGAAGGAGGGAGACAAAATGGGGGCATTGTCAATTCAAAAATACCTTCCTGAGCACTTGTACACCTAGGCTGTCTTCTGAACATCTAGAAAGCTGAAAAAAGTGTGATGGTGGAGGCCAAGACCATTCATCAGATGGTTTCATGACTTGGTTAAAACAGTCCCTATAACTCTGAGTAACAAACTGAGAGATTTGGAGAGGAGGGGTTGGGGGGTTGGGCGAGCCTGGTGGTGGGTATTGAGGAGGGCATGTATTTCATGGAGTACTGGGTGTGGTGCATGAACAATTAGTCCTGTAACATTGAAAAAATAAAATAAACGTATTTGGAAAGAGAAAAAAAGAAAACTGGAAATAATCCAAAAAACACAGTACCTATAATATATATATTTTTTAATATTCATGATCATTTCTGAGTACCTGATGCCAGAAGAAAAGTCCTTTGGATAGCACACAAATATGTATCTCAGTAATTGGAGACACTCCCCCACCATTGGATAGATACAAATTAATGTTCTAGTCATGTTTTCACATTTTATGGATTTGGTTAATAGTAAAGCCATAGGACCTATGTGGATTAAAAAAATAATAATAAGATCTAGTTTCTGGATGAGGAAAGCTGAGGCCCAGACCCTAAGTGATGGCGGGCACTCAGGTTGCTATCATCTGTGAGGACTGACAAGGTGCCCCACCAGTGCCAGTCTCAGCTCTCTATCTTCCTCCTGTGAGAAATACTTTTCAATTGCTATTCTTTTAAAATTTCATGCTTTCAAATTACAAATGGAACACTTGCTCATTGTTAAATTCAACATGTGGAAAGCTATAATAATAATAATAGTGATGATGATGATGATGATGTAATAATTCAAAAGGCAGATATTTTTTTAATTAAATATTTTATTTATTTGATAGAGAAAAAGAGAGTGCACGTATGCCCACGCACAAGTCAGGGGAGGGGCAGGGAGAGAGAGAACACTCCCCGCTGAGAAGGGAGCCTGACTTGGGACTCCATCCCAGGACCTTGAAATCACAACCGGAGCTGAAGATAGACACTCAAGCGACTGAGTCACCAAGGCATCCCAAAACGCAGAAATATTTTGAAAAATAAATTAATGGTTACCATCACCATCACCAGCATGGCTTACCCTATGGCAGCCAGAACCCCACTTTTGTACCCTTTCTTTGCTTGTACACCTATGCGTGAACATAAAATAAGATTCCTCTATACATGTGATTATATGCTTTTTCAGGTAAGTATATATATTGGGGCTACCCTTCCATATCAATACTTATAAATTTACTTCATACTTTTTAGTGCTCTCTTGGTAGTGGTTAATATGAGTTTATCATTATGTAGTAACTAATCCTCTGACTGATGAATATTGCAATTAGTTTTATATTTGAGATATTTGTGCCTCTTTTCCCTTTTTCCTCCCTCCCAAATATGAACAGGGACCCTATATTCATTGCTTCAGCAAAGGTATAGAAGATAGATAACAGAAGAATCCGGAAGAAGCTGTTTTGGACTGTGTTGAAGCCTTAACCCCTAGTGTGACTATATTTAGACATGGGGCCTCTAAGGAAGTAATTAAGGTTAAATGAGGGCATAAGGGTTTGGGCTCTGATTCAAAAGGATTAGTGTTCTTATAAGAAGAGACACCAGAATGTTTCCTATTTCTTTCCCCACCTGGGCACACCAAGGATAGGTCATGTTGGAAGATAGTGAGCCAGCTGCCACTGTAAGCCCGGAAAAGTTCCTATCAGAAACCCCCTGCAAGACCTTGATCTGGGACTTCCAGCCTCCACAACTGTGAGGGAATAAATTTCCAATATGTAAGCTGCCCTGTCTATGGTATTTTGTTAGGGCAGCCTGAGTCAACTGAGGCAGGCCTTAATTCTCTAAGCCCCAGCAAGGAAAACAATACATTATTATAAATAGAATCTTCTGGCCAGAAACATAAAGTCAGGTCTTCATCAAAATAAGACAAAAAATCTTCTGGGCATAGCTGGGTGGACAATGAGACTGTCAGAAAGTGACTGTCACCATTTTGACCTGCAGCCTCCTGGGGACAGCAATATGTGTTGAAGAGACAGCAGAAACTTGCCATTACCCCAGTATTTTTTCCATCCTACAGAATCCCATGTTTCCAACTGCTGGCTCTATTGGTCACCTGCAGTTTCTGTTCTCTGAAAGGCTCTTCATAACCTTTTTCTCTTTATCATCAATTTTGTATTAGGAAGAGCAATCCTTTGATATGTCAGATACGGTCGCTCCAATTGTCTTCTGATATTGCATAGGATGTTTATTGCTGTGCAATTTTTAAATGTTGTTTCAGGAGATTGACTACTGTTGCCTTGATAGCTTTTGGCTTTTTTGATTAAGAGAGTCATCCCCGCACTCAAGCAATACAAATATTCTTTTAAGTTTGATTCTATACTATATTATAGATTATATAATATTATATATATATACTATATTATATACTAATACTATATGGTTTTATTTTTTATATTGAGATTCCACTGGGATTTATTCATATGTGAAAAGCAGGATTCCAACTTTATTTTCTTCCAAAGGAAAAAGCAATTTTCTGAATGAGTTACTGAAGAATTTCCTTTCTCTTGTAATTTGCAATGTAACCCTTAACAAATATTAAATTTTCATAGATATTTGTATTTCTTTCTGCAGTGATTTATTTATTTTTTGTTTTGTTAGTACTATGCAGTTTTTAACTTCCTCGGCATTATTTTTTCTCCTCTTTTAAAATTGTGATATAATTGGCATTACATAAAATTCACCCTTTTAGGGCGACCTGGATGGTTCAGTTGGTTGAGCTTTGATTTCGGCTCCAGGTCATGCAATAGAGCCCCGTGTCAGGCTCCACACTGAGCATGGAGCCTGCTTAGGATTCTCTCTCTCCCTCTGCCCCTCCCCACCTCATACATAAGTCTTTTTAAAAAATTAAAAAATAATTTTTTAAAATTCACTCTTTTAAAGCATACAATTCAGTGGTTTTTAGGGGATTTACGAAGTTATGCAGCCATCCCCACATTCTAATGCCAGAATGTATTCATCACCCCAAAAAGAAACCCTATACTATATGTCGCTTCACATTCCTCCTTCTCTCACCCCCTAGCAACCAATAATCTACTTTCTGTCTCCACAGATTTGCCTGTTGTAGATATTTCATATAAATGAAATCACATAAAATCTGACTTCTTTCACTTGCCAAAATGTTTATAAGGTCCATCCATGTGGTAGTATGTGCCTGTACTTCATTCCTTTTTATGGCTAACTAATCTATGGTATGGATATACTACATTTTATTTATCCATTCTCCAGTTGATAGAATTTTGGTTGTTTCTACTTTTTGGCTAACATGAAAAATGTTGCTATAAGCATTCATGTACAAGTTTTTGCTTGAATGTATGTTTTCATTTATCTTGGATAAACACCTAGGAGTGGAATTTCTGGGTCATATAAGTCTACATTTAACTTTGTGAAGAACTGAAAAACTATTTTTCAAGCCAGCCACATTTTACATTACCACCAGTGATTTATGAGAGTCCCAATTTCTCCATCTTTCTCTCCAACACTTAATTATCCATCTTTTTTTTTATTATACACATCTTATGCAAAGTGATATCTCCTTGTGGTTTTGATTTGCATTTTTCTTTGTCGATTTTTTATATTGAGTTGTTTGTCATTTTGTTCTTGAGTTGTAAGAGTTCCTCATATATTCTGGATACCAAGCCTTTATCAGTTATATAATTTGCAAATATTTTCTCCCGTATTGTGATTGCACTTGCACTTTCTTGATAGCATCCTTTAAAATGTAAACTTTGTTGGGCGCCTGGGTGGCTCAGTGGGTTAAGCCTCTGCCTTCAGCTCAGGTCATGATCTCAGGGTCCTGGGATGGAGGCCCCACATCAGGCTCTCTGCTCAGCAGGGAGCCTGCTTCCCTCTCTCTCTCTGCCTGCCTCTCTGCCTACTTGTGATCTCTCTCTGTCAAATAAATAAATAAATAAATAAAATCTTTTAAAATGTAAAGTTTGTTGTTGTTTTTTTAATTTTGACGAACACTCTTTTAAGCTATTTTCCTTAGTTGCTTGTACTTAGAAAGTCACCCCTAGGAAACTTTTGCCTAACCTAAGATCATGAAGATTTACACTTATGTTTTCTTCTAATTGTTTATAGTTTTAGCTCTTACATTTAGGTATTTTATCCATTTTGAGTTAACTAGGTGTGAGGTAGAGATTGTCCTAGAAACATTTGTTTGAAAAGATTTTTCTTTCCTTCAATAAATTATCTTAAGAACCCTTGATAAAAATCAAGTTTAAAAAAATGGGCTTATTTCTAGACTACCCTATTCCATTGATCTTCATATTCAACCTTATCCCTGTAACACACAGCATTGATTACTGCATTGTTTTGAAATTAAGAAGTGTGAGACCTTCAACTTTCTTTGCTCTTTAAAAATTGTTTAGACCATGCTGGATCCCTGGCATTTCATGTGAATTTTAGAATCAGTTGTCATTTTCTGCAAACAGTCCACCTGGAATTTTTTTAGGGATTGTGTTGAATCTATAGATCTATTTGAGGAGTATTGCCATTAAACAGTAAGTCTTCCAAACATAAACATGGGTTGTATATGCATTTACTTTTATCTTTAGTTTCTAGAAATGATTTTCTCAGCTTTATTGAGAAATAATTGACATATACCAGTGTATAAGCTTAAGGCACACAATGTG
Source organism: Nasua narica (assembly GCA_028533885.1). NCBI lineage: Eukaryota > Metazoa > Chordata > Mammalia > Carnivora > Procyonidae > Nasua > Nasua narica. Next base: position 102,650,889 of record CM052798.1, on the reverse strand, counting down.
CATGATTTGATACATGTGTATTTGCAAAATGATAGCCAAAATAAGGCTGGTAAGCACCTCAATAGTCACCTCATATAATTACCATTTTGTGTATGTGGTGGAACATTTAAGAGCTACTCTCTTAGCAACTTTCAAGAATATAAAAATACAGTGTTATTCACGATAATCACAATGCTATATGTTATATCACCAGAACTTTTTACTCTTATGTCTGGAGTTTGTACCCTTGATAAATATTTCTCCATTTCCCTCACTCCTCAGCCTCTGGAAACCACCATTCTTCCCCCCATTTTGATGAGTAAAGCTTTTTAAGAATATATATATATATATATATATATATATATATATATATATATATAAAATATTGTATGGTGTTTGCCCTTTCTATTTGATTCATTTCATTTAGCATAATGCCCTCAGGTTTCATCCATGTTGCTTCAAATACTAGGATTTCCTTATTTTTAATGGATGAATTATATATATATATATATATATATATATATATATATATATATATACACACACACACACACACACACACACACATATACCACCTTTCCTTATCCATTCAACTAGCGAAGATCATTTAGGTTTCTTTTCAGACCTTGGATTTTGTGAATAATGCTGCAAACAACATGTGGGTACATAAATCTCTTTGAGGTAGTGAAGTTATTTTCTTCAAATGTATACCCAAAAGTGGGATTGCCTGATCATATAGTCGTTCTATTTTTGAAGATTTTTGAGGAACCTCTATATGGTTTTCCATAGGGGTTATACCAATATTTAGTGCCCTCAAAAGTGCACAAGTGTTCTTTTTTCTCCACTTTCTCACCAAAGCTTGATATCTCCTTTCATGTACCTGTTCACTATTTATTTGTATGTATTTTTGGAAAATGTCTATTCAGGGGCTCTGCCCATTTTATTTTTCTTTCTGGGTTCTCCCAACATCTAGAACTTTTAAATAAAATCTTTAGCTTGTAATACCCATTTTTAAATTAGATTATTTATTTTTCTGCTTTGAGTTATATGAGTTCCTTATATATTTTGAATATTAATCTTTTATCAGATATATGATTTGCGAATATTTTCTCCCATCCCATCGGTTGCCTTTTTATTTTGTCAATTGTTTCTTTTGCTATGCTAAAGTTTTTAGCTTGATGTAGTTCAACTTATTTGTTTTTGGTTTTGATGTTTGTGCTTTTGGTGTCATATCCAAAATTTAAGCATTTAATCCATTTTGAATTAACTTTTTTCAGTGGTATAGGAGTCCACTTTCTTTTTTATTTTATTTCTTAAAAAGATTTTATTTATTTATTTGAGAGAGAGAGAAAGCACAAGCAGGGGAAAGGGTAGAGGGAGAATAAGAGGCAGATTCCCCACTGAACATGGAGCCCAGTGTGGGACTGGATCCCAGGACCCCGGGATCATGCCCTGAGCTGAAGGCAGATGCTTAACTGACAGCCATCCAGGCGCAACCATAGGAGTTTACTTTCATTCTTTTGCATGTGGATATCCAATTTTCTAAGCAGCATTTATGGTAGAGACTATCTTTTCTCCATCAAGTATTCTAGGCTCCTTTGTCAAATATTAGCTGTGGATTTATTTCTGAACTCTTGATTCTGTCCCATTGATATGTCTGTATTTAATGCCAGTACCATGCTGTTTTGATTACCATAGCTGTGTAATATAGTTTAAATCAGGAAGCATGATCCCTTCAGCTTTGCTCTTCTTTCTCAGGATTACTTTGGGTATTCGGGGTCTTTTGTGGTTCTGTACAAATTTTAGAATTTTTTTTCTATCTCCATGAAAAATACCATTGCAATTTTGATAGAGATTGTATTGAATTTATAGATGGCTTTTAGTAGTTGAACATTTTAATAATATTAATCCTGATCCACAAATACAGAATGTTTTCCCTTTCATCTGGGACTTCCTCAACTTCTTTCATCAATATCTTATAATTTTCAGCATATAGGTCTTTTACCTTCTTGGTTAAATTCAGTCCGAAGTATTTTATTCTTTTTGATACTATCATAAGTAGAATTATTTCTTATATTTCTTTCTCAGAGAGTTTTTTCTCAGTGTATAGAAAGGCAACTGATTTTTGTATGTTGGTTTTGTATCCTGCAACTTCTTTTTTTTTTTTAAAAAGATTTTATTTATTCATTGAAGATCGTGACCTGAGCCAACAGCAGATGCTTAACCATCTGAGCCATCCAGGTGCCCCGTGCAAGCTTTTTTGTTGTTGTTGTTGTTGTTTTAAGATTGATTTATTTACTTGAGAGAGAAAAAGAGAGAGAGCAGGGAAAAGGGGAAGAAAAAAAAAGAGAGAAAAAAAAATCTTAAGCAGACTCCATGTTGAGGTCAATACCTGAGCTGAAACTAAACTAAGGTTTAACCAACTGCACCACCTAGGTGCCCCTGTATCCTGCAACTTTACTAAATTTGTTCATTAGATGTAACATTTTTGGTGGAGTCTTTAGGATTTTCTATGTATAAAATCATATCATCTGCTCTTGCTCAGACTTCTAGTACTATGTTAAATAGATGTGATGAGAGTGGGTACCCTTGTTTTGGTCCTGAACTTAGAGGAAAAATTTTCAAGCGTTAATGATTGAGTGCAATGTTAGCTGTGGGTTCATCATAATGTTCTTCGTTATGTTAAAATGTATCCTTCTATACACAATTTATTGATAGTTTTTATCATAAAAGGACTTAGAATTTTTTTTAAAGTACTTCTGTAGTTAAGATAATCATATGATTTTAATGCACATATAGATTCGTTGACTTGTGTATGTTGAAATACCTTTGCATCTCAGGATAAATACCATTTGACAGTGGTGTATGATCCCTTTAATGTGCTATTGAATTTGTTTGCTATTATTTTGTTGAAAATTTTTACACCTATATTCAATAGGGATATTGGCCTACAGTTTCATTTCTTGCAATGTTTTTATTTGGCTTTGAAATCAAGATAATGCTGGCCTGGTAAAATGAGTTTATGTTTTCTACTCTTTAAGTTTTTGGAAGAGTTTGAGAAGGATTGGCATTAACTCATCTTAAATATTCAGTAGAATTCACCAGTGAAATCGGCTTGTTCAGGCCTTGTGTGTTGCGATGTTTTTAATTATTGATTCAATCTCCTAATTAGTAATTGGTCTGTTCAGATTTTCTATTCATGATTCAGTCTTGGTATATTGTATGTTTTAGAAGTTTATCCATTTCTTCTAGGTTATCCAATTTGTTGGCCTATAATTGTTTATAGTAATCTCTTATGATCCTTTGTATTTTTGTGCTATCTATTGTAATGTCTTATCTTTGTTTATGCTTCTAATTATTTTAGTTTCTTCTTTCCCTCTCTTTCTCTTTTCAAATAAACTGTACTTAGTTTCACTGATTTTTTTCTACTTCCCTTTCAGTCTGTATTTCATTTATTTCTGCTCTGATTTTTGTTATTCCCTTCCTTCCACTAACTCTCAGCTTAATTTGTTTTTCTTCTTGATCCTTGAAGTTTAAGTTAGATTGTTCATTTGAGATTCTTTTTCTTTCTTTCTTTCTTTCTTTCTTTCTTTCTTTCTTTCTTTCTTTCTTTCTTTCTTTCTTTCTTTCTTTCTCCTTCCTTCCTTCCTTCCTTCCTTCCTTCCTTCCTTCCTTCCTTCCTTTTTCCAGTGTAGGGGTTTATTGCTATAAACTTCCTTCTTAAAATTGCTTTGGCTGGGGTGCCTGTGTCTCCATTGGTTAAGCATCTGCTTTTGGCTCAGGTCATGATCCCAAGGTCTTAGGATTGAGCCCTCCATTGAGTCCCCCATCAAGTCCCCCATTGAGCCCAGCATCAAGCCCTTACATCAGGCTCACTGCTCAGCGGTGAGCCTGCTTCTCCCTCTCCCTCTGCTGCTCCCCCTCACTGCTCTCTCATTCTCTCTGTCAAATAAATAAAATAAAAATCTTTTTAAAAAATTGCTTTGACTGCATTCTTTAAGTTTTGGTATATTGTGTTTCCATTTTCACTTAACTCAAGATCTTTATTTCCTTTTTACTTTCTCCTTTGACCTACAGTTTCTTGAAGAGTGTGTTTGTTTTATTTCATATATTCCACTACATATTTATGAATTTTCATGATTTTCTCCTGCTATTGCTTTCTAGCTTCATCCTGTTTTGGTTAGAAAAGATTTGGTAGTGCAAACTTGGCAGTTCTGTTTTTTTTTTTTTTTTTTTCTTTTGTAATGGAAGTGTCTGGCTTAACCTTTGACTGCTGAGGCATCCACTTCAAAGATGGCTATCTTGAATAAACACATTGCAAGCCACACAACTAGATAAAGAGCCAGATGACCTCTCCACACTGAGATCTTGATTGATTCCAATAACTAACCATTGGGGCCACTTGTTTTTTCCCCCTTCCGATGCTTTAAGTTCCCGCTCTTATGTTTTAAATTCACAAATAAAAAGTGAATCTGCAAAGCCCTAGGCTGCCACCCTGGACCCCAATAAAAACATGAACAATCAATCTTGTAACACTGAAAAATTAAAATAAATTTGGGAAAAAAAAAAAAAAAACAGAACCTCGGACCCATGTGCATTTTCTCTTTCTCTGCCTATGACCTCACTGTGTTGCCCCAGGTGTGTTGTGTAATTTTCAGGTCCTGTAAGTAATAAACCTTTAATTTTTTTCAATGTTTTTTGATGCTTACTTCTGAAGGGCATTTTGCAAACATCATAAGAACCACACCTGCCAGTCCAATCATAACATTGATTACTGATAGGCTGAGGTTGGCCCAAAACATTTGTATGATTCCATTTTTTTGAATTTCCTAAGATGTGTTTGTGTGGGGTCTGTGTAGCTGTGTAGCTCAGTGGGTTAGGCCTCTCCCTTAGGCTCAGGTCATGATCTCAGGGTCCTGGGATCAAGCCCAGCATAGAGCTCTCTGCTCAGCAGGGAACCTGATTCCCCTGCCCTCTGCCTGCCTCTCTGCCTACTCAAATAAATAAATAAAATCTTGAAAAAAAAAAGACTTGCTTTGTGACCTATCATATCATCTATCTCAGTCTACTCTAATGCATCTTAGAGAAAATCATTTAGGGTTTTAAATTTTGAGGAGACCTATGAGCTTAATGAGCTTAGATGTCCGAGTCTCATCCCAGATTTGGGAAGTTCTCAACCATTATTTCTTTATTTTTATTTTTTCATAGATTTTATTTATTTGAGAGGGAGAGAGAGAGCACAAGCAGGGAGAACACAGAGGGAGAGGAGGAAACAGACTCCCTCTTGAGCATGGAGATGGGCATGGGGCTCAATCTTAGGACCCAGGAGTTATGACTTGAGCCAAAGGCAGATGCTTAATTGACTGAGACACCCAGGTGCCCCTTGCATATTATTTCTTTAAATAAGCTTCTGTCCCTTTTTTTAAATTTGTTCTCAAATTGGTGGATTATTTCAAGTGATGTTTTCTACTTCATAGATTCTTTCTTATGGTTGATCCAGGCTGATGTTGATGCATTCTATTGCATTTTTCACTTCATTCTTTATATTATCCAGTACAGAATTTCTTTGATTATTTTTTTTAATTTGTTATTTTCTTAAAATTTTTATTAACATATAATGCATTATTTGCCCCAGGGCACATGTCTGTGAATCATCAGGCTTACACATTTCACAGCATTTGCCACAGCACATACCCTCCCCAATGTTCATAACTTTACCCCCCCACCTCCCAGCCAACCTTAGTTTGTTTCATGAGTTTAGGAGTCTCTTATGGTTTGTCTCCTTCCCCATCCCATCTTGTTTAATTTCTCTTCCCCACCCCCCCATAACCCCGTGGCCTGCCTCTCAAATTCTTCATATCAGAGCGATCATGTGATAATTGTCTTTCTCTGACTGACTTATTTCACTTAGCATGATACCCTCTAGTTCCATCCACCTCATTGCAAATGGCAAGATTTCGTTAATCTTGATGGCTGCGCAGTATTCCATTGTAGATCTATACCACCTCTTCTTTATCCATTCATCTGTTGATGAACATCTAAGTTCTTTCCATAGTTTGGCTATTGTGGACATTGCTGCTATAAACATTCAGGTGCATGTGACCCTTCGGATCACTACATTTGTATCTTTAGGGTAAATACCCAGGAGTGCGATTGCTGGGTCATAGGGTAGCTCTATTTTCAACATTTTGAGGAACCTCCATACTGTTTTCCAGAGTGGTTTTACCAGCTTGCATTCCCATCAACAGTGTAGGAGGGTTCCCCTTTCTCCACATCCTCACCAACATCTGTCATTCCCTGACTTGCTAATTTTATCCATTCTGACTGGGGTGAGGTGGTATCTCACTGTGGTTTTGATTTGTATTTCTCTGATGCCAAGTGATGTTGAGCATTTTTTCATGCGTCTGTTGGCCATTTCGATGTCCTCTTTACTGAAATGTCTGTTCTTATCTTCTGCCCATTTCTTGATCGGATTCTTTGTTCCGTGGGTGTTGAGTTTGAGAAGTTCTTTATAGATTTTGGATACCAGCCCTTTATCTGATATGTCATTTGTGAATATCTTCTCCCATTCTGTCAGTTGTCTTTTGGTTTTGTTGATAGTTTCCTTTGCTGTGCAAAAGATTTCATCTTGATGAAGTCCCAAAGGTTCATTTTTGCCCTTGCTTCCCTTGCCTTTGGAGATGTTTGTAGGAAGAAGTTGCTACAGCTGAGGTCAAAGAACTTGCTGCCTGTGTTCTCCTCCAGGATTGATGGAGTCTTGTCTCACATTGAGATCTTTGATCCATTTTGAGTCTATTTTTGTGTGTGGTGTAAGGAAATGGTCCATTTTCATTCTTTTGCATGTGGCTGTACAGTTTTCCCAACACCATTTGTTGAAGAGACTGTCTTTTTTCCATTGGATATTCTTTCCTCCCTTGTCGAAGATTAGTTGACCATAGAGGTGAGGTTCCATTTCTGGGCTCTCTATTCTGTTCCATT